>CAMITZ010000214.1:0-600000 GCA_946251845.1 Andrena fulva
ACCTAGTCCCGGGTTCGTGGGGACGACCCTATAGTCGTCGGACATGTCGGCGGCTGGCCAACTTTGGACCGGAGCGTGGGGACGACCCTATAGTCGTCGGACATGTCGGCGGCGGGCCAACCTAGTCCCGGGGTCGTGGGGAAGACCCTAGGTCGTCGGACATGTCGGCGGCAGGGCAACTTTGGCCCGTGGTCGTGGGGACGACCCTATAGTCATCGGACAAGTCGGCGGCGGGCCAACCTAGTCCCGGGGTCGTGGAGAGGACCCTATAGTTGTCGGACATGTCGGCGGCTGGCCAATCTATTCCCGGGGTCGTGGGGACGACCCTATAGTCGTCGTACAAGTCGGCGGCGGGCCAACCTACTCCCGGGGTCGCGGGGAAGACCGTATAGTCGTCGGACATGACGGTGGCGGGCCAATCTAGTCCCGGGGTCGTGGGGACGACCCTATAGTCGTCGGACATGACGGTGCCGGGGCAATCTAGCCCCGGGGTCGTGGGGACGACCCTATAGTCGTCGGACATGTCGGCGGCTGGCCAACTTTGGCCCGGGGCGTGGGGACGACCCTATAGTCGTCGGACATGTCGGCGGCGGGCCAACCTAGTCCCGGGATCGTGGGGACGGCCCTATAGTCGTCGGACATGTCGGCGGCAGGGCAACTTTGGCCCGTGGTCGTGGGGACGACCCTATAGTCGTCGGATATGTCGGTGACTGGCCAACCTAGTCCCGGGTTCGTGGGACGACCCTATAGTCGTCGGACATGTCGGCGGCTGGCCAACCTAGTCTCGTGGTCGTGGGGACGACCCCATAGTCGTAGGACACGTCGGCGGCGGGCCAACCTAGTCTCGGGGTCGCGGGGACGACCGTATAGTCGTCGGACATGTCGGCGGCTGGGCAACTTTGGCCCGTGGTCGTGGGGACGACCCTATAGTCGTCGGACAAGTCGGCGGCGGGCCAACCTAGTCCCGGGGTCGTGGAGACGACCCTATAGTTGTCGGACATATCGGCGGCTGGCCAAACTAGTCCCGGGGTCGTGGGGACGACCCTATAGACGTCGGACATGTCGGCGGCAGGCCAACCTAGTCCCGGGGTGGTAGGGACGACCCTATAGTCGTCGGACAAGTCGGCGGCGGGCCAACCTAGTCCCGGGGTCGTGGGGACGACCCTATAGTCGTCGACCAAGTCGGCGGCTGGCCAACCTAGTCCGGGGGTGGTAGGGACGACCCTATAGTCGTCGGACAAGTCGGCGGCGGGCCAACCTAGTCCCGGGGTCGTGGGGACGACCCCATAGTCGTCGGAAAAGTCGGCGGCGGGCCAACCTAGACCCGGGGTCGTGGGGACGACCCTATAGTCGTCGGACATGTCGGCGCCAGGGCAACTTTGGCCCGTGGTCGTGGGGACGACCCTATAGTCGTCGGATATGTCGGTGAATGGCCAACCTAGTCCCGGGTTCGTGGGGACGACCCTATAGTCGTCGGACATGTCGGCGGCTGGCCAACCTAGTCTCGTGGTCGTGGGGACGACCCCATAGTCGTAGGACACGTCGGCGGCGGGCCAACCTAGTCCCGGGGTCGCGGGGCGACCGTATAGTCGTCGGACATGACGGTGGCGGGCCAATCTAGTCCCGGGGACGTGGGGACGACCCTTTAGTCGTCGGACATGACGGTGCGGGGCAATCTAGCCCCGGGGTCGTGGGGACGACCCTATAGTCGTCGGGCATGTCGGCGGCTGGCCAACCTAGTCCCGGGGTGGTAGGGACGACCCTACAGTCGTCGGACAAGTCGGCGGCGGGCCAACCTAGTCCCGGGGTCGTGGGGACGACCCTATAGGTCGTCGGACGTGTCGGCGTCTGGCGAACTTAGTCCCGGGGTCGTGGGGACGACCCTATAGTCGTCGGACAAGTCGGCGGCGGGCCAACCTACTCCCGGGGTCGTGGGGACGACCCCATAGTCGTCGGAAAAGTCGGCGGCGGGCCAACCTAGACCCGGGGTCGTGGGGACGACCCTATAGTCGTCGGACATGTCGGCGCCAGGGCAACTTTGGCCCGTGGTCGTGGGGACGACCCCATAGTCGTCGGATATGTCGGTGACTGGCCAACCTGGTCCCGGGTTCGTGGGGACGACCCTATAATCGTCGGACATGTCGGCGGCTGGCCAACCTAGTCCCGGGGTGGTAGGGACGACCCTACAGTCGTCGGACAAGTCGGCGGCGGGCCAACCTAGTCCCGGGGTCGTGGGGACGACCCTATAGTCGTCGACCAAGTCGGCGGCTGGCCAACCTAGTCCGGGAGTGGTAGGGACGAGCCTATAGTCGTCGGACAAGTCGGCGGCGGGCCAACCTAGTCCCGGGGTCGTGGGGACGACCCTATAGTCGTCGGACATCACGGTGGCGGCCAATCTAGTCCCGGGGTCGTGGGGACGACCCTATAGTCGTCGGACATCACGGTGGCGGGCCAACCTACTCCCGGGGTCGCGGGGACGACCGTATAGTCGTCGGACATGACGGTGGCGGGCCAATCTAGTCCCGGGGTCGTGGGGACGACCCTATAGTCGTCGGACATGACGGTGCCGGGGCAATCTAGCCCCGGGGTCGTGGGGACGACCCTATAGTCGTCGGGCATGTCGGCGGCTGGCCAACCTAGTCCCGGGGTGGTAGGGACGACCCTACAGTCGTCGGACAAGTCGGCGGCGGGCCAACCTAGTCCCGGGATCGTGGGGACGACCCTATAGTCTTCGGAAATGTCGGCGGCAGGGCAACTTTGGCCCGTGGTCGTGGGGACGACCCTATAGTCGTCGGACAAGTCGGCGGCGGGCCAACCTAGTCCGGGGTCGTGGAGACGACCCTATAGTCGTCGGACATCACGGTGGCGGCCAATCTAGTCCCGGGGTCCTGGGCACGACCCTATAGTCGTCGGACATCACGGTGGCGGGCCAATCTAGTCCCGGGGTCGTGGGGACGACCCTATAGTCGTCGGACATGTCTGCGGCTGGGCAACTTTGGCCAGTGGACGTGGGGACGACCGTATAGTCGTCGGACATGACGGTGGCGGGCCAATCTAGTCCCGGGGATCGTGGGGACGACCCCGTAGTCGTCGGACATGTCGGCGGCTGGCCAACTTGGGACCGGGGCGTGGGGACGACCCTATAGTCGTCGGACATGTCGGCGGCGGGCCAACCTAGTCCCGGGGTCGTGGGGACGACCCTATAGTCGTCGGACATGTCGGCGCCAGGGCAACTTTGGCCCGTGGTCGTGGGGGACGACCCTATAGTCGTCGGATATGTCGGTGACTGGCCAACCTAGTCCCGGGTTCGTGGGACGACCCTATAGTCGTCGGACATGTCGGCGGCTGGCCAACCTAGTCTCGTGGTCGTGGGGACGACCCCATAGTCGTAGGACACGTCGGCGGCGGGCCAACCTAGTCCCGGGGTCGCGGGGACGACCGTATAGCCGTCGGACATGTCGGCGGCAGGGCAACTTTGGCCCGTGGTCGTGGGGACGACCCTATAGTCGTCGGACAAGTCGGCGGCGGGCCAACCTAGTCCCGGGGTCGTGGAGACGACCCTATAGTTGTCGGACATATCGGCGGCTGGCCAAACTAGTCCCGGGGTCGTGGGGACGACCCTATAGACGTCGGACATGTCGGCGGCTGGCCAACCTAGTCCCGGGGTGGTAGGGACGACCCTATAGTCGTCGGACAAGTCGGCGGCGGGCCAACCTAGTCCCGGGGTCGTGGGGACGACCCTATAGTCGTCGACCAAGTCGGCGGCTGGCCAACCTAGTCCGGGGGTGGTAGGGACGACCCTATAGTCGTCGGACAAGTCGGCGGCCGGCCAACCTAGTCCCGGGGTCGTGGGGACGGCCCCATAGTCGTCGGAAAAGTCGGCGGCGGGCCAACCTAGACCCGGGGTCGTGGGGACGACCCTATAGTCGTCGGACATGTCGGCGCCAGGGCAACTTTGGCCCGTGGTCGTGGGGACGACCCTATAGTCGTCGGATATGTCGGTGACTGGCCAACCTAGTCCCGGGTTCGTGGGGACGACCCTATAGTCGTCGGACATGTCGGCGGCTGGCCAACCTAGTCTCGTGGTCGTGGGGACGACCCCATAGTCGTAGGACACGTCGGCGGCGGGCCAACCTAGTCCCGGGGTCGCGGGGACGACCGTATAGTCGTCGGACATGACGGTGGCGGGCCAATCTAGTCCCGGGGACGTGGGGACGACCCTATAGTCGTCGGACATGACGATGCCGGGGCAATCTAGCCCCGGGGTCGTGGGGACGACCCTATAGTCGTCGACCAAGTCGGCGGCTGGCCAATCTAGTCCGGGGGTGGTAGGGACGACCCTATAGTCGTCGGACAAGTCGGCGGCGGGCCAACCTAGTCCCGGGGTCGTGGGACGACCCTATAGTCGTCGGATAAGTCGGCGGCGGGTCAACCTAGTCCCGGGGTCGTGGGGACGACCCTATAGTCGTCGGACGTGTCGGCGTCTGGCCAACTTAGTCCCGGGGTCGTGGGGACGACCCTATAGTCGTCGGACAAGTCGGCGGCGGGCCAACCTACTCCCGGGGTCGTGGGGACGACCCCATAGTCGTCGGAAAAGTCGGCGGCGGGCCAACCTAGACCCGGGGTCGTGGGGACGACCCTATAGTCGTCGGACATGTCGGCGCCAGGGCAACTTTGGCCCGTGGTCGTGGGGACGACCCCATAGTCGTCGGATATGTCGGTGACTGGCCAACCTGGTCCCGGGTTCGTGGGGACGACCCTATAATCGTCGGACATGTCGGCGGCTGGCCAACCTAGTCCCGGGGTGGTAGGGACGACCCTACAGTCGTCGGACAAGTCGGCGGCGGGCCAACCTAGTCCCGGGGTCGTGGGGACGACCCTATAGTCGTCGACCAAGTCGGCGGCTGGCCAACCTAGTCCGGGGGTGGTAGGGACGAGCCTATAGTCGTCGGACAAGTCGGCGGCGGGCCAACCTAGTCCCGGGGTCGTGGGGACGACCCTATAGTCGTCGGACATCACGGTGGCGGCCAATCTAGTCCCGGGGTCGTGGGGACGACCCTATAGTCGTCGGACATCACGGTGGCGGGCCAACCTACTCCCGGGGTCGCGGGGACGACCGTATAGTCGTCGGACATGACGGTGGCGGGCCAATCTAGTCCCGGGGTCGTGGGGACGACCCTATAGTCGTCGGACATGACGGTGCCGGGGCAATCTAGCCCCGGGGTCGTGGGGACGACCCTATAGTCGTCGGGCATGTCGGCGGCTGGCCAACCTAGTCCCGGGGTGGTAGGGACGACCCTACAGTCGTCGGACAAGTCGGCGGCGGGCCAACCTAGTCCCGGGATCGTGGGGACGACCCTATAGTCTTCGGACATGTCGGCGGCAGGGCAACTTTGGCCCGTGGTCGTGGGGACGACCCTATAGTCGTCGGACAAGTCGGCGGCGGGCCAACCTAGTCCCGGGGTCGTGGAGACGACCCTATAGTCGTCGGACATCACGGTGGCGGCCAATCTAGTCCCGGGGTCCTGGGCACGACCCTATAGTCGTCGGACATCACGGTGGCGGGCCAATCTAGTCCCGGGGTCGTGGGGACGACCCTATAGTCGTCGGACATGTCTGCGGCTGGGCAACTTTGGCCAGTGGACGTGGGGACGACCGTATAGTCGTCGGACATGACGGTGGCGGGCCAATCTAGTCCCGGGGATCGTGGGGACGACCCCGTAGTCGTCGGACATGTCGGCGGCTGGCCAACTTGGGACCGGGGCGTGGGGACGACCCTATAGTCGTCGGACATGTCGGCGGCGGGCCAACCTAGTCCCGGGGTCGTGGGGACGACCCTATAGTCGTCGGACATGTCGGCGCCAGGGCAACTTTGGCCCGTGGTCGTGGGGACGACCCTATAGTCGTCGGATATGTCGGTGACTGGCCAACCTAGTCCCGGGTTCGTGGGACGACCCTATAGTCGTCGGACATGTCGGCGGCTGGCCAACCTAGTCTCGTGGTCGTGGGGACGACCCCATAGTCGTAGGACACGTCGGCGGCGGGCCAACCTAGTCCCGGAGTCGCGGGGACGACCGTATAGTCGTCGGACATGTCGGCGGCAGGGCAACTTTGGCCCGTGGTCGTGGGGACGACCCTATAGTCGTCGGATATGTCGGTGACTGGCCAACCTAGTCCCGGGTTCGTGGGACGACCCTATAGTCGTCGGACATGTCGGCGGCTGGCCAACCTAGTCTCGTGGTCGTGGGGACGACCCCATAGTCGTAGGACACGTCGGCGGCGGGCCAACCTAGTCCCGGGGTCGCGGGGACGACCGTATAGTCGTCGGACATGTCGGCGGCAGGGCAACTTTGGCCCGTGGTCGTGGGGACGACCCTATAGTCGTCGGACACGTCGGCGGCGGGCCAACCTAGTCCCGGGGTCGCGGGGACGACCGTATAGTCGTCGGACATGTCGGCGGCAGGGCAACTTTGGCCCGTGGTCGTGGGGACGACCCTATAGTTGTCGGACATGTCGGCGGCTGGCCAATCTAGTCCCGGGGTCGTGGGGACGACCCTATAGTCGTCGTACAAGTCGGCGGCGGGCCAACCTACTCCCGGGGTCGCGGGGACGACCGTATAGTCGTCGGACATGACGGTGCCGGGCCAATCTAGTCCCGGGGTCGTGGGGACGACCCTATAGTCGTCGGACATGACGGTGCCGGGGCAATCTAGCCCCGGGGTCGTGGGGACGACCCTATAGTCGTCGGACATGTCGGCGGCTGGCCAACCTAGTCTCGTGGTCGTGGGGACGACCCCATAGTCGTAGGACACGTCGGCGGCGGGCCAACCTAGTCCCGGGGTCGCGGGGACGACCGTATAGTCGTCGGACATGACGGTGGCGGGCCAATCTAGTCCCGGGGACGTGGGGACGACCCTATAGTCGTCGGACATGACGATGCCGGGGCAATCTAGCCCCGGGGTCGTGGGGACGACCCTATAGTCGTCGGACATGTCGGCGGCTGGCCAACCTAGTCCCGGGGTGGTAGGGACGACCCTACAGTCGTCGGACAAGTCGGCGGCGGGCCAACCTAGTCCCGGGGTCGTGGGGACGACCCTATAGTCGTCGACCAAGTCGGCGGCTGGCCAACCTAGTCCGGGGGTGGTAGGGACGACCCTATAGTCGTCGGACAAGTCGGCGGCGGGCCAACCTAGTCCCGGGGTCGTGGGGACGACCCTATAGTCGTCGGATAAGTCGGCGGCGGGTCAACCTAGTCACGGGGTCGTGGGGACGACCCTATAGTCGTCGGACGTGTCGGCGTCTGGCCAACTTAGTCCCGGGGTCGTGGGGACGACCCTATAGTCGTCGGACAAGTCGGCGGCGGGCCAACCTACTCCCGGGGTCGTGGGGACGACCCCATAGTCGTCGGAAAAGTCGGCGGCGGGCCAACCTAGTCTCGTGGTCGTGGGGACGACCCCATAGTCGTAGGACACGTCGGCGGCGGGCCAACCTAGTCTCGGGGTCGCGGGGACGACCGTATAGTCGTCGGACATGTCGGCGGCTGGGCAACTTTGGCCCGTGGTCGTGGGGACGACCCTATAGTCGTCGGACAAGTCGGCGGCGGGCCAACCTAGTCCCGGGGTCGTGGAGACGACCCTATAGTTGTCGGACATATCGGCGGCTGGCCAAACTAGTCCCGGGGTCGTGGGGACGACCCTATAGACGTCGGACATGTCGGCGGCTGGCCAACCTAGTCCCGGGGTGGTAGGGACGACCCTATAGTCGTCGGACATGTCGGCGCCAGGGCAACTTTGGCCCGTGGTCGTGGGGACGACCCTATAGTCGTCGGATATGTCGGTGACTGGCCAACCTAGTCCCGGGTTCGTGGGGACGACCCTATAGTCGTCGGACATGTCGGCGGCTGGCCAACTTTGGACCGGAGCGTGGGGACGACCCTATAGTCGTCGGACATGTCGGCGGCGGGCCAACCTAGTCCCGGGGTCGTGGGGAAGACCCTATAGTCGTCGGACATGTCGGCGGCAGGGCAACTTTGGCCCGTGGTCGTGGGGACGACCCTATAGTCATCGGACAAGTCGGCGGCGGGCCAACCTAGTCCCGGGGTCGTGGAGAGGACCCTATAGTTGTCGGACATGTCGGCGGCTGGCCAATCTATTCCCGGGGTCGTGGGGACGACCCTATAGTCGTCGTACAAGTCGGCGGCGGGCCAACCTACTCCCGGGGTCGCGGGGAAGACCGTATAGTCGTCGGACATGACGGTGGCGGGCCAATCTAGTCCCGGGGTCGTGGGGACGACCCTATAGTCGTCGGACATGACGGTGCCGGGGCAATCTAGCCCCGGGGTCGTGGGGACGACCCTATAGTCGTCGGACATGTCGGCGGCTGGCCAACTTTGGCCCGGGGCGTGGGGACGACCCTATAGTCGTCGGACATGTCGGCGGCGGGCCAACCTAGTCCCGGGATCGTGGGGACGGCCCTATAGTCGTCGGACATGTCGGCGGCAGGGCAACTTTGGCCCGTGGTCGTGGGGACGACCCTATAGTCGTCGGATATGTCGGTGACTGGCCAACCTAGTCCCGGGTTCGTGGGACGACCCTATAGTCGTCGGACATGTCGGCGGCTGGCCAACCTAGTCTCGTGGTCGTGGGGACGACCCCATAGTCGTAGGACACGTCGGCGGCGGGCCAACCTAGTCTCGGGGTCGCGGGGACGACCGTATAGTCGTCGGACATGTCGGCGGCTGGGCAACTTTGGCCCGTGGTCGTGGGGACGACCCTATAGTCGTCGGACAAGTCGGCGGCGGGCCAACCTACTCCCGGGGTCGTGGGGACGACCCCATAGTCGTCGGAAAAGTCGGCGGCGGGCCAACCTAGTCTCGTGGTCGTGGGGACGACCCCATAGTCGTAGGACACGTCGGCGGCGGGCCAACCTAGTCTCGGGGTCGCGGGGACGACCGTATAGTCGTCGGACATGTCGGCGGCTGGGCAACTTTGGCCCGTGGTCGTGGGGACGACCCTATAGTCGTCGGACAAGTCGGCGGCGGGCCAACCTAGTCCCGGGGTCGTGGAGACGACCCTATAGTTGTCGGACATATCGGCGGCTGGCCAAACTAGTCCCGGGGTCGTGGGGACGACCCTATAGACGTCGGACATGTCGGCGGCTGGCCAACCTAGTCCCGGGGTGGTAGGGACGACCCTATAGTCGTCGGACATGTCGGCGCCAGGGCAACTTTGGCCCGTGGTCGTGGGGACGACCCTATAGTCGTCGGATATGTCGGTGACTGGCCAACCTAGTCCCGGGTTCGTGGGGACGACCCTATAGTCGTCGGACATGTCGGCGGCTGGCCAACTTTGGACCGGAGCGTGGGGACGACCCTATAGTCGTCGGACATGTCGGCGGCGGGCCAACCTAGTCCCGGGGTCGTGGGGAAGACCCTATAGTCGTCGGACATGTCGGCGGCAGGGCAACTTTGGCCCGTGGTCGTGGGGACGACCCTATAGTCATCGGACAAGTCGGCGGCGGGCCAACCTAGTCCCGGGGTCGTGGAGAGGACCCTATAGTTGTCGGACATGTCGGCGGCTGGCCAATCTATTCCCGGGGTCGTGGGGACGACCCTATAGTCGTCGTACAAGTCGGCGGCGGGCCAACCTACTCCCGGGGTCGCGGGGAAGACCGTATAGTCGTCGGACATGACGGTGGCGGGCCAATCTAGTCCCGGGGTCGTGGGGACGACCCTATAGTCGTCGGACATGACGGTGCCGGGGCAATCTAGCCCCGGGGTCGTGGGGACGACCCTATAGTCGTCGGACATGTCGGCGGCTGGCCAACTTTGGCCCGGGGCGTGGGGACGACCCTATAGTCGTCGGACATGTCGGCGGCGGGCCAACCTAGTCCCGGGATCGTGGGGACGGCCCTATAGTCGTCGGACATGTCGGCGGCAGGGCAACTTTGGCCCGTGGTCGTGGGGACGACCCTATAGTCGTCGGATATGTCGGTGACTGGCCAACCTAGTCCCGGGTTCGTGGGACGACCCTATAGTCGTCGGACATGTCGGCGGCTGGCCAACCTAGTCTCGTGGTCGTGGGGACGACCCCATAGTCGTAGGACACGTCGGCGGCGGGCCAACCTAGTCTCGGGGTCGCGGGGACGACCGTATAGTCGTCGGACATGTCGGCGGCTGGGCAACTTTGGCCCGTGGTCGTGGGGACGACCCTATAGTCGTCGGACAAGTCGGCGGCGGGCCAACCTAGTCCCGGGGTCGTGGAGACGACCCTATAGTTGTCGGACATATCGGCGGCTGGCCAAACTAGTCCCGGGGTCGTGGGGACGACCCTATAGACGTCGGACATGTCGGCGGCAGGCCAACCTAGTCCCGGGGTGGTAGGGACGACCCTATAGTCGTCGGACAAGTCGGCGGCGGGCCAACCTAGTCCCGGGGTCGTGGGGACGACCCTATAGTCGTCGACCAAGTCGGCGGCTGGCCAACCTAGTCCGGGGGTGGTAGGGACGACCCTATAGTCGTCGGACAAGTCGGCGGCGGGCCAACCTAGTCCCGGGGTCGTGGGGACGACCCCATAGTCGTCGGAAAAGTCGGCGGCGGGCCAACCTAGACCCGGGGTCGTGGGGACGACCCTATAGTCGTCGGACATGTCGGCGCCAGGGCAACTTTGGCCCGTGGTCGTGGGGACGACCCTATAGTCGTCGGATATGTCGGTGAATGGCCAACCTAGTCCCGGGTTCGTGGGGACGACCCTATAGTCGTCGGACATGTCGGCGGCTGGCCAACCTAGTCTCGTGGTCGTGGGGACGACCCCATAGTCGTAGGACACGTCGGCGGCGGGCCAACCTAGTCCCGGGGTCGCGGGGCGACCGTATAGTCGTCGGACATGACGGTGGCGGGCCAATCTAGTCCCGGGGACGTGGGGACGACCCTTTAGTCGTCGGACATGACGGTGCCGGGGCAATCTAGCCCCGGGGTCGTGGGGACGACCCTATAGTCGTCGGGCATGTCGGCGGCTGGCCAACCTAGTCCCGGGGTGGTAGGGACGACCCTACAGTCGTCGGACAAGTCGGCGGCGGGCCAACCTAGTCCCGGGGTCGTGGGGACGACCCTATAGTCGTCGGACGTGTCGGCGTCTGGCGAACTTAGTCCCGGGGTCGTGGGGACGACCCTATAGTCGTCGGACAAGTCGGCGGCGGGCCAACCTACTCCCGGGGTCGTGGGGACGACCCCATAGTCGTCGGAAAAGTCGGCGGCGGGCCAACCTAGACCCGGGGTCGTGGGGACGACCCTATAGTCGTCGGACATGTCGGCGCCAGGGCAACTTTGGCCCGTGGTCGTGGGGACGACCCCATAGTCGTCGGATATGTCGGTGACTGGCCAACCTGGTCCCGGGTTCGTGGGGACGACCCTATAATCGTCGGACATGTCGGCGGCTGGCCAACCTAGTCCCGGGGTGGTAGGGACGACCCTACAGTCGTCGGACAAGTCGGCGGCGGGCCAACCTAGTCCCGGGGTCGTGGGGACGACCCTATAGTCGTCGACCAAGTCGGCGGCTGGCCAACCTAGTCCGGGAGTGGTAGGGACGAGCCTATAGTCGTCGGACAAGTCGGCGGCGGGCCAACCTAGTCCCGGGGTCGTGGGGACGACCCTATAGTCGTCGGACATCACGGTGGCGGCCAATCTAGTCCCGGGGTCGTGGGGACGACCCTATAGTCGTCGGACATCACGGTGGCGGGCCAACCTACTCCCGGGGTCGCGGGGACGACCGTATAGTCGTCGGACATGACGGTGGCGGGCCAATCTAGTCCCGGGGTCGTGGGGACGACCCTATAGTCGTCGGACATGACGGTGCCGGGGCAATCTAGCCCCGGGGTCGTGGGGACGACCCTATAGTCGTCGGGCATGTCGGCGGCTGGCCAACCTAGTCCCGGGGTGGTAGGGACGACCCTACAGTCGTCGGACAAGTCGGCGGCGGGCCAACCTAGTCCCGGGATCGTGGGGACGACCCTATAGTCTTCGGAAATGTCGGCGGCAGGGCAACTTTGGCCCGTGGTCGTGGGGACGACCCTATAGTCGTCGGACAAGTCGGCGGCGGGCCAACCTAGTCCCGGGGTCGTGGAGACGACCCTATAGTCGTCGGACATCACGGTGGCGGCCAATCTAGTCCCGGGGTCCTGGGCACGACCCTATAGTCGTCGGACATCACGGTGGCGGGCCAATCTAGTCCCGGGGTCGTGGGGACGACCCTATAGTCGTCGGACATGTCTGCGGCTGGGCAACTTTGGCCAGTGGACGTGGGGACGACCGTATAGTCGTCGGACATGACGGTGGCGGGCCAATCTAGTCCCGGGGATCGTGGGGACGACCCCGTAGTCGTCGGACATGTCGGCGGCTGGCCAACTTGGGACCGGGGCGTGGGGACGACCCTATAGTCGTCGGACATGTCGGCGGCGGGCCAACCTAGTCCCGGGGTCGTGGGGACGACCCTATAGTCGTCGGACATGTCGGCGCCAGGGCAACTTTGGCCCGTGGTCGTGGGGACGACCCTATAGTCGTCGGATATGTCGGTGACTGGCCAACCTAGTCCCGGGTTCGTGGGACGACCCTATAGTCGTCGGACATGTCGGCGGCTGGCCAACCTAGTCTCGTGGTCGTGGGGACGACCCCATAGTCGTAGGACACGTCGGCGGCGGGCCAACCTAGTCCCGGGGTCGCGGGGACGACCGTATAGCCGTCGGACATGTCGGCGGCAGGGCAACTTTGGCCCGTGGTCGTGGGGACGACCCTATAGTCGTCGGACAAGTCGGCGGCGGGCCAACCTAGTCCCGGGGTCGTGGAGACGACCCTATAGTTGTCGGACATATCGGCGGCTGGCCAAACTAGTCCCGGGGTCGTGGGGACGACCCTATAGACGTCGGACATGTCGGCGGCTGGCCAACCTAGTCCCGGGGTGGTAGGGACGACCCTATAGTCGTCGGACAAGTCGGCGGCGGGCCAACCTAGTCCCGGGGTCGTGGGGACGACCCTATAGTCGTCGACCAAGTCGGCGGCTGGCCAACCTAGTCCGGGGGTGGTAGGGACGACCCTATAGTCGTCGGACAAGTCGGCGGCCGGCCAACCTAGTCCCGGGGTCGTGGGGACGGCCCCATAGTCGTCGGAAAAGTCGGCGGCGGGCCAACCTAGACCCGGGGTCGTGGGGACGACCCTATAGTCGTCGGACATGTCGGCGCCAGGGCAACTTTGGCCCGTGGTCGTGGGGACGACCCTATAGTCGTCGGATATGTCGGTGACTGGCCAACCTAGTCCCGGGTTCGTGGGGACGACCCTATAGTCGTCGGACATGTCGGCGGCTGGCCAACCTAGTCTCGTGGTCGTGGGGACGACCCCATAGTCGTAGGACACGTCGGCGGCGGGCCAACCTAGTCCCGGGGTCGCGGGGACGACCGTATAGTCGTCGGACATGACGGTGGCGGGCCAATCTAGTCCCGGGGACGTGGGGACGACCCTATAGTCGTCGGACATGACGATGCCGGGGCAATCTAGCCCCGGGGTCGTGGGGACGACCCTATAGTCGTCGACCAAGTCGGCGGCTGGCCAATCTAGTCCGGGGGTGGTAGGGACGACCCTATAGTCGTCGGACAAGTCGGCGGCGGGCCAACCTAGTCCCGGGGTCGTGGGGACGACCCTATAGTCGTCGGATAAGTCGGCGGCGGGTCAACCTAGTCCCGGGGTCGTGGGGACGACCCTATAGTCGTCGGACGTGTCGGCGTCTGGCCAACTTAGTCCCGGGGTCGTGGGGACGACCCTATAGTCGTCGGACAAGTCGGCGGCGGGCCAACCTACTCCCGGGGTCGTGGGGACGACCCCATAGTCGTCGGAAAAGTCGGCGGCGGGCCAACCTAGACCCGGGGTCGTGGGGACGACCCTATAGTCGTCGGACATGTCGGCGCCAGGGCAACTTTGGCCCGTGGTCGTCGGGACGACCCTATAGTCGTCGGATATGTCGGTGACTGGCCAACCTAGTCCCGGGTTCGTGGGGACGACCCTATAGTCGTCGGACATGTCGGCGGCTGGCCAACTTTGGACCGGGGCGTGGGGACGACCCTATAGTCGTCGGACATGTCGGCGGCGGGCCAACCTAGTCCCGGGGTCGTGGGGACGACCCTATAGTCGTCGGACATGTCGGCGGCAGGGCAACTTTGGCCCGTGGTCGTGGGGACGACCCTATAGTCATCGGACAAGTCGGCGGCGGTACAACCTAGTCCCGGGGTCGTGGAGAGGACCCTATAGTTGTCGGAAATGTCGGCGGCTGGCCAATCTATTCCCGGGGTCGTGGGGACGACCCTATAGTCGTCGTACAAGTCGGCGGCGGGCCAACCTACTCCCGGGGTCGCGGGGACGACCGTATAGTCGTCGGACATGACGGTGGCGGGCCAATCTAGTCCCGGGGTCGTGGGGACGACCCTATAGTCGTCGGACATGACGGTGCCGGGGCAATCTAGCCCCGGGGTCGTGGGGACGACCCTATAGTCGTCGGACATGTCGGCGGCTGGCCAACTTTGGCCCGGGGCGTGGGGACGACCCTATAGTCGTCGGACATGTCGGCGGCGGGCCAACCTAGTCCCGGGATCGTGGGGACGACCCTATAGTCATCGGACATGTCGGCGGCAGGGCAACTTTGGCCCGTGGTCGTGGGGACGACCCTATAGTCGTCGGACAATTCGGCGGCGGGCCAACCTAGTCCCGGGGTCGTGGAGACGACCCTATAGTCGTCGGACATCACGGTGGCGGCCAATCTAGTCCCGGGGTCGTGGGGACGACCCTATAGTCGTCGGACG
The DNA here is from genome assembly GCA_946251845.1 of Andrena fulva. Lineage (NCBI taxonomy): Eukaryota > Metazoa > Arthropoda > Insecta > Hymenoptera > Andrenidae > Andrena > Andrena fulva. The sequence continues at coordinate 14,839 of CAMITZ010000214.1, forward strand.
TGTCGGCGTCTGGCCAACTTAGTCCCGGGGTCGTGGGGACGACCCTATAGTCGTCGGACGTGTCGGCGTCTGGCGAACTTAGTCCCGGGGTCGTGGGGACGACCCTATAGTCGTCGGACAAGTCGGCGGCGGGCCAACCTACTCCCGGGGTCGTGGGGACGACCCCATAGTCGTCGGAAAAGTCGGCGGCGGGCCAACCTAGACCCGGGGTCGTGGGGACGACCCTATAGTCGTCGGACATGTCGGCGCCAGGGCAACTTTGGCCCGTGGTCGTGGGGACGACCCCATAGTCGTCGGATATGTCGGTGACTGGCCAACCTGGTCCCGGGTTCGTGGGGACGACCCTATAATCGTCGGACATGTCGGCGGCTGGCCAACCTAGTCCCGGGGTGGTAGGGACGACCCTACAGTCGTCGGACAAGTCGGCGGCGGGCCAACCTAGTCCCGGGGTCGTGGGGACGACCCTATAGTCGTCGACCAAGTCGGCGGCTGGCCAACCTAGTCCGGGAGTGGTAGGGACGAGCCTATAGTCGTCGGACAAGTCGGCGGCGGGCCAACCTAGTCCCGGGGTCGTGGGGACGACCCTATAGTCGTCGGACAAGTCGGCGGCGGGCCAACCTAGTCCCGGGGTCGTGGAGACGACCCTATAGTTGTCGGACATATCGGCGGCTGGCCAAACTAGTCCCGGGGTCGTGGGGACGACCCTATAGACGTCGGACATGTCGGCGGCTGGCCAACCTAGTCCCGGGGTGGTAGGGACGACCCTATAGTCGTCGGACAAGTCGGCGGCGGGCCAACCTAGTCCCGGGGTCGTGGGGACGACCCTATAGTCGTCGACCAAGTCGGCGGCTGGCCAACCTAGTCCGGGGGTGGTAGGGACGACCCTATAGTCGTCGGACAAGTCGGCGGCCGGCCAACCTAGTCCCGGGGTCGTGGGGACGGCCCCATAGTCGTCGGAAAAGTCGGCGGCGGGCCAACCTAGACCCGGGGTCGTGGGGACGACCCTATAGTCGTCGGACATGTCGGCGCCAGGGCAACTTTGGCCCGTGGTCGTGGGGACGACCCTATAGTCGTCGGATATGTCGGTGACTGGCCAACCTAGTCCCGGGTTCGTGGGGACGACCCTATAGTCGTCGGACATGTCGGCGGCTGGCCAACCTAGTCTCGTGGTCGTGGGGACGACCCCATAGTCGTAGGACACGTCGGCGGCGGGCCAACCTAGTCCCGGGGTCGCGGGGACGACCGTATAGTCGTCGGACATGACGGTGGCGGGCCAATCTAGTCCCGGGGACGTGGGGACGACCCTATAGTCGTCGGACATGACGATGCCGGGGCAATCTAGCCCCGGGGTCGTGGGGACGACCCTATAGTCGTCGACCAAGTCGGCGGCTGGCCAATCTAGTCCGGGGGTGGTAGGGACGACCCTATAGTCGTCGGACAAGTCGGCGGCGGGCCAACCTAGTCCCGGGGTCGTGGGGACGACCCTATAGTCGTCGGATAAGTCGGCGGCGGGTCAACCTAGTCCCGGGGTCGTGGGGACGACCCTATAGTCGTCGGACGTGTCGGCGTCTGGCCAACTTAGTCCCGGGGTCGTGGGGACGACCCTATAGTCGTCGGACAAGTCGGCGGCGGGCCAACCTACTCCCGGGGTCGTGGGGACGACCCCATAGTCGTCGGAAAAGTCGGCGGCGGGCCAACCTAGACCCGGGGTCGTGGGGACGACCCTATAGTCGTCGGACATGTCGGCGCCAGGGCAACTTTGGCCCGTGGTCGTCGGGACGACCCTATAGTCGTCGGATATGTCGGTGACTGGCCAACCTAGTCCCGGGTTCGTGGGGACGACCCTATAGTCGTCGGACATGTCGGCGGCTGGCCAACTTTGGACCGGGGCGTGGGGACGACCCTATAGTCGTCGGACATGTCGGCGGCGGGCCAACCTAGTCCCGGGGTCGTGGGGACGACCCTATAGTCGTCGGACATGTCGGCGGCAGGGCAACTTTGGCCCGTGGTCGTGGGGACGACCCTATAGTCATCGGACAAGTCGGCGGCGGTACAACCTAGTCCCGGGGTCGTGGAGAGGACCCTATAGTTGTCGGAAATGTCGGCGGCTGGCCAATCTATTCCCGGGGTCGTGGGGACGACCCTATAGTCGTCGTACAAGTCGGCGGCGGGCCAACCTACTCCCGGGGTCGCGGGGACGACCGTATAGTCGTCGGACATGACGGTGGCGGGCCAATCTAGTCCCGGGGTCGTGGGGACGACCCTATAGTCGTCGGACATGACGGTGCCGGGGCAATCTAGCCCCGGGGTCGTGGGGACGACCCTATAGTCGTCGGACATGTCGGCGGCTGGCCAACTTTGGCCCGGGGCGTGGGGACGACCCTATAGTCGTCGGACATGTCGGCGCCAGGGCAACTTTGGCCCGTGGTCGTGGGGACGACCCTATAGTCGTCGGATATGTCGGTGACTGGCCAACCTAGTCCCGGGTTCGTGGGACGACCCTATAGTCGTCGGACATGTCGGCGGCTGGCCAACCTAGTCTCGTGGTCGTGGGGACGACCCCATAGTCGTAGGACACGTCGGCGGCGGGCCAACCTAGTCCCGGGGTCGCGGGGACGACCGTATAGCCGTCGGACATGTCGGCGGCAGGGCAACTTTGGCCCGTGGTCGTGGGGACGACCCTATAGTCGTCGGACAAGTCGGCGGCGGGCCAACCTAGTCCCGGGGTCGTGGAGACGACCCTATAGTTGTCGGACATATCGGCGGCTGGCCAAACTAGTCCCGGGGTCGTGGGGACGACCCTATAGACGTCGGACATGTCGGCGGCTGGCCAACCTAGTCCCGGGGTGGTAGGGACGACCCTATAGTCGTCGGACAAGTCGGCGGCGGGCCAACCTAGTCCCGGGGTCGTGGGGACGACCCTATAGTCGTCGACCAAGTCGGCGGCTGGCCAACCTAGTCCGGGGGTGGTAGGGACGACCCTATAGTCGTCGGACAAGTCGGCGGCCGGCCAACCTAGTCCCGGGGTCGTGGGGACGGCCCCATAGTCGTCGGAAAAGTCGGCGGCGGGCCAACCTAGACCCGGGGTCGTGGGGACGACCCTATAGTCGTCGGACATGTCGGCGCCAGGGCAACTTTGGCCCGTGGTCGTGGGGACGACCCTATAGTCGTCGGATATGTCGGTGACTGGCCAACCTAGTCCCGGGTTCGTGGGGACGACCCTATAGTCGTCGGACATGTCGGCGGCTGGCCAACCTAGTCTCGTGGTCGTGGGGACGACCCCATAGTCGTAGGACACGTCGGCGGCGGGCCAACCTAGTCCCGGGGTCGCGGGGACGACCGTATAGTCGTCGGACATGACGGTGGCGGGCCAATCTAGTCCCGGGGACGTGGGGACGACCCTATAGTCGTCGGACATGACGATGCCGGGGCAATCTAGCCCCGGGGTCGTGGGGACGACCCTATAGTCGTCGACCAAGTCGGCGGCTGGCCAATCTAGTCCGGGGGTGGTAGGGACGACCCTATAGTCGTCGGACAAGTCGGCGGCGGGCCAACCTAGTCCCGGGGTCGTGGGGACGACCCTATAGTCGTCGGATAAGTCGGCGGCGGGTCAACCTAGTCCCGGGGTCGTGGGGACGACCCTATAGTCGTCGGACGTGTCGGCGTCTGGCCAACTTAGTCCCGGGGTCGTGGGGACGACCCTATAGTCGTCGGACAAGTCGGCGGCGGGCCAACCTACTCCCGGGGTCGTGGGGACGACCCCATAGTCGTCGGAAAAGTCGGCGGCGGGCCAACCTAGACCCGGGGTCGTGGGGACGACCCTATAGTCGTCGGACATGTCGGCGCCAGGGCAACTTTGGCCCGTGGTCGTCGGGACGACCCTATAGTCGTCGGATATGTCGGTGACTGGCCAACCTAGTCCCGGGTTCGTGGGGACGACCCTATAGTCGTCGGACATGTCGGCGGCTGGCCAACTTTGGACCGGGGCGTGGGGACGACCCTATAGTCGTCGGACATGTCGGCGGCGGGCCAACCTAGTCCCGGGGTCGTGGGGACGACCCTATAGTCGTCGGACATGTCGGCGGCAGGGCAACTTTGGCCCGTGGTCGTGGGGACGACCCTATAGTCATCGGACAAGTCGGCGGCGGTACAACCTAGTCCCGGGGTCGTGGAGAGGACCCTATAGTTGTCGGAAATGTCGGCGGCTGGCCAATCTATTCCCGGGGTCGTGGGGACGACCCTATAGTCGTCGTACAAGTCGGCGGCGGGCCAACCTACTCCCGGGGTCGCGGGGACGACCGTATAGTCGTCGGACATGACGGTGGCGGGCCAATCTAGTCCCGGGGTCGTGGGGACGACCCTATAGTCGTCGGACATGACGGTGCCGGGGCAATCTAGCCCCGGGGTCGTGGGGACGACCCTATAGTCGTCGGACATGTCGGCGGCTGGCCAACTTTGGCCCGGGGCGTGGGGACGACCCTATAGTCGTCGGACATGTCGGCGGCGGGCCAACCTAGTCCCGGGATCGTGGGGACGACCCTATAGTCATCGGACATGTCGGCGGCAGGGCAACTTTGGCCCGTGGTCGTGGGGACGACCCTATAGTCGTCGGACAATTCGGCGGCGGGCCAACCTAGTCCCGGGGTCGTGGAGACGACCCTATAGTCGTCGGACATCACGGTGGCGGCCAATCTAGTCCCGGGGTCGTGGGGACGACCCTATAGTCGTCGGACGTGTCGGCGTCTGGCCAACTTAGTCCCGGGGTCGTGGGGACGACCCTATAGTCGTCGGACGTGTCGGCGTCTGGCGAACTTAGTCCCGGGGTCGTGGGGACGACCCTATAGTCGTCGGACAAGTCGGCGGCGGGCCAACCTACTCCCGGGGTCGTGGGGACGACCCCATAGTCGTCGGAAAAGTCGGCGGCGGGCCAACCTAGACCCGGGGTCGTGGGGACGACCCTATAGTCGTCGGACATGTCGGCGCCAGGGCAACTTTGGCCCGTGGTCGTGGGGACGACCCCATAGTCGTCGGATATGTCGGTGACTGGCCAACCTGGTCCCGGGTTCGTGGGGACGACCCTATAATCGTCGGACATGTCGGCGGCTGGCCAACCTAGTCCCGGGGTGGTAGGGACGACCCTACAGTCGTCGGACAAGTCGGCGGCGGGCCAACCTAGTCCCGGGGTCGTGGGGACGACCCTATAGTCGTCGACCAAGTCGGCGGCTGGCCAACCTAGTCCGGGAGTGGTAGGGACGAGCCTATAGTCGTCGGACAAGTCGGCGGCGGGCCAACCTAGTCCCGGGGTCGTGGGGACGACCCTATAGTCGTCGGACATCACGGTGGCGGCCAATCTAGTCCCGGGGTCGTGGGGACGACCCTATAATCGTCGGACATGTCGGCGGCTTGCCAACCTAGTCCCGGGTTCGTGGGGACGACTCTATAGTCGTCGGACATGACGGCGGCTGGCCAACTTTGGCCCGTGGTCGTGGGGACGACCCTATAGTCGTCGGACATGACGGTGGCCGGCCAACTTTGGCCCGTGGTCGTGGGGACGACCCTATAGTCGTCGGACATGGCGGTGGCGGGCCAATCTATCACCAGGGTGGTAGGGACGACCCTATATTCGTCGGACAAGTCGGCGGCGGGCCAACCTAGTCACGGGGTCGTGGGGACGACCCTATAGTCGTCGGACATGATGGTGGCGGGCCAATCTAGTCCCGGGGCCGTGGGGACGACCGTATAGTCGTCGGACATGGCGGTGGCGGGCCAATCTATCCCCGGGGTCGAGGGGACGACCCTATAGTCGTCGGACATGTTGGCGGCTGGCCAACCTAGTCCCGGTGTCGTGGGGACGAACCTATAGTCGTCGGACATGTCGGCGCCTGGGCAACTTTGGCCCGTGGTCGTGGGGACGACCCTATAGTCGTCGGACAAGTCGTCGGCGCGCCAACCTAGTCCCGTGGTCGTGCGGGCGACCCTATAGTCGTCGGACATGTCGACGGCTGGCCAAGCTAGTCCCGGGGTCGTGGGGCCGAACCTATAGTCGTCGGACATGTCGGCGCCTGGGCAACTTTGGCCCGTGGTCGTGGGGACGACCCTATACTCGTCGGACAAGTCGGCGGCGGGTCATCCTAGTCCCGGGGTCGTGGGGACGACCGTATAGTCGTCGGACATGTCGGCGGCTGGCCAACCTAGTCCCGGGGCCGTGGGGACGACCGTATAGTCGTCGGACATGTCGGCGGCTGGCCAGCCTAGTCCCGGGGTCGTGGGGACGACCCTGTAGTCGTAGGACATGACGGTGGCGGGCCAATCTAGTCCCGGGGTCGTAGGGACGAGCCTATAGTCGTCGGACATGTCGGCGGCGGGCCAACATAGTCCCGGGGTGGTAGGGACGACCCTATAGTCGTCGGACAAGTCGGCGGCGGGCCATCCTAGTCCCGGGGTCGTGGGGACGACCCTATAGTCGTCGGACCTGTTGGCGGCTGGCCAACCTAGTCCCGGTGTCGTGGGGACGACCCTATAGTCGTCGGACATGATGGTGGCGGGCCAATCTAGACCCGGGGTCGTGGGGACGACCCAATAGTCGTCGGACAAGTCGGCGGCGGGCCAACCTATTCCCCGGGTCGTGGGGACGACCCTATAGTCGTCGGAACATGATGGTGGCGGGCCAATCTAGACCCGGGGTCGTGGGGACGACCCAATAGTCGTCGGACATGTCGGCGGCTGGCCAACTTGGGCCCGTGGTCGTGGGGACGACCCTATTGTCGTCGGACATGGCGGTGGCGGGCCAATCTATCCCCGGGGTCGTGGGGACGACCCTATAGTCGTCGGACATGTTGGCGGCTGGCCAACCTAGTCCCGGTGTCGTGGGGCGACTCTATAGTCGTCGGACAAGTCGGCGGCGTGTCATCCTAGTCCCGGGGTCGTGGGGACGACCCTATAGTCGTCGGACATGTCGGCGGCTGGGCAACTTTGGCCCGTGGTCGTGGGGACGACCCTATAGCCGTCGGACATGTCGGCGGCTTGCCAACCTAGTCCGGGGGTCGTGGGGACGACCCTATAGTCGTCGGACAAGTCGGCGGCGGGCCAACCTAGTCCCGGGGACGTGGGGACGACCCTATAGTCGTCGGACATGTCGGCAGCTGGGCAACTTTGGCCCGTGGTCGTGGGGACGACCCTATAGTCGTCGGACAAGTCGGCGGCGGGCCATCCTAGTCCCGGGGTCGTGGGTACGACCCTATCGTCGTCGGACATGTCGGCGGCTGGCCAACCTAGTCCCGGGGTCGTGGGGACGTCCCTATCGTCGTCGGACATGTCGGTGGCTGGGCAGTACTAGTCCCGGGGTCGTGGGGACGACCCTATCGTCGTCGGACATGTCGGCGGCTGGCCAAACTAGTCCCGGGGTCGTGGGGACGTCCCTATCGTCGTCGGACATGTCGGTGGCTGGGCAACTTTGGCCCGTGGTCGTGGGGACGACCCTATAGTCGTCGCACATGTCGGCGGCTTGCCAACCTAGTCCCGGGGTCGTGGGGACGACCCTATCGTCGTCGGACATGTCTGTGGCTGGGCAACTTTGACCCGTGGTCGTGGGGACGACCCTATAGCCGTCGGACATGTCGGCGGCTTGCCAACCTAGTCCTGGGGTCGTGGGGACGACCCTATAGTCGTCGGACAAGTCGGCGGCGGGCCAACCTAGTCCCGGGGACGTGGGGACGACCCTATAGTCGTCGGACATGTCGGCAGCTGGGCAACTTTGGCCCGTGGTCGTGGGGACGACCCTATTGTCGTCGGACAAGTCGGCGGCGGGCCATCCTAGTCCCGGGGTCGTGGGTACGACCCTATCGTCGTCGGACATGTCGGCGGCTGGCCAACCTAGTTCCGGGGTCGTGGGGACGGCCCTATCGTCGTCGGACATGTCGGTGGCTGGGCAGTACTAGTCCCGGGGTCGTGGGGACGACCCTATCGTCGTCGGACATGTCGGCGGCTGGCCAAACTAGTCCCGGGGTCGTGGGGACGTCCCTATCGTCGTCGGACATGTCGGTGGCTGGGCAACTTTGGCCCGTGGTCGTGGGGACGACCCTATAGTCGTCGGACATGTCGGCGGCTTGCCAACCTAGTCCCGGGGTCGTGGGGACGACCCTATCGTCGTCGGACATGTCTGTGGCTGGGCAACTTTGACCCGTGGTCGTGGGGACGACCCTATAGTCGTCGGACATGTCGGCGGCTGGGCAACTTTGGCCCGGGGTAGTGGGGACGAACCTATAGCCGTCGGACATGTCGGCGGCTGGCCAACCTAGTCCCGGGGTCGTGCGGACGACCCTATCGTCGTCGGACATGTCTGTGGCTGGGCAACTTTGACCCGTGGTCGTGGGGACGACCCTATAGTCGTCGGACATGTCGGCGGCTGGGCAACTTTGGCCCGGGGTAGTGGGGACGAACCTATAGCCGTCGGACATGTCGGCGGCTGGCCAACCTAGTCCCGGGGTCGTGCGGACGACCCTATCGTCGTCGGACATGTCGGCGGCTGGCCAACCTAGTCCCGGATTCGTGGGGACGACCCTATAGTCGTCGGACATGTCGGCGGCTGGCCAACTTTGGCCCGGGGTCGTGGGGACGACCCTATAGTCGTCGGAAAAGTCGGCGGCTGGCCAACCTAGTCCCGGGGTCGTAGGGACGACCCTATAGTCGTCGGGCAAGTCGGCGGCGGGCCAACGTAGGCCCGGAGTCGTGGGGACGACCCTATAGACGTAGGACATGTCGGCGCGGACCAACGTAGGCCCGGGGTCGTGGGGACGACCCTATACTCGTCGGACATGACGGTGGCGGGCCAATCTAGTCCCGGGGCCGTGGGGACGACCCTATACTCGTCGGACATGTTGGCGGCTGGCCAACCTAGTCCCGGGGTCGTGGGGACGACTCTATAGTCGTCGGACAAGTCGGCAGCGGGTCATCCTAGTCCCGGGGTCGTGGGGACGATCCTATAGTCGTCGGACAAGTCGGAGGCGGGCCAACCTAGTCCCGGGGTCGTGGGGACGACCCTATAGTCGTCGGACATGACGGCGGCGGGCCAACCTAGTCCCGGGGACGTGGGGACGACCCTATAGTCGTCGGACATGTCGGCGGCTGGGCAACTTTGGCCCGTGGTCGTGGGGACGACCCTATAGTCGTCGGACAAGTCGGCGGCGGGCCATCCTAGTCCCGGGGTCGTGGGTACGACCCTATAGTCGTCGGACAAGTCGGCGGCGGGCAGTACTAGTCCCGGGGTCGTGGGGACGACCCTATCGTCGTCGGACATGTCGGCGGCTGGCCAACCTAGTCCCGGATTCGTGGGGACGACCCTATAGTCGTCGGACATGTCGGCGGCTGGCTAACTTTGGCACGGGGTCGTAGGGACGACCCTATGGTCGTCGGGCAAGTCGGCGGCGGGCCAACGTAGGCCCGGGGTCGTGGGGACGACCCTATAGACGTAGGACATGTCGGCGCGGACCAACGTAGGCCCGGGGTCGTGGGGACGACCCTATTCTCGTCGGACATGACGGTGGCGGGCCAATCTAGTCCCAGGGCCGTGGGGACGACCCTATACTCGTCGGACATGTTGGCGGCTGGCCAACCTAGTCCCGGGGTCGTGGGGACGACTCTATAGTCGTCGGACAAGTCGGCAGCGGGCCAACCTAGTCCCGGGGTCGTGGGGACTACCCTATAGTCGTCGGACATGTCGGCGGCTGGGCAACTTTGGCCCGTGGTCGTGGGGACGACCCTATAGTCGTCGGACATGACGGTGGCGGGCCAATCTAGCCCGGGGGTCGTGGGGACGACCCTATCGTCGTCGGACATGTCGGCAGCTGGCCAACCTAGTCCCGGGGTGGTAGGGACGACCCTATAGTCGTCGGACATGTCGGTGGCGGGCCAATCAAGGCCCGTGGTCGTGGGGACGACCCTATAGTTGTCGGACATGTCGGCGGCTTGCCAACCTAATCCCGGGTTCGTGGGGACGACCCTATAGTCGTCGGACATGTCGGCGGTAGGCCAACTTTGGCCCGGGGTCGTGGGGACGACCCTATAGTCGTCGGAAACGTCGGCGGCTGGCCAACCTAGTCCCAGGGTCGTAGGGACGACCCTATAGTCGTCGGACAAGTCGGCGGCTGGCCAACCTAGTCCCAGGGTCGTAGGGACGACCCTATAGTCGTCGGACAAGTCGGCGGCGGGCCAACATAGTCCCGGGGTCGTGGGGTCGACCCTATAGTCGTCGGACAAGTCGGAGGCGGGCTAACCTAGTCCCGGGGTCGTGGGGACGACCCTATAGTCGTCGGACATGACGACAGCTGGCCAACTTTGGCCCGTGGTCGTGGGGACGACCCTATAGTCGTCGGACATGTCGGCGGCTGGCCAACTTTGGCCCGTAGTCGTGGGGACGACCCTATAGTCGTCGGACAAGTCGGAGGCGGGCCAACCTAGTCCCGGGGTCGTGGGGACGACCCTATAGTCGTCGGACATGTCGGCGGCTGGGCAACTTTGGCCCGTGGTCGTGGGGACGACCCTATCGTCGTCGGACATGTCGGCACTTGCCAACCTAGTCCTGGGGTCGTGGGTACGACCCTATAGTCGTCGGACAAGTCGGCGGCGGGCAGTACTAGTCCCGGGGTCGTGGGGACGACCCTATCGTCGTCGGACATGTCGGCGGCTGGCCAACCTAGTCCCGGGTTCGTGGGGACGACCCTATAGTCGTCGGACATGTCGGCGGCTGGCCAACTTTGGCCCGGGGTCGTGGGGACGACCCTATAGTCGTCGGAAAAGTCGGCGGCTGGCCAACCTAGTCCCGGGGTCGTAGGGACGACCCTATAGCCGTCGGGCAAGTCGGCGGCGGGCCAACGTAGGCCCGGGGTCGTGGGGACGAACCTATAGACGTAGGACATGTCGGCGCGGACCAACGTAGGCCCGGGGTCGTGGGGACGACCCTATACTCGTCGGACATGACGGTGGCGGGCCAATCTAGTCCCGGGGCCGTGGGGACGACCCTATACTCGTCGGACATGTTGGCGGCTGGCCAACCGAGTCCCGGGGTCGTGGGGACGACTCTATAATCGTCGGACAAGTCGGCAGCGGGTCATCCTAGTCCCGGGGTCGTGGGGACGATCCTATAGTCGTCGGACATGACGGTGGCGGGCCAATCTAGTCCCGGGGCCGTGGGGACGACCGTATAAACGTCGGACATGTCGGCGGCTGGCCAACCTAGTCCCGGGGTCGTGGGGACGACCCTATAGACGTCGGACAAGTCGGCGGCGGGTCGTCCTAGTCCCGGGGTCGTGGGGACGACCCTATAGTCGTCGGACAAGTCGGCGGCGGGCCATACTAGTCCTGGGGTCGTGGGGACGACCCTATCGTCGTCGGACAAGTCGGAGGCGGGCCATCCTAGTCCTGGGGTCGTGGGGACGACCCTATAGTCGTCGGACATGTTGGCGGCTGGCCAACCTAGTCCCGGGGTCGTGGGGACGACTCTATAGTCGTCGGACAAGTCGGCGGCGGGTCACCCTAGTCCCGGGGTCGTGGGGACGACCCTATAATCGTCGGACATGACGGTGGCGGGCCTATCTAGTCCCGGGGTCGTGGGGACGACCCTATAGTCGTCGGACATGTCGGCGGCTGGGCAGCTTTGGCCCGTGGTCGTGGGGACGATCCTATAGTCGTCGGACATGACGGTGGCGGGCCAATCTAGCCCGGGGGTCGTGGGTACGACCCTATAGTCGTCGGACAAGTCGGCGGCGGGCCATACTAGTCCCGGGGTCGTGGGGACGACCCTATCGTCGTCGGACAAGTCGGAGGCGGGCCATCCTAATCCCGGGGACGTGGGGACGACCCTATAGTCGTCGGACATGTTGGCGGCTGGCCAACCTAGTCCCGGAGTCGTGGGGACGACTCTATAGTCGTCGGACAAGTCGGCGGCGGGTCGCCCTAGTCCCGGGGCCGTGGGGACGACCCTATAGTCGTCGGACATGATAGTGGCGGGCCAATCTAGTCCCGGGTTCGTGGGGACGACCCTATAGTCGTCGGACATGACGGCGGCTGGCCAACTTTGGCCCGTGGTCGTGGGGACGACCCTATAGTCGTCGGACATGACGGTGGCGGGCCAATCTAGCCCGGGGGTCGTGGGGACGACCCTATCGTCGTCGGACATGTCGGCAGCTGGCCAACCTAGTCCCGGGGTGGTAGGGACGACCCTATAGTCGTCGGACAAGTCGGCGACGGGCCAACCTAGTCCCGGGTTCGTGGGGACGACCCTATAGTCGTCGGACATGTCGGCGGCTGGCCAACTTTGGCCCGGGGTAGTGGGGACGAACCTATAGCCGTCGGACATGTCGGCGGCTGGCCAACCTAGTCCCGGGGCCGTGGGGACGACCCTATAGTCGTCGGACATGAAAGTGGCGGGCCAATCTAGCCCCGGGTTCGTGGGGACGACCCTATAGTCGTCGGACATGACGGCGGCTGGCCAACTTTGGCCCGTGGTCGTGGGGACGACCCTATAGTCGTCGGACATGACGGTGGCGGGCCAATCTAGTCCCGGGGTCGTGGGGACGACCCTATAGTCGTCGGACATGTCGGCGGCTGGGCAACTTTGGCCCGTGGTCGTGGGGACGACCCTATAGTCGTCGGACATGTCGGCGGCTTGCCAACCTAGTCCCGGGTTCGTGGGGACGACCCTATAGTCGTCGGACATGTCGGCGGCTGGCCAACTTTGGCCCGGGGTCGTGGGGACGACCCTATAGTCGTCGGAAACGTCGGCGGCCGGCCAACCTAGTCCCAGGGTCGTAGGGACGACCCTATAGTCGTCGGAAAATTCGGCGGCGGGCCAACCTAGTCCCAGGGTCGTAGGGACGACCCTATAGTCGTCGGACAAGTCGGCGGCGTGCCAACATAGTCCCGGGGTCGTGGGGACGACCCTATAGTCGTCGGACAAGTCGGCGGCGGGCCATCCTAGTCCCGGGGTCGTGGGTACGACCCTATAGTCGTCGGACAAGTTGGCGGCGGGCAATACTAGTCCCGGGGTCGTGGGGACGACCCTATCGTCGTCGGACAAGTCGGAGGCGGGCCATCCTAGTCCCGGGGTCGTGGGGACGACCCTATAGTCGTCGGACATGTTGGCGGCTGGCCAACCTAGTCCCGGGGTCGTGGGGACGACCCTATAGTCGTCGGAAAATTCGGCGGCGGGCCAACCTAGTCCCAGGGTGGTAGGGACGACCCTATAGTCGTCGGACAAGTCGGCGGCGTGCCAACATAGTCCCGGGGTCGTGGGGACGACCCTATAGTCGTCGGACAAGTCGGCGGCGGGCCATCCTAGTCCCGGGATCGTGGGTACGACCCTATAGTCGTCGGACAAGTTGGCGGCGGGCAATACTAGTCCCGGGGTCGTGGGGACGACCCTATCGTCGTCGGACAAGTCGGAGGCGGGCCATCCTAGTCCCGGGGTCGTGGGGACGACCCTATAGTCGTCGGACATGTTGGCGGCTGGCCAACCTAGTCCCGGGGTCGTGGGGACGACCCTATAGTCGTCGGGCATGTCGGCGGCTGGCCAACCTAGTCCCGGGTTCGTGGGGACGACCCTATAGTCGTCGGACATGTCGGCGGCTGGCCAACCTAGTCCGGGGGTGGTAGGGACGACCCTATAGTCGTCGGACAAGTCGGCGGCCGGCCAACCTAGTCCCGGGGTCGTGGGGACGGCCCCATAGTCGTCGGAAAAGTCGGCGGCGGGCCAACCTAGACCCGGGGTCGTGGGGACGACCCTATAGTCGTCGGACATGTCGGCGCCAGGGCAACTTTGGCCCGTGGTCGTGGGGACGACCCTATAGTCGTCGGATATGTCGGTGACTGGCCAACCTAGTCCCGGGTTCGTGGGGACGACCCTATAGTCGTCGGACATGTCGGCGGCTGGCCAACCTAGTCTCGTGGTCGTGGGGACGACCCCATAGTCGTAGGACACGTCGGCGGCGGGCCAACCTAGTCCCGGGGTCGCGGGGACGACCGTATAGTCGTCGGACATGACGGTGGCGGGCCAATCTAGTCCCGGGGACGTGGGGACGACCCTATAGTCGTCGGACATGACGATGCCGGGGCAATCTAGCCCCGGGGTCGTGGGGACGACCCTATAGTCGTCGACCAAGTCGGCGGCTGGCCAATCTAGTCCGGGGGTGGTAGGGACGACCCTATAGTCGTCGGACAAGTCGGCGGCGGGCCAACCTAGTCCCGGGGTCGTGGGGACGACCCTATAGTCGTCGGATAAGTCGGCGGCGGGTCAACCTAGTCCCGGGGTCGTGGGGACGACCCTATAGTCGTCGGACGTGTCGGCGTCTGGCCAACTTAGTCCCGGGGTCGTGGGGACGACCCTATAGTCGTCGGACAAGTCGGCGGCGGGCCAACCTACTCCCGGGGTCGTGGGGACGACCCCATAGTCGTCGGAAAAGTCGGCGGCGGGCCAACCTAGACCCGGGGTCGTGGGGACGACCCTATAGTCGTCGGACATGTCGGCGCCAGGGCAACTTTGGCCCGTGGTCGTCGGGACGACCCTATAGTCGTCGGATATGTCGGTGACTGGCCAACCTAGTCCCGGGTTCGTGGGGACGACCCTATAGTCGTCGGACATGTCGGCGGCTGGCCAACTTTGGACCGGGGCGTGGGGACGACCCTATAGTCGTCGGACATGTCGGCGGCGGGCCAACCTAGTCCCGGGGTCGTGGGGACGACCCTATAGTCGTCGGACATGTCGGCGGCAGGGCAACTTTGGCCCGTGGTCGTGGGGACGACCCTATAGTCATCGGACAAGTCGGCGGCGGTACAACCTAGTCCCGGGGTCGTGGAGAGGACCCTATAGTTGTCGGAAATGTCGGCGGCTGGCCAATCTATTCCCGGGGTCGTGGGGACGACCCTATAGTCGTCGTACAAGTCGGCGGCGGGCCAACCTACTCCCGGGGTCGCGGGGACGACCGTATAGTCGTCGGACATGACGGTGGCGGGCCAATCTAGTCCCGGGGTCGTGGGGACGACCCTATAGTCGTCGGACATGACGGTGCCGGGGCAATCTAGCCCCGGGGTCGTGGGGACGACCCTATAGTCGTCGGACATGTCGGCGGCTGGCCAACTTTGGCCCGGGGCGTGGGGACGACCCTATAGTCGTCGGACATGTCGGCGGCGGGCCAACCTAGTCCCGGGATCGTGGGGACGACCCTATAGTCATCGGACATGTCGGCGGCAGGGCAACTTTGGCCCGTGGTCGTGGGGACGACCCTATAGTCGTCGGACAATTCGGCGGCGGGCCAACCTAGTCCCGGGGTCGTGGAGACGACCCTATAGTCGTCGGACATCACGGTGGCGGCCAATCTAGTCCCGGGGTCGTGGGGACGACCCTATAGTCGTCGGACGTGTCGGCGTCTGGCCAACTTAGTCCCGGGGTCGTGGGGACGACCCTATAGTCGTCGGACGTGTCGGCGTCTGGCGAACTTAGTCCCGGGGTCGTGGGGACGACCCTATAGTCGTCGGACAAGTCGGCGGCGGGCCAACCTACTCCCGGGGTCGTGGGGACGACCCCATAGTCGTCGGAAAAGTCGGCGGCGGGCCAACCTAGACCCGGGGTCGTGGGGACGACCCTATAGTCGTCGGACATGTCGGCGCCAGGGCAACTTTGGCCCGTGGTCGTGGGGACGACCCCATAGTCGTCGGATATGTCGGTGACTGGCCAACCTGGTCCCGGGTTCGTGGGGACGACCCTATAATCGTCGGACATGTCGGCGGCTGGCCAACCTAGTCCCGGGGTGGTAGGGACGACCCTACAGTCGTCGGACAAGTCGGCGGCGGGCCAACCTAGTCCCGGGGTCGTGGGGACGACCCTATAGTCGTCGACCAAGTCGGCGGCTGGCCAACCTAGTCCGGGAGTGGTAGGGACGAGCCTATAGTCGTCGGACAAGTCGGCGGCGGGCCAACCTAGTCCCGGGGTCGTGGGGACGACCCTATAGTCGTCGGACATCACGGTGGCGGCCAATCTAGTCCCGGGGTCGTGGGGACGACCCTATAATCGTCGGACATGTCGGCGGCTTGCCAACCTAGTCCCGGGTTCGTGGGGACGACTCTATAGTCGTCGGACATGACGGCGGCTGGCCAACTTTGGCCCGTGGTCGTGGGGACGACCCTATAGTCGTCGGACATGACGGTGGCCGGCCAACTTTGGCCCGTGGTCGTGGGGACGACCCTATAGTCGTCGGACATGGCGGTGGCGGGCCAATCTATCACCAGGGTGGTAGGGACGACCCTATATTCGTCGGACAAGTCGGCGGCGGGCCAACCTAGTCACGGGGTCGTGGGGACGACCCTATAGTCGTCGGACATGATGGTGGCGGGCCAATCTAGTCCCGGGGCCGTGGGGACGACCGTATAGTCGTCGGACATGTTGGCGGCTGGCCAACCTAGTCCCGGTGTCGTGGGGACGAACCTATAGTCGTCGGACATGTCGGCGCCTGGGCAACTTTGGCCCGTGGTCGTGGGGACGACCCTATAGTCGTCGGACAAGTCGTCGGCGCGCCAACCTAGTCCCGTGGTCGTGCGGGCGACCCTATAGTCGTCGGACATGTCGACGGCTGGCCAAGCTAGTCCCGGGGTCGTGGGGCCGAACCTATAGTCGTCGGACATGTCGGCGCCTGGGCAACTTTGGCCCGTGGTCGTGGGGACGACCCTATACTCGTCGGACAAGTCGGCGGCGGGTCATCCTAGTCCCGGGGTCGTGGGGACGACCGTATAGTCGTCGGACATGTCGGCGGCTGGCCAACCTAGTCCCGGGGCCGTGGGGACGACCGTATAGTCGTCGGACATGTCGGCGGCTGGCCAGCCTAGTCCCGGGGTCGTGGGGACGACCCTGTAGTCGTAGGACATGACGGTGGCGGGCCAATCTAGTCCCGGGGTCGTAGGGACGAGCCTATAGTCGTCGGACATGTCGGCGGCGGGCCAACATAGTCCCGGGGTGGTAGGGACGACCCTATAGTCGTCGGACAAGTCGGCGGCGGGCCATCCTAGTCCCGGGGTCGTGGGGACGACCCTATAGTCGTCGGACCTGTTGGCGGCTGGCCAACCTAGTCCCGGTGTCGTGGGGACGACCCTATAGTCGTCGGACATGATGGTGGCGGGCCAATCTAGACCCGGGGTCGTGGGGACGACCCAATAGTCGTCGGACAAGTCGGCGGCGGGCCAACCTATTCCCCGGGTCGTGGGGACGACCCTATAGTCGTCGGAACATGATGGTGGCGGGCCAATCTAGACCCGGGGTCGTGGGGACGACCCAATAGTCGTCGGACATGTCGGCGGCTGGCCAACTTGGGCCCGTGGTCGTGGGGACGACCCTATTGTCGTCGGACATGGCGGTGGCGGGCCAATCTATCCCCGGGGTCGTGGGGACGACCCTATAGTCGTCGGACATGTTGGCGGCTGGCCAACCTAGTCCCGGTGTCGTGGGGCGACTCTATAGTCGTCGGACAAGTCGGCGGCGTGTCATCCTAGTCCCGGGGTCGTGGGGACGACCCTATAGTCGTCGGACATGTCGGCGGCTGGGCAACTTTGGCCCGTGGTCGTGGGGACGACCCTATAGCCGTCGGACATGTCGGCGGCTTGCCAACCTAGTCCGGGGGTCGTGGGGACGACCCTATAGTCGTCGGACAAGTCGGCGGCGGGCCAACCTAGTCCCGGGGACGTGGGGACGACCCTATAGTCGTCGGACATGTCGGCAGCTGGGCAACTTTGGCCCGTGGTCGTGGGGACGACCCTATAGTCGTCGGACAAGTCGGCGGCGGGCCATCCTAGTCCCGGGGTCGTGGGTACGACCCTATCGTCGTCGGACATGTCGGCGGCTGGCCAACCTAGTCCCGGGGTCGTGGGGACGTCCCTATCGTCGTCGGACATGTCGGTGGCTGGGCAGTACTAGTCCCGGGGTCGTGGGGACGACCCTATCGTCGTCGGACATGTCGGCGGCTGGCCAAACTAGTCCCGGGGTCGTGGGGACGTCCCTATCGTCGTCGGACATGTCGGTGGCTGGGCAACTTTGGCCCGTGGTCGTGGGGACGACCCTATAGTCGTCGCACATGTCGGCGGCTTGCCAACCTAGTCCCGGGGTCGTGGGGACGACCCTATCGTCGTCGGACATGTCTGTGGCTGGGCAACTTTGACCCGTGGTCGTGGGGACGACCCTATAGCCGTCGGACATGTCGGCGGCTTGCCAACCTAGTCCTGGGGTCGTGGGGACGACCCTATAGTCGTCGGACAAGTCGGCGGCGGGCCAACCTAGTCCCGGGGACGTGGGGACGACCCTATAGTCGTCGGACATGTCGGCAGCTGGGCAACTTTGGCCCGTGGTCGTGGGGACGACCCTATTGTCGTCGGACAAGTCGGCGGCGGGCCATCCTAGTCCCGGGGTCGTGGGTACGACCCTATCGTCGTCGGACATGTCGGCGGCTGGCCAACCTAGTTCCGGGGTCGTGGGGACGGCCCTATCGTCGTCGGACATGTCGGTGGCTGGGCAGTACTAGTCCCGGGGTCGTGGGGACGACCCTATCGTCGTCGGACATGTCGGCGGCTGGCCAAACTAGTCCCGGGGTCGTGGGGACGTCCCTATCGTCGTCGGACATGTCGGTGGCTGGGCAACTTTGGCCCGTGGTCGTGGGGACGACCCTATAGTCGTCGGACATGTCGGCGGCTTGCCAACCTAGTCCCGGGGTCGTGGGGACGACCCTATCGTCGTCGGACATGTCTGTGGCTGGGCAACTTTGACCCGTGGTCGTGGGGACGACCCTATAGTCGTCGGACATGTCGGCGGCTGGGCAACTTTGGCCCGGGGTAGAGGGGACGAACCTATAGCCGTCGGACATGTCGGCGGCTGGCCAACCTAGTCCCGGGGTCGTGCGGACGACCCTATCGTCGTCGGACATGTCTGTGGCTGGGCAACTTTGACCCGTGGTCGTGGGGACGACCCTATAGTCGTCGGACATGTCGGCGGCTGGGCAACTTTGGCCCGGGGTAGTGGGGACGAACCTATAGCCGTCGGACAAGTCGGCGGCTGGCCAACCTAGTCCCGGGGTCGTGCGGACGACCCTATCGTCGTCGGACATGTCGGCGGCTGGCCAACCTAGTCCCGGATTCGTGGGGACGACCCTATAGTCGTCGGACATGTCGGCGGCTGGCCAACTTTGGCCCGGGGTCGTGGGGACGACCCTATAGTCGTCGGAAAAGTCGGCGGCTGGCCAACCTAGTCCCGGGGTCGTAGGGACGACCCTATAGTCGTCGGGCAAGTCGGCGGCGGGCCAACGTAGGCCCGGAGTCGTGGGGACGACCCTATAGACGTAGGACATGTCGGCGCGGACCAACGTAGGCCCGGGGTCGTGGGGACGACCCTATACTCGTCGGACATGACGGTGGCGGGCCAATCTAGTCCCGGGGCCGTGGGGACGACCCTATACTCGTCGGACATGTTGGCGGCTGGCCAACCTAGTCCCGGGGTCGTGGGGACGACTCTATAGTCGTCGGACAAGTCGGCAGCGGGTCATCCTAGTCCCGGGGTCGTGGGGACGATCCTATAGTCGTCGGACAAGTCGGAGGCGGGCCAACCTAGTCCCGGGGTCGTGGGGACGACCCTATAGTCGTCGGACATGACGGCGGCGGGCCAACCTAGTCCCGGGGACGTGGGCACGACCCTATAGTCGTCGGACATGTCGGCGGCTGGGCAACTTTGGCCCGTGGTCGTGGGGACGACCCTATAGTCGTCGGACAAGTCGGCGGCGGGCCATCCTAGTCCCGGGGTCGTGGGTACGACCCTATAGTCGTCGGACAAGTCGGCGGCGGGCAGTACTAGTCCCGGGGTCGTGGGGACGACCCTATCGTCGTCGGACATGTCGGCGGCTGGCCAACCTAGTCCCGGATTCGTGGGGACGACCCTATAGTCGTCGGACATGTCGGCGGCTGGCTAACTTTGGCACGGGGTCGTAGGGACGACCCTATGGTCGTCGGGCAAGTCGGCGGCGGGCCAACGTAGGCCCGGGGTCGTGGGGACGACCCTATAGACGTAGGACATGTCGGCGCGGACCAACGTAGGCCCGGGGTCGTGGGGACGACCCTATTCTCGTCGGACATGACGGTGGCGGGCCAATCTAGTCCCAGGGCCGTGGGGACGACCCTATACTCGTCGGACATGTTGGCGGCTGGCCAACCTAGTCCCGGGGTCGTGGGGACGACTCTATAGTCGTCGGACAAGTCGGCAGCGGGCCAACCTAGTCCCGGGGTCGTGGGGACTACCCTATAGTCGTCGGACATGTCGGCGGCTGGGCAACTTTGGCCCGTGGTCGTGGGGACGACCCTATAGTCGTCGGACATGACGGTGGCGGGCCAATCTAGCCCGGGGGTCGTGGGGACGACCCTATCGTCGTCGGACATGTCGGCAGCTGGCCAACCTAGTCCCGGGGTGGTAGGGACGACCCTATAGTCGTCGGACAAGTCGGCGGCGGGTCAACCTAGTCCCGGGGTCGTGGGGACGACCCTATAGTCGTCGGACATGTCGGCGGCTGGGCAACTTTGGCCCGTGGTCGTGGGGACGACCCTATAGTCGTCGGACATGTCGGCGGCTTGCCAACCTAGTCCCGGGTTCGTGGGGACGACCCTATAGTCGTCGGACATGTCGGCGGCTGGCCAACTTTGGCCCGGGGTCGTGGGGACGACCCTATAGTCGTCGGAAACGTCGGCGGCTGGCCAACCTAGTCCCAGGGTCGTAGGGACGACCCTATAGTCGTCGGAAAATTCGGCGGCGGGCCAACATAGTCCCGGGGTAGTGGGGACTACCCTATAGTCGTCGGACATGTCGGTGGCGGGCCAATCAAGGCCCGTGGTCGTGGGGACGACCCTATAGTTGTCGGACATGTCGGCGGCTTGCCAACCTAGTCCCGGGTTCGTGGGGACGACCCTATAGTCGTCGGACATGTCGGCGGTAGGCCAACTTTGGCCCGGGGTCGTGGGGACGACCCTATAGTCGTCGGAAACGTCGGCGGCTGGCCAACCTAGTCCCAGGGTCGTAGGGACGACCCTATAGTCGTCGGACAAGTCGGCGGCTGGCCAACCTAGTCCCAGGGTCGTAGGGACGACCCTATAGTCGTCGGACAAGTCGGCGGCGGGCCAACATAGTCCCGGGGTCGTGGGGTCGACCCTATAGTCGTCGGACAAGTCGGAGGCGGGCCAACCTAGTCCCGGGGTCGTGGGGACGACCCTATAGTCGTCGGACATGACGACAGCTGGCCAACTTTGGCCCGTGGTCGTGGGGACGACCCTATAGTCGTCGGACATGTCGGCGGCTGGCCAACTTTGGCCCGTAGTCGTGGGGACGACCCTATAGTCGTCGGACAAGTCGGAGGCGGGCCAACCTAGTCCCGGGGTCGTGGGGACGACCCTATAGTCGTCGGACATGTCGGCGGCTGGGCAACTTTGGCCCGTGGTCGTGGGGACGACCCTATCGTCGTCGGACATGTCGGCACTTGCCAACCTAGTCCTGGGGTCGTGGGTACGACCCTATAGTCGTCGGACAAGTCGGCGGCGGGCAGTACTAGTCCCGGGGTCGTGGGGACGACCCTATCGTCGTCGGACATGTCGGCGGCTGGCAAACCTAGTCCCGGGTTCGTGGGGACGACCCTATAGTCGTCGGACATGTCGGCGGCTGGCCAACTTTGGCCCGGGGTCGTGGGGACGACCCTATAGTCGTCGGAAAAGTCGGCGGCTGGCCAACCTAGTCCCGGGGTCGTAGGGACGACCCTATAGCCGTCGGGCAAGTCGGCGGCGGGCCAACGTAGGCCCGGGGTCGTGGGGACGAACCTATAGACGTAGGACATGTCGGCGCGGACCAACGTAGGCCCGGGGTCGTGGGGACGACCCTATACTCGTCGGACATGACGGTGGCGGGCCAATCTAGTCCCGGGGCCGTGGGGACGACCCTATACTCGTCGGACATGTTGGCGGCTGGCCAACCGAGTCCCGGGGTCGTGGGGACGACTCTATAATCGTCGGACAAGTCGGCAGCGGGTCATCCTAGTCCCGGGGTCGTGGGGACGATCCTATAGTCGTCGGACATGACGGTGGCGGGCCAATCTAGTCCCGGGGCCGTGGGGACGACCGTATAAACGTCGGACATGTCGGCGGCTGGCCAACCTAGTCCCGGGGTCGTGGGGACGACCCTATAGACGTCGGACAAGTCGGCGGCGGGTCGTCCTAGTCCCGGGGTCGTGGGGACGACCCTATAGTCGTCGGACAAGTCGGCGGCGGGCCATACTAGTCCCGGGGTCGTGGGGACGACCCTATCGTCGTCGGACAAGTCGGAGGCGGGCCATCCTAGTCCTGGGGTCGTGGGGACGACCCTATAGTCGTCGGACATGTTGGCGGCTGGCCAACCTAGTCCCGGGGTCGTGGGGACGACTCTATAGTCGTCGGACAAGTCGGCGGCGGGTCACCCTAGTCCCGGGGTCGTGGGGACGACCCTATAGTCGTCGGACATGACGGTGGCGGGCCTATCTAGTCCCGGGGTCGTGGGGACGACCCTATAGTCGTCGGACATGTCGGCGGCTGGGCAGCTTTGGCCCGTGGTCGTGGGGACGACCCTATAGTCGTCGGACATGACGGTGGCGGGCCAATCTAGCCCGGGGGTCGTGGGTACGACCCTATAGTCGTCGGACAAGTCGGCGGCGGGCCATACTAGTCCCGGGGTCGTGGGGACGACCCTATCGTCGTCGGACAAGTCGGAGGCGGGCCATCCTAATCCCGGGGACGTGGGGACGACCCTATAGTCGTCGGACATGTTGGCGGCTGGCCAACCTAGTCCCGGAGTCGTGGGGACGACTCTATAGTCGTCGGACAAGTCGGCGGCGGGTCGCCCTAGTCCCGGGGCCGTGGGGACGACCCTATAGTCGTCGGACATGATAGTGGCGGGCCAATCTAGTCCCGGGTTCGTGGGGACGACCCTATAGTCGTCGGACATGACGGCGGCTGGCCAACTTTGGCCCGTGGTCGTGGGGACGACCCTATAGTCGTCGGACATGACGGTGGCGGGCCAATCTAGCCCGGGGGTCGTGGGGACGACCCTATCGTCGTCGGACATGTCGGCAGCTGGCCAACCTAGTCCCGGGGTGGTAGGGACGACCCTATAGTCGTCGGACAAGTCGGCGACGGGCCAACCTAGTCCCGGGTTCGTGGGGACGACCCTATAGTCGTCGGACATGTCGGCGGCTGGCCAACTTTGGCCCGGGGTAGTGGGGACGAACCTATAGCCGTCGGACATGTCGGCGGCTGGCCAACCTAGTCCCGGGGCCGTGGGGACGACCCTATAGTCGTCGGACATGAAAGTGGCGGGCCAATCTAGCCCCGGGTTCGTGGGGACGACCCTATAGTCGTCGGACATGACGGCGGCTGGCCAACTTTGGCCCGTGGTCGTGGGGACGACCCTATAGTCGTCGGACATGACGGTGGCGGGCCAATCTAGTCCCGGGGTCGTGGGGACGACCCTATAGTCGTCGGACATGTCGGCGGCTGGGCAACTTTGGCCCGTGGTCGTGGGGACGACCCTATAGTCGTCGGACATGTCGGCGGCTTGCCAACCTAGTCCCGGGTTCGTGGGGACGACCCTATAGTCGTCGGACATGTCGGCGGCTGGCCAACTTTGGCCCGGGGTCGTGGGGACGACCCTATAGTCGTCGGAAACGTCGGCGGCCGGCCAACCTAGTCCCAGGGTCGTAGGGACGACCCTATAGTCGTCGGAAAATTCGGCGGCGGGCCAACCTAGTCCCAGGGTCGTAGGGACGACCCTATAGTCGTCGGACAAGTCGGCGGCGTGCCAACATAGTCCCGGGGTCGTGGGGACGACCCTATAGTCGTCGGACAAGTCGGCGGCGGGCCATCCTAGTCCCGGGGTCGTGGGTACGACCCTATAGTCGTCGGACAAGTTGGCGGCGGGCAATACTAGTCCCGGGGTCGTGGGGACGACCCTATCGTCGTCGGACAAGTCGGAGGCGGGCCATCCTAGTCCCGGGGTCGTGGGGACGACCCTATAGTCGTCGGACATGTTGGCGGCTGGCCAACCTAGTCCCGGGGTCGTGGGGACGACCCTATAGTCGTCGGAAAATTCGGCGGCGGGCCAACCTAGTCCCAGGGTGGTAGGGACGACCCTATAGTCGTCGGACAAGTCGGCGGCGTGCCAACATAGTCCCGGGGTCGTGGGGACGACCCTATAGTCGTCGGACAAGTCGGCGGCGGGCCATCCTAGTCCCGGGATCGTGGGTACGACCCTATAGTCGTCGGACAAGTTGGCGGCGGGCAATACTAGTCCCGGGGTCGTGGGGACGACCCTATCGTCGTCGGACAAGTCGGAGGCGGGCCATCCTAGTCCCGGGGTCGTGGGGACGACCCTATAGTCGTCGGACATGTTGGCGGCTGGCCAACCTAGTCCCGGGGTCGTGGGGACGACCCTATAGTCGTCGGGCATGTCGGCGGCTGGCCAACCTAGTCCCGGGTTCGTGGGGACGACCCTATAGTCGTCGGACATGTCGGCGGCTGGCCAACTTTGGCCCGGGGTCGTGGGGACGACCCTATAGTCGTCGGACATGTTGACGGCTGGCCAACCTAGTCCCGGGGTCGTGGGGACGACTCTATAGTCATCGGACAAGTCGGCGGCGGGTCATCCTAGTCCCGGGGTCGTGGGGACGACCCTATAGTCGTCGGACATGACGGTGGCGGGCCAATCTAGTCCCGTGGCCGTGGGGACGACCGTATAATCGTCGGACATGTCGGCGGCTGGCCAACCTAGTCCCGGGGTCGTGGGGACGAACCTATAGCCGTCGGACATGTCGGCGGCTGGCCGACCTAGTCCCGGGGCCGTGGGGACGACCCTATAGTCGTCGGACATGATAGTGGCGGGCCAATCTAGTCCCGGGTTCGTGGGGACGACCCTATAGCCGTCGGACATGACGGCGGCTGGCCAACTTTGGCCCGTGGTCGTGGGGACGACCCTATAGTCGTCGGACATGACGGTGGCGGGTCATCCTAGTCCCGGGGTCGTGGGGACGACCCTATAGCCGTCGGACATGACGGTGGCGGGCCAATCTAGTCCCGTGGCCGTGGGGACGACCGTATAATCGTCGGACATGTCGGCGGCTGGCCAACCTAGTCCCGGGGTCGTGGGGACGAACCTATAGCCGTCGGACATGTCGGCGGCTGGCCGACCTAGTCCCGGGGCCGTGGGGACGACCCTATAGTCGTCGGACATGATAGTGGCGGGCCAATCTAGTCCCGGGTTCGTGGGGACGACCCTATAGTCGTCGGACATGACGGCGGCTGGCCAACTTTGGCCCGTGGTCGTGGGGACGACCCTATAGTCGTCGGACATGACGGTGGCGGGCCAATCTAGCCCGGCGGTCGTGGGGACGAACCTATAGCCGTCGGACATGTCGGCATCTGGCCAACCTAGTCCCGGTGTGGTAGGGACGACCCTATAGTCGTCGGACAAGTCGGCGGCGGGCCAACCTAGTCCCGGGGACGTGGGGACGACCCTATAGTCGTCGGACATGTCGGCGGCTGGGCAACTTTGGCCCGTTGTCGCGGGGACGACCCTATAGTTGTCGGACAAGTCGGCGGCGGGCCATCCTAGTCCCGGGGTCGTGGGTACGACCCTATAGTCGTCGGACAAGTCGGTGGCGGGCCAATCTAGTCCCGGGGCCGTGGGGACGACCGTATAATCGTCGGACATGTCGGCGGCTGGCCAACCTAGTCCCGGGGTCGTGGGGACGACCCTATAGTCGTCGGACAAGTCGGCGGCTGGCCACCCTAGTCCCGGGGACGTGGGGACGACCCTATAGTCGTCGGACATGTCGGCGGCTGGCCAACCTAGTCCCGGGTTCGTGGGGACGACCGTATAGTCGTCGGACATGTCGGCGGCTGGCCAACTTTGGCCCGGGGTCGTGGGGACGACCCTATAGTCGTCGGAAAAGTCGGCGGCTGGCCGACCTAGTCCCGGGGTCGTAGGGACGACCCTATAGTCGTCGGACAAGTCGGAGGCGGGCCATCCTAGTCCCGGGGTCGTGGGTACGACCCTATAGTCGTCGGACAAGTCGGTGGCGGGCCAATCTAGTCCCGGGGCCGTGGGGACGACCGTATAATCGTCGGACATGTCGGCGGCTGGCCAACCTAGTCCCGGGGTCGTGGGGACGACCCTATTGTCGTCGGACATGTCGGCGGCTGGCCAACTTTATCCCGGGGTCGTGGGGACGACCCTATAGTCGTCGGACATGTGGGCGGCGGGCCAATCTAGTCCCAGGGCCGTGGGGACGACCTTATAGTCGTCGGACATGTCGGCGGCGGGCCAACGTAGGCCCGGGGTCGTGGGGACGACCCTATAGACGTCGGACATGTCGACGGCTGGCCAACCTAGTCCTGGGTTCGTGGGGACGACCCAATATTCGTCGAAATAGCCGGCGGCAGGCCAACGTAGGCCCGGGGTCGTGGGGACGACCCTATAGACGTCGGACATGTCGATGGCTGGCCAACCTAGTCCTGGGTTCGTGGGGACGACCCAATATTCGTCGAAATAGCCGGCGGCAGGCCAACGTAGCCCCAGGGTCGTAGGGACGACCCTATAGTCGTCGGAAAAGTCGGCGGCGCGCCAACCTAGTCACGGGGTCGTGGGGACGACCCTATAGTCGTCGGACATGTCGGCGGCTGGCCAACCTTGGCCCGGGGTCGTGGGGACGACCCTATAGTCGTCGGACATGTGGGCGGCGGGCCAATCTAGTCCCAGGGCCGTGGGGACGACCTTATAGTCGTCGGACATGTCGGCGGCGGGCCAACGTAGGCCCGGGGTCGTGGGGACGACCCTATAGACGTCGGACATGTCGACGGCTGGCCAACCTAGTCCTGGGTTCGTGGGGACGACCCAATATTCGTCGGAATAGCCGGCGGCAGGCCAACGTAGGCCCAGGGTCGTAGGGACGACCCTATAGTCGTCGGAAAAGTCGGCGGCTGGCCAACCTAGTCCCGGGGTCGTAGGGACGACCCTATAGTCGCCGGACATGACGGTGGCGGGCCATCCTAGACCCGGGGTCGTGGGTACGACCCTATAGTCGTCGGAAAAGTCGGCGGCTGGCCAACCTAGTCCCGAAGTTGTAGGGACGACCCTATAGTCGCCGGACATGACGGTGGCGGGCCATCCTAGACCAGGGGTCGTGGGTACGACCCTATAGTCGTCGGACAAGTCGGCGGCGGGCCAATCTAGTCCCGGGGTCGTGGGGACGATCCTATAGTCGTCGGACATGACGGTGGCGGGCCAATCTAGTCCCAGGGCCGTGGGGACGACCCAATATTCGTCGAAATAGCCGGCGGCAGGCCAACGTAGGCCCAGGGTTGTTGGGACGACCCTATAGTCGTCGGAAAAGTCGGCGGCGGGCCAACCTAGTCACGGGGTCGTGGGGACGACCCTATAGCCGTCGGACAAGTCGGCGGCGGGCGAACCTAGTCCCGGGGTCGTGGGGACGACCCTATAGTCGTCGGACGTGATAGTGGCGGGCCAATCTAGTCCCGGGTTCGTGGGGACGACCCTATAGTCGTCGGACATGTTGGCGGCTGGCCAACCTAGTCCCGGGGTCGAGGGAAGACTCTATAGTCGTCGGACAAGTCGGCGGCGGGTCGTCCTAGTCCCGGGGTCGTGGGGACGACCCTATAGTCGTCGGACATGACGGTGGCGGGCCTATCTAGTCCCGGGGCCGTGGGGACGACCCTATAGTCGTCGGACATGCGGGTGGCGGGCCAATCTAGTCCCGGGGTCGTGGGTACGACCCTATACTCGTCGGACATGACGGTGGCGGGCCAATCTAGTCCCGGGGCCGTGGGGACGACCCTATAGTCGTCGGACATGCGGGTGGCGGGCCAATCTAGTCCCGGGGTCGTGGGTACGACCCTATAGTCGTCGGACATGACGGTGGCGGGCCTATCTAGTCCCGGGGCCGTGGGGACGACCCTATAGTCGGCGGACATGCGGGTGGCGGGCCAATCTAGTCCCGGGGTCGTGGGTACGACCCTATACTCGTCGGACATGACGGTGGCGGGCCAATCTAGTCCCGGGGCCGTGGGGACGACCCTATAGTCGTCGGACATGTTGGCGGCTGGCCAACCTAGTCCCGGGGTCGTGGGGACGACCCTATAGTCGTCGGACATGTTGGCGGCGGGCCATCCTAGTCCCGGGGACGTGGGAACGACCCTATAGTCGTCGGAAAAGTCGGTGGCGGGCCATACTAGTCCCGGGGTCGTGGTGACGACCCTATCGTCGTCGGACAAGACGGAGGCGGGCCAACTTAGTCCCGGGGTCGTGGGGACGACCCTATAGTCGTCGGACATGTTGGCGGCTGGCCAACCTATTCCCGGGGTCGTGGGGACGACTCTATAGTCGTCGGACAAGTCGGCGGCGGGTCATCCTTGTCCCAGGGTCGTGGGGACGACCCTATAGTCGTCGTACATGACGGTGGCGGGCCTATCCAGTCCCGTGGCCGTGGGGACGACCCTATAGTCGTCGGACATGTTGGCGGCTGGCCATCCTAGTCCCGGGGTCGTGGGTACGACCCTATACTCGTCGGACATGACGGTGGCGGGCCAATCTAGTCCCGGGGCCGTGGGGACGACCCTATAGTCGTCGGACATGATAGTGGCGGGCCAATCTAGTCCCGGGTTCGTGGGGACGACCCTATAGTCGTCGGACATGATAGTGGCGGGCCAATCTAGTCCCGGGTTCGTGGGGACGACCCTATAGTCGTCGGACATGATAGTGGCGGGCCAATCTAGTCCCGGGTTCGTGGGGACGACCCTATAGTCGTCGGACATGTTGGCGGCTGGCCAACCTAGTCCCGGGGTCGTGGGGACGACTCTATAGTCGTCGGACAAGTCGGCGGCGGGTCGTCCTAGTCCCGGGGTCGTGGGGACGACTCTATAGTCGTCGGACAAGTCGGCGGCGGGTCGTCCTAGTCCCGGGGTCGTGGGGACGACCCTATAGTCGTCGGACATGCGGGTGGCGGGCCAATCTAGTCCCGGGGTCGTGGGTACGACCCTATACTCGTCGGACATGACGGTGGCGGGCCAATCTAGTCCCGGGGCCGTGGGGACGACCCTATAGTCGTCGGACATGATAGTGGCGGGCCAATCTAGTCCCGGGTTCGTGGGGACGACCCTATAGTCGTCGGACATGTTGGCGGCTGGCCAACCTAGTCCCGGGGTCGTGGGGACGACTCTATAGTCGTCGGACAAGTCGGCGGCGGGTCGTCCTAGTCCCGGGGTCGTGGGGACGACCCTATAGTCGTCGGACATGCGGGTGGCGGGCCAATCTAGTCCCGGGGTCGTGGGTACGACCCTATACTCGTCGGACATGACGGTGGCGGGCCAATCTAGTCCCGGGGTCGTGGGGACGACCCAATAGTCGTCGGACATGTCGGCGGATGGCCAACTTTGGCCCGTGGTCGTGGGGACGACCCTATGGTCGTCGGACATGACGGTGGCGGGCCAATCTAGTCCCAGGGCCGTGGGGACGACCCTATAGTCGTCGGACATGTCGGCGGCGGGCCAATCTATTCCCAGGGCCGTGGGGACGACCTTATAGTCGTCGGACATGTCGGCGGCGGGCCAACGTAGGCCCGGGGTCGTGGGGACGACCCTATAGACGTCGGACATGTCGACGGCTGGCCAACCTAGTCCTGGGTTCGTGGGGACGACCCAATATTCGTCGGAATAGCCGGCGGCAGGCCAACGTAGGCCCAGGGTTGTAGGGACGACCCTATAGTCGTCGGAAAAGTCGGCGGCGGGCCAACCTAGTCACGGGGTCGTGGGGACGACCCTATAGTCGTCGGACAAGTCGGCGGCGGGCGAACCTAGTCCCGGGGTCGTGGGGACGACCCTATAGTCGTCGGACATGTCGGCGGCTGGGCAACTTTGGCCCGTGGTCGTGGGGACGATCCTATAGTCGTCGGACATGACGGTGGCGGGCCAATCTAGTCCCAGGGCCGTGGGGACGACCCTATAGTCGTCGGACATGTCGGCAGCTGGCCAACCTAGTCCCGGGGTGGTAGGGACGACCCTATAGTCGTCGGACATGTCGGCGGCGGGCCAACCTAGTCCCGGGGTCGTGGGGACGACCCTATAGTCGTCGGACATGTCGGCGGCTGGGCAACTTTGGCCCGTGGTCGTGGGGACGACCCTATAGTCGTCGGACATGTCGGCGGCTTGCCAACCTAGTCCCGGGTTCGTGGGGACGACCCTATAGTCGTCGGACATGTCGGCGGCTGGCCAACTTTGGCCCGGGGTCGTGGGGACGACCCTATAGTCGTCGGAAAAGTCGGCGGCTGGCCAACCTAGTCCCAGGGTCGTAGGGACGACCCTATAGTCGTCGGACAAGTCGGCGGCGGGCAATACTAGTCCCGGGGTCGTGGGGATGACACTATCGTCGTCGGACAAGTCGGAGGCGGGCCATCCTAGTCCCGGGGTAGTGGGGACGACCCAATAGTCGTCGGACACGTTGGCGGCTGGCCAACCTAGTCCCGGGGTCGTGGGGACGACTCTATAGTCGTCGGACAAGTCGGCGGCGGGTCGTCCTAGTCCCGGGGTCGTGAGGACGACCCTATAGTCGTCGGACATGACGGTGGCGGGCCTATCTAGTCCCGGGGTCGTGGGGACTACCCTATAGTCGTCGGACATCACGGTGGCGGGCAATCAAGTCCCGGGGTCGTGGGGACGACCCTATAGTCGTCGGAAATGTCGGCGGCGGCCAACCTAGTCCCGGGGTCGTGGGGACGACCCTATAGTCGTCGGACATGTCGACGGCTGGGCAACTTTGGCCCGTGGTCGTGGGGACGACCCTATAGTCGTCGGACATGTCGGCGGCTGGCCAACATTGGCCCGTGGTCGTGGGGACGACCCTATGGTCGTCGGACATGACGGTGGCGGGCCAATCTAGTCCCAGGGCCGTGGGGACGACCCTATAGTCGTCGGACATGTCGGCGGCGGGCCAACGTAGGCCCGGGGTCGTGGGGACGACCCTATAGACGTCGGACATGTCGACGGCTGGCCAACCTAGTCTGGGTTCGTGGGGACGACCCAATATTCGTCGAAATAGCCGGCGGCAGGCCAACGTAGGCCCGGGGTCGTGAGGACGACCCTATAGACGTCGGACATGTCGATGGCTGGCCAACCTAGTCCTGGGTTCGTGGGGACGACCCAATATTCGTCGAAATAGCCGGCGGCAGGCCAACGTAGGCCCAGGGTCGTAGGGACGACCCTATAGTCGTCGGAAAAGTCGGCGGCGCGCCAACCTAGTCACGGGGTCGTGGGGACGACCCTATAGTCGTCGGACAAGTCGGCGGCGGGCGAACCTAGTCCCGGGGTCGTGGGGACGACCCTATAGTCGTCGGACATGTCGGCGGCTGGGCAACTTTGGCCCGTGGTCGTGGGGACGATCCTATAGTCGTCGGACATGACGGTGGCGGGCCAATCTAGTCCCAGGGTCGTAGGGACGACCCTATAGTCGCCGGACATGACGGTGGCGGGCCATCCTAGACCCGGGTTCGTGGGTACGACCCTATAGTCGTCGGAAAAGTCGGCGGCTGGCCAACCTAGTCCCGAGGTTGTAGGGACGACCCTATAGGCGCCGGACATGACGGTGGCGGGCCATCCTAGACCCGGGGTCGTGGGTACGACCCTATAGTCGTCGGACAAGTCGGCGGCGGGCCAATCTAGTCCCGGGGTCGTGGGGACGACCCTATAGTCGTCGGACACGTTGGCGGCTGGCCAACCTAGTCCCGGGTTCGTGGGGACGACCCTATATTCGTCGGAATAGCCGGCGGCAGGCCATCGTAGGCCCAGGGTCGTAGGGACGACCCTATAGTCGTCGGAAAAGTCGGCGGCGGGCCAACCTAATCCCGGGGTCGTGGGGACTACCCTATAGTCGTCGGACATGGCGGTGGCGGGCCAATCTAGCCCGGGGGTCGTGGGGACGACCCTATAGTCGTCGGACATGATGGTGGCGGGCCAATCTAGACCCGGGGTCGTGGGGACGACCCAATAGTCGTCGGACATGTCGGCGGCTGGCCAACTTTGACCCGTGGTCATTGGGACGACCCTATGGTCGTCGGACATGTCGGCGGCTGGCCAACTTTGGCCCGTAGTCGTGGGGACGACCCAATATTCGTCGGAATAGCCGGCGGCAGGCCAACGTAGGCCCAGGGTCGTAGGGACGACCCTATAGTCGTCGGAAAAGTCGGCGGCGGGCCAACCTAGTCACGGGGTCGTGGGGACGACCCTATAGTCGTCGGACATGACGGTGGCGGGCCAATCTAGCCCGGGGGTCGTGGGGACGACCCTATAGTCGTCGGACATGTCGGCAGCTGGCCAACCTAGTCCCGGGGTGGTAGGGACGACCCTATAGTCGTCGGACAAGTCGGCGGCGGGCCAACCTAGTCCCGGGGTCGTGGGGAAGACCCTATAGTCGTCGGACATGTCGGCGGCTTGCCAACCTAGTCCCGGGTTCGTGGGGACGACCCTATAGTCGTCGGACATGTCGGCGGCTGTCCAACTTTGGCCCGGGGTCGTGGGGACGACCCTATAGTCGTCGGACCTGTCGGCGGCTGGGTAACTTTGGCCCGTGGTCGTGGGGACGACCCTACAGTCGTAGGACATGTCGACGGCTTGCCAACCTAGTCCCGGGGTCGTGGGGACGACCCTATAGTCGTCGGACATGTCGGCAGCTGGCCAACCTAGTCCCGGGGTGGTAGGGACGACCCTATAGTCGTCGGACATGTCGGCGGCTGGGCAACTTTGGCCCGGGGTGGTGGGGACGAACCTATAGCCGTCGGACATGTCGGCGGCTGGCCAACCTAGTTCCGGGGCCGTGGGGACGACCCTATATTCGTCGGAATAGCCGGCGGCAGGCCATCGTAGGCCCAGGGTCGTAGGGACGACCCTGCAGTCGTCGGAAAAGTCGGCGGCGGGCTAACCTAGTCCCGGGGTCGTGGGGACTACCCTATAGTCGTCGGACATCACGGTGGCGGGCCAATCAAGTCCCGGGGTCGTGGGGACGACCCTATAGTCGTCGGAAATGTCGGCGGCGGCCAACCTAGTCCCGGGGTCGTGGGGACGACCCTATAGTCGTCGGACATGTCGACGGCTGGGCAACTTTGGCCCGTGGTCGTGGGGACGACCCTATAGTCGTCGGACATGTCGGCGGCTGGCCAACATTGGCCCGTGGTCGTGGGGACGACCCTATGGTCGTCGGACATGACGGTGGCGGGCCAATCTAGTCCCAGGGCCGTGGGGACGACCCTATAGTCGTCGGACATGTCGGCGGCGGGCCAATCTAGTCCCAGGGCCGTGGGGACGACCTTATAGTCGTCGGACATGTCGGCGGCGGGCCAACGTAGGCCCGGAGTCGTGGGGACGACCCTATAGACGTCGGACATGTCGACGGCTGGCCAACCTAGTCCTGGGTTCGTGGGGACGACCCAATATTCGTCGAAATAGCCGGCGGCAGGCCAACGTAGGCCCGGGGTCGTGAGGACGACCCTATAGACGTCGGACATGTCGATGGCTGGCCAACCTAGTCCTGGGTTCGTGGGGACGACCCAATATTCGTCGAAATAGCCGGCGGCAGGCCAACGTAGGCCCAGGGTCGTAGGGACGACCCTATAGTCGTCGGAAAAGTCGGCGGCGCGCCAACCTAGTCACGGGGTCGTGGGGACGACCCTATAGTCGTCGGACAAGTCGGCGGTGGGCGAACCTAGTCCCGGGGTCGTGGGGACGACACTATAGTCGTCGGACATGTCGGCGGCTGGGCAACTTTGGCCCGTGGTCGTGGGGACGATCCTATAGTCGTCGGACATGACGGTGGCGGGCCAATCTAGTCCCAGGGACGTAGGGACGACCCTATAGTCGCCGGACATGACGGTGGCGGGCCATCCTAGACCCGGGTTCGTGGGTACGACCCTATAGTCGTCGGAAAAGTCGGCGGCTGGCCAACCTAGTCCCGAGGTTGTAGGGACGACCCTATAGTCGCCGGACATGACGGTGGCGGGCCATCCTAGACCCGGGGTCGTGGGTACGACCCTATAGTCGTCGGACAAGTCGGCGGCGGGCCAATCTAGTCCCGGGGTCGTGGGGACGATCCTATAGTCGTCGGACATGACGGTGGCGGGCCTATCTAGTCCCGGGGTCGTGGGTACGACCCTATACTCGTCGGACATGACGGTGGCGGGCCAATCTAGTCCCAGGGCCGTGGGGACGACCCTATAGACGTCGGACATGTCGGCGGCGGGCCAATCTAGTCCCGGGGCCGTGGGGACGACCCTATAGTCGGCGGACATGCGGGTGGCGGGCCAATCTAGTCCCGGGGTCGTGGGTACGACCCTATACTCGTCGGACATGACGGTGGCGGGCCAATCTAGTCCCGGGGCCGTGGGGACGACCCTATAGTCGTCGGACATGTCGGCGGCTTGCCAACCTAGTCCCGGGTTCGTGGGGACGACCCTATAGTCGTCGGACATGTCGGCGGCTGGCCAACTTTGGCCCGGGGTCGTGGGGACGACCCTATAGTCGTCGGACATGACGGTGGCGGGCCTATCTAGTCCCGGGGCCGTGGGGACGACCCTATAGTCGTCGGACATGCGGGTGGCGGGCCAATCTAGTCCCAGGGACGTAGGGACGACCCTATAGTCGCCGGACATGACGGTGGCGGGCCATCCTAGACCCGGGTTCGTGGGTACGACCCTATAGTCGTCGGAAAAGTCGGCGGCTGGCCAACCTAGTCCCGAGGTTGTAGGGACGACCCTATAGTCGCCGGACATGACGGTGGCGGGCCATCCTAGACCCGGGGTCGTGGGTACGACCCTATAGTCGTCGGACAAGTCGGCGGCGGGCCAATCTAGTCCCGGGGTCGTGGGGACGATCCTATAGTCGTCGGACATGACGGTGGCGGGCCTATCTAGTCCCGGGGCCGTGGGGACGACCCTATAGTCGTCGGAAATGCGGGTGGCGGGCCAATCTAGTCCCGGGGTCGTGGGTACGACCCTATACTCGTCGGACATGACGGTGGCGGGCCAACCTAGTTCCGGGGTCGTGGGGACGACCCTATAGTCGTTGGACATGTCGGCGGCTGGCCAACTTTGGCCCGGGGTCGTGGGGACGAACCTATAGCCGTCAGACATGTCGGCGGCTGGCCAACCTAGTCCCGGGGCCGTGGGGACGACGCTATAGTCGTCGGACATGATAGTGGCGGGCCAATCTAGTCCCGGGTTCGTGGGAACGACCCTATAGTCGTCGGACATGACGGCGGCTGGCCAACTTTGGCCCGTGGTCGTGGGGACGACCCTATAGTCGTCGGACATGTCGGCGGCTGGCCAACATTGGCCCGTGGTCGTGGGGACGACCCTATGGTCGTCGGACATGACGGTGGCGGGCCAATCTAGTCCCAGGGCCGTGGGGACGACCCTATAGTCGTCGGACATGTCGGCGGCGGGCCAATCTAGTCCCAGGGCCGTGGGGACGACCTTATAGTCGTCGGACATGTCGGCGGCGGGCCAACGTAGGCCCGGGGTCGTGGGGACGACCCTATAGACGTCGGACATGTCGACGGCTGGCCAACCTAGTCCTGGGTTCGTGGGGACGACCCAATATTCGTCGAAATAGCCGGCGGCAGGCCAACGTAGGCCCGGGGTCGTGAGGACGACCCTATAGACGTCGGACATGTCGATGGCTGGCCAACCTAGTCCTGGGTTCGTGGGGACCACCCAATATTCGTCGAAATAGCCGGCGGCAGGCCAACGTAGGCCCAGGGTCGTAGGGACGACCCTATAGTCGTCGGAAAAGTCGGCGGCGCGCCAACCTAGTCACGGGGTCGTGGGGACGACCCTATAGTCGTCGGACAAGTCGGCGGTGGGCGAACCTAGTCCCGGGGTCGTGGGGACGACACTATAGTCGTCGGACATGTCGGCGGCTGGGCAACTTTGGCCCGTGGTCGTGGGGACGATCCTATAGTCGTCGGACATGACGGTGGCGGGCCAATCTAGTCCCAGGGACGTAGGGACGACCCTATAGTCGCCGGACATGACGGTGGCGGGCCATCCTAGACCCGGGTTCGTGGGTACGACCCTATAGTCGTCGGAAAAGTCGGCGGCTGGCCAACCTAGTCCCGAGGTTGTAGGGACGACCCTATAGTCGCCGGACATGACGGTGGCGGGCCATCCTAGACCCGGGGTCGTGGGTACGACCCTATAGTCGTCGGACAAGTCGGCGGCGGGCCAATCTAGTCCCGGGGTCGTGGGGACGATCCTATAGTCGTCGGACATGACGGTGGCGGGCCTATCTAGTCCCGGGGCCGTGGGGACGACCCTATAGTCGTCGGAAATGCGGGTGGCGGGCCAATCTAGTCCCGGGGTCGTGGGTACGACCCTATACTCGTCGGACATGACGGTGGCGGGCCAACCTAGTTCCGGGGTCGTGGGGACGACCCTATAGTCGTTGGACATGTCGGCGGCTGGCCATCTTTGGCCCGGGGTCGTGGGGACGAACCTATAGCCGTCAGACATGTCGGCGGCTGGCCAACCTAGTCCCGGGGCCGTGGGGACGACGCTATAGTCGTCGGACATGATAGTGGCGGGCCAACCTAGTCCCGGGTTCGTGGGGACGACCCTATAGTCGTCGGACATGTCGGCGGCTGGCCAACTTTGGCCCGGGGTCGTGGGGACGACCCTATAGTCGTCGGACATGACGGTGGCGGGCCTATCTAGTCCCGGGTTCGTGGGGACGACCCTATAGTCGTCGGACATGTTGGCGGCTGGCCAACCTAGTCCCGGGGTCGAGGGAAGACTCTATAGTCGTCGGACAAGTCGGCGGCGGGTCGTCCTAGTCCCGGGGTCGTGGGGACGACCCTATAGTCGTCGGACATGACGGTGGCGGGCCTATCTAGTCCCGGGGCCGTGGGGACGACCCTATAGTCGTCGGACATGCGGGTGGCGGGCCAATCTAGTCCCGGGGTCGTGGGTACGACCCTATACTCGTCGGACATGACGGTGGCGGGCCAATCTAGTCCCGGGGCCGTGGGGACGACCCTATAGTCGTCGGACATGGGGGTGGCGGGCCAATCTAGTCCCGGGGTCGTGGGTACGACCCTATAGTCGTCGGACATGACGGTGGCGGGCCTATCTAGTTCCGGGACCGTGGGGACGACCCTATAGTCGGCGGACATGCGGGTGGCGGGCCAATCTAGTCCCGGGGTCGTGGGTACGACCCTATACTCGTCGGACATGACGGTGGCGGGCCAATCTAGTCCCGGGGCCGTGGGGACGACCCTATAGTCGTCGGACATGTTGGCGGCTGGCCAACCTAGTCCCGGGGTCGTGGGGACGACCCTATAGTCGTCGGACATGTTGGCGGCGGGCCATCCTAGTCCCGGGGACGTGGGTACGACCCTATAGTCGTCGGAAAAGTCGGTGGCGGGCCATACTAGTCCCGGGGTCGTGGGGACGACCCTATCGTCGTCGGACAAGACGGAGGCGGGCCAACTTAGTCCCGGGGTCGTGGGGACGACCCTATAGTCGTCGGACATGTTGGCGGCTGGCCAACCTATTCCCGGGGTCGTGGGGACGACTCTATAGTCGTCGGACAAGTCGGCGGCGGGTCATCCTTGTCCCAGGGTCGTGGGGACGACCCTATAGTCGTCGGACATGACGGTGGCGGGCCTATCCAGTCCCGGGGCCGTGGGGACGACCATATAGTCGTCGGACATGCGGGTGGCGGGCCAATCTAGTCCCGGGGTCGTGGGTACGACCCTATACTCGTCGGACATGACGGTGGCGGGCCAATCTAGTCCCGGGGCCGTGGGGACGACCCTATAGTCGTCGGACATGATAGTGGCGGGCCAATCTAGTCCCGGGTTCGTGGGGACGACCCTATACTCGTCGGACATGACGGTGGCGGGCCTATCTAGTCCCGGGGCCGTGGGGACGACCCTATAGTCGTCGGACATGCGGGTGGCGGGCCAATCTAGTCCCGGGGTCGTGGGTACGACCCTATAGTCGTCGGACATGACGGTGGCGGGCCTATCTAGTCCCGTGGCCGTGGGGACGACCCTATAGTCGTCGGACATGCGGGTGGCGGGCCAATCTAGTCCCGGGGTCGTGGGTACGACCCTATACTCGTCGGACATGACGGTGGCGGGCCAATCTAGTCCCGGGGTCGTGGGGACGACCAATAGTCGTCGGACATGTCGGCGGCTGGCCAACTTTGGCCCGTGGTCGTGGGGACGACCCTATGGTCGTCGGACATGACGGTGGCGGCCCAATCTAGTCCCAGGGCCATGGGGACGACCCTATAGTCGTCGGACATGACGGCGGCGGGCCAATCTAGTCCCGGGGCCGTGGGGACGACCCTAT
This sequence comes from Andrena fulva, assembly GCA_946251845.1. Classification (NCBI taxonomy): domain Eukaryota; kingdom Metazoa; phylum Arthropoda; class Insecta; order Hymenoptera; family Andrenidae; genus Andrena; species Andrena fulva. Next base: position 53,325 of record CAMITZ010000214.1, read on the forward strand.
AGTCGGCGGACATGCGGGTGGCGGGCCAATCTAGTCCCGGGGTCGTGGGTACGACCCTATACTCGTCGGACATGACGGTGGCGGGCCAATCTAGTCCCGGGGCCGTGGGGACGACCCTATAGTCGTCGGACATGCGGGTGGCGGCCAATCTAGTCCCGGGGTCGTGGGTACGACCCTATACTCGTCGGACATGACGGTGGCGGGCCAATCTAGTCCCAGGGCCGTGGGGACGACCCTATAGACGTCGGACATGTCGGCGGCGGGCCAATCTAGTCCCGGGGCCGTGGGGACGACCCTATAGTCGGCGGACATGCGGGTGGCGGGCCAATCTAGTCCCGGGGTCGTGGGTACGACCCTATACTCGTCGGACATGACGGTGGCGGGCCAATCTAGTCCCGGGGCCGTGGGGACGACCCTATAGTCGTCGGACATGATAGTTGCGGGCCAATCTAGTCCCGGGTTCGTGGGGACGACCCTATAGTCGTCGGACATGTTGGCGGCTGGCCAACCTAGTCCCGGGGTCGTGGGGACGACTCTATAGTCGTCGGACAAGTCGGCGGCGGGTCGTCCTAGTCCCGGGGTCGTGGGGACGACCCTATACTCGTCGGACATGACGGTGGCGGGCCTATCTAGTCCCGGGGCCGTGGGGACGACCCTATAGTCGTCGGACATGCGGGTGGCGGGCCAATCTAGTCCCGGGGTCGTGGGTACGACCCTATAGTCGTCGGACATGACGGTGGCGGGCCTATCTAGTCCCGGGGCCGTGGGGACGACCCTATAGTCGTCGGAAATGCGGGTGGCGGGCCAATCTAGTCCCGGGGTCGTGGGTACGACCCTATACTCGTCGGACATGACGGTGGCGGGCCAACCTAGTTCCGGGGTCGTGGGGACGACCCTATAGTCGTTGGACATGTCGGCGGCTGGCCAACTTTGGCCCGGGGTCGTGGGGACGAACCTATAGCCGTCAGACATGTCGGCGGCTGGCCAACCTAGTCCCGGGGCCGTGGGGACGACGCTATAGTCGTCGGACATGATAGTGGCGGGCCAATCTAGTCCCGGGTTCGTGGGAACGACCCTATAGTCGTCGGACATGACGGCGGCTGGCCAACTTTGGCCCGTGGTCGTGGGGACGACCCTATAGTCGTCGGACATGTCGGCGGCTTGCCAACCTAGTCCCGGGTTCGTGGGGACGACCCTATAGTCGTCGGACATGTCGGCGGCTGGCCAACTTTGGCCCGGGGTCGTGGGGACGACCCTATAGTCGTCGGACATGACGGTGGCGGGCCTATCTAGTCCCGGGGCCGTGGGGACGACCCTATAGTCGTCGGACATGCGGGTGGCGGGCCAATCTAGTCCCGGGGTCGTGGGTACGACCCTATACTCGTCGGACATGACGGTGGCGTGCCAATCTAGTCCCGGGGCCGTGGGGACGACCCTATAGTCGTCGGACATGATAGTGGCGGGCCAATCTAGTCCCGGGTTCGTGGGGACGACCCTATACTTGTCGGACATGACGGTGGCGGGCCTATCTAGTCCCGGGGCCGTGGGGACGACCCTATAGTCGTCGGACATGCGGGTGGCGGGCCAATCTAGTCCCGGGGTCGTGGGTACGACCCTATAGTCGTCGGACATGACGGTGGCGGGCCAATCTAGTCCCGGGGTCGTGGGTACGACCCTATACTCGGCGGACATGCGGGTGGCGGGCCAATCTAGTCCCGGGGTCGTGGGTACGACCCTATACTCGTCGGACATGACGGTGGCGGGCCAATCTAGTCCCGGGGCCGTGGGGACGACCCTATAGTCGTCGGACATGATAGTTGCGGGCCAATCTAGTCCCGGGTCCGTGGGGACGACCCTATAGTCGTCGGACATGTTGGCGGCTGGCCAACCTAGTCCCGGGGTCGTGGGGACGACTCTATAGTCGTCGGACAAGTCGGCGGCGTGTCGTCCTAGTCCCGGGGTCGTGGGGACGACCCTATACTCGTCGGACATGACGGTGGCGGGCCTATCTAGTCCCGGGGCCGTGGGGACGACCCTATAGTCGTCGGACATGCGGGTGGCGGGCCAATCTAGACCCGGGGTCGTGGGTACGACCCTATAGTCGTCGGACATGACGGTGGCGGGCCTATCTAGTCCCGGGGCCGTGGGGACGACCCTATAGTCGTCGGAAATGCGGGTGGCGGGCCAATCTAGTCCCGGGGTCGTGGGTACGACCCTATACTCGTCGGACATGACGGTGGCGGGCCAACCTAGTTCCGGGGTCGTGGGGACGACCCTATAGTCGTTGGACATGTCGGCGGCTGGCCAACTTTGGCCCGGGGTCGTGGGGACGAACCTATAGCCGTCAGACATGTCGGCGGCTGGCCAACCTAGTCCCGGGGCCGTGGGGACGACGCTATAGTCGTCGGACATGATAGTGGCGGGCCAATCTAGTCCCGGGTTCGTGGGAACGACCCTATAGTCGTCGGACATGACGGCGGCTGGCCAACTTTGGCTCGTGGTCGTGGGGACGACCCTATAGTCGTCGGACATGTCGGCGGCTTGCCAACCTAGTCCCGGGTTCGTGGGGACGACCCTATAGTCGTCGGACATGTCGGCGGCTGGCCAACTTTGGCCCGGGGTCGTGGGGACGACCCTATAGTCGTCGGACATGACGGTGGCGGGCCTATCTAGTCCCGGGGCCGTGGGGACGACCCTATAGTCGTCGGACATGCGGGTGGCGGGCCAATCTAGTCCCGGGGTCGTGGGTACGACCCTATACTCGTCGGACATGACGGTGGCGTGCCAATCTAGTCCCGGGGCCGTGGGGACGACCCTATAGTCGTCGGACATGATAGTGGCGGGCCAATCTAGTCCCGGGTTCGTGGGGACGACCCTATACTTGTCGGACATGACGGTGGCGGGCCTATCTAGTCCCGGGGCCGTGGGGACGACCCTATAGTCGTCGGACATGCGGGTGGCGGGCCAATCTAGTCCCGGGGTCGTGGGTACGACCCTATAGTCGTCGGACATGACGGAGGCGGGCCAATCTAGTCCCGGGGTCGTGGGTACGACCCTATACTCGGCGGACATGCGGGTGGCGGGCCAATCTAGTCCCGGGGTCGTGGGTACGACCCTATACTCGTCGGACATGACGGTGGCGGGCCAATCTAGTCCCGGGGCCGTGGGGACGACCCTATAGTCGTCGGACATGATAGTTGCGGGCCAATCTAGTCCCGGGTCCGTGGGGACGACCCTATAGTCGTCGGACATGTTGGCGGCTGGCCAACCTAGTCCCGGGGTCGTGGGGACGACTCTATAGTCGTCGGACAAGTCGGCGGCGTGTCGTCCTAGTCCCGGGGTCGTGGGGACGACCCTATACTCGTCGGACATGACGGTGGCGGGCCTATCTAGTCCCGGGGCCGTGGGGACGACCCTATAGTCGTCGGACATGCGGGTGGCGGGCCAATCTAGACCCGGGGTCGTGGGTACGACCCTATAGTCGTCGGACATGACGGTGGCGGGCCTATCTAGTCCCGGGGCCGTGGGGACGACCCTATAGTCGTCGGAAATGCGGGTGGCGGGCCAATCTAGTCCCGGGGTCGTGGGTACGACCCTATACTCGTCGGACATGACGGTGGCGGGCCAACCTAGTTCCGGGGTCGTGGGGACGACCCTATAGTCGTTGGACATGTCGGCGGCTGGCCAACTTTGGCCCGGGGTCGTGGGGACGAACCTATAGCCGTCAGACATGTCGGCGGCTGGCCAACCTAGTCCCGGGGCCGTGGGGACGACGCTATAGTCGTCGGACATGATAGTGGCGGGCCAATCTAGTCCCGGGTTCGTGGGAACGACCCTATAGTCGTCGGACATGACGGCGGCTGGCCAACTTTGGCTCGTGGTCGTGGGGACGACCCTATAGTCGTCGGACATGTCGGCGGCTTGCCAACCTAGTCCCGGGTTCGTGGGGACGACCCTATAGTCGTCGGACATGTCGGCGGCTGGCCAACTTTGGCCCGGGTTCGTGGGGACGACTCTATAGTCGTCGGACATGGCGGTGGCGGGCCTATCTAGTCCCGGGGCCGTGGGGACGACCCTATAGTCGTCGGACATGCGGATGGCGGGCCAATCTAGTCCCGGGGTCGTGGGTACGACCCTATACTCGTCGGACATGACGGTGGCGGGCCAATCTAGTCCCGGGGCCGTGGGGACGACCCTATAGTCGTCGGACATGATAGTGGCGGGCCAATCTAGTCCCGGGTTCGTGGGGACGACCCTATACTTGTCGGACATGACGGTGGCGGGCCTATCTAGTCCCGGGGCCGTGGGGACGACCCTATAGTCGTCGGACATGCGGGTGGCGGGCCAATCTAGTCCCGGGGTCGTGGGTACGACCCTATACTCGTCGGACATGACGGTGGCGGGCCAACCTAGTCCCGGGGTCGTGGGGACGACCCTATAGTCGTTGGACATGTCGGCGGCTGGCCAACTTTGGCCCGGGGTCGTGGGGACGAACCTATAGCCGTCAGACATGTCGGCGGCTGGCCAACCTAGTCCCGGGGCCGTGGGGACGACGCTATAGTCGTCGGACATGATAGTGGCGGGCCAATCTAGTCCCGGGTTCGTGGGAACGACCCTATAGTCGTCGGACATGACGGCGGCTGGCCAACTTTGGCCCGTGGTCGTGGGGACGACCCTATAGTCGTCGGACATGTCGGAGGCGGGCCAACCTAGTCCCAGGGTCGTTGGGACGACCCTATAGTCGTCGGACATGACGGTGTCGGGCCTATCTAGTCCCGGGGCCGTGGGGACGACACAATAGTCGTTGGACATGTCGGCGGCTGGCCAACTTTGGCCCGGGGTCGTGGGGACGAACCTATAGCCGTCAGACATGTCGGCGGCTGGCCAACCTAGTCCCGGGGCCGTGGGGACGACGCTATAGTCGTCGGACATGATAGTGGCGGGCCAATCTAGTCCCGGGTTCGTGGGAACGACCCTATAGTCGTCGGACATGACGGCGGCTGGCCAACTTTGGCCCGTGGTCGTGGGGACGACCCTATAGTCGTCGGACATGTCGGAGGCGGGCCAACCTAGTCCCGGGGTCGTTGGGACGACCCTATAGTCGTCGGAAATGACGGTGGCGGGCCTATCTAGTCCCGGGGCCGTGGGGACGACCCTATAGTCGTCGGACATGCGGGTGGCGGGCCAATCTAGTCCCGGGGTCGTGGGTACGACCCTATACTCTCGGACATGACGGTGGCGAGCCAATCTAGTCCCGGGGCCGTGGGGACGACACAATAGTCGTCGGACATGTCGGCGGCTGGCCAACCTAGTCCCGGGGTCGTGGGGACGAACCTATAGCCGTCGGACAAGTCGGCGGCTGGCCAACCTAGTCCCGGGGTCGTGGGGACGACCCTATAGTCGTCGGACAAGTCGGCGGCGGGCCATCCTAGTCACGGGGTCGTGGGGACGACCCTATAGTCGTCGGACATGACGGTGGCGGGCCAATCCAGTCCCGGGGACGTGGGGACGACCCTATAGTCGTCGGACATGCGGGTGGCGGGCCAATCTAGTCCCGTGGTCGTGGGGACGACCCTATAGTCGTCGGACATGTCGGCGGCTGGCCAACATTGGCCCGTAGTCGTGGGGACGACCCTATAGTCGTCGGAAAAGTCGGCGGCGGGCCAACCTAATCCCAGGGTCGTGGGGACTACCCTATAGTCGTCGGACATGGCGGTGGCGGGCCAATCTAGCCCGGGGGTCGTGGGACGACCCTATAGTCGTCGGACATGATGGTGGCGGGCTAATCTAGACCCGGGGTCGTGGGGACGACCCAATAGTCTTCGGACATGTCGGCGGCTGGCCAACTTTGACCCGTGGTCATTGGGACGACCCTATGGTCGTCGGACATGTCGGCAGCTGGCCAACTTTGGCCCGTAGTCTTGGGGACGATCCTATAGTCGTCGGACATGACGGTGGCGGGACAATCTAGTCCCAGGGCCGTGGGGACAACCTTATAGTCGTCGGACATGTCGGCGGCGGGCCCACGTAGGCCCGGGGTCGTGGGGACGACCCTATAGACGTCGGACATGTCGACGGCTGGACAACCTAGTCCTGGGTTCGAGGGGACGACCCAATATTCGTCGGAATAGCCGGCGGCAGGCCAACGTAGGCCCAGGGTCGTAGGGACAACCCTATAGTCGTCGGAAAAGTCGGCGGCGGGCCAACCTAGTCACGGGGTCGTGGGGACGACCCTATAGTCGTCGGACATGACGGTGGCGGACCAATCTAGCCCGGGGGTCGTGGGGACGACCCTATAGTCGTCGGACATGTCGGCAGCTGGCCAACCTAGTCCCGGGGTGGTAGGGACGACCCTATAGTCGTCGGACAAGTCGGCGGCGGGCCAACCTAGTCCCGGGGTCGTGGGGAAGACCCTATAGTCGTCGGACATGACGGTGGCGGGCCAATCTAGTCCCAGGGCCGTGGGGACGACCCTATAGACGTCGGACATGTCGGCGGCGGGCCAATCTAGTCCCGGGGCCGTGGGGACGACCCTATAGTCGGCGGACATGCGGGTGGCGGGCCAATCTAGTCCCGGGGTCGTGGGTACGACCCTATACTCGTCGGACATGACGGTGGCGGGCCAATCTAGTCCCGGGGTCGTGGGTACGACCCTATACTCGTCGGACATGACGGTGGCGGGCCAATCTAGTCCCGGGGCCGTGGGGACGACCCTATAGTCGTCGGACATGATAGTTGCGGGCCAATCTAGTCCCGGGTTCGTGGGGACGACCCTATAGTCGTCGGACATGTTGGCGGCTGGCCAACCTAGTCCCGGGGTCGTGGGGACGACTCTATAGTCGTCGGACAAGTCGGCGGCGGGTCGTCCTAGTCCCGGGGTCGTGGGGACGACCCTATACTCGTCGGACATGACGGTGGCGGGCCTATCTAGTCCCGGGGCCGTGGGGACGACCCTATAGTCGTCGGACATGCGGGTGGCGGGCCAATCTAGTCCCGGGGTCGTGGGTACGACCCTATAGTCGTCGGACATGACGGTGGCGGGCCTATCTAGTCCCGGGGCCGTGGGGACGACCCTATAGTCGTCGGAAATGCGGGTGGCGGGCCAATCTAGTCCCGGGGTCGTGGGTACGACCCTATACTCGTCGGACATGACGGTGGCGGGCCAACCTAGTTCCGGGGTCGTGGGGACGACCCTATAGTCGTTGGACATGTCGGCGGCTGGCCAACATTGGCCCGGGGTCGTGGGGACGAACCTATAGCCGTCAGACATGTCGGCGGCTGGCCAACCTAGTCCCGGGGCCGTGGGGACGACGCTATAGTCGTCGGTCATGATAGTGGCGGGCCAATCTAGTCCCGGGTTCGTGGGAACGACCCTATAGTCGTCGGACATGACGGCGGCTGGCCAACTTTGGCCCGTGGTCGTGGGGACGACCCTATAGTCGTCGGACATGTCGGCGGCTTGCCAACCTAGTCCCGGGTTCGTGGGGACGACCCTATAGTCGTCGGACATGTCGGCGGCTGGCCAACTTTGGCCCGGGGTCGTGGGGACGACCCTATAGTCGTCGGACATGACGGTGGCGGGCCTATCTAGTCCCGGGGCCGTGGGGACGACCCTATAGTCGTCGGACATGCGGGTGGCGTGCCAATCTAGTCCCGGGGTCGTGGGTACGACCCTATACTCGTCGGACATGATAGTGGCGGGCCAATCTAGTCCCGGGTTCGTGGGGACGACCCTATACTTGTCGGACATGACGGTGGCGGGCCTATCTAGTCCCGGGGCCGTGGGGACGACCCTATAGTCGTCGGACATGATAGTTGCGGGCCAATCTAGTCCCGGGTTCGTGGGGACGACCCTATAGTCGTCGGACATGCGGGTGGCGGGCCAATCTAGTCCCGGGGTCGTGGGTACGACCCTATAGTCGTCGGACATGACGGTGGCGGGCCTATCTAGTCCCGGGGCCGTGGGGACGACCCTATAGTCGTTGGACATGTCGGCGGCTGGCCAACTTTGGCCCGGGGTCGTGGGGACGAACCTATAGCCGTCAGACATGTCGGCGGCTGGCCAACCTGGTCCCGGGGCCGTGGGGACGACGCTATAGTCGTCGGACATGATAGTGGCGGGCCAATCTAGTCCCGGGTTCGTGGGAACGACCCTATAGTCGTCGGACATGACGGCGGCTGGCCAACTTTGGCTCGTGGTCGTGGGGACGACCCTATAGTCGTCGAACATGTCGGCGGCTTGCCAACCTAGTCCCGGGTTCGTGGGGACGACCCTATAGTCGTCGGACATGTCGGCGGCTGGCCAACTTTGGCCCGGGGTCGTGGGGACGACTCTATAGTCGTCGGACATGACGGTGGCGGGCCTGTCTAGTCCCGGGGCCGTGGGGACGACCCTATAGTCGTCGGACATGCGGGTGGCGTGCCAATCTAGTCCCGGGGTCGTGGGTACGACCCTATACTCGTCGGACATGATAGTGGCGGGCCAATCTAGTCCCGGGTTCGTGGGGACGACCCTATACTTGTCGGACATGACGGTGGCGGGCCTATCTAGTCCCGGGGCCGTGGGGACGACCCTATAGTCGTCGGACATGCGGGTGGCGGGCCAATCTAGTCCCGGGGTCGTGGGGACGACCCTATACTCGTCGGACATGACGGTGGCGGGCCTATCTAGTCCCGGGGCCGTGGGGACGACCCTATAGTCGTCGGACATGCGGGTGGCGGGCCAATCTAGTCCCGGGGTCGTGGGTACGACCCTATAGTCGTCGGACATGACGGTGGCGGGCCTATCTAGTCCCGGGGCCGTGGGGACGACCCTATAGTCGTCGGAAATGCGGGTGGCGGGCCAATCTAGTCCCGGGGTCGTGGGTACGACCCTATACTCGTCGGACATGATAGTGGCGGGCCAATCTAGTCCCGGGTTCGTGGGGACGACCCTATACTTGTCGGACATGACGGTGGCGGGCCTATCTAGTCCCGGGGCCGTGGGGACGACCCTATAGTCGTCGGACATGCGGGTGGCGGGCCAATCTAGTCCCGGGGTCGTGGGTACGACCCTATAGTCGTCGGACATGACGGTGGCGGGCCTATCTAGTCCCGTGGCCGTGGGGACGACCCTATAGTCGTCGGACATGCGGGTGGCGGGCCAATCTAGTCCCGGGGTCGTGGGTACGACCCTATACTCGTCGGACATGACGGTGGCGGGCCAATCTAGTCCCGGGGTCGTGGGGACGACCAATAGTCGTCGGACATGTCGGCGGCTGGCCAACTTTGGCCCGTGGTCGTGGGGACGACCCTATGGTCGTCGGACATGACGGTGGCGGCCCAATCTAGTCCCAGGGCCATGGGGACGACCCTATAGTCGTCGGACATGACGGCGGCGGGCCAATCTAGTCCCGGGGTCGTGGGTACGGCCCTATACTCGTCGGACATGACGGTGGCGGGCCAATCTAGTCCCGGGGCCGTGGGGACGACCCTATAGTCGGCGGACATGCGGGTGGCGGGCCAATCTAGTCCCGGGGTCGTGGGTACGACCCTATACTCGTCGGACATGACGGTGGCGGGCCAATCTAGTCCCGGGGCCGTGGGGACGACCCTATAGTCGTCGGACATGATAGTTGCGGGCCAATCTAGTCCCGGGTCCGTGGGGACGACCCTATAGTCGTCGGACAAGTCGGCGGCGGGTCGTCCTAGTCCCGGGGTCGTGGGGACGACCCTATACTCGTCGGACATGACGGTGGCGGGCCTATCTAGTCCCGGGGCCGTGGGGACGACCCTATAGTCGTCGGACATGCGGGTGGCGGGCCAATCTAGTCCCGGGGTCGTGGGTACGACCCTATAGTCGTCGGACATGACGGTGGCGGGCCTATCTAGTCCCGGGGCCGTGGGGACGACCCTATAGTCGTCGGAAATGCGGGTGGCGGGCCAATCTAGTCCCGGGGTCGTGGGTACGACCCTATACTCGTCGGACATGACGGTGGCGGGCCAACCTAGTTCCGGAGTCGTGGGGACGACCCTATAGTCGTTGGACATGTCGGCGGCTGGCCAACTTTGGCCCGGGGTCGTGGGGACGAACCTATAGCCGTCAGACATGTCGGCGGCTGGCCAACCTAGTCCCGGGGCCGTGGGGACGACGCTATAGTCGTCGGACATGATAGTGGCGGGCCAATCTAGTCCCGGGTTCGTGGGAACGACCCTATAGTCGTCGGACATGACGGCGGCTGGCCAATCTAGTCCCGGGGCCGTGGGGACGACCCTATAGCCGTCAGACATGTCGGCGGCTGGCCAACCTAGTCCCGGGGCCGTGGGGACGACGCTATAGTCGTCGGACATGATAGTGGCGGGCCAATCTAGTCCCGGGTTCGTGGGAACGACCCTATAGTCGTCGGACATGACGGCGGCTGGCCAACTTTGGCCCGTGGTCGTGGGGACGACCCTATAGTCGTCGGACATGTCGGAGGTGGGCCAACCTAGTCCCAGGGTCGTTGGGACGACCCTATAGTCGTCGGACATGACGGTGTCGGGCCTATCTAGTCCCGGGGCCGTGGGGACGACCCTATAGTCGTCGGACATGCGGGTGGCGGGCCAATCTAGTCCCGGGGTCGTGGGTACGACCCTATACTCGTCGGACATGACGGTGGCGAGCCAATCTAGTCCCGGGGCCGTGGGGACGACCCTATAGTCGTCGGACATGCGGGTGGCGGGCCAATCTAGTCCCGGGGCCGTGGGTACGACCCTATACTCGTCGGACATGACGGTGGCGGGCCAATCTAGTCCCGGGGCCGTGGGGACGACCCTATAGTCGTCGGACATGATAGTGGCGGGCCAATCTAGTCCCGGGTTCGTGGGGACGACCCTATAGTCGTCGGACATGACGGCGGCTGGCCAACTTTGGCCCGTGGTCGTGGGGACGACCCTATAGTCGTCGGAAAAGTCGGCGGCGGGCCAACCTAGTCACGGGGTCGTGGGGACGACCCTATAGTCGTCGGACATGCGGGTGGCGGGCCAATCTAGTCCCGGGGCCGTGGGTACGACCCTATACTCGTCGGACATGACGGTGGCGGGCCAATCTAGTCCCGGGGCCGTGGGGACGACCCTATAGTCGTCGGACATGATAGTGGCGGGCCAATCTAGTCCCGGGTTCGTGGGGACGACCCTATAGTCGTCGGACATGACGGCGGCTGGCCAACTTTGGCCCGTGGTCGTGGGGACGACCCTATAGTCGTCGGACATGTCGGCGGCTGGGCAGCTTTGGCCCGGGGTCGTGGGGACGACCCAATAGTCGTCGGACATGTCGGCGGCTGGCCAACTTTGACCCGTGGTCATTGGGACGACCCTATGGTCGTCGGACATGTCGGCAGCTGGCCAACTTTGGCCCGTAGTCGTGGGGACGATCCTATAGTCGTCGGACATGACGGTGGCGGGACAATCTAGTCCCAGGGCCGTGGGGACGACCTTATAGTCGTCGGACATGTCGGCGGCGGGCCAACGTAGGCTCGGGGTCGTGGGGACGACCCTATAGTCGTCGGAAAAGTCGGCGGCGGGCCAACCTAATCCCAGGGTCGTGGGGACTACCCTATAGTCGTCGGACATGGCGGTGGCGGGCCAATCTAGCCCGGGGGTCGTGGGGACGACCCTATAGTCGTCGGACATGATGGTGGCGGGCTAATCTAGACCCGGGGTCGTGGGGACGACCCAATAGTCGTCGGACATGTCGGCGGCTGGCCAACTTTGACCCGTGGTCATTGGGACGACCCTATGGTCGTCGGACATGTCGGCAGATGGCCAACTTTGGCCCGTAGTCTTGGGGACGATCCTATAGTCGTCGGACATGACGGTGGCGGGACAATCTAGTCCCAGGGCCGTGGGGACAACCATATAGTCGTCCGACATGTCGGCGGCGGGCCCACGTAGGCCCGGGGTCGTGGGGACGACCCTATAGACGTCGGACATGTCGACGGCTGGCCAACCTAGTCCTGGGTTCGAGGGGACGACCCAATATTCGTCGGAATAGCCGGCGGCAGGCCAACGTAGGCCCAGGGTCGTAGGGACAACCCTATAGTCGTCGGAAAAGTCGGCGGCGGGCCAACCTAGTCACGGGGTCGTGGGGACGACCCTATAGTCGTCGGACATGACGGTGGCGGACCAATCTAGCCCGGGGGTCGTGGGGACGACCCTATAGTCGTCGGACATGTCGGCAGCTGGCCAACCTAGTCCCGGGGTGGTGGGGACGACCCTATAGTCGTCGGACAAGTCGGCGGCGGGCCAACCTAGTCCCGGGGTCGTGGGGAAGACCCTATAGTCGTCGGACATGTCGGCGGCTTGCCAACCTAGTCCCGGGTTCGTGGGGACGACCCTATAGTCGTCGGACATGTCGGCGGCTCTCCAACTTTGGCCCGGGGTCGTGGGGACGACCCTATAGTCGTCGGACATGTCGGCGGCTGGGTAACTTTGGCCCGTGGTCGTGGGGACGATCCTATAGTCGTAGGACATGTCGACGGCTTGCCAACCTAGTCCCGGGGTCGTGGGGACGACCCTATAGTCGTCGGACATGTCGGCGGCTGGCCAACTTTGGCCCGTAGTCGTGGGGACGACCCTATAGTCGTCGGACATGCGGGTGGCGGGCTAATCTAGTCCCGGGGTCGTGGGGACGACCCTATAGTCGTCGGACATGATAGTGGCGGGCCAATCTAGTCCCGGGTTCGTGGGGACGACGCTATAGTCGTCGGACATGACGGCGGCTGGCCAACTTTGGCCCGTGGTCGTGGGGACGACCCTATAGTTGTCGGACATGTCGGCGGCTGGCCAACTTTGGCCCGTAGTCGTGGGGACGACCCTATAGTCGTCGGACATGTCGGCGGCTGGGCAGCTTTGGCCCGTGGTCGTGGGGACGACCCTATAGCCGTCGGACATGTCGGCGGCGGGCCAACGTAGGCCCGTGGTCGTGGGGACGACCCTATAGTCGTAGGACATGTCGACGGCTTGCCAACCTAGTCCCGGGGTCGTGGGGACGACCCTATAGTCGTCGGACATGTCGGCAGCTGGCCAACCTAGTCCCGGGGTGGTAGGGTCGACCCTATAGTCGTCGGACATGTCGGCGGCTGGGCAACTTTGGCCCGGGGTCGTGGGGACGAACCTATAGTCGTCGGACATGTCGGCGGTTGGCCAACCTAGTCCCGGGGCCGTGGGGACGACCCTATAGTCGTCGGACATGATAGTGGCGGGCCAATCTAGTCCCGCGTTCGTGGGAACGACCCTATAGTCGTCGGACATGACGGCGGCTGGCCAACTTTGGCCCGTGGTCGTGGGGACGACCCTATAGTCGTCGGACATGATGGTGGCGGGCCAATCTAGACCCGGGGGTCGTGGGGACGACCCTATAGTCGTCGGACATGTCGGCAGCTGGCCAACCTAGTCCCGGGGTGGTAGGGACGACCCTATAGTCGTCGGACAAGTCGGCGGCGGGCCAACCTAGTCCCGGGGTCGTGGGGAAGACCCTATAGTCGTCGGACATGTCGGCGGCTTGCCAACTTTGGCCCGTAGTCGTGGGGACGACCCTATAGACGTCGGACATGTCGACGGCTGACCAACCTAGCCCTGGGTTCGAGGGGACGACCCAATATTCGTCGGAATAGCCGGCGGCAGGCCATCGTAGGCCCAGGGTCGTAGGGACGACCCTATAGTCGTCGGAAAAGTCGGCGGCGGGCCAACCTAGTCACGGGGTCGTGGGGACGACCCTATAGTCGTCGGACATGCGGGTGGCGGGCCAATCTAGTCCCGGGGCCGTGGGTACGACCCTATACTCGTCGGACATGACTGTGGCGGGCCAATCTAGTCCCGGGGCCGTGGGGACGACCCTATAGTCGTCGGACATGATAGTGGCGGGCCAATCTAGTCCCGGGTTCGTGGGGACGACCCTATAGTCGTCGGACATGACGGCGGCTGGCCAACTTTGGCCCGTGGTCGTGGGGACGACCCTATAGTCGTCGGACATGTCGGCGGCTGGCCAACTTTGGCCCGTAGTCGTGGGGACGACCCTATAGTCGTCGGACATGTCGGCGGCTGGGCAGCTTTGGCCCGTGGTCGTGGGGACGACCCTATAGCCGTCGGACATGATGGTGGCGGGCCAATCTAGACCCGGGGTCGTGGAGACGACCCAATAGTCGTCGGACATGTCGGCGGCTGGCCAACTTTGACCCGTGGTCATTGGGACGACCCTATGGTCGTCGGACATGTCGGCAGCTGGCCAACTTTGGCCCGTAGTCGTGGGGACGATCCTATAGTCGTCGGACATGACGGTGGCGGGACAATCTAGTCCCAGGGCCGTGGGGACGACCTTATAGTCGTCGGACATGTCGGCGGCGGGCCAACGTAGGCCCGGGGTCGTGGGGACGACCCTATAGACGTCGGACATGTCGACGGCTGGCCAACCTAGTCCTGGGTTCGAGGGGACGACCCAATATTCGTCGGAATAGCCGGCGGCAGGCCAACGTAGGCCCAGGGTCGTAGGGACGACCCTATAGTCGTCGGAAAAGTCGGCGGCGGGCCAACCTAGTCACGGGGTCGTGGGGACGACCCTATAGTCGTCGGACATGCGGGTGGCGGGCCAATCTAGTCCCGGGGCCGTGGGTACGACCCTATACTCGTCGGACATGAAGGTGGCGGGCCAATCTAGTCCCGGGGCCGTGGGGACGACCCTATAGTCGTCGGACATGATAGTGGCGGGCCAATCAAGTCAGGGGTTCGTGGGGACGACCCTATAGTCGTCGGACATGACGGCGGCTGGCCAACTTTGGCCCGTGGCCGTGGGGACGACCCTATAGTCGTCGGACATGTCGGCGGCTTGCCAACTTTGGCCCGTAGTCGTGGGGACGACCCTATAGTCGTCGGACATGTCGGCGGCTGGGCAGCTTTGGCCCGTGGTCGTGGGGACGACCCTATAGCCGTCGGACATGATGGTGGCGGGCCAATCTAGACCCGGGGTCGTGGGGACGACCCAATAGTCGTCGGACATGTCGGCGGCTGGCCAACTTTGACCCGTGGTCATTGGGACGACCCTATGGTCGTCGGACATGTCGGCAGCTGGCCAACTTTGGCCCGTAGTCGTGGGGACGATCCTATAGTCGTCGGACATGACGGTGGCGGGACAATCTAGTCCCAGGGCCGTGGGGACGACCTTATAGTCGTCGGACATGTCGGCGGCGGGCCAACGTAGGCCCGGGGTCGTGGGTACGGCCCTATACTCGTCGGACATGACGGTGGCGGGCCAATCTAGTCCCGGGGCCGTGGGGACGACCCTATAGTCGGCGGACATGCGGGTGGCGGGCCAATCTAGTCCCGGGGTCGTGGGTACGACCCTATACTCGTCGGACATGACGGTGGCGGGCCAATCTAGTCCCGGGGCCGTGGGGACGACCCTATAGTCGTCGGACATGATAGTTGCGGGCCAATCTAGTCCCGGGTCCGTGGGGACGACCCTATAGTCGTCGGACATGTTGGCGGCTGGCCAACCTAGTCCCGGGGTCGTGGGGACGACTCTATAGTCGTCGGACAAGTCGGCGGCGGGTCGTCCTAGTCCCGGGGTCGTGGGGACGACCCTATACTCGTCGGACATGACGGTGGCGGGCCTATCTAGTCCCGGGGCCGTGGGGACGACCCTATAGTCGTCGGACATGCGGGTGGCGGGCCAATCTAGTCCCGGGGTCGTGGGTACGACCCTATAGTCGTCGGACATGACGGTGGCGGGCCTATCTAGTCCCGGGGCCGTGGGGACGACCCTATAGTCGTCGGAAATGCGGGTGGCGGGCCAATCTAGTCCCGGGGTCGTGGGTACGACCCTATACTCGTCGGACATGACGGTGGCGGGCCAACCTAGTTCCGGAGTCGTGGGGACGACCCTATAGTCGTTGGACATGTCGGCGGCTGGCCAACTTTGGCCCGGGGTCGTGGGGACGAACCTATAGCCGTCAGACATGTCGGCGGCTGGCCAACCTAGTCCCGGGGCCGTGGGGACGACGCTATAGTCGTCGGACATGATAGTGGCGGGCCAATCTAGTCCCGGGTTCGTGGGAACGACCCTATAGTCGTCGGACATGACGGCGGCTGGCCAATCTAGTCCCGGGGCCGTGGGGACGACCCTATAGCCGTCAGACATGTCGGCGGCTGGCCAACCTAGTCCCGGGGCCGTGGGGACGACGCTATAGTCGTCGGACATGATAGTGGCGGGCCAATCTAGTCCCGGGTTCGTGGGAACGACCCTATAGTCGTCGGACATGACGGCGGCTGGCCAACTTTGGCCCGTGGTCGTGGGGACGACCCTATAGTCGTCGGACATGTCGGAGGCGGGCCAACCTAGTCCCAGGGTCGTTGGGACGACCCTATAGTCGTCGGACATGACGGTGTCGGGCCTATCTAGTCCCGGGGCCGTGGGGACGACCCTATAGTCGTCGGACATGCGGGTGGCGGGCCAATCTAGTCCCGGGGTCGTGGGTACGACCCTATACTCGTCGGACATGACGGTGGCGAGCCAATCTAGTCCCGGGGCCGTGGGGACGACCCTATAGTCGTCGGACATGCGGGTGGCGGGCCAATCTAGTCCCGGGGCCGTGGGTACGACCCTATACTCGTCGGACATGACGGTGGCGGGCCAATCTAGTCCCGGGGCCGTGGGGACGACCCTATAGTCGTCGGACATGATAGTGGCGGGCCAATCTAGTCCCGGGTTCGTGGGGACGACCCTATAGTCGTCGGACATGACGGCGGCTGGCCAACTTTGGCCCGTGGTCGTGGGGACGACCCTATAGTCGTCGGAAAAGTCGGCGGCGGGCCAACCTAGTCACGGGGTCGTGGGGACGACCCTATAGTCGTCGGACATGCGGGTGGCGGGCCAATCTAGTCCCGGGGCCGTGGGTACGACCCTATACTCGTCGGACATGACGGTGGCGGGCCAATCTAGTCCCGGGGCCGTGGGGACGACCCTATAGTCGTCGGACATGATAGTGGCGGGCCAATCTAGTCCCGGGTTCGTGGGGACGACCCTATAGTCGTCGGACATGACGGCGGCTGGCCAACTTTGGCCCGTGGTCGTGGGGACGACCCTATAGTCGTCGGACATGTCGGCGGCTGGGCAGCTTTGGCCCGGGGTCGTGGGGACGACCCAATAGTCGTCGGACATGTCGGCGGCTGGCCAACTTTGACCCGTGGTCATTGGGACGACCCTATGGTCGTCGGACATGTCGGCAGCTGGCCAACTTTGGCCCGTAGTCGTGGGGACGATCCTATAGTCGTCGGACATGACGGTGGCGGGACAATCTAGTCCCAGGGCCGTGGGGACGACCTTATAGTCGTCGGACATGTCGGCGGCGGGCCAACGTAGGCTCGGGGTCGTGGGGACGACCCTATAGTCGTCGGAAAAGTCGGCGGCGGGCCAACCTAATCCCAGGGTCGTGGGGACTACCCTATAGTCGTCGGACATGGCGGTGGCGGGCCAATCTAGCCCGGGGGTCGTGGGGACGACCCTATAGTCGTCGGACATGATGGTGGCGGGCTAATCTAGACCCGGGGTCGTGGGGACGACCCAATAGTCGTCGGACATGTCGGCGGCTGGCCAACTTTGACCCGTGGTCATTGGGACGACCCTATGGTCGTCGGACATGTCGGCAGATGGCCAACTTTGGCCCGTAGTCTTGGGGACGATCCTATAGTCGTCGGACATGACGGTGGCGGGACAATCTAGTCCCAGGGCCGTGGGGACAACCATATAGTCGTCCGACATGTCGGCGGCGGGCCCACGTAGGCCCGGGGTCGTGGGGACGACCCTATAGACGTCGGACATGTCGACGGCTGGCCAACCTAGTCCTGGGTTCGAGGGGACGACCCAATATTCGTCGGAATAGCCGGCGGCAGGCCAACGTAGGCCCAGGGTCGTAGGGACAACCCTATAGTCGTCGGAAAAGTCGGCGGCGGGCCAACCTAGTCACGGGGTCGTGGGGACGACCCTATAGTCGTCGGACATGACGGTGGCGGACCAATCTAGCCCGGGGGTCGTGGGGACGACCCTATAGTCGTCGGACATGTCGGCAGCTGGCCAACCTAGTCCCGGGGTGGTGGGGACGACCCTATAGTCGTCGGACAAGTCGGCGGCGGGCCAACCTAGTCCCGGGGTCGTGGGGAAGACCCTATAGTCGTCGGACATGTCGGCGGCTTGCCAACCTAGTCCCGGGTTCGTGGGGACGACCCTATAGTCGTCGGACATGTCGGCGGCTCTCCAACTTTGGCCCGGGGTCGTGGGGACGACCCTATAGTCGTCGGACATGTCGGCGGCTGGGTAACTTTGGCCCGTGGTCGTGGGGACGATCCTATAGTCGTAGGACATGTCGACGGCTTGCCAACCTAGTCCCGGGGTCGTGGGGACGACCCTATAGTCGTCGGACATGTCGGCGGCTGGCCAACTTTGGCCCGTAGTCGTGGGGACGACCCTATAGTCGTCGGACATGCGGGTGGCGGGCTAATCTAGTCCCGGGGTCGTGGGGACGACCCTATAGTCGTCGGACATGATAGTGGCGGGCCAATCTAGTCCCGGGTTCGTGGGGACGACGCTATAGTCGTCGGACATGACGGCGGCTGGCCAACTTTGGCCCGTGGTCGTGGGGACGACCCTATAGTTGTCGGACATGTCGGCGGCTGGCCAACTTTGGCCCGTAGTCGTGGGGACGACCCTATAGTCGTCGGACATGTCGGCGGCTGGGCAGCTTTGGCCCGTGGTCGTGGGGACGACCCTATAGCCGTCGGACATGTCGGCGGCGGGCCAACGTAGGCCCGTGGTCGTGGGGACGACCCTATAGTCGTAGGACATGTCGACGGCTTGCCAACCTAGTCCCGGGGTCGTGGGGACGACCCTATAGTCGTCGGACATGTCGGCAGCTGGCCAACCTAGTCCCGGGGTGGTAGGGTCGACCCTATAGTCGTCGGACATGTCGGCGGCTGGGCAACTTTGGCCCGGGGTCGTGGGGACGAACCTATAGTCGTCGGACATGTCGGCGGTTGGCCAACCTAGTCCCGGGGCCGTGGGGACGACCCTATAGTCGTCGGACATGATAGTGGCGGGCCAATCTAGTCCCGCGTTCGTGGGAACGACCCTATAGTCGTCGGACATGACGGCGGCTGGCCAACTTTGGCCCGTGGTCGTGGGGACGACCCTATAGTCGTCGGACATGATGGTGGCGGGCCAATCTAGACCCGGGGGTCGTGGGGACGACCCTATAGTCGTCGGACATGTCGGCAGCTGGCCAACCTAGTCCCGGGGTGGTAGGGACGACCCTATAGTCGTCGGACAAGTCGGCGGCGGGCCAACCTAGTCCCGGGGTCGTGGGGAAGACCCTATAGTCGTCGGACATGTCGGCGGCTTGCCAACTTTGGCCCGTAGTCGTGGGGACGACCCTATAGACGTCGGACATGTCGACGGCTGACCAACCTAGCCCTGGGTTCGAGGGGACGACCCAATATTCGTCGGAATAGCCGGCGGCAGGCCATCGTAGGCCCAGGGTCGTAGGGACGACCCTATAGTCGTCGGAAAAGTCGGCGGCGGGCCAACCTAGTCACGGGGTCGTGGGGACGACCCTATAGTCGTCGGACATGCGGGTGGCGGGCCAATCTAGTCCCGGGGCCGTGGGTACGACCCTATACTCGTCGGACATGACTGTGGCGGGCCAATCTAGTCCCGGGGCCGTGGGGACGACCCTATAGTCGTCGGACATGATAGTGGCGGGCCAATCTAGTCCCGGGTTCGTGGGGACGACCCTATAGTCGTCGGACATGACGGCGGCTGGCCAACTTTGGCCCGTGGTCGTGGGGACGACCCTATAGTCGTCGGACATGTCGGCGGCTGGCCAACTTTGGCCCGTAGTCGTGGGGACGACCCTATAGTCGTCGGACATGTCGGCGGCTGGGCAGCTTTGGCCCGTGGTCGTGGGGACGACCCTATAGCCGTCGGACATGATGGTGGCGGGCCAATCTAGACCCGGGGTCGTGGAGACGACCCAATAGTCGTCGGACATGTCGGCGGCTGGCCAACTTTGACCCGTGGTCATTGGGACGACCCTATGGTCGTCGGACATGTCGGCAGCTGGCCAACTTTGGCCCGTAGTCGTGGGGACGATCCTATAGTCGTCGGACATGACGGTGGCGGGACAATCTAGTCCCAGGGCCGTGGGGACGACCTTATAGTCGTCGGACATGTCGGCGGCGGGCCAACGTAGGCCCGGGGTCGTGGGGACGACCCTATAGACGTCGGACATGTCGACGGCTGGCCAACCTAGTCCTGGGTTCGAGGGGACGACCCAATATTCGTCGGAATAGCCGGCGGCAGGCCAACGTAGGCCCAGGGTCGTAGGGACGACCCTATAGTCGTCGGAAAAGTCGGCGGCGGGCCAACCTAGTCACGGGGTCGTGGGGACGACCCTATAGTCGTCGGACATGCGGGTGGCGGGCCAATCTAGTCCCGGGGCCGTGGGTACGACCCTATACTCGTCGGACATGAAGGTGGCGGGCCAATCTAGTCCCGGGGCCGTGGGGACGACCCTATAGTCGTCGGACATGATAGTGGCGGGCCAATCAAGTCAGGGGTTCGTGGGGACGACCCTATAGTCGTCGGACATGACGGCGGCTGGCCAACTTTGGCCCGTGGCCGTGGGGACGACCCTATAGTCGTCGGACATGTCGGCGGCTTGCCAACTTTGGCCCGTAGTCGTGGGGACGACCCTATAGTCGTCGGACATGTCGGCGGCTGGGCAGCTTTGGCCCGTGGTCGTGGGGACGACCCTATAGCCGTCGGACATGATGGTGGCGGGCCAATCTAGACCCGGGGTCGTGGGGACGACCCAATAGTCGTCGGACATGTCGGCGGCTGGCCAACTTTGACCCGTGGTCATTGGGACGACCCTATGGTCGTCGGACATGTCGGCAGCTGGCCAACTTTGGCCCGTAGTCGTGGGGACGATCCTATAGTCGTCGGACATGACGGTGGCGGGACAATCTAGTCCCAGGGCCGTGGGGACGACCTTATAGTCGTCGGACATGTCGGCGGCGGGCCAACGTAGGCCCGGGGTCGTGGGGACGACCCTATAGACGTCGGACATGTCGACGGCTGGCCAACCTAGTCCTGGGTTCGAGGGGACGACCCAATATTCGTCGGAATAGCCGGCGGCAGGCCAACGTAGGCCCAGGGTCGTAGGGACGACCCTATAGTCGTCAGAAAAGTCGGCGGCGGGCCAACCTAGTCACGGGGTCGTGGGGACGACCCTATAGTCGTCGGACATGCGGGTGGCGGGCCAATCTAGTCCCGGGGTCGTGGGTACGACCCTATACTCGTCGGACATGACGGTGGCGGGCCAATCTAGTCCCGGGGTCGTGGGTACGACCCTATACTCGTCGGACATGACGGTGGCGTGCCAATCTAGTCCCGGGGCCGTGGGGACGACCCTATAGTCGTCGGACATGATAGTGGCGGGCCAATCTAGTCCCGGGTTCGTGGGGACGACCCTATACTTGTCGGACATGACGGTGGCGGGCCTATCTAGTCCCGGGGCCATGGGGACGACCCTATAGACGTCGGACATGTCGGCGGCGGGCCAATCTAGTCCCGGGGCCGTGGGGACGACCCTATAGTCGGCGGACATGCGGGTGGCGGGCCAATCTAGTCCCGGGGTCGTGGGTACGACCCTATACTCGTCGGACATGACGGTGGCGGGCCAATCTAGTCCCGGGGCCATGGGGACGACCCTATAGTCGTCGGACATGACGGCGGCGGGCCAATCTAGTCCCGGGGCCGTGGGGACGACCCTATAGTCGGCGGACATGCGGGTGGCGGCCAATCTAGTCCCGGGGTCGTGGGTACGACCCTATACTCGTCGGACATGACGGTGGCGGGCCAATCTAGTCCCGGGGTCGTGGGGACGACCAATAGTCGTCGGACATGTCGGCGGCTGGCCAACTTTGGCCCGTGGTCGTGGGGACGACCCTATGGTCGTCGGACATGACGGTGGCGGCCCAATCTAGTCCCAGGGCCATGGGGACGACCCTATAGTCGTCGGACATGACGGCGGCGGGCCAATCTAGTCCCGGGGCCGTGGGGACGACCCTATAGTCGGCGGACATGCGGGTGGCGGGCCAATCTAGTCCCGGGGTCGTGGGTACGACCCTATACTCGTCGGACATGACGGTGGCGGGCCAATCTAGTCCCGGGGCCGTGGGGACGACCCTATAGTCGTCGGACATGCGGGTGGCGGCCAATCTAGTCCCGGGGTCGTGGGTACGACCCTATACTCGTCGGACATGACGGTGGCGGGCCAATCTAGTCCCAGGGCCGTGGGGACGACCCTATAGACGTCGGACATGTCGGCGGCGGGCCAATCTAGTCCCGGGGCCGTGGGGACGACCCTATAGTCGGCGGACATGCGGGTGGCGGGCCAATCTAGTCCCGGGGTCGTGGGTACGACCCTATACTCGTCGGACATGACGGTGGCGGGCCTATCTAGTCCCGGGGCCGTGGGGACGACCCTATAGTCGTCGGAAATGCGGGTGGCGGGCCAATCTAGTCCCGGGGTCGTGGGTACGACCCTATAGTCGTCGGACATGACGGTGGCGGGCCTATCTAGTCCCGGGGCCGTGGGGACGACCCTATAGTCGTCGGACATGTTGGCGGCTGGCCAACCTAGTCCCGGGGTCGTGGGGACGACTCTATAGTCGTCGGACAAGTCGGCGGCGGGTCGTCCTAGTCCCGGGGTCGTGGGGACGACCCTATACTCGTCGGACATGACGGTGGCGGGCCTATCTAGTCCCGGGGCCGTGGGGACGACCCTATAGTCGTCGGACATGCGGGTGGCGGGCCAATCTAGTCCCGGGGTCGTGGGTACGACCCTATAGTCGTCGGACATGACGGTGGCGGGCCTATCTAGTCCCGGGGCCGTGGGGACGACCCTATAGTCGTCGGAAATGCGGGTGGCGGGCCAATCTAGTCCCGGGGTCGTGGGTACGACCCTATACTCGTCGGACATGACGGTGGCGGGCCAACCTAGTTCCGGGGTCGTGGGGACGACCCTATAGTCGTTGGACATGTCGGCGGCTGGCCAACTTTGGCCCGGGGTCGTGGGGACGAACCTATAGCCGTCAGACATGTCGGCGGCTGGCCAACCTAGTCCCGGGGCCGTGGGGACGACGCTATAGTCGTCGGACATGATAGTGGCGGGCCAATCTAGTCCCGGGTTCGTGGGAACGACCCTATAGTCGTCGGACATGACGGCGGCTGGCCAACTTTGGCCCGTGGTCGTGCGGACGACCCTATAGTCGTCGGACATGTCGGCGGCTTGCCAACCTAGTCCCGGGTTCGTGGGGACGACCCTATAGTCGTCGGACATGTCGGCGGCTGGCCAACTTTGGCCCGGGTTCGTGGGGACGACTCTATAGTCGTCGGACATGACGGTGGCGGGCCTATCTAGTCCCGGGGCCGTGGGGACGACCCTATAGTCGTCGGACATGCGGATGGCGGGCCAATCTAGTCCCGGGGTCGTGGGTACGACCCTATACTCGTCGGACATGACGGTGGCGGGCCAATCTAGTCCCGGGGCCGTGGGGACGACCCTATAGTCGTCGGACATGATAGTGGCGGGCCAATCTAGTCCCGGGTTCGTGGGGACGACCCTATACTTGTCGGACATGACGGTGGCGGGCCTATCTAGTCCCGGGGCCGTGGGGACGACCCTATAGTCGTCGGACATGCGGGTGGCGGGCCAATCTAGTCCCGGGGTCGTGGGTACGACCCTATACTCGTCGGACATGACGGTGGCGGGCCAACCTAGTCCCGGGGTCGTGGGGACGACCCTATAGTCGTTGGACATGTCGGCGGCTGGCCAACTTTGGCCCGGGGTCGTGGGGACGAACCTATAGCCGTCAGACATGTCGGCGGCTGGCCAACCTAGTCCCGGGGCCGTGGGGACGACGCTATAGTCGTCGGACATGATAGTGGCGGGCCAATCTAGTCCCGGGTTCGTGGGAACGACCCTATAGTCGTCGGACATGACGGCGGCTGGCCAACTTTGGCCCGTGGTCGTGGGGACGACCCTATAGTCGTCGGACATGTCGGAGGCGGGCCAACCTAGTCCCAGGGTCGTTGGGACGACCCTATAGTCGTCGGACATGACGGTGTCGGGCCTATCTAGTCCCGGGGCCGTGGGGACGACACAATAGTCGTTGGACATGTCGGCGGCTGGCCAACTTTGGCCCGGGGTCGTGGGGACGAACCTATAGCCGTCAGACATGTCGGCGGCTGGCCAACCTAGTCCCGGGGCCGTGGGGACGACGCTATAGTCGTCGGACATGATAGTGGCGGGCCAATCTAGTCCCGGGTTCGTGGGAACGACCCTATAGTCGTCGGACATGACGGCGGCTGGCCAACTTTGGCCCGTGGTCGTGGGGACGACCCTATAGTCGTCGGACATGTCGGAGGCGGGCCAACCTAGTCCCGGGGTCGTTGGGACGACCCTATAGTCGTCGGAAATGACGGTGGCGGGCCTATCTAGTCCCGGGGCCGTGGGGACGACCCTATAGTCGTCGGACATGCGGGTGGCGGGCCAATCTAGTCCCGGGGTCGTGGGTACGACCCTATACTCTCGGACATGACGGTGGCGAGCCAATCTAGTCCCGGGGCCGTGGGGACGACACAATAGTCGTCGGACATGTCGGCGGCTGGCCAACCTAGTCCCGGGGTCGTGGGGACGAACCTATAGCCGTCGGACAAGTCGGCGGCTGGCCAACCTAGTCCCGGGGTCGTGGGGACGACCCTATAGTCGTCGGACAAGTCGGCGGCGGGCCATCCTAGTCACGGGGTCGTGGGGACGACCCTATAGTCGTCGGACATGACGGTGGCGGGCCAATCCAGTCCCGGGGACGTGGGGACGACCCTATAGTCGTCGGACATGCGGGTGGCGGGCCAATCTAGTCCCGTGGTCGTGGGGACGACCCTATAGTCGTCGGACATGTCGGCGGCTGGCCAACATTGGCCCGTAGTCGTGGGGACGACCCTATAGTCGTCGGAAAAGTCGGCGGCGGGCCAACCTAATCCCAGGGTCGTGGGGACTACCCTATAGTCGTCGGACATGGCGGTGGCGGGCCAATCTAGCCCGGGGGTCGTGGGGACGACCCTATAGTCGTCGGACATGATGGTGGCGGGCTAATCTAGACCCGGGGTCGTGGGGACGACCCAATAGTCTTCGGACATGTCGGCGGCTGGCCAACTTTGACCCGTGGTCATTGGGACGACCCTATGGTCGTCGGACATGTCGGCAGCTGGCCAACTTTGGCCCGTAGTCTTGGGGACGATCCTATAGTCGTCGGACATGACGGTGGCGGGACAATCTAGTCCCAGGGCCGTGGGGACAACCTTATAGTCGTCGGACATGTCGGCGGCGGGCCCACGTAGGCCCGGGGTCGTGGGGACGACCCTATAGACGTCGGACATGTCGACGGCTGGACAACCTAGTCCTGGGTTCGAGGGGACGACCCAATATTCGTCGGAATAGCCGGCGGCAGGCCAACGTAGGCCCAGGGTCGTAGGGACAACCCTATAGTCGTCGGAAAAGTCGGCGGCGGGCCAACCTAGTCACGGGGTCGTGGGGACGACCCTATAGTCGTCGGACATGACGGTGGCGGACCAATCTAGCCCGGGGGTCGTGGGGACGACCCTATAGTCGTCGGACATGTCGGCAGCTGGCCAACCTAGTCCCGGGGTGGTAGGGACGACCCTATAGTCGTCGGACATGTCGGCAGCTGGCCAACCTAGTCCCGGGGTGGTAGGGACGACCCTATAGTCGTCGGACAAGTCGGCGGCTGGCCAACCTAGTCCCGGGGTCGTGGGGACGACTCTATAGTCGTCGGACAAGTCGGCGGCGGGTCGTCCTAGTCCCGGGGTCGTGGGGACGACCCTATACTCGTCGGACATGACGGTGGCGGGCCTATCTAGTCCCGGGGCCGTGGGGACGACCCTATAGTCGTCGGACATGCGGGTGGCGGGCCAATCTAGTCCCGGGGTCGTGGGTACGACCCTATAGTCGTCGGACATGACGGTGGCGGGCCTATCTAGTCCCGGGGCCGTGGGGACGACCCTATAGTCGTCGGAAATGCGGGTGGCGGGCCAATCTAGTCCCGGGGTCGTGGGTACGACCCTATACTCGTCGGACATGACGGTGGCGGGCCAACCTAGTTCCGGGGTCGTGGGGACGACCCTATAGTCGTTGGACATGTCGGCGGCTGGCCAACATTGGCCCGGGGTCGTGGGGACGAACCTATAGCCGTCAGACATGTCGGCGGCTGGCCAACCTAGTCCCGGGGCCGTGGGGACGACGCTATAGTCGTCGGTCATGATAGTGGCGGGCCAATCTAGTCCCGGGTTCGTGGGAACGACCCTATAGTCGTCGGACATGACGGCGGCTGGCCAACTTTGGCCCGTGGTCGTGGGGACGACCCTATAGTCGTCGGACATGTCGGCGGCTTGCCAACCTAGTCCCGGGTTCGTGGGGACGACCCTATAGTCGTCGGACATGTCGGCGGCTGGCCAACTTTGGCCCGGGGTCGTGGAGACGACCCTATAGTCGTCGGACATGACGGTGGCGGGCCTATCTAGTCCCGGGGCCGTGGGGACAACCCTATAGTCGTCGGACATGCGGGTGGCGTGCCAATCTAGTCCCGGGGTCGTGGGTACGACCCTATACTCGTCGGACATGATAGTGGCGGGCCAATCTAGTCCCGGGTTCGTGGGGACGACCCTATACTTGTCGGACATGACGGTGGCGGGCCTATCTAGTCCCGGGGCCGTGGGGACGACCCTATAGTCGTCGGACATGATAGTTGCGGGCCAATCTAGTCCCGGGTTCGTGGGGACGACCCTATAGTCGTCGGACATGCGGGTGGCGGGCCAATCTAGTCCCGGGGTCGTGGGTACGACCCTATAGTCGTCGGACATGACGGTGGCGGGCCTATCTAGTCCCGGGGCCGTGGGGACGACCCTATAGTCGTTGGACATGTCGGCGGCTGGCCAACTTTGGCCCGGGGTCGTGGGGACGAACCTATAGCCGTCAGACATGTCGGCGGCTGGCCAACCTGGTCCCGGGGCCGTGGGGACGACGCTATAGTCGTCGGACATGATAGTGGCGGGCCAATCTAGTCCCGGGTTCGTGGGAACGACCCTATAGTCGTCGGACATGACGGTGGCTGGCCAACTTTGGCTCGTGGTCGTGGGGACGACCCTATAGTCGTCGAACATGTCGGCGGCTTGCCAACCTAGTCCCGGGTTCGTGGGGACGACCCTATAGTCGTCGGACATGTCGGCGGCTGGCCAACTTTGGCCCGGGGTCGTGGGGACGACTCTATAGTCGTCGGACATGACGGTGGCGGGCCTGTCTAGTCCCGGGGCCGTGGGGACGACCCTATAGTCGTCGGACATGCGGGTGGCGTGCCAATCTAGTCCCGGGGTCGTGGGTACGACCCTATACTCGTCGGACATGATAGTGGCGGGCCAATCTAGTCCCGGGTTCGTGGGGACGACCCTATACTTGTCGGACATGACGGTGGCGGGCCTATCTAGTCCCGGGGCCGTGGGGACGACCCTATAGTCGTCGGACATGCGGGTGGCGGGCCAATCTAGTCCCGGGGTCGTGGGGACGACCCTATACTCGTCGGACATGACGGTGGCGGGCCTATCTAGTCCCGGGGCCGTGGGGACGACCCTATAGTCGTCGGACATGCGGGTGGCGGGCCAATCTAGTCCCGGGGTCGTGGGTACGACCCTATAGTCGTCGGACATGACGGTGGCGGGCCTATCTAGTCCCGGGGCCGTGGGGACGACCCTATAGTCGTCGGAAATGCGGGTGGCGGGCCAATCTAGTCCCGGGGTCGTGGGTACGACCCTATACTCGTCGGACATGATAGTGGCGGGCCAATCTAGTCCCGGGTTCGTGGGGACGACCCTATACTTGTCGGACATGACGGTGGCGGGCCTATCTAGTCCCGGGGCCGTGGGGACGACCCTATAGTCGTCGGACATGCGGGTGGCGGGCCAATCTAGTCCCGGGGTCGTGGGTACGACCCTATAGTCGTCGGACATGACGGTGGCGGGCCTATCTAGTCCCGTGGCCGTGGGGACGACCCTATAGTCGTCGGACATGCGGGTGGCGGGCCAATCTAGTCCCGGGGTCGTGGGTACGACCCTATACTCGTCGGACATGACGGTGGCGGGCCAATCTAGTCCCGGGGTCGTGGGGACGACCAATAGTCGTCGGACATGTCGGCGGCTGGCCAACTTTGGCCCGTGGTCGTGGGGACGACCCTATGGTCGTCGGACATGACGGTGGCGGCCCAATCTAGTCCCAGGGCCATGGGGACGACCCTATAGTCGTCGGACATGACGGCGGCGGGCCAATCTAGTCCCGGGGCCGTGGGGACGACCCTATAGTCGGCGGACATGCGGGTGGCGGGCCAATCTAGTCCCGGGGTCGTGGGTACGGCCCTATACTCGTCGGACATGACGGTGGCGGGCCAATCTAGTCCCGGGGCCGTGGGGACGACCCTATAGTCGGCGGACATGCGGGTGGCGGGCCAATCTAGTCCCGGGGTCGTGGGTACGACCCTATACTCGTCGGACATGACGGTGGCGGGCCAATCTAGTCCCGGGGCCGTGGGGACGACCCTATAGTCGTCGGACATGATAGTTGCGGGCCAATCTAGTCCCGGGTCCGTGGGGACGACCCTATAGTCGTCGGACATGTTGGCGGCTGGCCAACCTAGTCCCGGGGTCGTGGGGACGACTCTATAGTCGTCGGACAAGTCGGCGGCGGGTCGTCCTAGTCCCGGGGTCGTGGGGACGACCCTATACTCGTCGGACATGACGGTGGCGGGCCTATCTAGTCCCGGGGCCGTGGGGACGACCCTATAGTCGTCGGACATGCGGGTGGCGGGCCAATCTAGTCCCGGGGTCGTGGGTACGACCCTATAGTCGTCGGACATGACGGTGGCGGGCCTATCTAGTCCCGGGGCCGTGGGGACGACCCTATAGTCGTCGGAAATGCGGGTGGCGGGCCAATCTAGTCCCGGGGTCGTGGGTACGACCCTATACTCGTCGGACATGACGGTGGCGGGCCAACCTAGTTCCGGAGTCGTGGGGACGACCCTATAGTCGTTGGACATGTCGGCGGCTGGCCAACTTTGGCCCGGGGTCGTGGGGACGAACCTATAGCCGTCAGACATGTCGGCGGCTGGCCAACCTAGTCCCGGGGCCGTGGGGACGACGCTATAGTCGTCGGACATGATAGTGGCGGGCCAATCTAGTCCCGGGTTCGTGGGAACGACCCTATAGTCGTCGGACATGACGGCGGCTGGCCAATCTAGTCCCGGGGCCGTGGGGACGACCCTATAGCCGTCAGACATGTCGGCGGCTGGCCAACCTAGTCCCGGGGCCGTGGGGACGACGCTATAGTCGTCGGACATGATAGTGGCGGGCCAATCTAGTCCCGGGTTCGTGGGAACGACCCTATAGTCGTCGGACATGACGGCGGCTGGCCAACTTTGGCCCGTGGTCGTGGGGACGACCCTATAGTCGTCGGACATGTCGGAGGCGGGCCAACCTAGTCCCAGGGTCGTTGGGACGACCCTATAGTCGTCGGACATGACGGTGTCGGGCCTATCTAGTCCCGGGGCCGTGGGGACGACCCTATAGTCGTCGGACATGCGGGTGGCGGGCCAATCTAGTCCCGGGGTCGTGGGTACGACCCTATACTCGTCGGACATGACGGTGGCGAGCCAATCTAGTCCCGGGGCCGTGGGGACGACCCTATAGTCGTCGGACATGCGGGTGGCGGGCCAATCTAGTCCCGGGGCCGTGGGTACGACCCTATACTCGTCGGACATGACGGTGGCGGGCCAATCTAGTCCCGGGGCCGTGGGGACGACCCTATAGTCGTCGGACATGATAGTGGCGGGCCAATCTAGTCCCGGGTTCGTGGGGACGACCCTATAGTCGTCGGACATGACGGCGGCTGGCCAACTTTGGCCCGTGGTCGTGGGGACGACCCTATAGTCGTCGGAAAAGTCGGCGGCGGGCCAACCTAGTCACGGGGTCGTGGGGACGACCCTATAGTCGTCGGACATGCGGGTGGCGGGCCAATCTAGTCCCGGGGCCGTGGGTACGACCCTATACTCGTCGGACATGACGGTGGCGGGCCAATCTAGTCCCGGGGCCGTGGGGACGACCCTATAGTCGTCGGACATGATAGTGGCGGGCCAATCTAGTCCCGGGTTCGTGGGGACGACCCTATAGTCGTCGGACATGACGGCGGCTGGCCAACTTTGGCCCGTGGTCGTGGGGACGACCCTATAGTCGTCGGACATGTCGGCGGCTGGGCAGCTTTGGCCCGGGGTCGTGGGGACGACCCAATAGTCGTCGGACATGTCGGCGGCTGGCCAACTTTGACCCGTGGTCATTGGGACGACCCTATGGTCGTCGGACATGTCGGCAGCTGGCCAACTTTGGCCCGTAGTCGTGGGGACGATCCTATAGTCGTCGGACATGACGGTGGCGGGACAATCTAGTCCCAGGGCCGTGGGGACGACCTTATAGTCGTCGGACATGTCGGCGGCGGGCCAACGTAGGCTCGGGGTCGTGGGGACGACCCTATAGTCGTCGGAAAAGTCGGCGGCGGGCCAACCTAATCCCAGGGTCGTGGGGACTACCCTATAGTCGTCGGACATGGCGGTGGCGGGCCAATCTAGCCCGGGGGTCGTGGGGACGACCCTATAGTCGTCGGACATGATGGTGGCGGGCTAATCTAGACCCGGGGTCGTGGGGACGACCCAATAGTCGTCGGACATGTCGGCGGCTGGCCAACTTTGACCCGTGGTCATTGGGACGACCCTATGGTCGTCGGACATGTCGGCAGATGGCCAACTTTGGCCCGTAGTCTTGGGGACGATCCTATAGTCGTCGGACATGACGGTGGCGGGACAATCTAGTCCCAGGGCCGTGGGGACAACCATATAGTCGTCCGACATGTCGGCGGCGGGCCCACGTAGGCCCGGGGTCGTGGGGACGACCCTATAGACGTCGGACATGTCGACGGCTGGCCAACCTAGTCCTGGGTTCGAGGGGACGACCCAATATTCGTCGGAATAGCCGGCGGCAGGCCAACGTAGGCCCAGGGTCGTAGGGACAACCCTATAGTCGTCGGAAAAGTCGGCGGCGGGCCAACCTAGTCACGGGGTCGTGGGGACGACCCTATAGTCGTCGGACATGACGGTGGCGGACCAATCTAGCCCGGGGGTCGTGGGGACGACCCTATAGTCGTCGGACATGTCGGCAGCTGGCCAACCTAGTCCCGGGGTGGTGGGGACGACCCTATAGTCGTCGGACAAGTCGGCGGCGGGCCAACCTAGTCCCGGGGTCGTGGGGAAGACCCTATAGTCGTCGGACATGTCGGCGGCTTGCCAACCTAGTCCCGGGTTCGTGGGGACGACCCTATAGTCGTCGGACATGTCGGCGGCTCTCCAACTTTGGCCCGGGGTCGTGGGGACGACCCTATAGTCGTCGGACATGTCGGCGGCTGGGTAACTTTGGCCCGTGGTCGTGGGGACGATCCTATAGTCGTAGGACATGTCGACGGCTTGCCAACCTAGTCCCGGGGTCGTGGGGACGACCCTATAGTCGTCGGACATGTCGGCGGCTGGCCAACTTTGGCCCGTAGTCGTGGGGACGACCCTATAGTCGTCGGACATGCGGGTGGCGGGCTAATCTAGTCCCGGGGTCGTGGGGACGACCCTATAGTCGTCGGACATGATAGTGGCGGGCCAATCTAGTCCCGGGTTCGTGGGGACGACGCTATAGTCGTCGGACATGACGGCGGCTGGCCAACTTTGGCCCGTGGTCGTGGGGACGACCCTATAGTTGTCGGACATGTCGGCGGCTGGCCAACTTTGGCCCGTAGTCGTGGGGACGACCCTATAGTCGTCGGACATGTCGGCGGCTGGGCAGCTTTGGCCCGTGGTCGTGGGGACGACCCTATAGCCGTCGGACATGTCGGCGGCGGGCCAACGTAGGCCCGTGGTCGTGGGGACGACCCTATAGTCGTAGGACATGTCGACGGCTTGCCAACCTAGTCCCGGGGTCGTGGGGACGACCCTATAGTCGTCGGACATGTCGGCAGCTGGCCAACCTAGTCCCGGGGTGGTAGGGTCGACCCTATAGTCGTCGGACATGTCGGCGGCTGGGCAACTTTGGCCCGGGGTCGTGGGGACGAACCTATAGTCGTCGGACATGTCGGCGGTTGGCCAACCTAGTCCCGGGGCCGTGGGGACGACCCTATAGTCGTCGGACATGATAGTGGCGGGCCAATCTAGTCCCGCGTTCGTGGGAACGACCCTATAGTCGTCGGACATGACGGCGGCTGGCCAACTTTGGCCCGTGGTCGTGGGGACGACCCTATAGTCGTCGGACATGATGGTGGCGGGCCAATCTAGACCCGGGGGTCGTGGGGACGACCCTATAGTCGTCGGACATGTCGGCAGCTGGCCAACCTAGTCCCGGGGTGGTAGGGACGACCCTATAGTCGTCGGACAAGTCGGCGGCGGGCCAACCTAGTCCCGGGGTCGTGGGGAAGACCCTATAGTCGTCGGACATGTCGGCGGCTTGCCAACTTTGGCCCGTAGTCGTGGGGACGACCCTATAGACGTCGGACATGTCGACGGCTGACCAACCTAGCCCTGGGTTCGAGGGGACGACCCAATATTCGTCGGAATAGCCGGCGGCAGGCCATCGTAGGCCCAGGGTCGTAGGGACGACCCTATAGTCGTCGGAAAAGTCGGCGGCGGGCCAACCTAGTCACGGGGTCGTGGGGACGACCCTATAGTCGTCGGACATGCGGGTGGCGGGCCAATCTAGTCCCGGGGCCGTGGGTACGACCCTATACTCGTCGGACATGACTGTGGCGGGCCAATCTAGTCCCGGGGCCGTGGGGACGACCCTATAGTCGTCGGACATGATAGTGGCGGGCCAATCTAGTCCCGGGTTCGTGGGGACGACCCTATAGTCGTCGGACATGACGGCGGCTGGCCAACTTTGGCCCGTGGTCGTGGGGACGACCCTATAGTCGTCGGACATGTCGGCGGCTGGCCAACTTTGGCCCGTAGTCGTGGGGACGACCCTATAGTCGTCGGACATGTCGGCGGCTGGGCAGCTTTGGCCCGTGGTCGTGGGGACGACCCTATAGCCGTCGGACATGATGGTGGCGGGCCAATCTAGACCCGGGGTCGTGGAGACGACCCAATAGTCGTCGGACATGTCGGCGGCTGGCCAACTTTGACCCGTGGTCATTGGGACGACCCTATGGTCGTCGGACATGTCGGCAGCTGGCCAACTTTGGCCCGTAGTCGTGGGGACGATCCTATAGTCGTCGGACATGACGGTGGCGGGACAATCTAGTCCCAGGGCCGTGGGGACGACCTTATAGTCGTCGGACATGTCGGCGGCGGGCCAACGTAGGCCCGGGGTCGTGGGGACGACCCTATAGACGTCGGACATGTCGACGGCTGGCCAACCTAGTCCTGGGTTCGAGGGGACGACCCAATATTCGTCGGAATAGCCGGCGGCAGGCCAACGTAGGCCCAGGGTCGTAGGGACGACCCTATAGTCGTCAGAAAAGTCGGTGGCGGGCCAATCTAGTCCCGGGGCCGTGGGGACGACCCTATAGTCGTCGGACATGATAGTGGCGGGCCAATCTAGTCCCGGGTTCGTGGGGACGACCCTATAGTCGTCGGACATGATGGTGGCGGGCCAATCTAGACCCGGGGGTCGTGGGGACGACCCTATAGTCGTCGGACATGTCGGCAGCTGGCCAACCTAGTCCCGGGGTGGTAGGGACGACCCTATAGTCGTCGGACAAGTCGGCGGCGGGCCAACCTAGTCCCGGGGTCGTGGGGAAGACCCTATAGTCGTCGGACATGTCGGCGGCTTGCCAACCTAGTCCCGGGTTCGTGGGGACGACCCTATAGTCGTCGGACATGTCGGCGGCTGGGTAACTTTGGCCCGTGGTCGTGGGGACGATCCTATAGTCGTAGGATATGTCGACGGCTTGCCAACCTAGTCCCGGGGTCGTGGGGACGACCCTATAGTCGTCGGACATGTCGACGGCTGGGCAACTTTGGCCCGTGGTCGTGGGGACGACCCTATAGTCGTCGGACATGTCGGCGGCTGGCCAACATTGGCCCGTAGTCGTGGGGACGACCCTATAGTCGTCGGACATGTCGGCGGCTGGCCAAGTTTGGCCCGTAGTCGTGGGGACGACCCTATAGTCGTAGGACATGTCGACGGCATGCCAACCTAGTCCCGGGGTCGTGGGGACGACCCTATAGTCGTCGGACATGATAGTGGCGGGCCAACTTGGCCCGTAGTCGTGGGTACGACCCTATACTCGTCGGACATGACGGTGGCGGGCCATTCTAGTCCCGGGGCCGTGGGGACGACCCTATAGTCGTCGGACATGATAGTGGCGGGCCAATCTAGTCCCGGGTTCGTGGGGATGACCCTATAGTCGTAGGACATGTCGACGGCTTGCAGACCTAGTCCCGGGGTCGTGGGGACGCCCCTATAGTCGTTGGACATGTCGGCGGCTGGCCAACTTTGGCCCGGGGTCGTGGGGACGAACCTATAGCCGTCAGACATGTCGGCGGCTGGCCAACCTAGTCCCGGGGTGGTAGGGACGACCCTATAGTCGTCGACAAGTCGGCGGCGGGCCAACCTAGTCCCGGGGTCGTGGGGAAGACCCTATAGTCGTCGGAAAAGTCGGCGGCGGGCCAACCTAGTCACGGGGTCGTGGGGACGACCCTATAGTCGTCGGACATGCGGGTGGCGGGCCAATCTAGTCCCGGGGCCGTGGGTACGACCCTATACTCGTCGGACATGACGGTGGCGGGCCAACGTAGGCCCGGGGTCGTGGGGACGACCCTATAGACGTCGGACATGTCGACGGCTGACCAACCTAGCCCTGGGTTCGAGGGGACGACCCAATATTCGTCGGAATAGCCGGCGGCAGGCCATCGTAGGCCCAGGGTCGTAGGGACGACCCTATAGTCGTCGGAAAAGTCGGCGGCGGGCCAACCTAGTCACGGGGTCGTGGGGACGACCCTATAGTCGTCGGACATGCGGGTGGCGGGCCAATCTAGTCCCGGGGCCGTGGGTACGACCCTATACTCGTCGGACATGACTGTGGCGGGCCAATCTAGTCCCGGGGCCGTGGGGACGACCCTATAGTCGTCGGACATGATAGTGGCGGGCCAATCTAGTCCCGGGTTCGTGGGGACGACCCTATAGTCGTCGGACATGACGGCGGCTGGCCAACTTTGGCCCGTGGTCGTGGGGACGACCCTATAGTCGTCGGACATGTCGGCGGCGGGCCAACCTAGTCACGGGGTCGTGGGGACGACCCTATAGTCGTCGGACATGCGGGTGGCGGGCCAATCTAGTCCCGGGGCCGTGGGTACGACCCTATACTCGTCGGACATGACTGTGGCGGGCCAATCTAGTCCCAGGGCCGTGGGGACGACCTTATAGTCGTCGGAAAAGTCGGCGGCGGGCCAACCTAGTCACGGGGTCGTGGGGACGACCCTATAGTCGTCGGACATGCGGGTGGCGGGCCAATCTAGTCCCGGGGCCGTGGGTACGACCCTATACTCGTCGGACATGAAGGTGGCGGGCCAATCTAGTCCCGGGGCCGTGGGGACGACCCTATAGTCGTCGGACATGATAGTGGCGGGCCAATCAAGTCAGGGGTTCGTGGGGACGACCCTATAGTCGTCGGACATGACGGCGGCTGGCCAACTTTGGCCCGTGGCCGTGGGGACGACCCTATAGTCGTCGGACATGTCGGCGGCTTGCCAACTTTGACCCGTGGTCATTGGGACGACCCTATGGTCGTCGGACATGTCGGCAGCTGGCCAACTTTGGCCCGTAGTCGTGGGGACGACCCTATAGTCGTCGGACATGTCGGCGGCTGGGCAGCTTTGGCCCGTGGTCGTGGGGACGACCCTATAGCCGTCGGACATGATGGTGGCGGGCCAATCTAGACCCGGGGTCGTGGGGACGACCCAATAGTCGTCGGACATGTCGGCGGCTGGCCAACTTTGACCCGTGGTCATTGGGACGACCCTATGGTCGTCGGACATGTCGGCAGCTGGCCAACTTTGGCCCGTAGTCGTGGGGACGATCCTATAGTCGTCGGACATGACGGTGGCGGGACAATCTAGTCCCAGGGCCGTGGGGACGACCTTATAGTCGTCGGACATGTCGGCGGCGGGCCAACGTAGGCCCGGGGTCGTGGGGACGACCCTATAGACGTCGGACATGTCGACGGCTGGCCAACCTAGTCCTGGGTTCGAGGGGACGACCCAATATTCGTCGGAATAGCCGGCGGCAGGCCAACGTAGGCCCAGGGTCGTAGGGACGACCCTATAGTCGTCAGAAAAGTCGGCGGCGGGCCAACCTAGTCACGGGGTCGTGGGGACGACCCTATAGTCGTCGGACATGCGGGTGGCGGGCCAATCTAGTCCCGGGGCCGTGGGTACGACCCTATACTCGTCGGACATGACGGTGGCGGGCCAATCTAGTCCCGGGGCCGTGGGGACGACCCTATAGTCGTCGGACATGATAGTGGCGGGCCAATCTAGTCCCGGGTTC
Source organism: Andrena fulva (assembly GCA_946251845.1). Classification (NCBI taxonomy): domain Eukaryota; kingdom Metazoa; phylum Arthropoda; class Insecta; order Hymenoptera; family Andrenidae; genus Andrena; species Andrena fulva. The sequence goes on from CAMITZ010000214.1 coordinate 90,082, forward strand.
GTGGGGACGACCCTATAGTCGTCGGACATGACGGCGGCTGGCCAACTTTGGCCCGTGGTCGTGGGGACGACCCTATAGTCGTCGGACATGTCGGCGGCTGGCCAACTTTGGCCCGTAGTCGTGGGGACGACCCTATAGTCGTCGGACATGTCGGCGGCTGGGCAGCTTTGGCCCGTGGTCGTGGGGACGACCCTATAGCCGTCGGACATGATGGTGGCGGGCCAATCTAGACCCGGGGTCGTGGGGACGACCCAATAGTCGTCGGACATGTCGGCGGCTGGCCAACTTTGACCCGTGGTCATTGGGACGACCCTATGGTCGTCGGACATGTCGGCAGCTGGCCAACTTTGGCCCGTAGTCGTGGGGACGATCCTATAGTCGTCGGACATGATGGTGGCGGGACAATCTAGTCCCAGGGCCGTGGGGACGACCTTATAGTCGTCGGACATGTCGGCGGCGGGCCAACGTAGGCCCGGGGTCGTGGGGACGATCCTATAGACGTCGGACATGTCGACGGCTGGCCAACCTAGTCCTGGGTTCGAGGGGACGACCCAATATTCGTCGGAATAGCCGGCGGCAGGCCAACGTAGGCCCAGGGTCGTAGGGACGACCCTATAGTCGTCGGAAAAGTCGGCGGCGGGCCAACCTAGTCACGGGGTCGTGGGGACTACCCTATAGTCGTCGGACATGCGGGTGGCGGGCCAATCTAGTCCCGGGGCCGTGGGTACGACCCTATACTCGTCGGACATTACGGTGTCGGGCCAATCTAGTCCCGGGGCCGTGGGGACGACCCTATAGTCGTCGGACATGATAGTGGCGGGCCAATCTAGTCCCGGGTTCGTGGGGACGACCCTATAGTCGTCGGACATGACGGCGGCTGGCCAACTTTGGCCCGTGGTCGTGGGGACGACCCTATAGTCGTCGGACATGTCGGCGGCTGGCCAACTTTGGCCCGTAGTCGTGGGGACGACCCTATAGTCGTCGGACATGTCGGCGGCTGGGCAGCTTTGGCCCGTGGTCGTGGGGACGACCCTATAGCCGTCGGACATGATGGTGGCGGGCCAATCTAGACCCGGGGTCGTGGGGACGACCCAATAGTCGTCGGACACGTCGGCGGCTGGCCAACTTTACCCGTGGTCATTGGGACAACCCTATGGTCGTCGGACATGTCGGCAGCTGGCCAACTTTGGCCCGTAGTCGTGGGGACGATCCTATAGTCGTCGGACATGACGGTGGCGGGACAATCTAGTCCCAGGGCCGTGGGGACGACCTTATAGTCGTCGGACATGTCGGCGGCGGGCCAACGTAGGCCCGGGGTCGTGGGGACGACCCTATAGACGTCGGACATGTCGACGGCTGGCCAACCTAGTCCTGGGTTCGAGGGGACGACCCAATATTCGTCGGAATAGCCGGCGGCAGGCCAACGTAGGCCCAGGGTCGTAGGGACGACCCTATAGTCGTCGGAAAAGTCGGCGGCGGGCCAACCTAGTCACGGGGTCGTGGGGACGACCTTATAGTCGTCGGACATGCGGGTGGCGGGCCAATCTAGTCCCGGGGCCGTGGGTACGACCCTATACTCGTTGGACATGACGGTGGCGGGCCAATCTAGTCCCGGGGCCGTGGGGACGACCCTATAGGCGTCGGACATGATAGTGGCGGGCCAATCTAGTCCCGGGTTCGTGGGGACGACCCTATAGTCGTCGGACATGACGGCGGCTGGCCAACTTTGGCCCGTGGTCGTGGGGACGACCCTATAGTCGTCGGACATGTCGGCGGCTGGCCAACTTTGGCCCGTAGTCGTGGGGACGACCCTATAGTCGTCGGACATGTCGGCGGCTGGGCAGCTTTGGCCCGTGGTCGTGGGGACGACCCTATAGCCGTCGGACATGATGGTGGCGGGCCAATCTAGACCCGGGGTCGTGGGGACGACCCAATAGTCGTCGGACATGTCGGCGGCTGGCCAACTTTGACCCGTGGTCATTGGGACGACCCTATGGTCGTCGGACATGTCGGCAGCTGGCCAACTTTGGCCCGTAGTCGTGGGGACGATCCTATAGTCGTCGGACATGACGGTGGCGGGACAATCTAGTCCCAGGGCCGTGGGGACGACCTTATAGTCGTCGGACATGTCGGCGGCGGGCCAACGTAGGCCCGGGGTCGTGGGGACGATCCTATAGACGTCGGACATGTCGACGGCTGGCCAACCTAGTCCTGGGTTCGAGGGGACGACCCAATATTCGTCGGAATAGCCGGCGGCAGGCCAACGTAGGCCCAGGGTCGTAGGGACGACCCTATAGTCGTCGGAAAAGTCGGCGGCGGGCCAACCTAGTCACGGGGTCGTGGGGACTACCCTATAGTCGTCGGACATGCGGGTGGCGGGCCAATCTAGTCCCGGGGCCGTGGGTACGACCCTATACTCGTCGGACATTACGGTGTCGGGCCAATCTAGTCCCGGGGCCGTGGGGACGACCCTATAGTCGTCGGACATGATAGTGGCGGGCCAATCTAGTCCCGGGTTCGTGGGGACGACCCTATAGTCGTCGGACATGACGGCGGCTGGCCAACTTTGGCCCGTGGTCGTGGGGACGACCCTATAGTCGTCGGACATGTCGGCGGCTGGCCAACTTTGGCCCGTAGTCGTGGGGACGACCCTATAGTCGTCGGACATGTCGGCGGCTGGGCAGCTTTGGCCCGTGGTCGTGGGGACGACCCTATAGCCGTCGGACATGATGGTGGCGGGCCAATCTAGACCCTGGGTCGTGGGGACGACCCAATAGTCGTCGGACATGTCGGCGGCTGGCCAACTTTGACCCGTGGTCATTGGGACGATCCTATGGTCGTCGGACATGTCGGCAGCTGGCCAACTTTGGCCCGTAGTCGTGGGGACGATCCTATAGTCGTCGGACATGACGGTGGCGGGACAATCTAGTCCCAGGGCCGTGGGGACGACCTTATAGTCGTCGGACATGTCGGCGGCGGGCCAACGTAGGCCCGGGGTCGTGGGGACGACCCTATAGACGTCGGACATGTCGACGGCTGGCCAACCTAGTCCTGGGTTCGAGGGGACGACCCAATATTCGTCGGAATAGCCGGCGGCAGGCCAACGTAGGCCCAGGGTCGTAGGGACGACCCTATAGTCGTCGGAAAAGTCGGCGGCGGGCCAACCTAGTCACGGGGTCGTGGGGACGACCCTATAGTCGTCGGACATGCGGGTGGCGGGCCAATCTAGTCCCGGGGCCGTGGGTACGACCCTATACTCGTCGGATATGACGGTGGCGGGCCAATCTAGTCCCGGGGCCGTGGGGACGACCCTATAGTCGTCGGACATGATAGTGGCGGGCCAATCTAGTCCCGGGTTCGTGGGGACGACCCTATAGTCGTCGGACATGTCGGCGGCTGGCCAACTTTGGCCCGTAGTCGTGGGGACGACCCTATAGTCGTCGGACATGTCGGCGGCTGGGCAGCTTTGGCCCGTGGTCGTGGGGACGACCCTATAGCCGTCGGACATGATGGTGGCGGGCCAATCTAGACCCGGGGTCGTGGGGACGACCCAATAGTCGTCGGACATGTCGGCGGCTGGCCAACTTTGACCCGTGGTCATTGGGACGACCCTATGGTCGTCGGACATGTCGGCAGCTGGCCAACTTTGGCCCGTAGTCGTGGGGACGATCCTATAGTCGTCGGACATGACGGTGGCGGGACAATCTAGTCCCAGGGCCGTGGGGACGACCTTATAGTCGTCGGACATGTCGGCGGCGGGCCAACGTAGGCCCGGGGTCGTGGGGACGACCCTATAGACGTCGGACATGTCGACGGCTGGCCAACCTAGTCCTGGGTTCGAGGGGACGACCCAATATTCGTCGGAATAGCCGGCGGCAGGCCAACGTAGGCCCAGGGTCGTAGGGACGACCCTATAGTCGTCGGAAAAGTCGGCGGCGGGCCAACCTAGTCACGGGGTCGTGGGGACGACCCTATAGTCGTCGGACATGCGGGTGGCGGGCCAATCTAGTCCCGGGGCCGTGGGTACGACCCTATACTCGTCGGACATGTCGGCGGCTGGGCAGCTTTGGCCCGTGGTCGTGGGGACGACCCTATAGCCGTCGGACATGATGGTGGCGGGCCAATCTAGACCCGGGGTCGTGGGGACGACCCAATAGTCGTCGGACATGTCGGCGGCTGGCCAACTTTGACCCGTGGTCATTGGGACGACCCTATGGTCGTCGGACATGTCGGCAGCTGGCCAACTTTGGCCCGTAGTCTTGGGGACGATCCTATAGTCGTCGGACATGACGGTGGCGGGACAATCTAGTCCCAGGGCCGTGGGGACAACCTTATAGTCGTCGGACATGTCGGCGGCGGGCCAACGTAGGCCCGGGGTCGTGGGGACGACCCTATAGACGTCGGACATGTCGACGGCTGGCCAACCTAGTCCTGGGTTCGAGGGGACGACCCATTATTCGTCGGAATAGCCGGCGGCAGGCCAACGTAGGCCCAGGGTCGTAGGGACGACCCTATAGTCGTCGGAAAAGTCGGCGGCGGGCCAACCTAGTCACGGGGTCGTGGGGACGACCCTATAGTCGTCGGACATGACGGTGGAGGGCCAATCTAGCCCGGGGGTCGTGGGGACGACCCTATAGTCGTCGGACATTTCGGCAGCTGGCCAACCTAGTCCCGGGGTGGTAGGGACGACCCTATAGTCGTCGGACAAGTCGGCGGCGGGCCAACCTAGTCCCGGGGTCGTGGGGAAGACCCTATAGTCGTCGGACATGTCGGCGGCTTGCCAACCTAGTCCCGGGTTCGTGGGGACGACCCTATAGTCGTCGGACATGTCGGCGGCTGTCCAACTTTGGCCCGGGGTCGTGGGGACGACCCTATAGTCGTCGGACATGTTGGCGGCTGGGTAACTTTGGCCCGTGGTCGTGGGGACGATCCTATAGTCGTAGGACATGTCGACGGCTTGCCAACCTAGTCCCGGGGTCGTGGGGACGACCCTATAGTCGTCGGACATGTCGGCGGCTGGCCAACTTTGGCCCGTAGTCGTGGGGACGACCCTATAGTCGTCGGACATGCGGGTGGCGGGCTAATCTAGTCCCGGGGTCGTGGGGACGACCCTATAGTCGTCGGACATGATAGTGGCGGGCCAATCTAGTCCCGGGTTCGTGGGGACGACCCTATAGTCGTCGGACATGACGGCGGCTGGCCAACTTTGGCCCGTGGTCGTGGGGACGACCCTATAGTTGTCGGACATGTCGGCGGCTGGCCAACTTTGGCCCGTAGTCGTGGGGACGACCCAATAGTCGTCGGACATGTCGGCGGCTGGGCAGCTTTGGACCGTGGTCGTGGGGACGACCCTATAGCAGTCGGACATGTCGGCGGCGGGCCAACGTAGGCCCGTGGTCGTGGGGACGACCCTATAGTCGTCGGACATGTCGGCAGCTGGCCAACCTAGTCCCGGGGTGGTAGGGACGACCCTATAGTCGTCGGACATGTCGGCGGCTGGGCAACTTTGGCCCGGGGTCGTGGGGACGACCCTATAGTCGTCGGACATGTCGGCGGCTGGGTAACTTTGGCCCGTGGTCGTGGGGACGATCCTATAGTCGTAGGACATGTCGACGGCTTGCCAACCTAGTCCCGGGGTCGTGGGGACGACCCTATAGTCGTCGGACATGCCGGCAGCTGGCCAACATTGGCCCGTAGTCGTGGGGACGACCCTATAGTCGTAGGACATGTCGACGGCATGCCAACCTAGTCCCGGGGTCGTGGGGACGACCCTATAGTCGTCGGACATCACGGTGGCGGGCCAATCAAGTCCCGGGGTCGTGGGGACGACCCTATAGTCGTCGGACATGTCGGCAGCTGGCCAACTTAGTCCCGGGGTGGTAGGGACGACCCTATAGTCGTCGGACATGTCGGCGGCTGGGCAACTTTGGCCCGGGGTCGTGGGGACGAACCTATAGCCGTCGGACATGTCGGCGGCTGGCCAACCTAGTTCCGGGGCCGTGGGGACGACCCTATATTCGTCGGAATAGCCGGCGGCAGGCCATCGTAGGCCCAGGGTCGTAGGGACGACCCTGTAGTCGTCGGAAGAGTCGGCGGCGGGCTAACCTAGTCCCGGGGTCGTGGGGACTACCCTATAGTCGTCGGACATCACGGTGGCGGGCCAATCAAGTCCCGGTGTCGTGGGGACGACCCTATAGTCGTCGGAAAAGTCGGCGGCGGCCAACCTAGTCCCGGGGTCGTGGGGACGACCCTATAGTCGTCGGACATGTCGACGGCTGGGCAACTTTGGCCCGTGGTCGTGGGGACGACCCTATAGTCGTCGGACATGTCGGCGGCTGGCCAACATTGGCCCGTAGTCGTGGGGACGACCCTATAGTCGTCGGACATGTCGGCGGCTGGCCAACTTTGGCCCGTAGTCGTGGGGACGACCCTATAGTCGTAGGACATGTCGACGGCATGCCAACCTAGTCCCGGGGTCGTGGGGACGACCCTATAGTCGTCGGACATGATAGTGGCGGGCCAATCTAGTCCCGGGTTCGTGGGGGACTACCCTATAGTCGTCGGACATGACGGCGGCTGGCCAACTTTGGCCCGTGGTCGTGGGGACGACCCTATAGCCGTCGGACATGTCGGCGGCGGGCCAACGTAGGCCCGTGGTCGTGGGGACGACCCTATATTCGTCGGAATAGCCGGCGGCAGGCCATCGTAGGCCCAGGGTCGTAGGGACGACCCTGTAGTCGTCGGAAGAGTCGGCGGCGGGCTAACCTAGTCCCGGGGTCGTGGGGACTACCCTATAGTCGTCGGACATCACGGTGGCGGGCCAATCAAGTCCCGGGGTCGTGGGGACGACCCTATAGTCGTCGGAAAAGTCGGCGGCGGCCAACCTAGGCCCGGGGTCGTGGGGACGACCCTATAGTCGTCGGACATGTCGGCGGCTGGCCAACTTTGGCCCGTAGTCGTGGGGACGACCCTATAGTCGTAGGACATGTCGACGGCATGCCAACCTAGTCCCGGGGTCGTGGGGACGACCCTATAGTCGTCGGACATGATAGTGGCGGGCCAATCTAGTCCCGGGTTCGTGGGGGACTACCCTATAGTCGTCGGACATGACGGCGGCTGGCCAACTTTGGCCCGTGGTCGTGGGGACGACCCTATAGCCGTCGGACATGTCGGCGGCGGGCCAACGTAGGCCCGTGGTCGTGGGGACGACCCTATAGTCGTAGGACATGTCGACGGCTTGCCAACCAAGTCCCGGGGTCGTGGGGACGACCCTATAGTCGTCGGACATGTCGGCAGCTGGGCAACTTTGGCCCGGGGTCGTGGGGACGACCCTATAGTCGTCGGACATGTCGACGGCTGGGCAACTTTGGCCCGTGGTCGTGGGGACGACCCTATAGTCGTCGGACATGTCGGCGGCTGGCCAACATTGGCCCGTAGTCGTGGGGACGACCCTATAGTCGTCGGACATGTCGGCGGCTGGCCAACTTTGGCCCGTAGTCGTGGGGACGACCCTATAGTCGTAGGACATGTCGACGGCATGCCAACCTAGTCCCGGGGTCGTGGGGACGACCCTATAGTCGTCGGACATGATAGTGGCGGGCCAATCTAGTCCCGGGTTCGTGGGGGACTACCCTATAGTCGTCGGACATGACGGCGGCTGGCCAACTTTGGCCCGTGGTCGTGGGGACGACCCTATAGCCGTCGGACATGTCGGCGGCGGGCCAACGTAGGCCCGTGGTCGTGGGGACGACCCTATATTCGTCGGAATAGCCGGCGGCAGGCCATCGTAGGCCCAGGGTCGTAGGGACGACCCTGTAGTCGTCGGAAGAGTCGGCGGCGGGCTAACCTAGTCCCGGGGTCGTGGGGACTACCCTATAGTCGTCGGACATCACGGTGGCGGGCCAATCAAGTCCCGGGGTCGTGGGGACGACCCTATAGTCGTCGGAAAAGTCGGCGGCGGCCAACCTAGGCCCGGGGTCGTGGGGACGACCCTATAGTCGTCGGACATGTCGGCGGCTGGCCAACTTTGGCCCGTAGTCGTGGGGACGACCCTATAGTCGTAGGACATGTCGACGGCATGCCAACCTAGTCCCGGGGTCGTGGGGACGACCCTATAGTCGTCGGACATGATAGTGGCGGGCCAATCTAGTCCCGGGTTCGTGGGGGACTACCCTATAGTCGTCGGACATGACGGCGGCTGGCCAACTTTGGCCCGTGGTCGTGGGGACGACCCTATAGCCGTCGGACATGTCGGCGGCGGGCCAACGTAGGCCCGTGGTCGTGGGGACGACCCTATAGTCGTAGGACATGTCGACGGCTTGCCAACCAAGTCCCGGGGTCGTGGGGACGACCCTATAGTCGTCGGACATGTCGGCAGCTGGGCAACTTTGGCCCGGGGTCGTGGGGACGAACCTATAGTCGTCGGACATGTCGGCGGTTGCCCAACCTAGTCCCGGGGCCGCGGGGACGACCCTATAGTCGTCGGACATGATAGTGGCGGGCCAATCTAGTCCCGCGTTCGTGGGAACGACCCTATAGTCGTCGGACATGACGGCGGCTGGCCAACTTTGGCCCGTGGTCGTGGGGACGACCCTATAGTCGTAGGACATGTCGACGGCTTGCCAACCTAGTCCCGGGGTCGTGGGGACGACCCTATAGTCGTCGGACATGTCGGCAGCTGGCCAACTTAGTCCCGGGGTGGTAGGGACGACCCTATAGTCGTCGGACATGTCGGCGGCTGGGCAACTTTGGCCCGGGGTCGTGGGGACGAACCTATAGCCGTCGGACATGTCGGCGGCTGGCCAACCTAGTTCCGGGGCCGTGGGGACGACCCTATATTCGTCGGAATAGCCGGCGGCAGGCCATCGTAGGCCCAGGGTCGTAGGGACGACCCTGTAGTCGTCGGAAGAGTCGGCGGCGGGCTAACCTAGTCCCGGGGTCGTGGGGACTACCCTATAGTCGTCGGACATCACGGTGGCGGGCTAATCAAGTCCCGGGGTCGTGGGGACGACCCTATAGTCGTCGGAAAAGTCGGCGGCGGCCAACCTAGTCCCGGGGTCGTGGGGACGACCCTATAGTCGTCGGACATGTCGACGGCTGGGCAACTTTGGCCCGTGGTCGTGGGGACGACCCTATAGTCGTCGGACATGTCGGCGGCTGGCCAACATTGGCCCGTAGTCGTGGGGACGACCCTATAGTCGTCGGACATGTCGGCGGCTGGCCAACTTTGGCCCGTAGTCGTGGGGACGACCCTATAGTCGTAGGACATGTCGACGGCATGCCAACCTAGTCCCGGGGTCGTGGGGACGACCCTATAGTCGTCGGACATCACGGTGGCGGGCCAATCAAGTCCCGGGGTCGTGGGGACGACCCTATAGTCGTCGGAAAAGTCGGCGGCGGCCAACCTAGTCCCGGGGTCGTGGGGACGACCCTATAGTCGTCGGACATGTCGACGGCTGGGCAACTTTGGCCCGTGGTCGTGGGGACGACCCTATAGTCGTCGGACATGTCGGCGGCTGGCCAACATTGGCCCGTAGTCGTGGGGACGACCCTATAGTCGTCGGACATGTCGGCAGCTGGCCAACTTAGTCCCGGGGTGGTAGGGACGACCCTATAGTCGTCGGACATGATAGTGGCGGGCCAATCTAGTCCCGGGTTCGTGGGGGACTACCCTATAGTCGTCGGACATCACGGTGGCGGGCCAATCAAGTCCCGGGGTCGTGGGGACGACCCTATAGTCGTCGGAAAAGTCGGCGGCGGCCAACCTAGTCCCGTGGTCGTGGGGACGATCCTATAGTCGTAGGACATGTCGACGGCTTGCCAACCTAGTCCCGGGGTCGTGGGGACGACCCTATAGTCGTCGGACATGTCGGCAGCTGGCCAACTTAGTCCCGGGGTGGTAGGGACGACCCTATAGTCGTCGGACATGTCGGCAGCTGGCCAACTTAGTCCCGGGGTGGTAGGGACGACCCTATAGTCGTAGGACATGTCGACGGCATGCCAACCTAGTCCCGGGGTGGTAGGGACGACCCTATAGTCGTCGGACATGTCGGCGGCTGGGCAACTTTGGCCCGGGGTCGTGGGGACGAACCTATAGCCGTCGGACATGTCGGCGGCTGGCCAACCTAGTTCCGGGGCCGTGGGGACGACCCTATATTCGTCGGAATAGCCGGCGGCAGGCCATCGTAGGCCCAGGGTCGTAGGGACGACCCTGTAGTCGTCGGAAGAGTCGGCGGCGGGCTAACCTAGTCCCGGGGTCGTGGGGACTACCCTATAGTCGTCGGACATCACGGTGGCGGGCCAATCAAGTCCCGGGGTCGTGGGGACGACCCTATAGTCGTCGGAAAAGTCGGCGGCGGCCAACCTAGTCCCGGGGTCGTGGGGACGACCCTATAGTCGTCGGACATGTCGACGGCTGGGCAACTTTGGCCCGTGGTCGTGGGGACGACCCTATAGTCGTCGGACATGTCGGCGGCTGGCCAACCTAGTCCCGGGGTGGTAGGGACGACCCTATAGCCGTCGGACTTGTCGGCGGCTGGGCAACTTTGGCCCGGGGTCGTGGGGACGAACCTATAGCCGTCGGACATGTCGGCGGTTGGCCAACCCAGTCCCGGGGCCGTGGGGACGACCCTATAGTCGTCGGACATGGCGGTGCCGGGCCAATCTAGCCCGGGGGTCGTGGGGACGACCCTATAGTCGTCGTACATGTCGGCAGCTGGCCAACCTAGTCCCGGGGTGGTAGGGACGACCTTATAGTCGTCGGACAAGTCGGCGGCTGGCCAACCTAGTCCCGGGTTCGTGGGGACGACCCTATATTCGTCGGAATAGCCGGCGGCAGGCCAACGTAGGCCCAGGGTCGTAGAGACGACCCTATAGTCGTCGGAAAAGTCGGCGGCGGGCCAACATAGTCCCGGGGTCGTGGGGACTACCCTATAGTCGTCGGACATGACGGTGGCTGTCCAACTTTGGCCCGGGGTCGTGGGGACGACCCTATAGTCGTCGGACATGTCGGCGGCTGGGTAACTTTGGCCCGTGGTCGTGGGGACGACCCTATAGTCGTAGGACATGTCGACGGTTTGCCAACCTAGTCCCGGGGTCGTGGGGACGACCCTATAGACGTCGGACATGTCGGCAGCTGGCCAACCTAGTCCCGGGGTGGTAGGGACGACCCAATAGTCGTCGGACATGTCGGCGGCTGGCCAACTTTGGCCCGGGGTCGTGGGGACGACCCTATAGTCGTCGGACAAGTCGGCGGTTGGCCAACCTAGTCCCGGGTTCGTGGGGACGACCCTATATTCGTCGGAATAGCCGGCGGCAGGCCATCGTAGGCCCAGGGTCGTAGGGACGACCCTATAGTCGTCGGAAAAGTCGGCGGCGGGCCAACCAATCCCGGGGTCGTGGGGACTACCCTATAGTCGTCGGACATGGCGGTGGCGGGCCAATCTAGCCCGGGGGTCGTGGGGACGACCCTATAGTCGTCGGACATGATGGTGGCGGGCCAATCTAGACCCGGGGTCGTGGGGACGACCCAATAGTCGTCGGACATGTCGGCGGCTGGCCAACTTTGACCCGTGGTCATTGGGACGACCCTATGGTCATCGGACATGTCGGCAGCTGGCCAACTTTGGCCCGTAGTCGTGGGGACGATCCTATAGTCGTCGGACATGACGGTGGCGGGCCAATCTAGTCCCAGGGCCGTGGGGACGACCTTATAGTCGTCGGACATGTCGGTGGCGGGCCAATCTAGCCCGTAGTCGTGGGGACGATCCTATAGTCGTCGGACATGACGGCGGCTGGGCAACTTTGGCCCGGGGTCGTGGGGACGAACCTATAGCCGTCGAACAAGTCGGCGGCTGGCCATCCTAGTCCTGGGTTCGTGGGGACGACCCAATATTCGTCGGAATAGGCGGCGGCAGGCCAACGTAGGCCCAGGGTCGTAGGGACGACCCTATAGTCGTCGGAAAAGTCGGCGGCGGGCCAACATAGTCCCGGGGTCGTGGGGACTACCCTATAGTCGTCGGACATGACGGTGGCTGTCCAACTTTGGCCCGGGGTCGTGGGGACGACCCTATAGTCGTCGGACATGTCGGCGGCTGGGTAACTTTGGCCCGTGGTCGTGGGGACGACCCTATAGTCGTAGGACATGTCGACGGTTTGCCAACCTAGTCCCGGGGTCGTGGGGACGACCCTATAGACGTCGGACATGTCGGCAGCTGGCCAACCTAGTCCCGGGGTGGTAGGGACGACCCAATAGTCGTCGGACATGTCGGCGGCTGGGCAACTTTGGCCCGGGGTCGTGGGGACGAACCTATAGCCGTCGGACAAGTCGGCGGCTGGCCAACCTAGTCCCGGGTTCGTGGGGACGACCCTATATTCGTCGGAATAGCCGGCGGCAGGCCATCGTAGGCCCAGGGTCGTAGGGACGACCCTATAGTCGTCGGAAAAGTCGGCGGCGGGCCAACCTAGTCCCGGGGTCGTGGGGACTACCCTATAGTCGTCGGACATGGCGGTGGCGGGCCAATCTAGCCCGGGGGTCGTGGGGACGACCCTATAGTCGTCGGACATGATGGTGGCGGGCCAATCTAGACCCGGGGTCGTGGGGACGACCCAATAGTCGTCGGACATGTCGGCGGCTGGCCAACTTTGACCCGTGGTCATTGGGACGACCCTATGGTCATCGGACATGTCGGCAGCTGGCCAACTTTGGCCCGTAGTCGTGGGGACGATCCTATAGTCGTCGGACATGACGGTGGCGGGCCAATCTAGTCCCAGGGCCGTGGGGACGACCTTATAGTCGTCGGACATGTCGGTGGCGGGCCAATCTAGCCCGTAGTCGTGGGGACGATCCTATAGTCGTCGGACATGACGGCGGCTGGGCAACTTTGGCCCGGGGTCGTGGGGACGAACCTATAGCCGTCGGACAAGTCGGCGGCTGGCCAACCTAGTCCTGGGTTCGTGGGGACGACCCAATATTCGTCGGAATAGGCGGCGGCAGGCCAACGTAGGCCCAGGGTCGTAGGGACGACCCTATAGTCGTCGGAAAAGTCGGCGGCGGGCCAACATAGTCCCGGGGTCGTGGGGACTACCCTATAGTCGTCGGACATGACGGTGGCTGTCCAACTTTGGCCCGGGGTCGTGGGGACGACCCTATAGTCGTCGGACATGATGGTGGCGGGCCAATCTAGACCGGGGGTCGTGGGGACGACCCAATAGTCGTCGGACATGTCGGCGGCTGGCCAACTTTGACCCGTGGTCATTGGGACGACCCTATGGTCATCGGACATGTCGGCAGCTGGCCAACTTTGGCCCGTAGTCGTGGGGACGATCCTATAGTCGTCGGACATGACGGTGGCGGGCCAATCTAGTCCCAGGGCCGTGGGGACGACCTTATAGTCGTCGGACATGTCGGTGGCGGGCCAATCTAGCCCGTAGTCGTGGGGACGATCCTATAGTCGTCGGAAAAGTCGGCGGCGGGCCAACCTAGTCACGTGGTCGTGGGCACGACCCTATAGTCGTCGGACATGATAGTGGCGGGCCAATCTAGTCCCGGGTTCGTGGGGACGACCCTATATTCGTCGGAATAGCCGGCGGCAGGCCATCGTAGGCCCAGGGTCGTAGGGACGACCCTATAGTCGTCGGAAAAGTCGGCGGCGGGCCAACCTAGTCACGGGGTCGTGGGCACGACCCTATAGTCGTCGGACATGATAGTGGCTGGCCAATCTAGTCCCGGGTTCGTGGGGACGACCCTATATTCGTCGGAATAGCCGGCGGCAGGCCATCGTAGGCCCAGGGTCGTAGGGACGACCCTATAGTCGTCGGACATGACGGTGGCGGGACAATCTAGTCCCAGGGCCGTGGGGACAACCTTATAGTCGTCGGACATGTCGGCGGCGGGCCAACGTAGGCCCGGGGTCGTGGGGACGACCCTATAGACGTCGGACATGTCGACGGCTGGCCAACCTAGTCCTGGGTTCGAGGGGACGACCCATTATTCGTCGGAATAGCCGGCGGCAGGCCAACGTAGGCCCAGGGTCGTAGGGACGACCCTATAGTCGTCGGAAAAGTCGGCGGCGGGCCAACCTAGTCACGGGGTCGTGGGGACGACCCTATAGTCGTCGGACATGACGGTGGAGGGCCAATCTAGCCCGGGGGTCGTGGGGACGACCCTATAGTCGTCGGACATTTCGGCAGCTGGCCAACCTAGTCCCGGGGTGGTAGGGACGACCCTATAGTCGTCGGACAAGTCGGCGGCGGGCCAACCTAGTCCCGGGGTCGTGGGGAAGACCCTATAGTCGTCGGACATGTCGGCGGCTTGCCAACCTAGTCCCGGGTTCGTGGGGACGACCCTATAGTCGTCGGACATGTCGGCGGCTGTCCAACTTTGGCCCGGGGTCGTGGGGACGACCCTATAGTCGTCGGACATGTTGGCGGCTGGGTAACTTTGGCCCGTGGTCGTGGGGACGATCCTATAGTCGTAGGACATGTCGACGGCTTGCCAACCTAGTCCCGGGGTCGTGGGGACGACCCTATAGTCGTCGGACATGTCGGCGGCTGGCCAACTTTGGCCCGTAGTCGTGGGGACGACCCTATAGTCGTCGGACATGCGGGTGGCGGGCTAATCTAGTCCCGGGGTCGTGGGGACGACCCTATAGTCGTCGGACATGATAGTGGCGGGCCAATCTAGTCCCGGGTTCGTGGGGACGACCCTATAGTCGTCGGACATGACGGCGGCTGGCCAACTTTGGCCCGTGGTCGTGGGGACGACCCTATAGTTGTCGGACATGTCGGCGGCTGGCCAACTTTGGCCCGTAGTCGTGGGGACGACCCAATAGTCGTCGGACATGTCGGCGGCTGGGCAGCTTTGGACCGTGGTCGTGGGGACGACCCTATAGCAGTCGGACATGTCGGCGGCGGGCCAACGTAGGCCCGTGGTCGTGGGGACGACCCTATAGTCGTCGGACATGTCGGCAGCTGGCCAACCTAGTCCCGGGGTGGTAGGGACGACCCTATAGTCGTCGGACATGTCGGCGGCTGGGCAACTTTGGCCCGGGGTCGTGGGGACGACCCTATAGTCGTCGGACATGTCGGCGGCTGGGTAACTTTGGCCCGTGGTCGTGGGGACGATCCTATAGTCGTAGGACATGTCGACGGCTTGCCAACCTAGTCCCGGGGTCGTGGGGACGACCCTATAGTCGTCGGACATGCCGGCAGCTGGCCAACATTGGCCCGTAGTCGTGGGGACGACCCTATAGTCGTAGGACATGTCGACGGCATGCCAACCTAGTCCCGGGGTCGTGGGGACGACCCTATAGTCGTCGGACATCACGGTGGCGGGCCAATCAAGTCCCGGGGTCGTGGGGACGACCCTATAGTCGTCGGACATGTCGGCAGCTGGCCAACTTAGTCCCGGGGTGGTAGGGACGACCCTATAGTCGTCGGACATGTCGGCGGCTGGGCAACTTTGGCCCGGGGTCGTGGGGACGAACCTATAGCCGTCGGACATGTCGGCGGCTGGCCAACCTAGTTCCGGGGCCGTGGGGACGACCCTATATTCGTCGGAATAGCCGGCGGCAGGCCATCGTAGGCCCAGGGTCGTAGGGACGACCCTGTAGTCGTCGGAAGAGTCGGCGGCGGGCTATCCTAGTCCCGGGGTCGTGGGGACTACCCTATAGTCGTCGGACATCACGGTGGCGGGCCAATCAAGTCCCGGGGTCGTGGGGACGACCCTATAGTCGTCGGAAAAGTCGGCGGCGGCCAACCTAGTCCCGGGGTCGTGGGGACGACCCTATAGTCGTCGGACATGTCGACGGCTGGGCAACTTTGGCCCGTGGTCGTGGGGACGACCCTATAGTCGTCGGACATGTCGGCGGCTGGCCAACATTGGCCCGTAGTCGTGGGGACGACCCTATAGTCGTCGGACATGTCGGCGGCTGGCCAACTTTGGCCCGTAGTCGTGGGGACGACCCTATAGTCGTAGGACATGTCGACGGCATGCCAACCTAGTCCCGGGGTCGTGGGGACGACCCTATAGTCGTCGGACATGATAGTGGCGGGCCAATCTAGTCCCGGGTTCGTGGGGGACTACCCTATAGTCGTCGGACATGACGGCGGCTGGCCAACTTTGGCCCGTGGTCGTGGGGACGACCCTATAGCCGTCGGACATGTCGGCGGCGGGCCAACGTAGGCCCGTGGTCGTGGGGACGACCCTATATTCGTCGGAATAGCCGGCGGCAGGCCATCGTAGGCCCAGGGTCGTAGGGACGACCCTGTAGTCGTCGGAAGAGTCGGCGGCGGGCTAACCTAGTCCCGGGGTCGTGGGGACTACCCTATAGTCGTCGGACATCACGGTGGCGGGCCAATCAAGTCCCGGGGTCGTGGGGACGACCCTATAGTCGTCGGAAAAGTCGGCGGCGGCCAACCTAGGCCCGGGGTCGTGGGGACGACCCTATAGTCGTCGGACATGTCGGCGGCTGGCCAACTTTGGCCCGTAGTCGTGGGGACGACCCTATAGTCGTAGGACATGTCGACGGCATGCCAACCTAGTCCCGGGGTCGTGGGGACGACCCTATAGTCGTCGGACATGATAGTGGCGGGCCAATCTAGTCCCGGGTTCGTGGGGGACTACCCTATAGTCGTCGGACATGACGGCGGCTGGCCAACTTTGGCCCGTGGTCGTGGGGACGACCCTATAGCCGTCGGACATGTCGGCGGCGGGCCAACGTAGGCCCGTGGTCGTGGGGACGACCCTATAGTCGTAGGACATGTCGACGGCTTGCCAACCAAGTCCCGGGGTCGTGGGGACGACCCTATAGTCGTCGGACATGTCGGCAGCTGGGCAACTTTGGCCCGGGGTCGTGGGGACGAACCTATAGTCGTCGGACATGTCGGCGGTTGCCCAACCTAGTCCCGGGGCCGCGGGGACGACCCTATAGTCGTCGGACATGATAGTGGCGGGCCAATCTAGTCCCGCGTTCGTGGGAACGACCCTATAGTCGTCGGACATGACGGCGGCTGGCCAACTTTGGCCCGTGGTCGTGGGGACGACCCTATAGTCGTAGGACATGTCGACGGCTTGCCAACCTAGTCCCGGGGTCGTGGGGACGACCCTATAGTCGTCGGACATGTCGGCAGCTGGCCAACTTAGTCCCGGGGTGGTAGGGACGACCCTATAGTCGTCGGACATGTCGGCGGCTGGGCAACTTTGGCCCGGGGTCGTGGGGACGAACCTATAGCCGTCGGACATGTCGGCGGCTGGCCAACCTAGTTCCGGGGCCGTGGGGACGACCCTATATTCGTCGGAATAGCCGGCGGCAGGCCATCGTAGGCCCAGGGTCGTAGGGACGACCCTGTAGTCGTCGGAAGAGTCGGCGGCGGGCTAACCTAGTCCCGGGGTCGTGGGGACTACCCTATAGTCGTCGGACATCACGGTGGCGGGCCAATCAAGTCCCGGGGTCGTGGGGACGACCCTATAGTCGTCGGAAAAGTCGGCGGCGGCCAACCTAGTCCCGGGGTCGTGGGGACGACCCTATAGTCGTCGGACATGTCGACGGCTGGGCAACTTTGGCCCGTGGTCGTGGGGACGACCCTATAGTCGTCGGACATGTCGGCGGCTGGCCAACATTGGCCCGTAGTCGTGGGGACGACCCTATAGTCGTCGGACATGTCGGCAGCTGGCCAACTTAGTCCCGGGGTGGTAGGGACGACCCTATAGTCGTCGGACATGATAGTGGCGGGCCAATCTAGTCCCGGGTTCGTGGGGGACTACCCTATAGTCGTCGGACATCACGGTGGCGGGCCAATCAAGTCCCGGGGTCGTGGGGACGACCCTATAGTCGTCGGAAAAGTCGGCGGCGGCCAACCTAGTCCCGTGGTCGTGGGGACGATCCTATAGTCGTAGGACATGTCGACGGCTTGCCAACCTAGTCCCGGGGTCGTGGGGACGACCCTATAGTCGTCGGACATGTCGGCAGCTGGCCAACTTAGTCCCGGGGTGGTAGGGACGACCCTATAGTCGTCGGACATGTCGGCAGCTGGCCAACTTAGTCCCGGGGTGGTAGGGACGACCCTATAGTCGTAGGACATGTCGACGGCATGCCAACCTAGTCCCGGGGTGGTAGGGACGACCCTATAGTCGTCGGACATGTCGGCGGCTGGGCAACTTTGGCCCGGGGTCGTGGGGACGAACCTATAGCCGTCGGACATGTCGGCGGCTGGCCAACCTAGTTCCGGGGCCGTGGGGACGACCCTATATTCGTCGGAATAGCCGGCGGCAGGCCATCGTAGGCCCAGGGTCGTAGGGACGACCCTGTAGTCGTCGGAAGAGTCGGCGGCGGGCTAACCTAGTCCCGGGGTCGTGGGGACTACCCTATAGTCGTCGGACATCACGGTGGCGGGCCAATCAAGTCCCGGGGTCGTGGGGACGACCCTATAGTCGTCGGAAAAGTCGGCGGCGGCCAACCTAGTCCCGGGGTCGTGGGGACGACCCTATAGTCGTCGGACATGTCGACGGCTGGGCAACTTTGGCCCGTGGTCGTGGGGACGACCCTATAGTCGTCGGACATGTCGGCGGCTGGCCAACCTAGTCCCGGGGTGGTAGGGACGACCCTATAGCCGTCGGACTTGTCGGCGGCTGGGCAACTTTGGCCCGGGGTCGTGGGGACGAACCTATAGCCGTCGGACATGTCGGCGGTTGGCCAACCCAGTCCCGGGGCCGTGGGGACGACCCTATAGTCGTCGGACATGGCGGTGCCGGGCCAATCTAGCCCGGGGGTCGTGGGGACGACCCTATAGTCGTCGTACATGTCGGCAGCTGGCCAACCTAGTCCCGGGGTGGTAGGGACGACCTTATAGTCGTCGGACAAGTCGGCGGCTGGCCAACCTAGTCCCGGGTTCGTGGGGACGACCCTATATTCGTCGGAATAGCCGGCGGCAGGCCAACGTAGGCCCAGGGTCGTAGAGACGACCCTATAGTCGTCGGAAAAGTCGGCGGCGGGCCAACATAGTCCCGGGGTCGTGGGGACTACCCTATAGTCGTCGGACATGACGGTGGCTGTCCAACTTTGGCCCGGGGTCGTGGGGACGACCCTATAGTCGTCGGACATGTCGGCGGCTGGGTAACTTTGGCCCGTGGTCGTGGGGACGACCCTATAGTCGTAGGACATGTCGACGGTTTGCCAACCTAGTCCCGGGGTCGTGGGGACGACCCTATAGACGTCGGACATGTCGGCAGCTGGCCAACCTAGTCCCGGGGTGGTAGGGACGACCCAATAGTCGTCGGACATGTCGGCGGCTGGCCAACTTTGGCCCGGGGTCGTGGGGACGACCCTATAGTCGTCGGACAAGTCGGCGGTTGGCCAACCTAGTCCCGGGTTCGTGGGGACGACCCTATATTCGTCGGAATAGCCGGCGGCAGGCCATCGTAGGCCCAGGGTCGTAGGGACGACCCTATAGTCGTCGGAAAAGTCGGCGGCGGGCCAACCAATCCCGGGGTCGTGGGGACTACCCTATAGTCGTCGGACATGGCGGTGGCGGGCCAATCTAGCCCGGGGGTCGTGGGGACGACCCTATAGTCGTCGGACATGATGGTGGCGGGCCAATCTAGACCCGGGGTCGTGGGGACGACCCAATAGTCGTCGGACATGTCGGCGGCTGGCCAACTTTGACCCGTGGTCATTGGGACGACCCTATGGTCATCGGACATGTCGGCAGCTGGCCAACTTTGGCCCGTAGTCGTGGGGACGATCCTATAGTCGTCGGACATGACGGTGGCGGGCCAATCTAGTCCCAGGGCCGTGGGGACGACCTTATAGTCGTCGGACATGTCGGTGGCGGGCCAATCTAGCCCGTAGTCGTGGGGACGATCCTATAGTCGTCGGACATGACGGCGGCTGGGCAACTTTGGCCCGGGGTCGTGGGGACGAACCTATAGCCGTCGAACAAGTCGGCGGCTGGCCATCCTAGTCCTGGGTTCGTGGGGACGACCCAATATTCGTCGGAATAGGCGGCGGCAGGCCAACGTAGGCCCAGGGTCGTAGGGACGACCCTATAGTCGTCGGAAAAGTCGGCGGCGGGCCAACATAGTCCCGGGGTCGTGGGGACTACCCTATAGTCGTCGGACATGACGGTGGCTGTCCAACTTTGGCCCGGGGTCGTGGGGACGACCCTATAGTCGTCGGACATGTCGGCGGCTGGGTAACTTTGGCCCGTGGTCGTGGGGACGACCCTATAGTCGTAGGACATGTCGACGGTTTGCCAACCTAGTCCCGGGGTCGTGGGGACGACCCTATAGACGTCGGACATGTCGGCAGCTGGCCAACCTAGTCCCGGGGTGGTAGGGACGACCCAATAGTCGTCGGACATGTCGGCGGCTGGGCAACTTTGGCCCGGGGTCGTGGGGACGAACCTATAGCCGTCGGACAAGTCGGCGGCTGGCCAACCTAGTCCCGGGGTCGTGGGGACGACCCTATAGTCGTCGGACATGGCGGTGGCGGGCCAATCTAGCCCGGGGGTCGTGGGGACGACCCTATAGTCGTCGGACATGATGGTGGCGGGCCAATCTAGACCCGGGGTCGTGGGGACGACCCAATAGTCGTCGGACATGTCGGCGGCTGGCCAACTTTGACCCGTGGTCATTGGGACGACCCTATGGTCATCGGACATGTCGGCAGCTGGCCAACTTTGGCCCGTAGTCGTGGGGACGATCCTATAGTCGTCGGACATGACGGTGGCGGGCCAATCTAGTCCCAGGGCCGTGGGGACGACCTTATAGTCGTCGGACATGTCGGTGGCGGGCCAATCTAGCCCGTAGTCGTGGGGACGATCCTATAGTCGTCGGACATGACGGCGGCTGGGCAACTTTGGCCCGGGGTCGTGGGGACGACCCTATAGTCGTCGGAAAAGTCGGCGGCGGGCCAACATAGTCCCGGGGTCGTGGGGACTACCCTATAGTCGTCGGACATGACGGTGGCTGTCCAACTTTGGCCCGGGGTCGTGGGGACGACCCTATAGTCGTCGGACATGATGGTGGCGGGCCAATCTAGACCGGGGGTCGTGGGGACGACCCAATAGTCGTCGGACATGTCGGCGGCTGGCCAACTTTGACCCGTGGTCATTGGGACGACCCTATGGTCATCGGACATGTCGGCAGCTGGCCAACTTTGGCCCGTAGTCGTGGGGACGATCCTATAGTCGTCGGACATGACGGTGGCGGGCCAATCTAGTCCCAGGGCCGTGGGGACGACCTTATAGTCGTCGGACATGTCGGTGGCGGGCCAATCTAGCCCGTAGTCGTGGGGACGATCCTATAGTCGTCGGAAAAGTCGGCGGCGGGCCAACCTAGTCACGTGGTCGTGGGCACGACCCTATAGTCGTCGGACATGATAGTGGCGGGCCAATCTAGTCCCGGGTTCGTGGGGACGACCCTATATTCGTCGGAATAGCCGGCGGCAGGCCATCGTAGGCCCAGGGTCGTAGGGACGACCCTATAGTCGTCGGAAAAGTCGGCGGCGGGCCAACCTAGTCACGGGGTCGTGGGCACGACCCTATAGTCGTCGGACATGATAGTGGCGGGCCAATCTAGTCCCGGGTTCGTGGGGACGACCCTATATTCGTCGGAATAGCCGGCGGCAGGCCATCGTAGGCCCAGGGTCGTAGGGACGACCCTATAGTCGTCGGAAAAGTCGGCGCCGGGCCAACCTAGTCCCGGGGTCGTGGGGACTACCCTATAGTCGTCGGACATGATAGTGGCGGGCCAATCTAGTCCCGGGGTCGTGGGGACGACCCTATAGTCGTCGGACATGTCGGCGGCTGGCCAAATTTGACCCGTGGTCATGGGGACGACCCTATGGTCGTCGGACATGTCGGCAGCTGGCCAACTTTGGCCCGTAGTCGTGGGGACGATCCTATAGTCGTCGGACATGACGGTGGCGGGCCAATCTAGTCCCAGGGCCGTGGGGACGACCTTATAGTCGTCGGACATGTCGGCGGCGGGCCAAAGTAGGCCCGGGGTCGTGGGGACGACCCTGTAGACCTCGGACATGTCGACGGCTGGCCAATCTAGTCCTGGGTTCGTGGGGACGACCCAATATTCGTCGGAATAGCCGGCGGCAGGCCAACGTAGGCCCAGGGTCGTAGGGACGACCCTATAGTCGTAGGACATGTCGACGGCTTGCCAACCTAGTCCCGGGGTCGTGGGGACGACCCTATAGTCGTCGGACATGTCGGCATCTGGCCAACCTAGTCCCGGGGTGGTAGGGACGACCCTATAGCCGTCGGACTTGTCGGCGGCTGGGCAACTTTGGCCCGGGGTCGTGGGGACGAACCTATAGCCGTCGGACATGTCGGCGGTTGGCCAACCCAGTCCCGGGGCCGTGGGGACGACCCTATAGTCGTCGGACATGGCGGTGGCTGTCCAACTTTGGCCCGGGGTCGTGGGGACGACCCTATAGTCGTCGGACATGTCGGCGGCTGGGTAACTTTGGCCCGTGGTCGTGGGGACGACCCTATAGTCGTAGGACATGTCGACGGTTTGCCAACCTAGTCCCGGGGTCGTGGGGACGACCCTATAGACGTCGGACATGTCGGCAGCTGGCCAACCTAGTCCCGGGGTGGTATGGACGACCCAATAGTCGTCGGACATGTCGGCGGCTGGCCAACTTTGGCCCGGGGTCGTGGGGACGACCCTATAGTCGTCGGACAATTCGGCGGCGAGGCAACCTAGTCCCGCGGTCGTGGGGACGACCCTATAGTCGTCGGACGTGTCGGCGGCTTGGCAACTTTGGCCCCTGGTCGTGGGGACAACCCTATAATCGTCGGACATGTCGGCAGCTGGCCAACTATGATCCGGGCTCGTGGGGACGACCCTATAGTCGTCGGACGTGTCGGCGGCTTGGCAACTTTGGCCCCTGGTCGTGGGGACAAACCTATAATCGTCGGACATGTCGGCGGCTGGCCATCTTTGGCCCGGGGTCGTGGGGACGGCCCTATAGACGTCGGACATGTCGACGGCTGGCCAACCTAGTCCCGTGTTCGTGGGGACGACCCTATATTCGTCGGAATAGCCGGCGGCGGGCCAACGTCGGCCCAGGTTCGTAGGGACGACCCTATAGTCATCGGAAAAGTCGGCGGCAGGCCAAACTAGCCCCGGGGTCGTGGGGACTACCCTATAGTCGTCGGACATGACGGTGGCGGGCCAATCAAATCCCGGGAACGTGGGGACGACCCTATAGTCGTCGGACAAGTCGGCGCCGGGCCATCCTAGTCCCGGGGTCGTGGGGACGACCCTATAGTCGTCGGACATGTCGGCGGCTGGGCAACTCTGGCCGGTGGTCGTGGGGACGACCCAATAGGCGTAGGACATGTCGACGGCTTGCCAACCTAGTCCCGGGGTCGTGGGGACGACCCTATTGTCGTCGGACATGTCGGCGGCTGGCCAATCTAGTCCCGGGGTCGTGGGGACGGCCCTATAGACGTCGGACATGTCGGCGGCTGGCCAACTTTGGCCCGTTGTCGTGGGGACGACACTACAGTTGTTGGACATGACGGGGGCGGGCCAATCTAGCCCCGGGGCCGTGGGGACGACCCTATAGTCGTCGGACATGATAGTGGCGGGCCAATCTAGTCCCGGCTTCGTGGGGACGACCCTATAGTCGTCGGACATGACGGCGGCTGGCCAACTTTGGCCCGTGGTCGTGGGGACGTCCCTATAGTAGTCGGACATGACGGTGGCGGGCCAGTCTAGCCAGGGGGTCGTGGGGATGACCCTATTGTCGTCGGACATGTCGGCAGCTGGCCAACCTAGTCCCGGGGTGGTAGGGACGACCCTATAGTCGTCGGACAAGTCGGCGGCTGGCCAACCTAGTCCCGGGTTCGTGGGGACGATCCTATATTCGTCGGAATAGCCGGCGGCAGGCCAACGTAGGCCCAGGATCGTAGGGACGACCCTATAGTCGTCGGAAAAGTCGGCGGCGGGCCAACCTAGTCCCGGGGTCGTGGGGACGACCCAATAGTCGTCGGACATGTCGGCGGCTGGCCAACTTTGACCCGTGGTCATGGGGACGACCCTATGGTCGTCGGACATGTCGGCAGCTGGCCAACTTTGGCCCGTAGTCGTGGGGACGATCCTATAGTCGTCGGACATGTCGGCGGCTGGGCAACTTTGGCCCGTGGTCGAGGGGACGACCCTATCGTCGTCGGACAAGTCGGAGGCGGGCCATCCTAGCCCCGGGGTCGTGGGGACGACCCTATAGTCGTCGGACATGTTGGCGGCTGGCCAACCTAGTCCCGGGGTCGTGGGGACGACTCTATAATCGTCGGACAAGTCGGCGGCGGGTCGTCCTAGTCCCGGGGTCGTGAGGACAACCCTATAGTCGTCGGACATGACGGTGGCGGGCCTATCTATTCCCGGGGCCGTGGGGACGACCCCATAGTCGTCGGACAAGTCTGCGGCTGGCCAACCTACTACCGGGGTCGTTGGGACGATCCTGTAGTCGTCGGAAATGACGGTGGCGGGCCAATCTAGTCCCGGGGTCGTGGGGACGACCCTATAGCCGTTGGATATGTTGGCGGCGGGCCAACGTAGGCCGCGGGTAGTCGGGGCGACCCTACAGTCGTCGAACATGACGGTGGCGGGCTAATCTAGTTCCGGGGTAGTGGGGACGACCCTATAGCCGTCGGACAAGTCGGCAGCGGGCCAACCTAGTCCGGGGAAGTGGGGACGACCCTATAGTCGTCGGACATGTCGGCGACTGGGCAACTTTGGCCCGTGGTCGTGGGGACGACCCTATAGTCGTCGGACATGTCGGCAGCTGGGCAACGTAGGCGCAGGGTTGTGAGGACGACCCTGCAGTCGTCGGACATGTCGGCGGTTGGCCAACCTAGTCCCGGGTTCGTGGGTGTGGGTGACGGGAAAGTGAAATACTGCAGGTTTATCGTAATACTTGTGGAGTTTTATTCACGACGTCGAACAGGCAACGGTGTCGTCCGTCCCGTTCGCTGGTTTCGTCTCGACTCCTTTGTGGGCTCTCGGCGCGGATCTTTCGGGGACCGTCGTCTCTCGCGCTATAAAGGATGTTTATACAATAACGTATCGACGACGGTCCTCGCCGCTTTCCGAGAACCCTCAAGTTGCAATCTTAGCGCGACGCATCGGCGCCGAAATTCGATGCGTCGCCGACATCGTTGATGTCGCCGATGGCCAGACTCAACGCCTGGTCGTAATGAGACGGCGTGCTCGTTGCACGTGCCGCCACATCACCCCCCTTGGTGAAATTAAGGGTGCGCTCGCACTTATAACTACTATACACACATATACATATATACATATATACACCTTACCAACTACTATGTACATGCTTACAACTAGGACGCGTTCGCGGATTCCGTGTTTACGCCACATCTACGTACTTGCGTTGTAGCGATCGGGGAATCGTACGCGTCTTCCCGACCGTGTCGTTCGGTCGGTCGCTTTATCCGCAATGGTCTCTGCGGGGACCACCTGCGGAGTCGATCTCCGCGGTTCGTCCTGCCCTTCGTCTCGCAGCAGGTACGCGGGTTTCAAGCGGTCCAACGACACTGGAATAACTCGGTTTTTAACACGGATGTTAAAGTGTTTCGAGTGTCGCTGGATTATTTCGTATGGACCGTCGTATGCCGGTTGCAAGGAGCACTTGACTCCGCCGTGTCGCACGAACGCGTGCGACGCTGTTGACAAGTCCTTGAAAATAAATGTCTTCTTGTCTCCGTGGCGCGATGCCGGAGACGGTCGTAGACCACGGAAATGCTGGCGAAGCCGCGAAACGAACGCCTCTCCCTCATCGATGGGGGCTCGCGAGTCGGCTAAAAATTCACCCGGTAGGCGAATCGGTTCGCCATAAATCATCTCCGCGGGCGTTGCTTGGATGTCGTCCTTCCAGACAGCTCGAATGCCTAAGAGAACGACAGGCAGTGAATCTGCCCATCCCGTGTCGGCGTGGCAAACAATCGCGGATTTTAATTGCCGATGGAATCGTTCCACCATACCGTTCGCTGCGGGATGGTACGCGGTCGTGCGCAGGTGCTGTGTGCCGATTAAGCGCGACAACTGCTGAAACAACGCCGATTCAAACTGTCGACCCTGATCGGTCGTGAGTCGTTGAGGTGTTCCGAACCTCGAAATCCAACCGGAGAATAGCGCGTAAGCCACCGTTTCAGCGGTGATATCCTCGACGGGGAAAGCCTCCGGCCATCGCGTAAAACGGTCGACGCATGTTACGCAATATCGGTAACCCTTCGAAATCGGCAAAGGACCGACGATGTCCACGTGTAAGTGTTCGAAACGGGACGAGGGTGCTTGGAATCGGCCGACCGGAGTAGACACGTGTCTGCTTGTCTTCGCTCGCTGGCACGGTACGCACGCTCGTGCCCAGGTTTTGCTATCCTTTTGGATACCCGGCCACACGAAACGCTGTGATACGAGTCTCGCGGTTGCCTTAGCTCCAGGATGCGCGAGATCATGCAATGACGCGAACGCTTGACGGCGGAATGGCTTCGTAACAAACGGTCGCAACGAGGAGGTCGCGGAATCGCAATATAATTCGATATTCGTCCCGGGCAACGTGACCTTCTTTAGGGCAAGGGACGAATCTGAGCGTAGGAGCGCGTGCAACTCCTCGTCCAATTGCTGTGATTCGGCAAGTTTCGCGTAATCTAACGCCGGCGATATCTCCGCGATCCGCGATAACGCATCGGCAACGACGTTTTCCTTACCGGACACGTGCCGGACATCGGTGGAAAATTGCCCGATCAAGTCGAGATAACGGAACTGCCGCGGAGTGTGTTTCTCCGGTTTCTGCGCGAACGCGAAAGTCAGCGGCTTATGATCGGTGAAAATCGTGAACACGCGACCCTCAACCATATGCCGGAAAAATCTGACGGCTTTATATATCGCCAAAAGCTCCCGATCATATGGGCTGTAATTCCGCTCGGCTCCCGTTAGCTTCTTGGTAAAGAAAGCTAAGGGTTGCCATCCGTCGCGAGACCGCTGCTGTAGCGCAGCGCCTACCGTAAAGTCCGAAGCATCCGCAAAAATTGCCAGGGGCAGCGTGACATCGGGATGCGCCAGGAGGGCTGCACGTGCGAGGCTCTCCTTGCATCGGTCGAAAGCCTCGATCCTGTCCGCTGTCCACTCGACGGGAGCTCGACCCTTGACGTTCCCCTGTAGGGCTGCGTTGAGAGGTGCCTGGGTCCCGGCAGCCTCCGGCACGAACCGTCGGTAAAAATTCAGCATGCCCAAGAACTGCCGCAGCTGTTTGACGGTCTCCGGGCGCGGAAAGGTTCGAATCGCTTCGACCTTCTGCGGAAGCGGCCGAGTGCCCTGTGCAGACACCGCGTACCCCAGGAAAGTCACTTCTGGAGCACCGAAAACGCACTTCCGCGAGTTCACCAATACGCCGTACTCACTCAGACGACCGAACAATTCACGTAAATGGCGCTCGTGTTCCTCGTTGGAACTGGACGCCACGAGGATGTCGTCGATGTACACGTAGCACCACTCGAAGCCACGCAACACCTCGTCCATGAACCGCTGAAAAGTCTGGGCCGCGTTTCGTAGTCCAAACGACATGTATGGGAACTCGAACAACCCGAACGGTGTCGTGATCGCGGTCTTCGGTATATCCTCCGGATGCACCGGGATCTGGTTTTATGCGCGCACCAGATCGACCGTCGAGAACATTGTCTTGCCGGACAAACATTGTGCGAAATCCTCGATGTGCGGCACAGGATATTTATCCGGAATTGTCCTCGCGTTCATCCCGCGATAATCACCGACCAGTCGCCATTCCTCTGGATCCTCTTTGTTGGTTTCCTTGGGAACCGCGTTGACCTTCTTGGGAACTGCGTTGTTTGTTTTGGGAACTGCGTTGGTTTTCTTGAGAACCATGTGCAGGCCCGACGACCAGCAGCTCTCAGATCGGCGCGCCGTTCCGTCGTTCACCATTCTCTCGAATTCGGCTTTCGCAATCCTCAATTTATCGGGAGCTAGACGTCGAGGTTTGCAGGACACGGGTGGACCAGGCGTGGTCCGAATGTGGTGACACGTCGCGTGTTTAATTTTACGATGTCCTCCCGACGGCCGCGTGACATCCGGGAACTCGGCGAGAATCGCGTGATATCTCGTTTCTCCGGCTATTGCTTTGACGCTACCGGAACGGCCTGCGACGACGCGCCCAACCGTGGACAACGTAGTGACGCCGTCGATTAGTCTCTTGGAGCGTAGATCGACGAGGAGGCCGTAGAAACCCAGAAAATCCGCTCCGATGATGGGTGTCGTGACGTCCGCGATGACGAATCGCCACGAAAAATCCCGTCGTAGCCCGAGATTTAGGTGAAAAGTAACACACCCGTACGTCGAAATCGTTGAGCCGTTTGCCGCGTAAAGCTCGTACGAGGACTTCTCACGTAACCCGCGCACCCGCGAGCGCGGAAAAACGCACAGATCGGATCCGGTATCCACCATAAATGTAAGTTTCGTATCGCGATCTGTGACGAATAGGCGGTTGGTGGTAGGCTCGGAATCGCTTGCCGCCATTAACGATCGGCCTGACCGTTTCCCGACACGAACGTGCATGGATCGCGGCACTTTCTCGCGCGTGCCCCGAGCTTCCGGTGGTACCAGCATAAACCATCGTCGGGGATGTTCTCCCGACTGTGGTCGCGCGATTGCGAGGCACCGTGGCGTCGTCCTCGGGACTTCGAACGCGCCCGGCGGAAATTGTCTCTGCCCAAGCGAAGGGCCGCGATTTCGCGACGAAGTTCGGATAATTCCGCATGAAGATCGTCTTTCGGCCTCGATGCGGCAGCGACCTGGGCGCCCGGCGCTACTTCCATTACCGCGTCGGCGAGGGCGGCGAGCTCGTCCAGGGGCTCACTCTGTCGCGTGACGAGAACGGCGTGCACCCCTCTCGGAAGGCGGCCCATCCAGAGGGTCTTCAAAAAACTATCCGTCACAGTATCGCCCGCGAGGTTCTGCAAACGCCTTAGAAAAATCGAGGGCCTTCGGTCGCCGATCTCCTCGTGTTCCAGCAGGCGTCGTATATTCTGTTCCTTCGAGTCCGATTATCGCCGAATCAGTTCCGTCTTCAACTTATCGTACATACCCGTCGCCGGCGGGTTATTGATAATGTCGATCACCACGTCGGCGTACTTATTCTCCAGATTCGCGCTAACGTAGTGGTATTTCGTCGAATCCTGCGTAATTCCAGACAGGACGAATTGCGACTCGAGTTGCCGGAACCATGTTGTCGGGTTCTTCTCCCAAAACGGCGGGACCCGAATGGAAACACGCGCTACCGCCGGTGGAGGTGCGGCGGTTGTTGCCTCGGCGTCGTTCGCAGGGAACATCTCCAGACTGCTCGAGGAGTCCGTCCCCGGATTGCTCGCGGTGGCCGCCTCTGGATCGTCCGTGGGGTCCACCATCGCAGTCGGTTCACTTAGTCAAAAAGTTCGCACTTTCCACGTTCCACACTACGCGAACGTTGTACAATAGAAAACACTAATCTGCCTTTACGCGACAGATCACGTCGGGGTCACCAATTATGTGGGTGACGGGAAAGTGAAATACTGCAGGTTTATCGTAATACTTGTGGAGTTTTATTCACGACGTCGAACAGGCAACGGTGTCGTCCGTCCCGTTCGCTGGTTTCGTCTCGACTCCTTTGTGGGCTCTCGGCGCGGATCTTTCGGGGACCGTCGTCTCTCGCGCCATAAAGGATGTTAATACAATAACGTATCGACGACGGTCCTCGCCGCTTTCCGAGAACCCTCAAGTTGCAATCTTAGCGCGACGCATCGGCGCCGAAATTCGATGCGTCGCCGACATCGTTGATGTCGCCGATGGCCAGACTCAACGCCTGGTCGTAATGAGACGGCGTGCTCGTTGCACGTGCCGCCACATGGGGAAGACCCTATAGCCGTCCGACCTGTCAGCGGCTGGGCAACTTTGGCCCGTGGTCGTGGCGACGACCCTAAAATCGCCGGACATATCGGCGGCTGGGCAACGTTGGCCCGTGGTCGTGGGGACGACCCTGTAGTCGTCGGACAAGTCGGTGGCTGGACAACTTTGGCGCGGAGTCGTGGGGTCGACCCTATATTCGTCGGACATGTCGCCGGCTGGCCAACCTTGTCCCGGGTTCGTGTTGACGACCCTATAGTCGTCGGAAATGTCGGCGGCTGGCCAGCTTCTACCCGGGGTCGTGGGGACGCAACCTATATTCGTCGGACATGTCGGCGGCTGGCCATCCTTGTCCCGGGTTCGTGTTGACGACCCTATAGTCGTCGGACATGACGGTGGCTGTCCAACCTAGTCCCGGATTCGAGGGGAAGACCCTATAATCGTCGGACAAGTCGGCGGCGGGCCAACCTAGTCCCGGGGAAGTGGTGACGACCCTATAGTCGTCGGACAAGTCGGCGGCGGGCCAACCTTGTCCCGGGGAAGTGGTGACGACCCTATAGCCGTCGGACAAGTCGGCGGCGGGCCAACCTAGTCCCGGGGAAGTGGGGACGACCCTATAGTCGTCGGACATGTCGGCGGCTGGCCAACCTTGTCCCGGGTTCGTGTTGACGACCCTATTGTCGTCGGACATGTCGGCGGCTGGCCAACCTTGTCCCGGGTTCGTGGGGACGACCCTATAGCCGTCGGACAAGTCGGCGGCGGGCCAACCTAGTCCCGGGGAAGTGGGGACGACCCTATAGTCGTCGGACATGTCGGCGGCTGGCCAACCTAGTCCCGGGGTCGTGGGGACAACCCTATAGTCGTCGGACAAGTCGGCGGCGAGGCAACCTAGTCCCGCCGTCGTGGGGACGACCCTATAGTCGTCGGACGTGTCGGCGGCTTGGCAACTTTGGCCCCTGGTCGTGGGGACAACCCTATAATCGTCGGACATGTCGGCAGCTGGCCAACTATGATCCGGGCTCGTGGGGACGACCCTATAGTCGTCGGACATGACGGTGGCGTGCCTATCTAGTCCCGGGGCCGTGGGGGCGACCCTATAGTCGTCGGACATGTCGGCGGCGGGCCAGCGTAGGCCCAGGGTCGTTGGGTCGGCCCTATAGTCGTCGGACAAGTCGGCGGCAGGCCAACCTAGCCCCGGGGTCGTGGGGACTACCCTATAGTCGTCGGACATGACGGCGGCGGGCGAACCTAGTCCCGTGGTCGTGGGGACGACCCTATAGTCGTCGGACATGTCGGCGGCTTGCCAACCTAGTCCCGGGGTCGTGGGGACTACCCTATTGTCGTCGGACATGTCGGTGGCGGGCCAATCAAGTCCCGGGGTCGTGGGGACGACCCTATAGTCGTCGGACATGTCGGCGGCTGGCCAATCTAGTCCCGGGGTCGTAGGGACGACCCTATAGTCGTCGGATATGTCGGCGGCTGGCCAACCTAGTACCGGTGTGGTAGGCACGACCCTATAGTCGTCGGACAAGTCGGCGCCGGGCCATCCTAGTCCCGGGGTCGTGGGGACGACCCTATAGTCGTCGGACATGTCGGCGGCTGGTCAACTTTGGCCCGTGGTCGTGGGGACGAACCAATAGCCGTCGGACATGTCGGCGGCTGGCCAATTTTGGCCTGTGGTCGTGGGGACGACCCTATAGTCGTCGGACATGTCGGCGGCTGGGCAACTTTGGCCCGTGATCGTGGGGACGACCCTATAGTCGTAGGACATGTCGACGGCTTGCCAACCAAGTCCCGGGGTCGTGGGCACGACCCTATAGTCGTCGGACATGTCGGCGGCTGGGCAACTTTGGCCCGTGGTCGTGGGGACGACCCTATAGTCGTAGGACATGTCGACGGCTTGCCAACCTAGTCCCGGGGTCGTGGGGACGACCCTATAGTCGTCGGACATGTCGGCGGCTGGGCAGCTTTGGCCCGTGGTCGTGGGGACGACCCTATAGTCGTCGGACATGTCGGCGGCTGGCCAACCTAGTACCGGGGTGGTAGGCACGACCCTATAGTCGTCGGACAAGTCGGCGCCGGGCCATCCTAGTCCCGGGGTCGTGGGGACGACCCTATAGTCGTCGGACAGGTCGGCGGCGGGCCAACGTATGCCCAGGGTCGTAGGGACGAACCGATAGACGTCGGATATGACGGTGGCGGGCCAACCTAGTCCCGGGGTCGTGGGGACGACCCTATAGTCGTCGGACATGACGGTGGCGGGCCAATCTACTCCCGGTGCCGTGGGGACGACCGTATAGTCGTCGGACATGTCGGCGGCTGGCCAATCTAGTACCGGGTTCGAGGGGACGACCCTATAGTCGTTGGACATGACGGTGGCGGGCCAATCAAGTCCCCGGGTCGTGGGGACGACCCTATTGTCCTCGGACATGTCGGCGGCTGGCCAATCTAGTCCCGGGGTCGTGGCG
This sequence comes from Andrena fulva, assembly GCA_946251845.1. Classification (NCBI taxonomy): domain Eukaryota; kingdom Metazoa; phylum Arthropoda; class Insecta; order Hymenoptera; family Andrenidae; genus Andrena; species Andrena fulva. Next base: position 122,476 of record CAMITZ010000214.1, read on the forward strand.
ACGACCCTATAGTCGTCGGACATGACGGTGGCGGGCCAATCTAGGCCCGGGGTCGTGGGGACGACCCTATAGTCGTCGGACATGTCGGCGGCTGGGCAACTTTGGCCCGTGGTCGTGGGGACGTCCCTATAGTCGTCGGACAAGTCGGCGGCGGGCCAACCTAGTCCCGGGGTCGTGGAGACGAACCTATAGTCGTCGGACAACGGGGCGGTGGGCAAAACTATTCCCGGGGTCGTGGGTACGACCCTATAGTCGCCGGACATGTCGGCGGCTGGCCAACTTTGGCCCGTGGTTGTGGGGACGACCCTAAAGTCGTCGGACATGTCGGCGGCTGGGCAACTTTGGCCCGTGGTCGTGGGGACGTCCCTATAGTCGTCGGACAAGTCGGCGGCGGGTCAACCTAGTCCCGGGGTCGTGGAGACGACCCTATAGTCGTCGGACAACGGGGCGGCGGGCCAAACTATTCCCGGGGTCGTGGGTACGACCCTATAGTCGCCGGACATGTCGGCGGCGGGCCAACCTAGTCCCGGGGTCGTGGGGGCGACCCTATAGTCGTCGGACATGTCGGCGGCTGACCAACTTTGGCCCGTGGTCGTGGGGACGACCCTATAGTCGACGGACATGACGGTGGCGGGACAATCTAGCCCCGGGGTGGGAGGGACGACCCTATAGTCGTCGGACAAGTCGGCGGCGGGCCAACCTAGTCCCGGGGTCGTGGGGACGACCCTATACTCGTCGGACATGACGGTGGCGGGCCAATCTAGCCCCGGGGTCGTGGCGACGACCCTATAGACGTCGGACATGACGGTGGCGGGCCAATCTAGGCCCGGGGTCGTGGGGTCGACCCTATAGTCGTCAGACATGTCTGCGGCTGGGCAACTTTGGCCCGTGGTCGTGGGGACGTCCCTATAGTCGTCGGACAAGTCGGCGGCGGGCCAGCCTAAACCCGGGGTCGTGGAGACGACCCTATAGTCGTCGGACAACGGGGCGGCGGGCAAAACTATTCCCGGGGTCGTGGGTACGAACCTATAGTCCCCGGACATGTCGGCGGCTGGCCAACTTTGGCCCGTGGTCGTGGGGACGACGCTATAGTCGTCGGACATGTCGGCGGCTGACCAACTTTGGCCCGTGGTCGTGGGGACGACCCTATAGTCGTCGGACATGACGGTGGCGGGCCAATCTAGCCCCGGGGTGGGAGGGACGACCCTATAGTCGTCGGACAAGTCGGCGGCGGGCCAACCTAGTCCCGGGGTCGTGGGGACGACCCTATAGTCGTCGGACATTACGGTGGCGGGCCAATCTAGTCCCGGGGTCGTGGGGACGACCCTATAGTCGTCGGACATGTCGGCGGCTGAACAACTTTGGCCCGTGGTCGTGGGGACGACCCTATAGTCGACGGACATGACGGTGGCGGGACAATCTAGCCCCGGGGTGGGAGGGACGACCCTATAGTCGTCGGACAAGTCGGCGGCGGGCCAACCTAGTCCCGGGGTCGTGGGGACGACCCTATACTCGTCGGACATGACGGTGGCGGGCCGATCTAGCCCCGGGGTCGTGGCGACGACCCTATAGTCGTCGGACATGACGGTGGCGGCCAATCTAGGCCCGGGGTCGTGGGGACGACCCTATAGTCGTGGGACATGTCGGCGGCTGGGCAACTTTGGCCCGTGGTCGTGGGGACGTCCCTATAGTCGTCGGACAAGTCGGCGGCGGGCCAACCTAGTCCCGGGGTCGTGGAGACGACCCTATAGTCGTCGGACAACGGGGCGGCGGGCAAAACTATTCCCGGGGTCGTGGGTACGACCCTATAGTCGTCGGACATGTCGGCGGCTGACCAACTTTGGCCCGTGGTCGTGGGGACGACCCTATAGTCGTTGGACATGACGGTGGCGGGCCAATCTAGCCCCGGGGTTGTGGGGACGACCCTATAGTCGTCGGACATGTCGGCGGCGGGCCAAACTATTCCCGGGATCGTGGGTACGACCCTATAGTCGCCGGACATGTCGGCGGCTGGGCAACTATGGCCCGTGGTCGTGGGGACGACCCTATAGTCGTCGGACAAGTCGGCGGCGGGCCAACCTATTCCCGGGGTCGTGGAGACGACCCTATAGTCGTCGGAAATGACGGTGGCGGGACAATCTAGTCCGGGGGTCGTGGGGACGACCCTATAGTCGTCGGACAAGTCGGCGGCGGGCCAACCTAGTCCCGGGGTCGCGGGGAAGACCCTATAGTCGTCGGACATGTCGGCGGCTGGCCAACCTACTCCCGGGGTGGGAGGGACGACCCTATAGTCGTCGGACATGTCGGCGGCTGGCCAACCTACTCCCGGGGTGGGAGGGACGACCCTATAGTCGTCGGACAAGTCGGCGGCGGGCCAAACTAGTCCCGGGGTCGTGGGGACGACCCTATAGTCGTCGGACATGACGGTGGCGGGCCAATCTAGTCCCGGGGTCGTGGGGACGACCCTATAGTCGTCGGACATGTCGGCGGCTGACCAACTTTGGCCCGTGGTCGTGGGGACGACCCTATAGTCGTCGGACATGACGGTGGCGGGCCAATCCAGCCCCGGGGTTGTGGGGACGACCCTATAGGCGTCGGACAACGGGGTGGCGGGCCAAACTATTCCCGGGGTCGTGGGTACGACCCTATAGTCGTCGGACATGACGGTGGGGGGCCAATCTAGTCCCGGGGTCGTGGGGACGACCCTATAGTCGTCCTACATGTCGGCGGCTGGCCAACCTACTCCCGGGGTGGGAGGGACGACACTATAGTCGTCGGACATGTCGGCGGCTGGCCAACCTACTCCCGGGGTGGGAGGGACGACCCAATAGTCGTCGGACAAGTCGGCGGCGGGCCAAACTAGCCCCGGGGTCGTGGGGACGACCCTATAGTCGTCGGACATGACTGTGGCGGGCCAATCTAGTCCCGGGGTCGTGGGGACGACCCTATAGGCGTCGGACAAGTCGGCGGCGGGCCAACCTAGTCGCGGGGTCGTGGGGACGACCCTATAGTCGTCGGACATGACGGTGGCGGGCCAATCTAGGCCCGGGGTCGTGGGGACGACCCTATAGTCGTCGGACATGTCGGCGGCTGGGCAACTTTGGCCCGTGGTCGTGGGGACGTCCCTATAGTCGTCGGACAAGTCGGCGGCGGGCCAACCTAGTCCCGGGGTCGTGGAGACGAACCTATAGTCGTCGGACAACGGGGCGGTGGGCAAAACTATTCCCGGGGTCGTGGGTACGACCCTATAGTCGCCGGACATGTCGGCGGCTGGCCAACTTTGGCCCGTGGTCGTGGGGACGACCCTAAAGTCGTCGGACATGTCGGCGGCTGGGCAACTTTGGCCCGTGGTCGTGGGGACGTCCCTATAGTCGTCGGACATGTCGGCGGCTGGCCAACCTACTCCCGGGGTGGGAGGGACGACCCTATAGTCGTCGCACATGACGGTGGCGGGCCAATCTAGTCCCGGGGTCGTGGGGACGACCCTATACTCGTCGGGCATGACGGTGGCGGGCCAATCTAGCCCCGGGGTCGTGGCGACGACCCTATAGTCGTCGGACATGACGGTGGCGGGCCAATCTAGGCCCGGGGTCGTGGGGACGACCCTATAGTCGTCGGACATGTCGGCGGCTGGGCAACTTTGGCCCGTGGTCGTGGGGACGTCCCTATAGTCGTCGGACAAGTCGGCGGCGGGCCAACCTAGTCCCGGGGTCGTGGAGACGAACCTATAGTCGTCGGACAACGGGGCGGTGGGCAAAACTATTCCCGGGGTCGTGGGTACGACCCTATAGTCGCCGGACATGTCGGCGGCTGGCCAACTTTGGCCCGTGGTCGTGGGGACGACCCTAAAGTCGTCGGACATGTCGGCGGCTGGGCAACTTTGGCCCGTGGTCGTGGGGACGTCCCTATAGTCGTCGGACAAGTCGGCGGCGGGTCAACCTAGTCCCGGGGTCGTGGAGACGACCCTATAGTCGTCGGACAACGGGGCGGCGGGCCAAACTATTCCCGGGGTCGTGGGTACGACCCTATAGTCGCCGGACATGTCGGCGGCGGGCCAACCTAGTCCCGGGGTCGTGGGGGCGACCCTATAGTCGTCGGACATGACGGTGGCGGGCCAATCTAGTCCCGGGGTCGTGGGGACGACCCTATAGTCGTCGGACATGTCGGCGGCTGACCAACTTTGGCCCGTGGTCGTGGGGACGACCCTATAGTCGACGGACATGACGGTGGCGGGACAATCTAGCCCCGGGGTGGGAGGGACGACCCTATAGTCGTCGGACAAGTCGGCGGCGGGCCAACCTAGTCCCGGGGTCGTGGGGACGACCCTATACTCGTCGGACATGACGGTGGCGGGCCAATCTAGCCCCGGGGTCGTGGCGACGACCCTATAGACGTCGGACATGACGGTGGCGGGCCAATCTAGGCCCGGGGTCGTGGGGACGACCCTATAGTCGTCAGACATGTCGGCGGCTGGGCAACTTTGGCCCGTGGTCGTGGGGACGTCCCTATAGTCGTCGGACAAGTCGGCGGCGGGCCAGCCTAAACCCGGGGTCGTGGAGACGACCCTATAGTCGTCGGACAACGGGGCGGCGGGCAAAACTATTCCCGGGGTCGTGGGTACGACCCTATAGTCCCCGGACATGTCGGCGGCTGGCCAACTTTGGCCCGGGATCGTGGGGACGACCCTATAGTCGTCGGACATGTCGGCGGCTGGCCAACTTTGGCCCGGGGCGTGGGGACGACCCTATAGTCGTCGGACATGTCGGCGGCGGGCCAACCTAGACCCGGGGTCGTGGGGACGACCCTATAGTCGTCGGACATGTCGGCGGCTGGCCAACTTTGGCCCGTGGTCTTGGGGACGACCCTATAGTCGTCGGACATGTCGGTGACTGGCCAACCTAGACCCGGGGTGGTGGGGACGACCCTATAGTCGTCGGACATGTTGACGGCGGGCCAACCTAGACCCGGGGTCGTGGGGACGACCCTATAGTCGTCGGACATGTCGGCGGCTGGCCAACATTGGCCCGGTCGTGGGGACGACCCTATAGTCGTCGGACCTGTCGGCGGCAGGCCAACCTAGTCCCGGGGTCGTGGGGACGACCGTATAGTCGTCGGACATGACGGTGGTGGGCCAATCTTGTCCCGGGGTCGTGGGGACGACCCTATAGTCGTCGGACATGTCGGCGGCTGGCCAACTTTGGCCCGGGGCGTGGGGACGACCCTATAGTCGTCGGACATGTCGGCGGCGGGCCAACCTAGTCCCGGGGTCGTGGGGACGACCCTATAGTCGTCGGACATGTCGGCGGCAGTGCAACTTTGGCCCGTGGTCGTGGGGACGACCCTATAGTCGTCGGACATGTCGACGGCGGGCCAACCTAGACCCGGGGTCGTGGGGACGACCCTATAGTCGTCGGACATGTCGGCGGCAGGGCAACTTTGGCCCGTGGTCTTGGGGACGACCCTATAGTCGTCGGACATGTCGGTGACTGGCCAACCTAGTCCCGGGTTCGTGGGGACGACCCGATAGTCGTCGGATATGTCGGCGGCAGGCCAACCTAGTCCCGGGGTCGTGGGGACGACCCTATAGTCGTCGGACATGTCGGTGACTGGCCAACCTAGTCCCGGGTTCGTGGGGACGACCCTATAGTCGTTGGACATGTCGGCGGCAGGCCAACCTAGTCCCGGGGTCGTGGGGACGACCCTATAGTCGTCGGACATGTCGGCGGCAGGTGAACTTTGGCCCGGGTCGTGGGGACGACCCTATAGTCGTCGGACATGTCGGCGGCAGGGCAACTTTGGCCCGTGGTCTTGGGGACGACCCTATAGTCGTCGGACATGTCGGTGACTGGCCAACCTAGACCCGGGGTGGTGGGGACGACCCTATAGTCGTCGGACATGTTGACGGCGGGCCAACCTAGACCCGGGGTCGTGGGGACGACCCTATAGTCGTCGGACATGTCGGCGGCTGGCCAACTTTAGCCCGGTCGTGGGGACGACCCTATAGTCGTCGGACCTGTCGGCGGCAGGCCAACCTAGTCCCGGGGTCGTGGGGACGACCGTATAGTCGTCGGACATGACGGTGGTGGGCCAATCTTGTCCCGGGGTCGTGGGGACGACCCTACAGTCGTCGGACATGTCGGCGGCTGGCCAACTTTGGCCCGGGGCGTGGGGACGACCCTATAGTCGTCGGACATGTCGGCGGCGGGCGAACCTAGTCCCGGGGTCGTGGGGACGACCCTATAGTCGTCGGACATGTCGGCGGCAGTGCAACTTTGGCCCGTGGTCGTGGGGACGACCCTATAGTCGTCGGACATGTCGGTGAATGGCCAACCTAGTCCCGGGTTCGTGGGGACGACCGTATAGTCGTCGGACATGTCGGCGGCAGGCCAACCTAGTCCCGGGGTCGTGGGGACGACCCTAAAGTCGTCGGACATGTCGGCGGCTGGCCAACTTTGGCCCGGGTCGTGGGGCGACCCTATAGTCGTCGGACAAGTCGGCGGCGGGCCAACCTAGTACCGGGGTCGTGGGGACGACCCTATAGTCGTCGGACATGTCGGCGGCTGGGCAACTTTGGCCCGTGGTCTTGGGGACGACCCTATAGTCGTCGGACATGTCGGTGACTGGCCAACCTAGTCCCGGGTTCGTGGGGACGACCCTATAGTCGTCGGACATGTCGGCGGCAGGCCAACCTAGACCCGGGGTCGTGGGGACGACCCTATAGTCGTCGGACATGTCGGCGGCAGGTCAACTTTGGCCCGGGTCGTGGGGACGACCCTATAGTCGTCGGACATGTCGGTGACTGGCCAACCTAATCCCGGGTTCGTGGGGACGACCCTATAGTCGTCGGACATGTCGGCGGCAGGCCAACCTAGTCCCGGGGTCGTGGGGACGACCCTATAGTCGTCGGACATGACGGTGGCGGGCCAATCTTGTCCCGGGGTCGTGGGGACGACCCTATAGTCGTCGGACATGTCGGCGGCTGGCCAACTTTGGCCCGGGGCGTGGGGACGACCCTATAGTCGTCGGACATGTCGGCGGCGGGCCAACCTAGTCCCGGGGTCGTGGGGACGACCCTATAGTCGTCGGACATGTCGGCGGCAGGGCAACTTTGGCCCGTGGTCGTGGGGACGACCCTATAGTCGTCGGACATGTCGGTGACTGGCCAACGTAGTCCCGGGTTCGCGGGGACGACCCTATAGTCGTCGGACATGTCGGCGGCTGTCCAACTTTGGCCCGGGTCGTGGGGACGACCCTATAGTCGTCGGACAAGTCGGCGGCGGGCCGACCTAGTCCCGGGGTCCTGGGGACGACCCTATGGTCGTCGGACATGTCGGCGGCTGGCCAACTTTGTCCCGGGGCGTGGGGACGACCCTATAGTCGTCGGACATGACGGTGGCGGGCCAATCTAGCCCCGGGGTCGTGGGGACGACCCTATAGACGTCGGACATGTCGGCGGCGGGCCAACCTAGTCCCGGGGTCGTGGGGACGACCCTATAGTCGTCGGAAAAGTCGGCGGCGGGCCAACCTAGACCCGGGGTCGTGGGGACGACCCTATAGTCGTCGGACATGTCGGCGGCAGGGCAACTTTGGCCCGTGGTCGTGGGGACGACCCTATAGTCGTCGGAATGTCGGTGACTGGCCAACGTAGTCCCGGGTTCGCGGGGACAACCCTATAGTCGTAGGACATGTCGGTGACTGGCCAACGTAGTCCCGGGTTCGCGGGGACGACCCTATAGTCGTCGGACATGTCGGCGGCTGTCCAACTTTGGCCCGGGTCGTGGGGACGATCCTATAGTCGTCGGACAAGTCGGCGGCGGGCCGACCTAGTCCCGGGGTCCTGGGGACGACCCTATAGTCGTCGGACAAGTCGGCGGCGGGCCAACCTAGTCCCGTGGTCGTGGGGACGACCCTATACTCGTCGGACATGTCGGCGGCTGGGCAACTTTGGCCCGTGGTCGTGGGGACGACCCTATAGTCGTCGGACATGTCGGCGGCGGGCCAACCTAGTCGCGGGGACGTGGGGACGACCCTATAGTCGTCGGACAAGTCGGCGGCGGGCCAACCTAGTCCTGGGGTCGTGGGGACGACCCTATAGTCGTCGGACATGTCGGCGGCAGGCCAACGTATGTCCAGGGTCGTAGGGATGAACCTATAGTCGTCGGACATGACGGTGGCGGGCCAATCTAGCCCCGGGGTCGTGGGGACGACCCTATAGACGTCGGACATGTCGGCGGCGGGCCAACCTAGTCCCGGGGTCGTGGGGACGACCCTATAGTCGTCGGAAAAGTCGGCGACGGGCCAACCTAGACCCGGGGTCGTGGGGACGACCCTATAGTCGTCGGACATGTCGGCGGCAGGGCAACTTTGGCCCGTGGTCGTGGGGACGACCCCATAGTCGTAGGACACGTCGGCGGCGGGCCAACTTTGGCCCGGGGCGTGGGGACGACCCTATAGTCTACGGACATGTCGGCGGCGGGCCAACCTAGTCCCGGGGTCGTGGGGACGACCCTATAATCGTCGGACATGTCGGCGGCGGGCCAACCTAGTCCCGGGGTCGTGGGGACGACCCTATAGTCGTCGGACAAATCGGCGGCGGGCCAACCTAGTCCCGGGGTCGTGGGGACGACCCTATAGACGTCGGACATGTCGGCGGCTGGCCAACCTAGTCCCGGGGTAGTAGGGACGACCCTATAATCGTCGGACAAGTCGGCGGCTGGCCAGCTTTGGCCCGGGGTAGTGGGGACGACCCTATAGTCGTCGGACATGTCGGCGGCTGGGCAACTTTGGCCAGTGGTCGTGGGGACGACCCTATAGTCGTCGGACATGTCGGTGGCTGGGCTACTTTGGCCCGTGGTCGTGGGAACGACCCTATAGTCGTCGGACATGTCGGTGACTGGCCAACCTAGTCCCGGGGTCGTGGAGACGACCCTATAGTCGTTGGACAAGTCGGCGGCGGGCCAACCTAGTCCCGGGGTCCTGGGGACGAACCTATGGTCGTCGGACATGTCGGCGGCTGGCCAACTTTGTCCCGGGGCATGGGGACGACCCTATAGTCTACGGACATGTCGGCGGCGGGCCAACCTAGTCCCGGGGTCGTGGGGACAACCCTATAGTCGTCGGACATGTCGGCGGCGGGCCAACCTAGTCCCGGGTTCGTGGGGACGACCCTATAGTCGTCGGACATGTCGGCGGCTGGGCAACTTTGGCCCGTGGTCGTGGGGACGACCCTATAGTCGTCGGACATGTCGGTGACTGGCCAACGTTGTCCCGGGTTCGCGGGGACGACCCTATAGTCGTCGGACATGTCGGCGGCTGGCCAACTTTGGCCCGTGGTCGTGGGGACGACCCTATAGTCGTCGGACATGTCGGTGACTGGCCAACGTTGTCCCGGGTTCGCGGGGACGACCCTATAGTCGTCGGACATGTCGGCGGCTGGCCAACTTTGGCCCGTGGTCGTGGGGACGACCCTATAGTCGTCGGACATGTCGGTGACTGGCCAACGTAGTCCCGGGTTCGCGGGGACGACCCTATAGTCGTCGGACATGTCGGCGGCTGTCCAACTTTGGCCCGGGTCGTGGGGACGACCCTATAGTCGTCGGACAAGTCGGCGGCGGGCCGACCTAGTCCCGGGGTCCTGGGGACGACCCTATAGTCGTCGGACAAGTCGACGGCGGGCCAACCTAGTCCCGTGGTCGTGGGGACGACCCTATATTCGTCGGAATGTCGGTGACTGGCCAACGTAGTCCCGGGTTCGCGGGGACAACCCTATAGTCGTAGGACATGTCGGTGACTGGCCAACGTAGTCCCGGGTTCGCGGGGACGACCCTATAGTCTTCGGACATGTCGGCGGCTGTCCAACTTTGGCCCGGGTCGTGGGGACGATCCTATAGTCGTCGGACAAGTCGGCGGCGGGCCGACCTAGTCCCGGGGTCCTGGGGACGACCCTATAGTCGTCGGACAAGTCGGCGGCGGGCCAACCTAGTCCCGTGGTCGTGGGGACGACCCTATACTCGTCGGACATGTCGGCGGCTGGGCAACTTTGGCCCGTGGTCGTGGGGACGACCCTATAGTCGTCGGACATGTCGGCGGCAGGGCAACTTTGGCCCGTGGTCGTGGGGACGACCCCATAGTCGTAGGACACGTCGGCGGCGGGCCAACTTTGGCCCGGGGCGTGGGGACGACCCTATAGTCTACGGACATGTCGGCGGCGGGCCAACCTAGTCCCGGGGTCGTGGGGACGACCCTATAATCGTCGGACATGTCGGCGGCGGGCCAACCTAGTCCCGGGGTCGTGGGGACGACCCTATAGTCGTCGGACAAATCGGCGGCGGGCCAACCTAGTCCCGGGGTCGTGGGGACGACCCTATAGACGTCGGACATGTCGGCGGCTGGCCAACCTAGTCCCGGGGTAGTAGGGACGACCCTATAATCGTCGGACAAGTCGGCGGCTGGCCAGCTTTGGCCCGGGGTAGTGGGGACGACCCTATAGTCGTCGGACATGTCGGCGGCTGGGCAACTTTGGCCAGTGGTCGTGGGGACGACCCTATAGTCGTCGGACATGTCGGTGGCTGGGCTACTTTGGCCCGTGGTCGTGGGAACGACCCTATAGTCGTCGGACATGTCGGTGACTGGCCAACCTAGTCCCGGGGTCGTGGAGACGACCCTATAGTCGTTGGACAAGTCGGCGGCGGGCCAACCTAGTCCCGGGGTCCTGGGGACGAACCTATGGTCGTCGGACATGTCGGCGGCTGGCCAACTTTGTCCCGGGGCATGGGGACGACCCTATAGTCTACGGACATGTCGGCGGCGGGCCAACCTAGTCCCGGGGTCGTGGGGACAACCCTATAGTCGTCGGACATGTCGGCGGCGGGCCAACCTAGTCCCGGGTTCGTGGGGACGACCCTATAGTCGTCGGACATGTCGGCGGCTGGGCAACTTTGGCCCGTGGTCGTGGGGACGACCCTATAGTCGTCGGACATGTCGGTGACTGGCCAACGTTGTCCCGGGTTCGCGGGGACGACCCTATAGTCGTCGGACATGTCGGCGGCTGGCCAACTTTGGCCCGTGGTCGTGGGGACGACCCTATAGTCGTCGGACATGTCGGTGACTGGCCAACGTAGTCCCGGGTTCGCGGGGACGACCCTATAGTCGTCGGACATGTCGGCGGCTGTCCAACTTTGGCCCGGGTCGTGGGGACGACCCTATAGTCGTCGGACAAGTCGGCGGCGGGCCGACCTAGTCCCGGGGTCCTGGGGACGACCCTATAGTCGTCGGACAAGTCGACGGCGGGCCAACCTAGTCCCGTGGTCGTGGGGACGACCCTATACTCGTCGGACATGTCGGCGGCTGGGCAACTTTGGCCCGTGGTCGTGGGGACGACCCTATAGTCGTCGGACATGTCGGTGACTGGCCAACCTAGTCCCGGGGTCGTGGAGACGACCCTATAGTCGTTGGACAAGTCGGCGGCGGGCCAACCTAGTCCCGGGGTCCTGGGGACGACCCTATGGTCGTCGGACATGTCGGCGGCTGGCCAACTTTGTCCCGGGGCGTGGGGACGACCCTATAGTCTACGGACATGTCGGCGGCGGGCCAACCTAGTCCCGGGGTCGTGGGGACGACCCTATAGTCGTCGGACATGTCGGCGGCGGGCCAACCTAGTCCCGGGGTCGTGGGGACGACCCTATAGTCGTCGGACATGTCGGCGGCTGGGCCAACCTAGACCCGGGGTCGTGGGGACGACCCTATAGTCGTCGGAAAAGTCGGCGGCGGGCCAACCTAGACCCGGGGTCGTGGGGACGACCCTATAGTCTACGGACATGTCGGCGGCGGGCCAACCTAGTCCCGGGGTCGTGGGGACAACCCTATAGTCGTCGGACATGTCGGCGGCGGGCCAACCTAGTCCCGGGTTCGTGGGGACGACCCTATAGTCGTCGGACATGTCGGCGGCTGGGCAACTTTGGCCCGTGGTCGTGGGGACGACCCTATAGTCGTCGGACATGTCGGTGACTGGCCAACGTTGTCCCGGGTTCGCGGGGACGACCCTATAGTCGTCGGACATGTCGGCGGCTGGCCAACTTTGGCCCGTGGTCGTGGGGACGACCCTATAGTCGTCGGACATGTCGGTGACTGGCCAACGTAGTCCCGGGTTCGCGGGGACGACCCTATAGTCGTCGGACATGTCGGCGGCTGTCCAACTTTGGCCCGGGTCGTGGGGACGACCCTATAGTCGTCGGACAAGTCGGCGGCGGGCCGACCTAGTCCCGGGGTCCTGGGGACGACCCTATAGTCGTCGGACAAGTCGACGGCGGGCCAACCTAGTCCCGTGGTCGTGGGGACGACCCTATATTCGTCGGAATGTCGGTGACTGGCCAACGTAGTCCCGGGTTCGCGGGGACAACCCTATAGTCGTAGGACATGTCGGTGACTGGCCAACGTAGTCCCGGGTTCGCGGGGACGACCCTATAGTCTTCGGACATGTCGGCGGCTGTCCAACTTTGGCCCGGGTCGTGGGGACGATCCTATAGTCGTCGGACAAGTCGGCGGCGGGCCGACCTAGTCCCGGGGTCCTGGGGACGACCCTATAGTCGTCGGACAAGTCGGCGGCGGGCCAACCTAGTCCCGTGGTCGTGGGGACGACCCTATACTCGTCGGACATGTCGGCGGCTGGGCAACTTTGGCCCGTGGTCGTGGGGACGACCCTATAGTCGTCGGACATGTCGGCGGCGGGCCAACCTAGTCGCGGGGACGTGGGGACGACCCTATAGTCGTCGGACAAGTCGGCGGCGGGCCAACCTAGTCCTGGGGTCGTGGGGACGACCCTATAGTCGTCGGACATGTCGGCGGCAGGCCAACGTATGTCCAGGGTCGTAGGGATGAACCTATAGTCGTCGGACATGACGGTGGCGGGCCAATCTAGACCCGGGGTGGTGGGGACGACCCTATAGTCGTCGGACATGTTGACGGCGGGCCAACCTAGACCCGGGGTCGTGGGGACGACCCTATAGTCGTCGGACATGTCGGCGGCTGGCCAACTTTAGCCCGGTCGTGGGGACGACCCTATAGTCGTCGGACCTGTCGGCGGCAGGCCAACCTAGTCCCGGGGTCGTGGGGACGACCGTATAGTCGTCGGACATGACGGTGGTGGGCCAATCTTGTCCCGGGGTCGTGGGGACGACCCTACAGTCGTCGGACATGTCGGCGGCTGGCCAACTTTGGCCCGGGGCGTGGGGACGACCCTATAGTCGTCGGACATGTCGGCGGCGGGCGAACCTAGTCCCGGGGTCGTGGGGACGACCCTATAGTCGTCGGACATGTCGGCGGCAGTGCAACTTTGGCCCGTGGTCGTGGGGACGACCCTATAGTCGTCGGACATGTCGGTGAATGGCCAACCTAGTCCCGGGTTCGTGGGGACGACCGTATAGTCGTCGGACATGTCGGCGGCAGGCCAACCTAGTCCCGGGGTCGTGGGGACGACCCTAAAGTCGTCGGACATGTCGGCGGCTGGCCAACTTTGGCCCGGGTCGTGGGGCGACCCTATAGTCGTCGGACAAGTCGGCGGCGGGCCAACCTAGTACCGGGGTCGTGGGGACGACCCTATAGTCGTCGGACATGTCGGCGGCTGGGCAACTTTGGCCCGTGGTCTTGGGGACGACCCTATAGTCGTCGGACATGTCGGTGACTGGCCAACCTAGTCCCGGGTTCGTGGGGACGACCCTATAGTCGTCGGACATGTCGGCGGCAGGCCAACCTAGACCCGGGGTCGTGGGGACGACCCTATAGTCGTCGGACATGTCGGCGGCAGGTCAACTTTGGCCCGGGTCGTGGGGACGACCCTATAGTCGTCGGACATGTCGGTGACTGGCCAACCTAATCCCGGGTTCGTGGGGACGACCCTATAGTCGTCGGACATGTCGGCGGCAGGCCAACCTAGTCCCGGGGTCGTGGGGACGACCCTATAGTCGTCGGACATGACGGTGGCGGGCCAATCTTGTCCCGGGGTCGTGGGGACGACCCTATAGTCGTCGGACATGTCGGCGGCTGGCCAACTTTGGCCCGGGGCGTGGGGACGACCCTATAGTCGTCGGACATGTCGGCGGCGGGCCAACCTAGTCCCGGGGTCGTGGGGACGACCCTATAGTCGTCGGACATGTCGGCGGCAGGGCAACTTTGGCCCGTGGTCGTGGGGACGACCCTATAGTCGTCGGACATGTCGGTGACTGGCCAACGTAGTCCCGGGTTCGCGGGGACGACCCTATAGTCGTCGGACATGTCGGCGGCTGTCCAACTTTGGCCCGGGTCGTGGGGACGACCCTATAGTCGTCGGACAAGTCGGCGGCGGGCCGACCTAGTCCCGGGGTCCTGGGGACGACCCTATGGTCGTCGGACATGTCGGCGGCTGGCCAACTTTGTCCCGGGGCGTGGGGACGACCCTATAGTCGTCGGACATGACGGTGGCGGGCCAATCTAGCCCCGGGGTCGTGGGGACGACCCTATAGACGTCGGACATGTCGGCGGCGGGCCAACCTAGTCCCGGGGTCGTGGGGACGACCCTATAGTCGTCGGAAAAGTCGGCGGCGGGCCAACCTAGACCCGGGGTCGTGGGGACGACCCTATAGTCGTCGGACATGTCGGCGGCAGGGCAACTTTGGCCCGTGGTCGTGGGGACGACCCTATAGTCGTCGGAATGTCGGTGACTGGCCAACGTAGTCCCGGGTTCGCGGGGACAACCCTATAGTCGTAGGACATGTCGGTGACTGGCCAACGTAGTCCCGGGTTCGCGGGGACGACCCTATAGTCGTCGGACATGTCGGCGGCTGTCCAACTTTGGCCCGGGTCGTGGGGACGATCCTATAGTCGTCGGACAAGTCGGCGGCGGGCCGACCTAGTCCCGGGGTCCTGGGGACGACCCTATAGTCGTCGGACAAGTCGGCGGCGGGCCAACCTAGTCCCGTGGTCGTGGGGACGACCCTATACTCGTCGGACATGTCGGCGGCTGGGCAACTTTGGCCCGTGGTCGTGGGGACGACCCTATAGTCGTCGGACATGTCGGCGGCGGGCCAACCTAGTCGCGGGGACGTGGGGACGACCCTATAGTCGTCGGACAAGTCGGCGGCGGGCCAACCTAGTCCTGGGGTCGTGGGGACGACCCTATAGTCGTCGGACATGTCGGCGGCAGGCCAACGTATGTCCAGGGTCGTAGGGATGAACCTATAGTCGTCGGACATGACGGTGGCGGGCCAATCTAGCCCCGGGGTCGTGGGGACGACCCTATAGACGTCGGACATGTCGGCGGCGGGCCAACCTAGTCCCGGGGTCGTGGGGACGACCCTATAGTCGTCGGAAAAGTCGGCGACGGGCCAACCTAGACCCGGGGTCGTGGGGACGACCCTATAGTCGTCGGACATGTCGGCGGCAGGGCAACTTTGGCCCGTGGTCGTGGGGACGACCCCATAGTCGTAGGACACGTCGGCGGCGGGCCAACTTTGGCCCGGGGCGTGGGGACGACCCTATAGTCTACGGACATGTCGGCGGCGGGCCAACCTAGTCCCGGGGTCGTGGGGACGACCCTATAATCGTCGGACATGTCGGCGGCGGGCCAACCTAGTCCCGGGGTCGTGGGGACGACCCTATAGTCGTCGGACAAACCGGCGGCGGGCCAACCTAGTCCCGGGGTCGTGGGGACGACCCTATAGACGTCGGACATGTCGGCGGCTGGCCAACCTAGTCCCGGGGTAGTAGGGACGACCCTATAGTCGTCGGACAAGTCGGCGGGTGGCCAGCTTTGGCCCGGGGTAGTGGGGACGACCCTATAGTCGTCGGACATGTCGGCGGCTGGGCAACTTTGGCCAGTGGTCGTGGGGACGACCCTATAGTCGTCGGACATGTCGGTGGCTGGGCTACTTTGGCCCGTGGTCGTGGGAACGACCCTATAGTCGTCGGACATGTCGGTGACTGGCCAACCTAGTCCCGGGGTCGTGGAGACGACCCTATAGTCGTCGGACAAGTCGGCGGCGGGCCGACCTAGTCCCGGGGTCCTGGGGACGACCCTATAGTCGTCGGACAAGTCGACGGCGGGCCAACCTAGTCCCGTGGTCGTGGGGACGACCCTATACTCGTCGGACATGTCGGCGGCTGGGCAACTTTGGCCCGTGGTCGTGGGGACGACCCTATAGTCGTCGGACATGTCGGTGACTGGCCAACCTAGTCCCGGGGTCGTGGAGACGACCCTATAGTCTTTGGACAAGTCGGCGGCGGGCCAACCTAGTCCCGGGGTCCTGGGGACGACCCTATGGTCGTCGGACATGTCGGCGGCTGGCCAACTTTGTCCCGGGGCGTGGGGACGACCCTATAGTCTACGGACATGTCGGCGGCGGGCCAACCTAGTCCCGGGGTCGTGGGGACGACCCTATAGTCGTCGGACATGTCGGCGGCGGGCCAACCTAGTCCCGGGGTCGTGGGGACGACCCTATAGTCGTCGGACATGTCGGCGGCTGGGCCAACCTAGACCCGGGGTCGTGGGGACGACCCTATAGTCGTCGCACATGTCGGCGGCAGGGCAACTTTGGCCCGTGGTCGTGGGGACGACCCTATAGTCGTCGGACATGTCGGTGACTGGCCAACGTAGTCCCGGGTTCGCGGGGACGACCCTATAGTCGTCGGACATGTCGGCGGCTGGCCAACTTTGGCCCGTGGTCGTGGGGACGACCCTATAGTCGTCGGACATGTCGGTGACTGGCCAACGTAGTCCCGGGTTCGCGGGGGCGACCCTATAGTCGTCGGACATGTCGGCGGCTGTCCAACTTTGGCCCGGGTCGTGGGGACGACCCTATAGTCGTCGGACAAGTCGGCGGCGGGCCGACCTAGTCCCGGGGTCCTGGGGACGACCCTATGGTCGTCGGACATGTCGGCGGCTGGCCAACTTTGTCCCGGGGCGTGGGGACGACCCTATAGTCGTCGGACATGACGGTGGCGGGCCAATCTAGCCCCGGGGTCGTGGGGACGACCCTATAGACGTCGGACATGTCGGCGGCGGGCCAACCTAGTCCCGGGGTCGTGGGGACGACCCTATAGTCGTCGGAAAAGTCGGCGGCGGGCCAACCTAGACCCGGGGTCGTGGGGACGACCCTATAGTCGTCGGACATGTGGGCGGCAGGGCAACTTTGGCCCGTGGTCGTGGGGACGACCCTATAGTCGTCGGAATGTCGGTGACTGGCCAACGTAGTCCCGGGTTCGCGGGGACGACCCTATAGTCGTCGGACATGTCGGCGGCTGGCCAACTTTGGCCCGTGGTCGTGGCGACGACCCTATAGTCGTCGGACATGTCGGTGACTGGCCAACGTAGTCCCGGGTTCGCGGGGACGACCCTATAGTCGCCGGACATGTCGGCGGCTGTCCAACTTTGGCCCGGGTCGTGGGGACGATCCTATAGTCGTCGGACAAGTCGGCGGCGGGCCGACCTAGTCCCGGGGTCCTGGGGACGACCCTATAGTCGTCGGACAAGTCGGCGGCGGGCCAACCTAGTCCCGTGGTCGTGGGGACGACCCTATACTCGTCGGACATGTCGGCGGCTGGGCAACTTTGGCCCGTGGTCGTGGGGACGACCCTATAGTCGTCGGACATGTCGGCGGCGGGCCAACCTAGTCCCGGGGACGTGGGGACGACCCTATAGTCGTCGGACAAGTCGGCGGCGGGCCAACCTAATCCTGGGGTCGTGGGGACGACCCTATAGTCGTCGGACATGTCGGCGGCAGGCCAACGTATGTCCAGGGTCGTAGGGACGAACCTATAGTCGTCGGACATGACGGTGGCGGGCCAATCTAGCCCCGGGGTCGTGGGGACGACCCAATAGACGTCGGACATGTCGGCGGCGGGCCAACCTAGTCCCGGGGTCGTGGGGACGACCCTATAGTCGTCGGAAAAGTCGGCGGCGGGCCAACCTAGACCCGGGGTCGTGGGGACGACCCTATAGTCGTCGGACATGTCGGCGGCAGGGCAACTTTGGCCCGTGGTCGTGGGGACGACCCCATAGTCGTAGGACACGTCGGCGGCGGGCCAACTTTGGCCCGGGGCGTGGGGACGACCCTATAGTCTACGGACATGTCGGCGGCGGGCCAACCTAGTCCCGGGGTCGTGGGGACGACCCTATAATCGTCGGACATGTCGGCGGCGGGCCAACCTAGTCCCGGGGTCGTGGGGACGACCCTATAGTCGTCGGACATGTCGGCGGCAGGGCAACTTTGGCCCGTGGTCGTGGGGACGACCCTATAGTCGTCGGACATGTCGGTGACTGGCCAACGTAGTCCCGGGTTCGCGGGGACGACCCTATAGTCGTCGGACATGTCGGCGGCTGTCCAACTTTGGCCCGGGTCGTGGGGACGACCCTATAGTCGTCGGACAAGTCGGCGGCGGGCCGACCTAGTCCCGGGGTCCTGGGGACGACCCTATGGTCGTCGGACATGTCGGCGGCTGGCCAACTTTGTCCCGGGGCGTGGGGACGACCCTATAGTCGTCGGACATGACGGTGGCGGGCCAATCTAGCCCCGGGGTCGTGGGGACGACCCTATAGACGTCGGACATGTCGGCGGCGGGCCAACCTAGTCCCGGGGTCGTGGGGACGACCCTATAGTCGTCGGAAAAGTCGGCGGCGGGCCAACCTAGACCCGGGGTCGTGGGGACGACCCTATAGTCGTCGGACATGTCGGCGGCAGGGCAACTTTGGCCCGTGGTCGTGGGGACGACCCTATAGTCGTCGGAATGTCGGTGACTGGCCAACGTAGTCCCGGGTTCGCGGGGACAACCCTATAGTCGTAGGACATGTCGGTGACTGGCCAACGTAGTCCCGGGTTCGCGGGGACGACCCTATAGTCGTCGGACATGTCGGCGGCTGTCCAACTTTGGCCCGGGTCGTGGGGACGATCCTATAGTCGTCGGACAAGTCGGCGGCGGGCCGACCTAGTCCCGGGGTCCTGGGGACGACCCTATAGTCGTCGGACAAGTCGGCGGCGGGCCAACCTAGTCCCGTGGTCGTGGGGACGACCCTATACTCGTCGGACATGTCGGCGGCTGGGCAACTTTGGCCCGTGGTCGTGGGGACGACCCTATAGTCGTCGGACATGTCGGCGGCGGGCCAACCTAGTCGCGGGGACGTGGGGACGACCCTATAGTCGTCGGACAAGTCGGCGGCGGGCCAACCTAGTCCTGGGGTCGTGGGGACGACCCTATAGTCGTCGGACATGTCGGCGGCAGGCCAACGTATGTCCAGGGTCGTAGGGATGAACCTATAGTCGTCGGACATGACGGTGGCGGGCCAATCTAGCCCCGGGGTCGTGGGGACGACCCTATAGACGTCGGACATGTCGGCGGCGGGCCAACCTAGTCCCGGGGTCGTGGGGACGACCCTATAGTCGTCGGAAAAGTCGGCGACGGGCCAACCTAGACCCGGGGTCGTGGGGACGACCCTATAGTCGTCGGACATGTCGGCGGCAGGGCAACTTTGGCCCGTGGTCGTGGGGACGACCCCATAGTCGTAGGACACGTCGGCGGCGGGCCAACTTTGGCCCGGGGCGTGGGGACGACCCTATAGTCTACGGACATGTCGGCGGCGGGCCAACCTAGTCCCGGGGTCGTGGGGACGACCCTATAATCGTCGGACATGTCGGCGGCGGGCCAACCTAGTCCCGGGGTCGTGGGGACGACCCTATAGTCGTCGGACAAACCGGCGGCGGGCCAACCTAGTCCCGGGGTCGTGGGGACGACCCTATAGACGTCGGACATGTCGGCGGCTGGCCAACCTAGTCCCGGGGTAGTAGGGACGACCCTATAGTCGTCGGACAAGTCGGCGGGTGGCCAGCTTTGGCCCGGGGTAGTGGGGACGACCCTATAGTCGTCGGACATGTCGGCGGCTGGGCAACTTTGGCCAGTGGTCGTGGGGACGACCCTATAGTCGTCGGACATGTCGGTGGCTGGGCTACTTTGGCCCGTGGTCGTGGGAACGACCCTATAGTCGTCGGACATGTCGGTGACTGGCCAACCTAGTCCCGGGGTCGTGGAGACGACCCTATAGTCGTCGGACAAGTCGGCGGCGGGCCGACCTAGTCCCGGGGTCCTGGGGACGACCCTATAGTCGTCGGACAAGTCGACGGCGGGCCAACCTAGTCCCGTGGTCGTGGGGACGACCCTATACTCGTCGGACATGTCGGCGGCTGGGCAACTTTGGCCCGTGGTCGTGGGGACGACCCTATAGTCGTCGGACATGTCGGTGACTGGCCAACCTAGTCCCGGGGTCGTGGAGACGACCCTATAGTCTTTGGACAAGTCGGCGGCGGGCCAACCTAGTCCCGGGGTCCTGGGGACGACCCTATGGTCGTCGGACATGTCGGCGGCTGGCCAACTTTGTCCCGGGGCGTGGGGACGACCCTATAGTCTACGGACATGTCGGCGGCGGGCCAACCTAGTCCCGGGGTCGTGGGGACGACCCTATAGTCGTCGGACATGTCGGCGGCGGGCCAACCTAGTCCCGGGGTCGTGGGGACGACCCTATAGTCGTCGGACATGTCGGCGGCTGGGCCAACCTAGACCCGGGGTCGTGGGGACGACCCTATAGTCGTCGCACATGTCGGCGGCAGGGCAACTTTGGCCCGTGGTCGTGGGGACGACCCTATAGTCGTCGGACATGTCGGTGACTGGCCAACGTAGTCCCGGGTTCGCGGGGACGACCCTATAGTCGTCGGACATGTCGGCGGCTGGCCAACTTTGGCCCGTGGTCGTGGGGACGACCCTATAGTCGTCGGACATGTCGGTGACTGGCCAACGTAGTCCCGGGTTCGCGGGGGCGACCCTATAGTCGTCGGACATGTCGGCGGCTGTCCAACTTTGGCCCGGGTCGTGGGGACGACCCTATAGTCGTCGGACAAGTCGGCGGCGGGCCGACCTAGTCCCGGGGTCCTGGGGACGACCCTATGGTCGTCGGACATGTCGGCGGCTGGCCAACTTTGTCCCGGGGCGTGGGGACGACCCTATAGTCGTCGGACATGACGGTGGCGGGCCAATCTAGCCCCGGGGTCGTGGGGACGACCCTATAGACGTCGGACATGTCGGCGGCGGGCCAACCTAGTCCCGGGGTCGTGGGGACGACCCTATAGTCGTCGGAAAAGTCGGCGGCGGGCCAACCTAGACCCGGGGTCGTGGGGACGACCCTATAGTCGTCGGACATGTGGGCGGCAGGGCAACTTTGGCCCGTGGTCGTGGGGACGACCCTATAGTCGTCGGAATGTCGGTGACTGGCCAACGTAGTCCCGGGTTCGCGGGGACGACCCTATAGTCGTCGGACATGTCGGCGGCTGGCCAACTTTGGCCCGTGGTCGTGGCGACGACCCTATAGTCGTCGGACATGTCGGTGACTGGCCAACGTAGTCCCGGGTTCGCGGGGACGACCCTATAGTCGCCGGACATGTCGGCGGCTGTCCAACTTTGGCCCGGGTCGTGGGGACGATCCTATAGTCGTCGGACAAGTCGGCGGCGGGCCGACCTAGTCCCGGGGTCCTGGGGACGACCCTATAGTCGTCGGACAAGTCGGCGGCGGGCCAACCTAGTCCCGTGGTCGTGGGGACGACCCTATACTCGTCGGACATGTCGGCGGCTGGGCAACTTTGGCCCGTGGTCGTGGGGACGACCCTATAGTCGTCGGACATGTCGGCGGCGGGCCAACCTAGTCCCGGGGACGTGGGGACGACCCTATAGTCGTCGGACAAGTCGGCGGCGGGCCAACCTAATCCTGGGGTCGTGGGGACGACCCTATAGTCGTCGGACATGTCGGCGGCAGGCCAACGTATGTCCAGGGTCGTAGGGACGAACCTATAGTCGTCGGACATGACGGTGGCGGGCCAATCTAGCCCCGGGGTCGTGGGGACGACCCAATAGACGTCGGACATGTCGGCGGCGGGCCAACCTAGTCCCGGGGTCGTGGGGACGACCCTATAGTCGTCGGAAAAGTCGGCGGCGGGCCAACCTAGACCCGGGGTCGTGGGGACGACCCTATAGTCGTCGGACATGTCGGCGGCAGGGCAACTTTGGCCCGTGGTCGTGGGGACGACCCCATAGTCGTAGGACACGTCGGCGGCGGGCCAACTTTGGCCCGGGGCGTGGGGACGACCCTATAGTCTACGGACATGTCGGCGGCGGGCCAACCTAGTCCCGGGGTCGTGGGGACGACCCTATAATCGTCGGACATGTCGGCGGCGGGCCAACCTAGTCCCGGGGTCGTGGGGACGACCCTATAGTCGTCGGACATGTCGGCGGCAGGGCAACTTTGGCCCGTGGTCGTGGGGACGACCCTATAGTCGTCGGACATGTCGGTGACTGGCCAACGTAGTCCCGGGTTCGCGGGGACGACCCTATAGTCGTCGGACATGTCGGCGGCTGTCCAACTTTGGCCCGGGTCGTGGGGACGACCCTATAGTCGTCGGACAAGTCGGCGGCGGGCCGACCTAGTCCCGGGGTCCTGGGGACGACCCTATGGTCGTCGGACATGTCGGCGGCTGGCCAACTTTGTCCCGGGGCGTGGGGACGACCCTATAGTCGTCGGACATGACGGTGGCGGGCCAATCTAGCCCCGGGGTCGTGGGGACGACCCTATAGACGTCGGACATGTCGGCGGCGGGCCAACCTAGTCCCGGGGTCGTGGGGACGACCCTATAGTCGTCGGAAAAGTCGGCGGCGGGCCAACCTAGACCCGGGGTCGTGGGGACGACCCTATAGTCGTCGGACATGTCGGCGGCAGGGCAACTTTGGCCCGTGGTCGTGGGGACGACCCTATAGTCGTCGGAATGTCGGTGACTGGCCAACGTAGTCCCGGGTTCGCGGGGACAACCCTATAGTCGTAGGACATGTCGGTGACTGGCCAACGTAGTCCCGGGTTCGCGGGGACGACCCTATAGTCGTCGGACATGTCGGCGGCTGTCCAACTTTGGCCCGGGTCGTGGGGACGATCCTATAGTCGTCGGACAAGTCGGCGGCGGGCCGACCTAGTCCCGGGGTCCTGGGGACGACCCTATAGTCGTCGGACAAGTCGGCGGCGGGCCAACCTAGTCCCGTGGTCGTGGGGACGACCCTATACTCGTCGGACATGTCGGCGGCTGGGCAACTTTGGCCCGTGGTCGTGGGGACGACCCTATAGTCGTCGGACATGTCGGCGGCGGGCCAACCTAGTCGCGGGGACGTGGGGACGACCCTATAGTCGTCGGACAAGTCGGCGGCGGGCCAACCTAGTCCTGGGGTCGTGGGGACGACCCTATAGTCGTCGGACATGTCGGCGGCAGGCCAACGTATGTCCAGGGTCGTAGGGATGAACCTATAGTCGTCGGACATGACGGTGGCGGGCCAATCTAGCCCCGGGGTCGTGGGGACGACCCTATAGACGTCGGACATGTCGGCGGCGGGCCAACCTAGTCCCGGGGTCGTGGGGACGACCCTATAGTCGTCGGAAAAGTCGGCGACGGGCCAACCTAGACCCGGGGTCGTGGGGACGACCCTATAGTCGTCGGACATGTCGGCGGCAGGGCAACTTTGGCCCGTGGTCGTGGGGACGACCCCATAGTCGTAGGACACGTCGGCGGCGGGCCAACTTTGGCCCGGGGCGTGGGGACGACCCTATAGTCTACGGACATGTCGGCGGCGGGCCAACCTAGTCCCGGGGTCGTGGGGACGACCCTATAATCGTCGGACATGTCGGCGGCGGGCCAACCTAGTCCCGGGGTCGTGGGGACGACCCTATAGTCGTCGGACAAATCGGCGGCGGGCCAACCTAGTCCCGGGGTCGTGGGGACGACCCTATAGACGTCGGACATGTCGGCGGCTGGCCAACCTAGTCCCGGGGTAGTAGGGACGACCCTATAATCGTCGGACAAGTCGGCGGCTGGCCAGCTTTGGCCCGGGGTAGTGGGGACGACCCTATAGTCGTCGGACATGTCGGCGGCTGGGCAACTTTGGCCAGTGGTCGTGGGGACGACCCTATAGTCGTCGGACATGTCGGTGGCTGGGCTACTTTGGCCCGTGGTCGTGGGAACGACCCTATAGTCGTCGGACATGTCGGTGACTGGCCAACCTAGTCCCGGGGTCGTGGAGACGACCCTATAGTCGTTGGACAAGTCGGCGGCGGGCCAACCTAGTCCCGGGGTCCTGGGGACGAACCTATGGTCGTCGGACATGTCGGCGGCTGGCCAACTTTGTCCCGGGGCATGGGGACGACCCTATAGTCTACGGACATGTCGGCGGCGGGCCAACCTAGTCCCGGGGTCGTGGGGACAACCCTATAGTCGTCGGACATGTCGGCGGCGGGCCAACCTAGTCCCGGGTTCGTGGGGACGACCCTATAGTCGTCGGACATGTCGGCGGCTGGGCAACTTTGGCCCGTGGTCGTGGGGACGACCCTATAGTCGTCGGACATGTCGGTGACTGGCCAACGTTGTCCCGGGTTCGCGGGGACGACCCTATAGTCGTCGGACATGTCGGCGGCTGGCCAACTTTGGCCCGTGGTCGTGGGGACGACCCTATAGTCGTCGGACATGTCGGTGACTGGCCAACGTAGTCCCGGGTTCGCGGGGACGACCCTATAGTCGTCGGACATGTCGGCGGCTGTCCAACTTTGGCCCGGGTCGTGGGGACGACCCTATAGTCGTCGGACAAGTCGGCGGCGGGCCGACCTAGTCCCGGGGTCCTGGGGACGACCCTATAGTCGTCGGACAAGTCGACGGCGGGCCAACCTAGTCCCGTGGTCGTGGGGACGACCCTATACTCGTCGGACATGTCGGCGGCTGGGCAACTTTGGCCCGTGGTCGTGGGGACGACCCTATAGTCGTCGGACATGTCGGTGACTGGCCAACCTAGTCCCGGGGTCGTGGAGACGACCCTATAGTCGTTGGACAAGTCGGCGGCGGGCCAACCTAGTCCCGGGGTCCTGGGGACGACCCTATGGTCGTCGGACATGTCGGCGGCTGGCCAACTTTGTCCCGGGGCGTGGGGACGACCCTATAGTCGTCGGAAAAGTCGGCGGCGGGCCAACCTAGACCCGGGGTCGTGGGGACGACCCTATAGTCGTCGGACATGTCGGCGGCAGGGCAACTTTGGCCCGTGGTCGTGGGGACGACCCTATATTCGTCGGAATGTCGGTGACTGGCCAACGTAGTCCCGGGTTCGCGGGGACAACCCTATAGTCGTAGGACATGTCGGTGACTGGCCAACGTAGTCCCGGGTTCGCGGGGACGACCCTATAGTCTTCGGACATGTCGGCGGCTGTCCAACTTTGGCCCGGGTCGTGGGGACGATCCTATAGTCGTCGGACAAGTCGGCGGCGGGCCGACCTAGTCCCGGGGTCCTGGGGACGACCCTATAGTCGTCGGACAAGTCGGCGGCGGGCCAACCTAGTCCCGTGGTCGTGGGGACGACCCTATACTCGTCGGACATGTCGGCGGCTGGGCAACTTTGGCCCGTGGTCGTGGGGACGACCCTATAGTCGTCGGACATGTCGGCGGCGGGCCAACCTAGTCGCGGGGACGTGGGGACGACCCTATAGTCGTCGGACAAGTCGGCGGCGGGCCAACCTAGTCCTGGGGTCGTGGGGACGACCCTATAGTCGTCGGACATGTCGGCGGCAGGCCAACGTATGTCCAGGGTCGTAGGGATGAACCTATAGTCGTCGGACATGACGGTGGCGGGCCAATCTAGCCCCGGGGTCGTGGGGACGACCCTATAGACGTCGGACATGTCGGCGGCGGGCCAACCTAGTCCCGGGGTCGTGGGGACGACCCTATAGTCGTCGGAAAAGTCGGCGACGGGCCAACCTAGACCCGGGGTCGTGGGGACGACCCTATAGTCGTCGGACATGTCGGCGGCAGGGCAACTTTGGCCCGTGGTCGTGGGGACGACCCCATAGTCGTAGGACACGTCGGCGGCGGGCCAACTTTGGCCCGGGGCGTGGGGACGACCCTATAGTCTACGGACATGTCGGCGGCGGGCCAACCTAGTCCCGGGGTCGTGGGGACGACCCTATAATCGTCGGACATGTCGGCGGCGGGCCAACCTAGTCCCGGGGTCGTGGGGACGACCCTATAGTCGTCGGACAAACCGGCGGCGGGCCAACCTAGTCCCGGGGTCGTGGGGACGACCCTATAGACGTCGGACATGTCGGCGGCTGGCCAACCTAGTCCCGGGGTAGTAGGGACGACCCTATAATCGTCGGACAAGTCGGCGGCTGGCCAGCTTTGGCCCGGGGTAGTGGGGACGACCCTATAGTCGTCGGACATGTCGGCGGCTGGGCAACTTTGGCCAGTGGTCGTGGGGACGACCCTATAGTCGTCGGACATGTCGGTGGCTGGGCTACTTTGGCCCGTGGTCGTGGGAACGACCCTATAGTCGTCGGACATGTCGGTGACTGGCCAACCTAGTCCCGGGGTCGTGGAGACGACCCTATAGTCGTCGGACAAGTCGGCGGCGGGCCGACCTAGTCCCGGGGTCCTGGGGACGACCCTATAGTCGTCGGACAAGTCGACGGCGGGCCAACCTAGTCCCGTGGTCGTGGGGACGACCCTATACTCGTCGGACATGTCGGCGGCTGGGCAACTTTGGCCCGTGGTCGTGGGGACGACCCTATAGTCGTCGGACATGTCGGTGACTGGCCAACCTAGTCCCGGGGTCGTGGAGACGACCCTATAGTCGTTGGACAAGTCGGCGGCGGGCCAACCTAGTCCCGGGGTCCTGGGGACGACCCTATGGTCGTCGGACATGTCGGCGGCTGGCCAACTTTGTCCCGGGGCGTGGGGACGACCCTATAGTCTACGGACATGTCGGCGGCGGGCCAACCTAGTCCCGGGGTCGTGGGGACGACCCTATAGTCGTCGGACATGTCGGCGGCGGGCCAACCTAGTCCCGGGGTCGTGGGGACGACCCTATAGTCGTCGGACATGTCGGCGGCTGGGCCAACCTAGACCCGGGGTCGTGGGGACGACCCTATAGTCGTCGCACATGTCGGCGGCAGGGCAACTTTGGCCCGTGGTCGTGGGGACGACCCTATAGTCGTCGGACATGTCGGTGACTGGCCAACGTAGTCCCGGGTTCGCGGGGACGACCCTATAGTCGTCGGACATGTCGGTGACTGGCCAACCTAGTCCCGGGGTCGTGGAGACGACCCTATAGTCGTTGGACAAGTCGGCGGCGGGCCAACCTAGTCCCGGGGTCCTGGGGACGACCCTATGTTCGTCGGACATGTCGGCGGCTGGCCAACTTTGTCCCGGGGCGTGGGGACGACCCTATAGTCGTCGGAAAAGTCGGCGGCGGGCCAACCTAGACCCGGGGTCGTGGGGACGACCCTATAGTCGTCGGACATGTCGGCGGCAGGGCAACTTTGGCCCGTGGTCGTGGGGACGACCCTATATTCGTCGGAATGTCGGTGACTGGCCAACGTAGTCCCGGGTTCGCGGGGACAACCCTATAGTCGTAGGACATGTCGGTGACTGGCCAACGTAGTCCCGGGTTCGCGGGGACGACCCTATAGTCTTCGGACATGTCGGCGGCTGTCCAACTTTGGCCCGGGTCGTGGGGACGATCCTATAGTCGTCGGACAAGTCGGCGGCGGGCCGACCTAGTCCCGGGGTCCTGGGGACGACCCTATAGTCGTCGGACAAGTCGGCGGCGGGCCAACCTAGTCCCGTGGTCGTGGGGACGACCCTATACTCGTCGGACATGTCGGCGGCTGGGCAACTTTGGCCCGTGGTCGTGGGGACGACCCTATAGTCGTCGGACATGTCGGCGGCGGGCCAACCTAGTCGCGGGGACGTGGGGACGACCCTATAGTCGTCGGACAAGTCGGCGGCGGGCCAACCTAGTCCTGGGGTCGTGGGGACGACCCTATAGTCGTCGGACATGTCGGCGGCAGGCCAACGTATGTCCAGGGTCGTAGGGATGAACCTATAGTCGTCGGACATGACGGTGGCGGGCCAATCTAGCCCCGGGGTCGTGGGGACGACCCTATAGACGTCGGACATGTCGGCGGCGGGCCAACCTAGTCCCGGGGTCGTGGGGACGACCCTATAATCGTCGGACATGTCGGCGGCGGGCCAACCTAGTCCCGGGGTCGTGGGGACGACCCTATAGTCGTCGGACAAACCGGCGGCGGGCCAACCTAGTCCCGGGGTCGTGGGGACGACCCTATAGACGTCGGACATGTCGGCGGCTGGCCAACCTAGTCCCGGGGTAGTAGGGACGACCCTATAATCGTCGGACAAGTCGGCGGCTGGCCAGCTTTGGCCCGGGGTAGTGGGGACGACCCTATAGTCGTCGGACATGTCGGCGGCTGGGCAACTTTGGCCAGTGGTCGTGGGGACGACCCTATAGTCGTCGGACATGTCGGTGGCTGGGCTACTTTGGCCCGTGGTCGTGGGAACGACCCTATAGTCGTCGGACATGTCGGTGACTGGCCAACCTAGTCCCGGGGTCGTGGAGACGACCCTATAGTCGTCGGACAAGTCGGCGGCGGGCCGACCTAGTCCCGGGGTCCTGGGGACGACCCTATAGTCGTCGGACAAGTCGACGGCGGGCCAACCTAGTCCCGTGGTCGTGGGGACGACCCTATACTCGTCGGACATGTCGGCGGCTGGGCAACTTTGGCCCGTGGTCGTGGGGACGACCCTATAGTCGTCGGACATGTCGGTGACTGGCCAACCTAGTCCCGGGGTCGTGGAGACGACCCTATAGTCGTTGGACAAGTCGGCGGCGGGCCAACCTAGTCCCGGGGTCCTGGGGACGACCCTATGGTCGTCGGACATGTCGGCGGCTGGCCAACTTTGTCCCGGGGCGTGGGGACGACCCTATAGTCTACGGACATGTCGGCGGCGGGCCAACCTAGTCCCGGGGTCGTGGGGACGACCCTATAGTCGTCGGACATGTCGGCGGCGGGCCAACCTAGTCCCGGGGTCGTGGGGACGACCCTATAGTCGTCGGACATGTCGGCGGCTGGGCCAACCTAGACCCGGGGTCGTGGGGACGACCCTATAGTCGTCGCACATGTCGGCGGCAGGGCAACTTTGGCCCGTGGTCGTGGGGACGACCCTATAGTCGTCGGACATGTCGGTGACTGGCCAACGTAGTCCCGGGTTCGCGGGGACGACCCTATAGTCGTCGGACATGTCGGCGGCTGGCCAACTTTGGCCCGTGGTCGTGGGGACGACCCTATAGTCGTCGGACATGTCGGTGACTGGCCAACGTAGTCCCGGGTTCGCGGGGGCGACCCTATAGTCGTCGGACATGTCGGCGGCTGTCCAACTTTGGCCCGGGTCGTGGGGACGACCCTATAGTCGTCGGACAAGTCGGCGGCGGGCCGACCTAGTCCCGGGGTCCTGGGGACGACCCTATGGTCGTCGGACATGTCGGCGGCTGGCCAACTTTGTCCCGGGGCGTGGGGACGACCCTATAGTCGTCGGACATGACGGTGGCGGGCCAATCTAGCCCCGGGGTCGTGGGGACGACCCTATAGACGTCGGACATGTCGGCGGCGGGCCAACCTAGTCCCGGGGTCGTGGGGACGACCCTATAGTCGTCGGAAAAGTCGGCGGCGGGCCAACCTAGACCCGGGGTCGTGGGGACGACCCTATAGTCGTCGGACATGTGGGCGGCAGGGCAACTTTGGCCCGTGGTCGTGGGGACGACCCTATAGTCGTCGGAATGTCGGTGACTGGCCAACGTAGTCCCGGGTTCGCGGGGACGACCCTATAGTCGTCGGACATGTCGGCGGCTGGCCAACTTTGGCCCGTGGTCGTGGCGACGACCCTATAGTCGTCGGACATGTCGGTGACTGGCCAACGTAGTCCCGGGTTCGCGGGGACGACCCTATAGTCGCCGGACATGTCGGCGGCTGTCCAACTTTGGCCCGGGTCGTGGGGACGATCCTATAGTCGTCGGACAAGTCGGCGGCGGGCCGACCTAGTCCCGGGGTCCTGGGGACGACCCTATAGTCGTCGGACAAGTCGGCGGCGGGCCAACCTAGTCCCGTGGTCGTGGGGACGACCCTATACTCGTCGGACATGTCGGCGGCTGGGCAACTTTGGCCCGTGGTCGTGGGGACGACCCTATAGTCGTCGGACATGTCGGCGGCGGGCCAACCTAGTCCCGGGTTCGTGGGGACGACCCTATAGTCGTCGGACATGTCGGCGGCTGGGCAACTTTGGCCCGTGGTCGTGGGGACGACCCTATAGTCGTCGGACATGTCGGTGACTGGCCAACGTTGTCCCGGGTTCGCGGGGACGACCCTATAGTCGTCGGACATGTCGGCGGCTGGCCAACTTTGGCCCGTGGTCGTGGGGACGACCCTATAGTCGTCGGACATGTCGGTGACTGGCCAACGTAGTCCCGGGTTCGCGGGGACGACCCTATAGTCGTCGGACATGTCGGCGGCTGTCCAACTTTGGCCCGGGTCGTGGGGACGACCCTATAGTCGTCGGACAAGTCGGCGGCGGGCCGACCTAGTCCCGGGGTCCTGGGGACGACCCTATAGTCGTCGGACAAGTCGACGGCGGGCCAACCTAGTCCCGTGGTCGTGGGGACGACCCTATACTCGTCGGACATGTCGGCGGCTGGGCAACTTTGGCCCGTGGTCGTGGGGACGACCCTATAGTCGTCGGACATGTCGGTGACTGGCCAACCTAGTCCCGGGGTCGTGGAGACGACCCTATAGTCGTTGGACAAGTCGGCGGCGGGCCAACCTAGTCCCGGGGTCCTGGGGACGACCCTATGGTCGTCGGACATGTCGGCGGCTGGCCAACTTTGTCCCGGGGCGTGGGGACGACCCTATAGTCTACGGACATGTCGGCGGCGGGCCAACCTAGTCCCGGGGTCGTGGGGACGACCCTATAGTCGTCGGACATGTCGGCGGCGGGCCAACCTAGTCCCGGGGTCGTGGGGACGACCCTATAGTCGTCGGACATGTCGGCGGCTGGGCCAACCTAGACCCGGGGTCGTGGGGACGACCCTATAGTCGTCGGAAAAGTCGGCGGCGGGCCAACCTAGACCCGGGGTCGTGGGGACGACCCTATAGTCGTCGGACATGTCGGCGGCAGGGCAACTTTGGCCCGT
This sequence comes from Andrena fulva, assembly GCA_946251845.1. Taxonomy (NCBI): domain Eukaryota; kingdom Metazoa; phylum Arthropoda; class Insecta; order Hymenoptera; family Andrenidae; genus Andrena; species Andrena fulva. The sequence continues at coordinate 153,592 of CAMITZ010000214.1, forward strand.
GGTCGTGGGGACGACCCTATATTCGTCGGAATGTCGGTGACTGGCCAACGTAGTCCCGGGTTCGCGGGGACAACCCTATAGTCGTAGGACATGTCGGTGACTGGCCAACGTAGTCCCGGGTTCGCGGGGACGACCCTATAGTCTTCGGACATGTCGGCGGCTGTCCAACTTTGGCCCGGGTCGTGGGGACGATCCTATAGTCGTCGGACAAGTCGGCGGCGGGCCGACCTAGTCCCGGGGTCCTGGGGACGACCCTATAGTCGTCGGACAAGTCGGCGGCGGGCCAACCTAGTCCCGTGGTCGTGGGGACGACCCTATACTCGTCGGACATGTCGGCGGCTGGGCAACTTTGGCCCGTGGTCGTGGGGACGACCCTATAGTCGTCGGACATGTCGGCGGCGGGCCAACCTAGTCGCGGGGACGTGGGGACGACCCTATAGTCGTCGGACAAGTCGGCGGCGGGCCAACCTAGTCCTGGGGTCGTGGGGACGACCCTATAGTCGTCGGACATGTCGGCGGCAGGCCAACGTATGTCCAGGGTCGTAGGGATGAACCTATAGTCGTCGGACATGACGGTGGCGGGCCAATCTAGCCCCGGGGTCGTGGGGACGACCCTATAGACGTCGGACATGTCGGCGGCGGGCCAACCTAGTCCCGGGGTCGTGGGGACGACCCTATAGTCGTCGGAAAAGTCGGCGACGGGCCAACCTAGACCCGGGGTCGTGGGGACGACCCTATAGTCGTCGGACATGTCGGCGGCAGGGCAACTTTGGCCCGTGGTCGTGGGGACGACCCCATAGTCGTAGGACACGTCGGCGGCGGGCCAACTTTGGCCCGGGGCGTGGGGACGACCCTATAGTCTACGGACATGTCGGCGGCGGGCCAACCTAGTCCCGGGGTCGTGGGGACGACCCTATAATCGTCGGACATGTCGGCGGCGGGCCAACCTAGTCCCGGGGTCGTGGGGACGACCCTATAGTCGTCGGACAAACCGGCGGCGGGCCAACCTAGTCCCGGGGTCGTGGGGACGACCCTATAGACGTCGGACATGTCGGCGGCTGGCCAACCTAGTCCCGGGGTAGTAGGGACGACCCTATAATCGTCGGACAAGTCGGCGGCTGGCCAGCTTTGGCCCGGGGTAGTGGGGACGACCCTATAGTCGTCGGACATGTCGGCGGCTGGGCAACTTTGGCCAGTGGTCGTGGGGACGACCCTATAGTCGTCGGACATGTCGGTGGCTGGGCTACTTTGGCCCGTGGTCGTGGGAACGACCCTATAGTCGTCGGACATGTCGGTGACTGGCCAACCTAGTCCCGGGGTCGTGGAGACGACCCTATAGTCGTCGGACAAGTCGGCGGCGGGCCGACCTAGTCCCGGGGTCCTGGGGACGACCCTATAGTCGTCGGACAAGTCGACGGCGGGCCAACCTAGTCCCGTGGTCGTGGGGACGACCCTATACTCGTCGGACATGTCGGCGGCTGGGCAACTTTGGCCCGTGGTCGTGGGGACGACCCTATAGTCGTCGGACATGTCGGTGACTGGCCAACCTAGTCCCGGGGTCGTGGAGACGACCCTATAGTCGTTGGACAAGTCGGCGGCGGGCCAACCTAGTCCCGGGGTCCTGGGGACGACCCTATGGTCGTCGGACATGTCGGCGGCTGGCCAACTTTGTCCCGGGGCGTGGGGACGACCCTATAGTCTACGGACATGTCGGCGGCGGGCCAACCTAGTCCCGGGGTCGTGGGGACGACCCTATAGTCGTCGGACATGTCGGCGGCGGGCCAACCTAGTCCCGGGGTCGTGGGGACGACCCTATAGTCGTCGGACATGTCGGCGGCTGGGCCAACCTAGACCCGGGGTCGTGGGGACGACCCTATAGTCGTCGCACATGTCGGCGGCAGGGCAACTTTGGCCCGTGGTCGTGGGGACGACCCTATAGTCGTCGGACATGTCGGTGACTGGCCAACGTAGTCCCGGGTTCGCGGGGACGACCCTATAGTCGTCGGACATGTCGGCGGCTGGCCAACTTTGGCCCGTGGTCGTGGGGACGACCCTATAGTCGTCGGACATGTCGGTGACTGGCCAACGTAGTCCCGGGTTCGCGGGGGCGACCCTATAGTCGTCGGACATGTCGGCGGCTGTCCAACTTTGGCCCGGGTCGTGGGGACGACCCTATAGTCGTCGGACAAGTCGGCGGCGGGCCGACCTAGTCCCGGGGTCCTGGGGACGACCCTATGGTCGTCGGACATGTCGGCGGCTGGCCAACTTTGTCCCGGGGCGTGGGGACGACCCTATAGTCGTCGGACATGACGGTGGCGGGCCAATCTAGCCCCGGGGTCGTGGGGACGACCCTATAGACGTCGGACATGTCGGCGGCGGGCCAACCTAGTCCCGGGGTCGTGGGGACGACCCTATAGTCGTCGGAAAAGTCGGCGGCGGGCCAACCTAGACCCGGGGTCGTGGGGACGACCCTATAGTCGTCGGACATGTGGGCGGCAGGGCAACTTTGGCCCGTGGTCGTGGGGACGACCCTATAGTCGTCGGAATGTCGGTGACTGGCCAACGTAGTCCCGGGTTCGCGGGGACGACCCTATAGTCGTCGGACATGTCGGCGGCTGGCCAACTTTGGCCCGTGGTCGTGGCGACGACCCTATAGTCGTCGGACATGTCGGTGACTGGCCAACGTAGTCCCGGGTTCGCGGGGACGACCCTATAGTCGCCGGACATGTCGGCGGCTGTCCAACTTTGGCCCGGGTCGTGGGGACGATCCTATAGTCGTCGGACAAGTCGGCGGCGGGCCGACCTAGTCCCGGGGTCCTGGGGACGACCCTATAGTCGTCGGACAAGTCGGCGGCGGGCCAACCTAGTCCCGTGGTCGTGGGGACGACCCTATACTCGTCGGACATGTCGGCGGCTGGGCAACTTTGGCCCGTGGTCGTGGGGACGACCCTATAGTCGTCGGACATGTCGGCGGCGGGCCAACCTAGTCCCGGGGACGTGGGGACGACCCTATAGTCGTCGGACAAGTCGGCGGCGGGCCAACCTAATCCTGGGGTCGTGGGGACGACCCTATAGTCGTCGGACATGTCGGCGGCAGGCCAACGTATGTCCAGGGTCGTAGGGACGAACCTATAGTCGTCGGACATGACGGTGGCGGGCCAATCTAGCCCCGGGGTCGTGGGGACGACCCAATAGACGTCGGACATGTCGGCGGCGGGCCAACCTAGTCCCGGGGTCGTGGGGACGACCCTATAGTCGTCGGAAAAGTCGGCGGCGGGCCAACCTAGACCCGGGGTCGTGGGGACGACCCTATAGTCGTCGGACATGTCGGCGGCAGGGCAACTTTGGCCCGTGGTCGTGGGGACGACCCCATAGTCGTAGGACACGTCGGCGGCGGGCCAACTTTGGCCCGGGGCGTGGGGACGACCCTATAGTCTACGGACATGTCGGCGGCGGGCCAACCTAGTCCCGGGGTCGTGGGGACGACCCTATAATCGTCGGACATGTCGGCGGCGGGCCAACCTAGTCCCGGGGTCGTGGGGACGACCCTATAGTCGTCGGACAAATCGGCGGCGGGCCAACCTAGTCCCGGGGTCGTGGGGACGACCCTATAGACGTCGGACATGTCGGCGGCTGGCCAACCTAGTCCCGGGGTGTTAGGGACGACCCTATAATCGTCGGACAAGTCGGCGGCTGGCCAGCTTTGGCCCGGGGTAGTGGGGACGACCCTATAGTCGTCGGACATGTCGGCGGCTGGGCAACTTTGGCCAGTGGTCGTGGGGACGACCCTATAGTCGTCGGACATGTCGGTGGCTGGGCTACTTTGGCCCGTGGTCGTGGGAACGACCCTATAGTCGTCGGACATGTCGGTGACTGGCCAACCTAGTCCCGGGGTCGTGTAGACGACCCTATAGTCGTTGGACAAGTCGGCGGCGGGCCAACCTAGTCCCGGGGTCCTGGGGACGAACCTATGGTCGTCGGACATGTCGGCGGCTGGCCAACTTTGTCCCGGGGCGTGGGGACGACCCTATAGTCTACGGACATGTCGGCGGCGGGCCAACCTAGTCCCGGGGTCGTGGGGACAACCCTATAGTCGTCGGACATGTCGGCGGCGGGCCAACCTAGTCCCGGGGTCGTGGGGACGACCCTATAGTCGTCGGACATGTCGGCGGCTGGGCAACTTTGGCCAGTGGTCGTGGGGACGACCCTATAGTCGTCGGACATGTCGGCGGCAGGCCAACGTATGCCCAGGGTCGTAGGGACGAACCTATAGTCGTCGGACATGACCGTGGCGGGCCAATCTAGCCCCGGGGCTTGGGGACGACCCTATAGTCGTCGGACATGTCGGCGGCAGGGCAACTTTGGCCCGTGGTCGTGGGGACGACCCTGTAGTCGTCGGACAAGTCGGCGGCGGGCCAACCTAGTCCCGGGGTCGTGGGGACGACCGTATAGTCGCCGGACATGACGGTGGCGGGCCAATCTAGTCCCGGGGTCGTGGGGACGACCCTATAGTCGTCGGACATGTCGGCGGCTGGCCAACTTTGGACCGGGGCGTGGGGACGACCCTATAGTCGTCGGACATGTCGGCGGCAGGGCAACTTTGGCCCGTGGTCGTGGGGACGACCCTATAATCGTCGGACAAGTCGGCGGCTGGCCAGCTTTGGCCCGGGGTAGTGGGGACGACCCTATAGTCGTCGGACATGTCGGCGGCTGGGCAACTTTGGCCAGTGGTCGTGGGGACGACCCTATAGTCGTCGGACATGTCGGTGGCTGGGCTACTTTGGCCCGTGGTCGTGGGAACGACCCTATAGTCGTCGGACATGTCGGTGACTGGCCAACCTATTCCCGGGTTCGTGGGGACGACCCTATAGTCGTCGGACATGTCGGCGGCAGGCCAACGTATGCCCAGGGACGTAGGGACGAACCTATAGTCGTCGGACATGACCGTGGCGGGCCAATCTAGTCCCGGGGTCGTGGGGACGACCCTATAGTCGTCGGACATGACGGTGCCGGGGCAATCTAACCCCGGGGTCGTGGGGACGACCCTATAGTCGTCGGACATGTCGGCGGCAGGGCAACTTTGGCCGTGGTCGTGGGGACGACCCTATAGTCGTCGGACATGTCGGTGACTGGCCAACCTAGTCCCGGGGTCGTGGAGACGACCCTATAGTCGTCGGACATGACGGAGCCGGGGCAATCTGGCCCCGGGGTCGTGGGGACGAACCTATAGACGTCGGACATGTCGGCGGCGGGCCAACCTAGTCCCGGGGTCGTGGGGACGACCCTATAGTCGTCGGACATGTCGGCGGCTGGGCAACTTTGTCCAGTGGTCGTGGGGACGACCCTATAGTCGTCGGACATGTCGGCGGCAGGCCAACGTATGCCCAGGGACGTAGGGACGAACCTATAGTCGTCGGACATGACCGTGGCGGGCCAATCTAGTCCCGGGGTCGTGGGGACGACCCTATAGTCGTCGGACATGACGGTGCCGGGGCAATCTAACCCCGGGGTCGTGGGGACGACCCTATAGTCGTCGGACATGTCGGCGGCTGGCCAACCTAGTCCCGGGGTCGTGGGGACGACCCTATAGTCGTCGGACATGTCGGCGTCTGGCCAACTTTGGACCGGGGCGTGGGGACGACCCTATAGTCGTCGGACATGTCGGCGGCGGGCCAACCTAGTCCCGGGGTCGTGGGGACGACCCTATAGTCGTCGGACATGTCGGCGGCAGGGCAACTTTGGCCCGTGGTCGTGGGGACGACCCTATAGTCGTCGGACATGTCGGCGGCTGGGCAACTTTGGCCTGTGGTCGTGGGGACGACCCTATAGTCGTCGGACATGTCGGTGACTGGCCAACCTAGTCCCGGGGTCGTGGGGACGACCCTAAAGTCGTCGGACATGTCGGCGGCAGGCCAACGTATGCCCACGGTCGTTGGGACGAACCTATAGTCGTCGGACATGACGGTGGCGGGCCAATCTAGTCCCGGGGTCGTGAGGACGACACCATAGTCGTCGGACATGACGGTGGTGGGCCAACCTAGTCCCGGGGTCGTGGGGACGACCCTATAATCGTCGGACAAGTCGGCGGCTGGCCAGCTTTGGCCTGGGGTAGTGGGGACGACCCTATAGTCGTCGGACATGTCGGCGGCTGGGCAACTTTGGCCAGTGGTCGTGGGGACGACCCTATAGTCGTCGGACATGTCGGTGGCTGGGCTACTTTGGCCCGTGGTCGTGGGAACGACCCTATAGTCGTCGGACATGTCGGTGACTGGCCAACCTATTCCCGGGTTCGTGGGGACGACCCTATAGTCGTCGGACATGTCGGCGGCTGGGCAACTTTGGCCCGTGGTCGTGGGGACGACCCTATAGTCGTCGGACATGTCGGTGACTGGCCAACGTAGTCCCGGGTTCGCGGGGACGACCCTATAGTCGTCGGACATGTCGGTGGCTGTCCAACTTTGGCCCGGGTCGTGGGGACGACCCTATAGTCGTCGGACAAGTCGGCGGCGGGCCGACCTAGTCCCGGGGTCCTGGGGACGACCCTATAGTCGTCGGACAAGTCGACGGCGGGCCAACCTAGTCCCGTGGTCGTGGGGACGACCCTATACTCGTCGGACATGTCGGCGGCTGGGCAACTTTGGCCCGTGGTCGTGGGGACGACCCTATAGTCGTCGGACATGTCGGTGACTGGCCAACCTAGTCCCGGGGTCGTGGAGACGACCCTATAGTCGTCGGACATGACGGAGCCGGGGCAATCTAGCCCCGGGGTCGTGGGGACGACCCTATAGACGTCGGACATGTCGGCGGCGGGCCAACCTAGTCCCGGGGTCGTGGGGACGACCCTATAGTCGTCGGACATGTCGGCGGCTGGGCAACTTTGTCCAGTGGTCGTGGGGACGACCCTATAGTCGTCGGACATGTCGGCGGCAGGCCAACGTATGCCCAGGGACGTAGGGACGAACCTATAGTCGTCGGACATGACCGTGGCGGTCCAATCTAGTCCCGGGGTCGTGGGGACGACCCTATAGTCGTCGGACATGACGGTGCCGGGCCAACCTAGTCCCGGGGTCCTGGGGACGACCCTATGGTCGTCGGACATGTCGGCGGCTGGCCAACTTTGTCCCGGGGCGTGGGGACGACCCTATAGTCTACGGACATGTCGGCGGCGGGCCAACCTAGTCCCGGGGTCGTGGGGACGACCCTATAGTCGTCGGACATGTCGGCGGCGGGCCAACCTAGTCCCGGGGTCGTGGGGACGACCCTATAGTCGTCGGACATATCGGCGGCTGGGCCAACCTAGACCCGGGGTCGTGGGGACGACCCTATAGTCGTCGCACATGTCGGCGGCAGGGCAACATTGGCCCGTGGTCGTGGGGACGACCCTATAGTCGTCGGACATGTCGGTGACTGGCCAACGTAGTCCCGGGTTCGCGGGGACGACCCTATAGTCGTCGGACATGTCGGCGGCTGGCCAACTTTGGCCCGTGGTCGTGGGGACGACCCTATAGTCGTCGGACATGTCGGTGACTGGCCAACGTAGTCCCGGGTTCGCGGGGACGACCCTATAGTCGTCGGACATGTCGGCGGCTGTCCAACTTTGGCCCGGGTCGTGGGGACGACCCTATAGTCGTCGGACAAGTCGGCGGCGGGCCGACCTATTCCCGGGGTCCTGGGGACGACCCTATGGTCGTCGGACATGTCGGCGGCTGGCCAACTTTGTCCCGGGGCGTGGGGACGACCCTATAGTCGTCGGACATGACGGTGGCGGGCCAATCTAGCCCCGGGGTCGTGGGGACGACCCTATAGACGTCGGACATGTCGGCGGCGGGCCAACCTAGTCCCGGGGTCGTGGGGACGACCCTATAGTCGTCGGAAAAGTCGGCGGCCGCCCAACCTAGACCCGGGGTCGTGGGGACGACCCTATAGTCGTCGGACATGTGGGCGGCAGGGCAACTTTGGCCCGTGGTCGTGGGGACGACCCTATAGTCGTCGGAATGTCGGTGACTGACCAACGTAGTCCCGGGTTCGCGGGGACGACCCTATAGTCGTCGGACATGTCGGCGGCTGGCCAACTTTGGCCCGTGGTCGTGGCGACGACCCTATAGTCGTCGGACATGTCGGTGACTGGCCAACGTAGTCCCGGGTTCGCGGGGACGACCCTATAGTCGCCGGACATGTCGGCGGCTGTCCAACTTTGGCCCGGGTCGTGGGGACGACCCTATAGTCGTCGGACAAGTCGGCGGCGGGCCGACCTAGTCCCGGGGTCCTGGGGACGACCCTATAGTCGTCGGACAAGTCGGCGGCGGGCCAACCTAGTCCCGGGGTCGTGAGGACGACACCATAGTCGTCGGACATGACGGTGGTGGGCCAACCTAGTCCCGGGGTCGTGGGGACGACCCTATAATCGTCGGACAAGTCGGCGGCTGGCCAGCTTTGGCCCGGGGTAGTGGGGACGACCCTATAGTCGTCGGACATGTCGGCGGCTGGGCAACTTTGGCCAGTGGTCGTGGGGACGACCCTATAGTCGTCGGACATGTCGGTGGCTGGGCTACTTTGGCCCGTGGTCGTGGGAACGACCCTATAGTCGTCGGACATGTCGGTGACTGGCCAACCTATTCCCGGGTTCGTGGGGACGACCCTATAGTCGTCGGACATGTCGGCGGCTGGGCAACTTTGGCCCGTGGTCGTGGGGACGACCCTATAGTCGTCGGACATGTCGGTGACTGGCCAACGTAGTCCCGGGTTCGCGGGGACGACCCTATAGTCGTCGGACATGTCGGCGGCTGTCCAACTTTGGCCCGGGTCGTGGGGACGACCCTATAGTCGTCGGACAAGTCGGCGGCGGGCCGACCTAGTCCCGGGGTCCTGGGGACGACCCTATAGTCGTCGGACAAGTCGACGGCGGGCCAACCTAGTCCCGTGGTCGTGGGGACGACCCTATACTCGTCGGACATGTCCGCGGCTGGGCAACTTTGGCCCGTGGTCGTGGGGACGACCCTATAGTCGTCGGACATGTCGGTGACTGGCCAACCTAGTCCCGGGGTCGTGGAGACGACCCTATAGTCGTTGGACAAGTCGGCGGCGGGCCAACCTAGTCCCGGGGTCCTGGGGACGACCCTATGGTCGTCGGACATGTCGGCGGCTGGCCAACTTTGTCCCGGGGCGTGGGGACGACCCTATAGTCTACGGACATGTCGGCGGCGGGCCAACCTAGTCCCGGGGTCGTGGGGACGACCCTATAGTCGTCGGACATGTCGGCGGCGGGCCAACCTAGTCCCGGGGTCGTGGGGACGACCCTATAGTCGTCGCACATGTCGGCGGCAGGGCAACATTGGCCCGTGGTCGTGGGGACGACCCTATAGTCGTCGGACATGTCGGTGACTGGCCAACGTAGTCCCGGGTTCGCGGGGACGACCCTATAGTCGTCGGACATGTCGGCGGCTGGCCAACTTTGGCCCGTGGTCGTGGGGACGACCCTATAGTCGTCGGACATGTCGGTGACTGGCCAACGTAGTCCCGGGTTCGCGGGGACGACCCTATAGTCGTCGGACATGTCGGCGGCTGTCCAACTTTGGCCCGGGTCGTGGGGACGACCCTATAGTCGTCGGACAAGTCGGCGGCGGGCCGACCTAGTCCCGGGGTCCTGGGGACGACCCTATAGTCGTCGGACAAGTCGACGGCGGGCCAACCTAGTCCCGTGGTCGTGGGGACGACCCTATACTCGTCGGACATGTCCGCGGCTGGGCAACTTTGGCCCGTGGTCGTGGGGACGACCCTATAGTCGTCGGACATGTCGGTGACTGGCCAACCTAGTCCCGGGGTCGTGGAGACGACCCTATAGTCGTTGGACAAGTCGGCGGCGGGCCAACCTAGTCCCGGGGTCCTGGGGACGACCCTATGGTCGTCGGACATGTCGGCGGCTGGCCAACTTTGTCCCGGGGCGTGGGGACGACCCTATAGTCTACGGACATGTCGGCGGCGGGCCAACCTAGTCCCGGGGTCGTGGGGACGACCCTATAGTCGTCGGACATGTCGGCGGCGGGCCAACCTAGTCCCGGGGTCGTGGGGACGACCCTATAGTCGTCGCACATGTCGGCGGCAGGGCAACATTGGCCCGTGGTCGTGGGGACGACCCTATAGTCGTCGGACATGTCGGTGACTGGCCAACGTAGTCCCGGGTTCGCGGGGACGACCCTATAGTCGTCGGACATGTCGGCGGCTGGCCAACTTTGGCCCGTGGTCGTGGGGACGACCCTATAGTCGTCGGACATGTCGGTGACTGGCCAACGTAGTCCCGGGTTCGCGGGGACGACCCTATAGTCGTCGGACATGTCGGCGGCTGTCCAACTTTGGCCCGGGTCGTGGGGACGACCCTATAGTCGTCGGACAAGTCGGCGGCGGGCCGACCTAGTCCCGGGGTCCTGGGGACGACCCTATGGTCGTCGGACATGTCGGCGGCTGGCCAACTTTGTCCCGGGGCGTGGGGACGACCCTATAGTCGTCGGACATGACGGTGGCGGGCCAATCTAGCCCCGGGGTCGTGGGGACGACCCTATAGACGTCGGACATGTCGGCGGCGGGCCAACCTAGTCCCGGGGTCGTGGGGACGACCCTATAGTCGTCGGAAAAGTCGGCGGCCGCCCAACCTAGACCCGGGGTCGTGGGGACGACCCTATAGTCGTCGGACATGTGGGCGGCAGGGCAACTTTGGCCCGTGGTCGTGGGGACGACCCTATAGTCGTCGGAATGTCGGTGACTGACCAACGTAGTCCCGGGTTCGCGGGGACGACCCTATAGTCGTCGGACATGTCGGCGGCTGGCCAACTTTGGCCCGTGGTCGTGGCGACGACCCTATAGTCGTCGGACATGTCGGTGACTGGCCAACGTAGTCCCGGGTTCGCGGGGACGACCCTATAGTCGCCGGACATGTCGGCGGCTGTCCAACTTTGGCCCGGGTCGTGGGGACGACCCTATAGTCGTCGGACAAGTCGGCGGCGGGCCGACCTAGTCCCGGGGTCCTGGGGACGACCCTATAGTCGTCGGACAAGTCGGCGGCGGGCCAACCTAGTCCCGGGGTCATGGGGACGACCCTATAGTCGTCGGACATGTCGGCGGCTGGCCAACTTTGGCCCGGGTCGTGGGGACGACCCTATAGTCGTCGGACATGTCGGTGACTGGCCAACCTAGTCCCGGGGTCGTGGAGACGACCCTATAGTCGTCGAACAAGTCGGCGGCGGGCCAACCTAGACCCGGGGTCGTGGGGACGACCCTATAGTCGTCGGACATGTCGGCGGCTGGCCAACTTTGGCCCGGGGCGTGGGGACGACCCTATAGTCTACGGACATGTCGGCGGCGGGCCAACTTTGGCCCGTGGTCGTGGGGACGACCCTATAGTCGTCGGACATATCGGTGCCGGGGCAATCTAGCCCCGGGGTCGAGGGGACGACCCTATAGACGTCGGACATGTCGGCGGCTGGCCAACCTAGTCCCGGGGTGGTAGGGACGACCCTATAATCGTCGGACAAGTCGGCGGCTGGCCAGCTTTGGCCCGGGGTAGTGGGGACGACCCTATAGTCGTCGGACATGTCGGCGGCAGGGCAACTTTGGCCCATGGTCGTGGGGACGACCCTATAGTCGTCGGACATGTCGGCGGCTGGCCAACTTTGGCCCGTGGTCGTGGGGACGACCCTATAGTCGTCGGACATGTCGGTGACTGGCCAACGTAGTCCCGGGTTCGCGGGGACGACCCTATAGTCGTCGGACATGTCGGCGGCTGTCCAACTTTGGCCCGGGTCGTGGGGACGACCCTATAGTCGTCGGACAAGTCGGCGGCGGGCCGACCTAGTCCCGGGGTCCTGGGGACGACCCTATAGTCGTCGGACAAGTCGACGGCGGGCCAACCTAGTCCCGTGGTCGTGGGGACGACCCTATACTCGTCGGACATGTCCGCGGCTGGGCAACTTTGGCCCGTGGTCGTGGGGACGACCCTATAGTCGTCGGACATGTCGGTGACTGGCCAACCTAGTCCCGGGGTCGTGGAGACGACCCTATAGTCGTTGGACAAGTCGGCGGCGGGCCAACCTAGTCCCGGGGTCCTGGGGACGACCCTATGGTCGTCGGACATGTCGGCGGCTGGCCAACTTTGTCCCGGGGCGTGGGGACGACCCTATAGTCTACGGACATGTCGGCGGCGGGCCAACCTAGTCCCGGGGTCGTGGGGACGACCCTATAGTCGTCGGACATGTCGGCGGCGGGCCAACCTAGTCCCGGGGTCGTGGGGACGACCCTATAGTCGTCGCACATGTCGGCGGCAGGGCAACATTGGCCCGTGGTCGTGGGGACGACCCTATAGTCGTCGGACATGTCGGTGACTGGCCAACGTAGTCCCGGGTTCGCGGGGACGACCCTATAGTCGTCGGACATGTCGGCGGCTGGCCAACTTTGGCCCGTGGTCGTGGGGACGACCCTATAGTCGTCGGACATGTCGGTGACTGGCCAACGTAGTCCCGGGTTCGCGGGGACGACCCTATAGTCGTCGGACATGTCGGCGGCTGTCCAACTTTGGCCCGGGTCGTGGGGACGACCCTATAGTCGTCGGACAAGTCGGCGGCGGGCCGACCTAGTCCCGGGGTCCTGGGGACGACCCTATGGTCGTCGGACATGTCGGCGGCTGGCCAACTTTGTCCCGGGGCGTGGGGACGACCCTATAGTCGTCGGACATGACGGTGGCGGGCCAATCTAGCCCCGGGGTCGTGGGGACGACCCTATAGACGTCGGACATGTCGGCGGCGGGCCAACCTAGTCCCGGGGTCGTGGGGACGACCCTATAGTCGTCGGAAAAGTCGGCGGCCGCCCAACCTAGACCCGGGGTCGTGGGGACGACCCTATAGTCGTCGGACATGTGGGCGGCAGGGCAACTTTGGCCCGTGGTCGTGGGGACGAGCCTATAGTCGTCGGAATGTCGGTGACTGACCAACGTAGTCCCGGGTTCGCGGGGACGACCCTATAGTCGTCGGACATGTCGGCGGCTGGCCAACTTTGGCCCGTGGTCGTGGCGACGACCCTATAGTCGTCGGACATGTCGGTGACTGGCCAACGTAGTCCCGGGTTCGCGGGGACGACCCTATAGTCGCCGGACATGTCGGCGGCTGTCCAACTTTGGCCCGGGTCGTGGGGACGACCCTATAGTCGTCGGACAAGTCGGCGGCGGGCCGACCTAGTCCCGGGGTCCTGGGGACGACCCTATAGTCGTCGGACAAGTCGGCGGCGGGCCAACCTAGTCCCGGGGTCATGGGGACGACCCTATAGTCGTCGGACATGTCGGCGGCTGGCCAACTTTGGCCCGGGTCGTGGGGACGACCCTATAGTCGTCGGACATGTCGGTGACTGGCCAACCTAGTCCCGGGGTCGTGGAGACGACCCTATAGTCGTCGAACAAGTCGGCGGCGGGCCAACCTAGACCCGGGGTCGTGGGGACGACCCTATAGTCGTCGGACATGTCGGCGGCTGGCCAACTTTGGCCCGGGGCGTGGGGACGACCCTATAGTCTACGGACATGTCGGCGGCGGGCCAACTTTGGCCCGTGGTCGTGGGGACGACCCTATAGTCGTCGGACATATCGGTGCCGGGGCAATCTAGCCCCGGGGTCGAGGGGACGACCCTATAGACGTCGGACATGTCGGCGGCTGGCCAACCTAGTCCCGGGGTGGTAGGGACGACCCTATAATCGTCGGACAAGTCGGCGGCTGGCCAGCTTTGGCCCGGGGTAGTGGGGACGACCCTATAGTCGTCGGACATGTCGGCGGCTGGGCAACTTTGGCCAGTGGTCGTGGGGACGACCCTATAGTCGTCGGACATGTCGGCGGCAGGGCAACTTTGGCCCATGGTCGTGGGGACGACCCTATAGTCGTCGGACATGTCGGCGGCTGGCCAACCTAGACCCGGGGTGGTGGGGACGACCCTATAGTCGTCGGACATGTCGGCGGCTGGCCAACCTAGTCCCGTGGTCGTGGGGACGACCCCATAGTCGTAGGACACGTCGGCGGCGGGCCAACTTTGGCCCGGGGCATGGGGACGACCCTATAGTCTACGGACATGTCGGCGGCGGGCCAACCTAGTCCCGGGGTCGTGGGGACGACCCTATAGTCGTCGGACATGTCGGTGACTGGCCAACCTAGTCCCGGGGTCGTGGGGACGACCCTATAGTCGTCGGAAAAGTCGGCGGCGGGCCAACCTAGACCCGGGGTCGTGGGGACGACCCTATAGTCGTCGGACATGTCGGCGGCAGGGCAACTTTGGCCCGTGGTCGTGGGGACGACCCTATAGTCGTCGGACATGTCGGTGACTGGCCAACGTAGTCCCGGGTTCGCGGGGACGACCCTATAGTCGTCGGACATGTCGGCGGCTGGCCAACTTTGGCCCGTGGTCGTGGGAACGACCCTATAGTCGTCGGACATGTCGGTGACTGGCCAACGTAGTCCCGGGTTCGCGGGGACGACCCTATAGTCGTCGGACATGTCGGCGGCTGTCCAAATTTGGCCCGGGTCGTGGGGACGACCCTATGGTAGTCGGACAAGTCGGCGGCGGGCCGACCTAGTCCCGGGGTCCTGGGGACGACCCTATAGTCGTCGGACAAGTCGGCGGCGGGCCAACCTAGTCCCGTGGTCGCGAGGACGACCGTATAGTCGTCGGACATGTCGGCGGCGGGCCAACCTAGCCCCGGGGTCGTGGGGACGACCCTATAGTCGTCGGACATGTCGGCGGCTGGCCAACTTTGGCCCGGGGCGTGGGGACGACCCTATAGTCGTCGGACATGTCGGCGGAGGGCCAACCTAGTCCCGGGATCGTGGGGACGACCCTATAGTCGTCGGACATGTCGGCGGCAGGGCAACTTTGGCCCGTGGTCGTGGGGACGACCCTATAGTCGTCGGACAAGTCGGCGGCGGGCCAACCTAGTCCCGGGGTCGTGGAGACGACCCTATAGTCGTCGGTCATCACGGTGGCGGGCCAATCTAGTCCCGGGGTCGTGGGGACGACCCTATAGTCGTCGGACATGTCTGCGGCTGGGCAACTTTGGCCAGTGGTCGTGGGGACGACCCTATAGTCGTCGGACATGTCGGCGTCTGGCCAACCTAGACCCGGGGTGGTGGGGACGACCCTATAGTCGTCGGACATGTCGGCGGCTGGCCAACCTAGTCCCGTGGTCGTGGGGACGACCCCATAGTCGTAGGACACGTCGGCGGCTGGCCAACTTTGGCCCGGGGCGTGGGGACGACCCTACAGTCGTCGGACATGTCGGCGGCTGGCCAACCTAGTCCCGTGGTCGTGGGGACGACCCCATAGTCGTACGACACGTCGGCGGCGGGCCAACTTTGGCCCGGGGCGTGGGGACGACCCTATAGTCTACGGACATGTCGGCGGCGGGCCAACCTAGTCCCGGGGTCGTGGGTACGACCCTATAATCGTCGGACATGTCGGCGGCGGGCCAACCTAGTCCCGGGGTCGTGGGGACGACCCTATAGTCGTCGGTCAAGTCGGCGGCGGGCCAACCTAGTCCCGGGGTCGTGGGGACGACCCTATAGCCGTCGGACATGTCGGCGGCTGGCCAACTTTGGCCCGGGGCGTGGGGACGACCCTATAGTCGTCGGACATGTCGGCGGCTGGCCAACTTTGGCCCGGGGCGTGGGGACGACCCAATAGTCGTCGGACATGTCGGCGGCGGCCAACCTAGTCCCGAGGTCGTGGCGACGACCCTATAGTCGTCGGACATGTCGGCGGCAGGGCAACTTTGGCCCGTGGTCGTGGGGACGACCCTATAGTCGTCGGACATGTCGGCGGCAGGGCAACTTTGGCCCGTGGTCGTGGGGACGACCCTATAGTCGTCGGACAAGTCGGCGGCAGGCCAACCTAGTCCCGGGGTCGTGGGGACGACCGTATAGTCGCCGGACATGTCGGCGGCTGTCCAACTTTGGCCCGGGTCGTGGGGACGACCCTATAGTCGTCGGACAAGTCGGCGGCGGGCCGACCTAGTCCCGGGGTCCTGGGGACGACCCTATAGTCGTCGGACAAGTCGGCGGCGGGCCAACCTAGTCCCGTGGACGCGAGGACGACCGTATAGTCGTCGGACATGTCGGCGGCAGGGCAACTTTGGCCCGGGGCGTGGGGACGACCCTATAGTCGTCGGACATGTCGGCGGAGGGCCAACCTAGTCCCGGGATCGTGGGGACGACCCTATAGTCGTCGGACATGTCGGCGGCAGGGCAACTTTGGACCGTGGTCGTGGGGACGACCCTATAGTCGTCGGACAAGTCGGCGGCGGGCCAACCTAGTCCCGGGGTCGTGGAGACGACCCTATAGTCGTCGGACATCACGGTGGCGGGCCAATCTAGTCCCGGGGTCGTGGGGACGACCCTATAGTCGTCGGACATGTCTGCGGCTGGGCAACTTTGGCCAGTGGTCGTGGGGACGACCCTATAATCGTCGGACAAGTCGGCGGCGGGCCAACCTAGTCCCGGGGTCGTGGGGACGACCGTATAGTCGCCGGACATGACGGTGGCGGGCCAATCAAGTCCCGGGGTCGTGGGGACGACCCTATAGTCGTCGGACATGTCGGCGGCTGGCCAACTTTGGACCGGGGCGTGGGGACGACCCTATAGTCGTCGGACATGTCGGCGGCTGGGCAACTTTGGCCAGTGGTCGTGGGGACGACCCTATAGTCGTCGGACATGTCGGTGACTGGCCAACGTAGTCCCGGGTCCGCGGGGACGACCCTATAGTCGTCGGACATGTCGGCGGCTGGCCAACTTTGGCCCGGGGCGTGGGGACGACCCTATAGTCTACGGACATGTCGGCGGCGGGCCAACCTAGTCCCGGGGTCGTGGGGACGACCCTATAATCGTCGGACATGTCGGCGGCGGGCCAACCTAGTCCCGGGGTCGTGGGGACGACCCTATAGTCGTCGGACAAGTCGGCGGCGGGCCAACCTAGACCCGGGGTGGTGGGGACGACCCTATAGTCGTCGGACATGTCGGCGGCTGGCCAACCTAGCCCCGGGGTCGTGGGGACGACCCTATAGTCGTCGGACATGTCGGCGGCTGGCCAACTTTGGCCCGGGGCGTGGGGACGACCCTATAGTCGTCGGACATGTCGGCGGAGGGCCAACCTAGTCCCGGGATCGTGGGGACGACCCTATAGTCGTCGGACATGTCGGCGGCAGGGCAACTTTGGCCCGTGGTCGTGGGGACGACCCTATAGTCGTCGGACAAGTCGGCGGCGGGCCAACCTAGTCCCGGGGTCGTGGAGACGACCCTATAGTCGTCGGTCATCACGGTGGCGGGCCAATCTAGTCCCGGGGTCGTGGGGACGACCCTATAGTCGTCGGACATGTCTGCGGCTGGGCAACATTGGCCAGTGGTCGTGGGGACGACCCTATAGTCGTCGGACATGTCAGCGGCTGGCCAACCTAGACCCGGGGTGGTGGGGACGACCCTATAGTCGTCGGACATGTCGGCGGCTGGCCAACCTAGTCCCGTGGTCGTGGGGACGACCCCATATTCGTAGGACACGTCGGCGGCTGGCCAACTTTGGCCCGGGGCGTGGGGACGACCCTATAGTCGTCGGACATGTCGGCGGCTGGCCAACCTAGTCCCGTGGTCGTGGGGACGACCCCATAGTCGTAGGACACGTCGGCGGCGGGCCAACTTTGGCCCGGGGCGTGGGGACGACCCTATAGTCTACGGACATGTCGGCGGCTGGCCAACTTTGGCCCGGGGCGTGGGGACGACCCAATAGTCGTCGGACATGTCGGCGGCGGCCAACCTAGTCCCGAGGTCGTGGCGACGACCCTATAGTCGTCGGACATGTCGGCGGCAGGGCAACTTTGGCCCGTGGTCGTGGGGACGACCCTATAGTCGTCGGACATGTCGGCGGCAGGGCAACTTTGGCCCGTGGTCGTGGGGACGACCCTATAGTCGTCGGACATGTCGGTGACTGGCCAACGTAGTCCCGGGTTCGCGGGGACGACCCTATAGTCGTCGGACATGTCGGCGGCTGTCCAACTTTGGCCCGGGTCGTGGGGACGACCCTATAGTCGTCGGACAAGTCGGCGGCGGGCCGACCTAGTCCCGGGGTCCTGGGGACGACCCTATAGTCGTCGGACAAGTCGGCGGCGGGCCAACCTAGTCCCGTGGTCGCGAGGACGACCGTATAGTCGTCAGACATGTCGGCGGCAGGGCAACTTTGGCCCGTGGTCGTGGGGACGACCCTATAGTCGTCGGACAAGTCGGCGGCAGGCCAACCTAGTCCCGGGGTCGTGGGGACGACCGTATAGTCGCCGGACATGACGGTGGCGGGCCAATCAAGTCCCGGGGTCGTGGGGACGACCCTATAGTCGTCGGAAAAGTCGGCGGCGGGCCAACCTAGACCCGGGGTCGTGGGGACGACCCTATAGTCGTCGGACATGTCGGCGGCTGGGCAACTTTGGCCAGTGGTCGTGGGGACGACCCTATAGTCGTCGGACATGTCGGTGGCTGGCCAACGTAGTCCCGGGTTCGCGGGGACGACCCTATAGTCGTCGGACATGTCGGCGGCTGTCCAACTTTGGCCCGGGTCGTGGGGACGACCCTATAGTCGTCGGACAAGTCGGCGGCGGGCCGACCTAGTCCCGGGGTCCTGGGGACGACCCTATAGTCGTCGGACAAGTCGGCGGCGGGCCAACCTAGTCCCGTGGTCGCGAGGACGACCGTATAGTCGTCGGACATGTCGGCGGCAGGGCAACTTTGGCCCGGGGCGTGGGGACGACCTTATAGTCGTCGGACATGTCGGCGGAGGGCCAACCTAGTCCCGGGATTGTGGGGACGACCCTATAGTCGTCGGACATGTCGGCGGCAGGGCAACTTTGGCCCGTGGTCGTGGGGACGACCCTATAGTCGTCGGACAAGTCGGCGGCGGGCCAACCTAGTCCCGGGGTCGTGGAGACGACCCTATAGTCGTCGGACATCACGGTGGCGGGCCAATCTAGTCCCGGGGTCGTGGGGACGACCCTATAGTCGTCGGACATGTCTGCGGCTGGGCAACTTTGGCCAGTGGTCGTGGGGACGACCCTATAGTCGTCGGACAAGTCGGCGGCGGGCCAACCTAGTCCCGGGGTCGTGGGGACGACCGTATAGTCGCCGGACATGACGGTGGCGGGCCAATCAAGTCCCGGGGTCGTGGGGACGACCCTATAGTCGTCGGACATGTCGGCGGCTGGCCAACTTTGGACCGGGGCGTGGGGACGACCCTATAGTCGTCGGACATGTCGGCGGCTGGGCAACTTTGGCCAGTGGTCGTGGGGACGACCTTATAGTCGTCGGACATGTCGGTGACTGGCCAACGTAGTCCCGGGTCCGCGGGGACGACCCTATAGTCGTCGGACATGTCGGCGGCTGGCCAACTTTGGCCCGGGGCGTGGGGACGACCCTATAGTCTACGGACATGTCGGCGGCGGGCCAACCTAGTCCCGGGGTCGTGGGGACGACCCTATAATCGTCGGACATGTCGGCGGCGGGCCAACCTAGTCCCGGGGTCGTGGGGACGACCCTATAGTCGTCGGACAAGTCGGCGGCGGGCCAACCTAGTCCTGGGGACGTGGGGACGACCCTATAGTCGTCGGACATGTCGGCGGCAGGCCAACGTATGCCCAGGGTCGTAGGGACGAACCTATAGTCGTCGGACATGACGGTGGCGGGCCAATCTAGCCCCGGGGTCGTGGGGACGACCCTATAGACGTCGGACATGTCGGCGGTGGGCCAACCTAGTCCCGGGGTCGTGGGGACGACCCTATAGTCGTCGGAAAAGTCGGCGGCGGGCCAACCTAGACCCGGGGTCGTGGGGACGACCCTATAGTCGTCGGACATGTCGGCGGCAGGGCAACTTTGGACCGGGTCGTGGGGACGACCCTATAGTCGTCGGACATGACGGTGGCGGGCCAATCTAGCCCCGGGGTCGTGGGGACGACCCTATAGACGTCGGACATGTCGGCGGCTGGCCAACTTTGGCCCGTGGTCGTGGGAACGACCCTATAGTCGTCGGACATGTCGGTGACTGGCCAACGTAGTCCCGGGTTCGCGGGGACGACCCTATAGTCGTCGGACCTGTCGTCGGCTGTCCAACTTTGGCCCGGGTCGTGGGGACGACCCTATAGTCGTCGGACATGTCGGCGGCTGGGCAACTTTGGCCTGTGGTCGTGGGGACGACCCTATAGTCGTCGGACATGTCGGTGACTGGCCAACGTAGTCCCGGGTTCGCGGGGACGACCCTATAGTCGTCGGAAAAGTCGGCGGCGGGCCAACCTAGACCCGGGGTCGTGGGGACGACCCTATAGTCGTCGGACATGTCGGCGGCAGGGCAACTTTGGCCCGTGGTCGTGGGGACGACCCTATAGTCGTCGGACATGTCGGTGCCTGGCCAACGTTGTCCCGGGTTCGCGGGGACGACCCTATAGTCGTCGGACATGTCGGCGGCTGGCCAACTTTGGCCCGTGGTCGTGGGGACGACCCTATAGTCGTAGGACATGTCGGTGACTGGCCAACGTAGTCCCGGGTTCGCGGGGACGACCCTATAGTCGTCGGACATGTCGGCGGCTGTCCAACTTTGGCCCGGGTCGTGGGGACGACCCTATAGTCGTCGGACAAGTCGGCGGCGGGCCGACCTAGTCCCGGGGTCCTGGGGACGACCCTATAGTCGTCGGACAAGTCGGCGGCGGGCCAACCTAGTCCCGTGGTCGCGAGGACGACCGTATAGTCGTCGGACATGTCGGCGGCGGGCCAACCTAGTCCCGGGGTCATGGGGACGACCCTATAGTCGTCGGACATGTCGGCGGCTGGCCAACTTTGGCCCGGGTCGTGGGGACGACCCTATAGTCTACGGACATGTCGGCGGCGGGCCAACTTTGGCCCGTGGTCGTGGGGACGACCCTATAGTCGTCGGACATGACGGTGCCGGGGCAATCTAGCCCCGGGGTCATGGGGACGACCCTATAGTCGTCGAACATGTCGGCGGCTGGCCAACTTTGGCCCGGGTCGTGGGGACGACCCTATAGTCGTCGGACATGACGGTGCCGGGGCAATCTAGCCCCGGGGTCGTGGGGACGACCCTATACTCGTCGGACATGTCGGCGGATGGGCAACTTTGGCCTGTGGTCGTGGGGACGACCCTATAGTCGTCGGACATGTCGGTGACTGGCCAACCTAGTCCCGGGGTCGTGGGGACGACCCTATAGTCGTCGGTCAAGTCGGCGGCGGGCCAACCTAGTCCCGGGGTCGTGGGGACGACCCTATAGTCGTCGGACATGTCGGCGGCGGGCCAACCTAGTCCCGGGGTCGTGGGGACGACCCTATAGTCGTCGGAGAAGTCGGCGGCGGGCCAACCTAGACCCGGGGTCGTGGGGACGACCCTATAGTCGTCGGACATGTCGGCGGCTGGCCAACTTTGGCCCGGGGCGTGGGGACGACCCAATAGTCGTCGGACATGTCGGCGGCGGCCAACCTAGTCCCGAGGTCGTGGGGACGACCCTATAGTCGTCGGACATGTCGGCGGCAGGGCAACTTTGGCCCGTGGTCGTGGGGACGACCCTATAGTCGTCGGACATGTCGGTGACTGGCCAACATAGTCCCGGGGTCGTGGAGACGACCCTATAGTCGTCGGACATGTCGGCGGCTGGCCAACCTAGTCCCGTGGTCGTGGGGACGACCCCATAGTCGTAGGACACGTCGGCGGCGGGCCAACTTTGGCCCGGGGCGTGGGGACGACCCTATAGTCTACGGACATGTCGGCGCCGGGCCAACCTAGTCCCGGGGTCGTGGGGACGACCCTATAATCGTCGGACATGTCGGCGGCGGGCCAACCTAGTCCCGGGGTCGTGGGGACGACCCTATAGTCGTCGGAAAAGTCGGCGGCGGGCCAACCTAGACCCGGGGTCGTGGGGACGACCCTATAGTCGTCGGACATGTCGGCGGCAGCGCAACTTTGGCCCGTGGTCGTGGGGACGACCCTATAGTCGTCGGACATGTCGGTGACTGGCCAACGTAGTCCCGGGTTCGCGGGGACGACCCTATAGTCGTCGGACATGTCGGCGGCTGGCCAACTTTGGCCCGTGGTCGTGGGAACGACCCTATAGTCGTCGGACATGTCGGTGACTGGCCAACGTAGTCCCGGGTTCGCGGGGACGACCCTATAGTCGGCGGACATGTCGGCGGCTGGCCAACTTTGGCCCGGGGCGTGGGGACGACCCTATAGTCGTCGGACATGTCGGCGGAGGGCCAACCTAGTCCCGGGATCGTGGGAACGACCCTATAGTCGTCGGACATGTCGGCGGCAGGGCAACTTTGGCCCGTGGTCGTGGGGACGACCCTATAGTCGTCGGACAAGTCGGCGGCGGGCCAACCTAGTCCTTGGGTCGTGGAGACGACCCTATAGTCGTCGGACATCACGGTGGCGGGCCAATCTAGTCCCGGGGTCGTGGGGACGACCCTATAGTCGTCGGACATGTCTGCGGCTGGGCAACTTTGGCCAGTGGTCGTGGGGACGACCCTATAGTCGTCGGACATGTCGGCGGCTGGCCAACCTAGACCCGGGGTGGTGGGGACGTCCCTATAGTCGTCGGACATGTCGGCGGCTGGCCAACCTAGTCCCGTGGTCGTGGGGACGACCCCATAGTCGTAGGACACGTCGGCGGCGGGCCAACTTTGGCCCGGGGCGTGGGGACGACCCTATAGTCTACGGACATGTCGGCGGCGGGCCAACCTAGTCCCGGGGTCGTGGGTACGACCCTATAATCGTCGGACATGTCGGCGGCGGGCCAACCTAGTCCCGGGGTCGTGGGGACGACCCTATAGTCGTCGGTCAAGTCGGCGGCGGGCCAACCTAGTCCCGGGGTCGTGGGGACGACCCTATAGTCGTCGGACATGTCGGCGGCTGGCCAACTTTGGCCCGGGGCGTGGGGACGACCCTATAGTCGTCGGACATGTCGGCGGCTGGCCAACTTTGGCCCGGGGCGTGGGGACGACCCAATAGTCGTCGGACATGTCGGCGGCGGCCAACCTAGTCCCGAGGTCGTGGCGACGACCCTATAGTCGTCGGACATGTCGGCGGCAGGGCAACTTTGGCCCGTGGTCGTGGGGACGACCCTATAGTCGTCGGACATGTCGGTGACTGGCCAACCTAGTCCCGGAGTCGTGGAGACGACCCTATAGTTGTCGGACAAGTCGGCGGCGGGCCAACCTAGACCCGGGGTCGTGGGGACGACCCTATAGTCGTCGGACATGTCGGCGGCTGGCCAACTTTGGCCCGGGGCGTGGGGACGACCCTATAGTCTACGGACATGTCGGCGGCGGGCCAACTTTGGCCCGTGGTCGTGGGGACGACCCTATAGTAGTCGGACATGACGGTGCCGGGGCAATCTAGCCCCGGGGTCGAGGGGACGACCCTATAGACGTCGGACATGTCGGCGGCTGGCCAACCTAGTCCCGGGGTGGTAGGGACGACCCTATAATCGTCGGACAAGTCGGCGGCTGGCCAGCTTTGGCCCGGGGTAGTGGGGACGACCCTATAGTCGTCGGACATGTCGGCGGCTGGGCAACTTTGGCCAGTGGTCCTGGGGACGACCCTATAATCGTCGGACATGTCGGCGGCGGGCCAACCTAGTCCCGGGGTCGTGGGGACGACCCTATAGTCGTCGGACAAGTCGGCGGCGGGCCAACCTAGTCCCGGGGTCGTGGGGACGACCCTATAGTCGTCGGACATGTCGGCGGCTGGCCAACTTTGGCCCGGGGCGTGGGGACGACCCAATAGTCGTCGGACATGTCGGCGGCGGCCAACCTAGTCCCGAGGTCGTGGGGACGACCCTATAGTCGTCGGACATGTCGGCGGCAGGGCAACTTTGGCCCGTGGTCGTGGGGACGACCCTATAGTCGTCGGACATGTCGGCGGCTGGCCAACTTTGGCCCGTGGTCGTGGGAACGACCCTATAGTCGTCGGACATGTCGGCGGCAGGGCAACTTTGGCCCGTGGTCGTGGGGACGACCCTATAGTCGTCGGAGAAGTCGGCGGCGGGCCAACCTAGACCCGGGGTCGTGGGGACGACCCTATAGTCGTCGGACAAGTCGGCGGCGGGCCAACCTAGTCCTGGGGACGTGGGGACGACCCTATAGTCGTCGGACATGTCGGCGGCAGGCCAACGTATGCCCAGGGTCGTAGGGACGAACCTATAGTCGTCGGACATGACGGTGGCGGGCCAATCTAGCCCCGGGGTCGTGGGGACGACCCTATAGACGTCGGACATGTCGGCGGCGGGCCAACCTAGTCCCGGGGTCGTGGGGACGACCCTATAGTCGTCGGAAAAGTCGGCGGCGGGCCAACCTAGACCCGGGGTCGTGGGGACGACCCTATAGTCGTCGGACATGTCGGCGGCAGGGCAACTTTGGACCGGGTCGTGGGGACGACCCTATAGTCGTCGGACATGTCGGCGGCTGGGCAACTTTGGCCTGTGGTCGTGGGGACGACCCTATAGTCGTCGGACATGTCGGTGACTGGCCAACGTATGCCCAGGGTCGTAGGGACGAACCTATAGTCGTCGGACATGACGGTGGCGGGCCAATCTAGCCCCGGGGTCGTGGGGACGACCCTATAGACGTCGGACATGTCGGCGGCTGGCCAACTTTGGCCCGTGGTCGTGGGAACGACCCTATAGTCGTCGGACATGTCGGTGACTGGCCAACGTAGTCCCGGGTTCGCGGGGACGACCCTATAGTCGTCGGACCTGTCGGCGGCTGTCCAACTTTGGCCCGGGTCGTGGGGACGACCCTATAGTCGTCGGACATGTCGGCGGCTGGGCAACTTTGGCCTGTGGTCGTGGGGACGACCCTATAGTCGTCGGACATGTCGGTGACTGGCCAACGTAGTCCCGGGTTCGCGGGGACGACCCTATAGTCGTCGGAAAAGTCGGCGGCGGGCCAACCTAGACCCGGGGTCGTGGGGACGACCCTATAGTCGTCGGACATGTCGGCGGCAGGGCAACTTTGGCCCGTGGTCGTGGGGACGACCCTATAGTCGTCGGACATGTCGGTGCCTGGCCAACGTTGTCCCGGGTTCGCGGGGACGACCCTATAGTCGTCGGACATGTCGGCGGCTGGCCAACTTTGGCCCGTGGTCGTGGGGACAACCCTATAGTCGTAGGACATGTCGGCGGCGGGCCGACCTAGTCCCGGGGTCCTGGGGACGACCCTATAGTCGTCGGACAAGTCGGCGGCGGGCCAACCTAGTCCCGTGGTCGCGAGGACGACCGTATAGTCGTCGGACATGTCGGCGGCGGGCCAACCTAGTCCCGGGGTCATGGGGACGACCCTATAGTCGTCGGACATGTCGGCGGCTGGCCAACTTTGGCCCGGGTCGTGGGGACGACCCTATAGTCTACGGACATGTCGGCGGCGGGCCAACTTTGGCCCGTGGTCGTGGGGACGACCCTATAGTCGTCGGACATGACGGTGCCGGGGCAATCTAGCCCCGGGGTCATGGGGACGACCCTATAGTCGTCGGACATGTCGGCGGATGGGCAACTTTGGCCTGTGGTCGTGGGGACGACCCTATAGTCGTCGGACATGTCGGTGACTGGCCAACCTAGTCCCGGGGTCGTGGGGACGACCCTATAGTCGTCGGTCAAGTCGGCGGCGGGCCAACCTAGTCCCGGGGTCGTGGGGACGACCCTATAGTCGTCGGACATGTCGGCGGCGGGCCAACCTAGTCCCGGGGTCGTGGGGACGACCCTATAGTCGTCGGAGAAGTCGGCGGCGGGCCAACCTAGACCCGGGGTCGTGGGGACGACCCTATAGTCGTCGGACATGTCGGCGGCTGGCCAACTTTGGCCCGGGGCGTGGGGACGACCCAATAGTCGTCGGACATGTCGGCGGCGGCCAACCTAGTCCCGAGGTCGTGGGGACGACCCTATAGTCGTCGGACATGTCGGCGGCAGGGCAACTTTGGCCCGTGGTCGTGGGGACGACCCTATAGTCGTCGGACATGTCGGTGACTGGCCAACATAGTCCCGGGGTCGTGGAGACGACCCTATAGTCGTCGGACATGTCGGCGGCTGGCCAACCTAGTCCCGTGGTCGTGGGGACGACCCCATAGTCGTAGGACACGTCGGCGGCGGGCCAACTTTGGCCCGGGGCGTGGGGACGACCCTATAGTCTACGGACATGTCGGCGCCGGGCCAACCTAGTCCCGGGGTCGTGGGGACGACCCTATAATCGTCGGACATGTCGGCGGCGGGCCAACCTAGTCCCGGGGTCGTGGGGACGACCCTATAGTCGTCGGAAAAGTCGGCGGCGGGCCAACCTAGACCCGGGGTCGTGGGGACGACCCTATAGTCGTCGGACATGTCGGCGGCAGCGCAACTTTGGCCCGTGGTCGTGGGGACGACCCTATAGTCGTCGGACATGTCGGTGACTGGCCAACGTAGTCCCGGGTTCGCGGGGACGACCCTATAGTCGTCGGACATGTCGGCGGCTGGCCAACTTTGGCCCGTGGTCGTGCGAACGACCCTATAGTCGTCGGACATGTCGGTGACTGGCCAACGTAGTCCCGGGTTCGCGGGGACGACCCTATAGTCGTCGGACATGTCGGCGGCTGGCCAACTTTGGCCCGGGGCGTGGGGACGACCCTATAGTCGTCGGACATGTCGGCGGAGGGCCAACCTAGTCCCGGGATCGTGGGAACGACCCTATAGTCGTCGGACATGTCGGCGGCAGGGCAACTTTGGCCCGTGGTCGTGGGGACGACCCTATAGTCGTCGGACAAGTCGGCGGCGGGCCAACCTAGTCCCGGGGTCGTGGAGACGACCCTATAGTCGTCGGACATCACGGTGGCGGGCCAATCTAGTCCCGGGGTCGTGGGGACGACCCTATAGTCGTCGGACATGTCTGCGGCTGGGCAACTTTGGCCAGTGGTCGTGGGGACGACCCTATAGTCGTCGGACAAGTCGGCGGCGGGCCAACCTAGTCCCGGGGTCGTGGGGACGACCGTATAGTCGCCGGACATGACGGTGGCGGGCCAATCAAGTCCCGGGGTCGTGGGGACGACCCTATAGTCGTCGGACATGTCGGCGGCTGGCCAACTTTGGACCGGGGCGTGGGGACGACCCTATAGTCGTCGGACATGTCGGCGGCTGGGCAACTTTGGCCAGTGGTCGTGGGGACGACCTTATAGTCGTCGGACATGTCGGTGACTGGCCAACGTAGTCCCGGGTCCGCGGGGACGACCCTATAGTCGTCGGACATGTCGGCGGCTGGCCAACTTTGGCCCGGGGCGTGGGGACGACCCTATAGTCTACGGACATGTCGGCGGCGGGCCAACCTAGTCCCGGGGTCGTGGGGACGACCCTATAATCGTCGGACATGTCGGCGGCGGGCCAACCTAGTCCCGGGGTCGTGGGGACGACCCTATAGTCGTCGGACAAGTCGGCGGCGGGCCAACCTAGTCCTGGGGACGTGGGGACGACCCTATAGTCGTCGGACATGTCGGCGGCAGGCCAACGTATGCCCAGGGTCGTAGGGACGAACCTATAGTCGTCGGACATGACGGTGGCGGGCCAATCTAGCCCCGGGGTCGTGGGGACGACCCTATAGACGTCGGACATGTCGGCGGCGGGCCAACCTAGTCCCGGGGTCGTGGGGACGACCCTATAGTCGTCGGAAAAGTCGGCGGCGGGCCAACCTAGACCCGGGGTCGTGGGGACGACCCTATAGTCGTCGGACATGTCGGCGGCAGGGCAACTTTGGACCGGGTCGTGGGGACGACCCTATAGTCGTCGGACATGTCGGCGGCTGGGCAACTTTGGCCTGTGGTCGTGGGGACGACCCTATAGTCTACGGACATGTCGGCGGCGGGCCAACTTTGGCCCGTGGTCGTGGGGACGACCCTATAGTCGTCGGACATGACGGTGCCGGGGCAATCTAGCCCCGGGGTCATGGGGACGACCCTATAGTCGTCGAACATGTCGGCGGCTGGCCAACTTTGGCCCGGGTCGTGGGGACGACCCTATAGTCGTCGGACATGACGGTGCCGGGGCAATCTAGCCCCGGGGTCGTGGGGACGACCCTATACTCGTCGGACATGTCGGCGGATGGGCAACTTTGGCCTGTGGTCGTGGGGACGACCCTATAGTCGTCGGACATGTCGGTGACTGGCCAACCTAGTCCCGGGGTCGTGGGGACGACCCTATAGTCGTCGGTCAAGTCGGCGGCGGGCCAACCTAGTCCCGGGGTCGTGGGGACGACCCTATAGTCGTCGGACATGTCGGCGGCGGGCCAACCTAGTCCCGGGGTCGTGGGGACGACCCTATAGTCGTCGGAGAAGTCGGCGGCGGGCCAACCTAGACCCGGGGTCGTGGGGACGACCCTATAGTCGTCGGACATGTCGGCGGCTGGCCAACTTTGGCCCGGGGCGTGGGGACGACCCAATAGTCGTCGGACATGTCGGCGGCGGCCAACCTAGTCCCGAGGTCGTGGGGACGACCCTATAGTCGTCGGACATGTCGGCGGCAGGGCAACTTTGGCCCGTGGTCGTGGGGACGACCCTATAGTCGTCGGACATGTCGGTGACTGGCCAACATAGTCCCGGGGTCGTGGAGACGACCCTATAGTCGTCGGACATGTCGGCGGCTGGCCAACCTAGTCCCGTGGTCGTGGGGACGACCCCATAGTCGTAGGACACGTCGGCGGCGGGCCAACTTTGGCCCGGGGCGTGGGGACGACCCTATAGTCTACGGACATGTCGGCGCCGGGCCAACCTAGTCCCGGGGTCGTGGGGACGACCCTATAATCGTCGGACATGTCGGCGGCGGGCCAACCTAGTCCCGGGGTCGTGGGGACGACCCTATAGTCGTCGGAAAAGTCGGCGGCGGGCCAACCTAGACCCGGGGTCGTGGGGACGACCCTATAGTCGTCGGACATGTCGGCGGCAGCGCAACTTTGGCCCGTGGTCGTGGGGACGACCCTATAGTCGTCGGACATGTCGGTGACTGGCCAACGTAGTCCCGGGTTCGCGGGGACGACCCTATAGTCGTCGGACATGTCGGCGGCTGGCCAACTTTGGCCCGTGGTCGTGCGAACGACCCTATAGTCGTCGGACATGTCGGTGACTGGCCAACGTAGTCCCGGGTTCGCGGGGACGACCCTATAGTCGTCGGACATGTCGGCGGCTGGCCAACTTTGGCCCGGGGCGTGGGGACGACCCTATAGTCGTCGGACATGTCGGCGGAGGGCCAACCTAGTCCCGGGATCGTGGGAACGACCCTATAGTCGTCGGACATGTCGGCGGCAGGGCAACTTTGGCCCGTGGTCGTGGGGACGACCCTATAGTCGTCGGACAAGTCGGCGGCGGGCCAACCTAGTCCCGGGGTCGTGGAGACGACCCTATAGTCGTCGGACATCACGGTGGCGGGCCAATCTAGTCCCGGGGTCGTGGGGACGACCCTATAGTCGTCGGACATGTCTGCGGCTGGGCAACTTTGGCCAGTGGTCGTGGGGACGACCCTATAGTCGTCGGACAAGTCGGCGGCGGGCCAACCTAGTCCCGGGGTCGTGGGGACGACCGTATAGTCGCCGGACATGACGGTGGCGGGCCAATCAAGTCCCGGGGTCGTGGGGACGACCCTATAGTCGTCGGACATGTCGGCGGCTGGCCAACTTTGGACCGGGGCGTGGGGACGACCCTATAGTCGTCGGACATGTCGGCGGCTGGGCAACTTTGGCCAGTGGTCGTGGGGACGACCTTATAGTCGTCGGACATGTCGGTGACTGGCCAACGTAGTCCCGGGTCCGCGGGGACGACCCTATAGTCGTCGGACATGTCGGCGGCTGGCCAACTTTGGCCCGGGGCGTGGGGACGACCCTATAGTCTACGGACATGTCGGCGGCGGGCCAACCTAGTCCCGGGGTCGTGGGGACGACCCTATAATCGTCGGACATGTCGGCGGCGGGCCAACCTAGTCCCGGGGTCGTGGGGACGACCCTATAGTCGTCGGACAAGTCGGCGGCGGGCCAACCTAGTCCTGGGGACGTGGGGACGACCCTATAGTCGTCGGACATGTCGGCGGCAGGCCAACGTATGCCCAGGGTCGTAGGGACGAACCTATAGTCGTCGGACATGACGGTGGCGGGCCAATCTAGCCCCGGGGTCGTGGGGACGACCCTATAGACGTCGGACATGTCGGCGGCGGGCCAACCTAGTCCCGGGGTCGTGGGGACGACCCTATAGTCGTCGGAAAAGTCGGCGGCGGGCCAACCTAGACCCGGGGTCGTGGGGACGACCCTATAGTCGTCGGACATGTCGGCGGCAGGGCAACTTTGGACCGGGTCGTGGGGACGACCCTATAGTCGTCGGACATGTCGGCGGCTGGGCAACTTTGGCCTGTGGTCGTGGGGACGACCCTATAGTCGTCGGACATGTCGGTGACTGGCCAACGTATGCCCAGGGTCGTAGGGACGAACCTATAGTCGTCGGACATGACGGTGGCGGGCCAATCTAGCCCCGGGGTCGTGGGGACGACCCTATAGACGTCGGACATGTCGGCGGCTGGCCAACTTTGGCCCGTGGTCGTGGGAACGACCCTATAGTCGTCGGACATGTCGGTGACTGGCCAACGTAGTCCCGGGTTCGCGGGGACGACCCTATAGTCGTCGGACCTGTCGGCGGCTGTCCAACTTTGGCCCGGGTCGTGGGGACGACCCTATAGTCGTCGGACATGTCGGCGGCTGGGCAACTTTGGCCTGTGGTCGTGGGGACGACCCTATAGTCGTCGGACATGTCGGTGACTGGCCAACGTAGTCCCGGGTTCGCGGGGACGACCCTATAGTCGTCGGAAAAGTCGGCGGCGGGCCAACCTAGACCCGGGGTCGTGGGGACGACCCTATAGTCGTCGGACATGTCGGCGGCAGGGCAACTTTGGCCCGTGGTCGTGGGGACGACCCTATAGTCGTCGGACATGTCGGTGCCTGGCCAACGTTGTCCCGGGTTCGCGGGGACGACCCTATAGTCGTCGGACATGTCGGCGGCTGGCCAACTTTGGCCCGTGGTCGTGGGGACGACCCTATAGTCGTAGGACATGTCGGTGACTGGCCAACGTAGTCCCGGGTTCGCGGGGACGACCCTATAGTCGTCGGACATGTCGGCGGCTGTCCAACTTTGGCCCGGGTCGTGGGGACGACCCTATAGTCGTCGGACAAGTCGGCGGCGGGCCGACCTAGTCCCGGGGTCCTGGGGACGACCCTATAGTCGTCGGACAAGTCGGCGGCGGGCCAACCTAGTCCCGTGGTCGCGAGGACGACCGTATAGTCGTCGGACATGTCGGCGGCGGGCCAACCTAGTCCCGGGGTCATGGGGACGACCCTATAGTCGTCGGACATGTCGGCGGCTGGCCAACTTTGGCCCGGGTCGTGGGGACGACCCTATAGTCTACGGACATGTCGGCGGCGGGCCAACTTTGGCCCGTGGTCGTGGGGACGACCCTATAGTCGTCGGACATGACGGTGCCGGGGCAATCTAGCCCCGGGGTCATGGGGACGACCCTATAGTCGTCGAACATGTCGGCGGCTGGCCAACTTTGGCCCGGGTCGTGGGGACGACCCTATAGTCGTCGGACATGACGGTGCCGGGGCAATCTAGCCCCGGGGTCGTGGGGACGACCCTATACTCGTCGGACATGTCGGCGGCGGCCAACCTAGTCCCGAGGTCGTGGGGACGACCCTATAGTCGTCGGACATGTCGGCGGCAGGGCAACTTTGGCCCGTGGTCGTGGGAACGACCCTATAGTCGTCGGACATGTCGGTGACTGGCCAACGTAGTCCCGGGTTCGCGGGGACGACCCTATAGTCGTCGGACATGTCGGCGGCTGGCCAACTTTGGCCCGGGGCGTGGGGACGACCCTATAGTCGTCGGACATGTCGGCGGAGGGCCAACCTAGTCCCGGGATCGTGGGAACGACCCTATAGTCGTCGGACATGTCGGCGGCAGGGCAACTTTGGCCCGTGGTCGTGGGGACGACCCTATAGTCGTCGGACAAGTCGGCGGCGGGCCAACCTAGTCCCGGGGTCGTGGAGACGACCCTATAGTCGTCGGACATCACGGTGGCGGGCCAATCTAGTCCCGGGGTCGTGGGGACGACCCTATAGTCGTCGGACATGTCGGCGGCGGGCCAACCTAGTCCCGGGGTCGTGGGGACGACCCTATAGTCGTCGGAGAAGTCGGCGGCGGGCCAACCTAGACCCGGGGTCGTGGGGACGACCCTATAGTCGTCGGACATGTCGGCGGCTGGCCAACTTTGGCCCGGGGCGTGGGGACGACCCAATAGTCGTCGGACATGTCGGCGGCGGCCAACCTAGTCCCGAGGTCGTGGGGACGACCCTATAGTCGTCGGACATGTCGGCGGCTGGCCAACTTTGGCCCGGGGCGTGGGGACGACCCTATAGTCTACGGACATGTCGGCGGCGGGCCAACCTAGTCCCGGGGTCGTGGGGACGACCCTATAATCGTCGGACATGTCGGCGGCGGGCCAACCTAGTCCCGGGGTCGTGGGGACGACCCTATAGTCGTCGGACAAGTCGGCGGCGGGCCAACCTAGTCCTGGGGACGTGGGGACGACCCTATAGTCGTCGGACATGTCGGCGGCAGGCCAACGTATGCCCAGGGTCGTAGGGACGAACCTATAGTCGTCGGACATGACGGTGGCGGGCCAATCTAGCCCCGGGGTCGTGGGGACGACCCTATAGACGTCGGACATGTCGGCGGCGGGCCAACCTAGTCCCGGGGTCGTGGGGACGACCCTATAGTCGTCGGAAAAGTCGGCGGCGGGCCAACCTAGACCCGGGGTCGTGGGGACGACCCTATAGTCGTCGGACATGTCGGCGGCAGGGCAACTTTGGACCGGGTCGTGGGGACGACCCTATAGTCGTCGGACATGTCGGCGGCTGGGCAACTTTGGCCTGTGGTCGTGGGGACGACCCTATAGTCGTCGGACATGTCGGTGACTGGCCAACGTATGCCCAGGGTCGTAGGGACGAACCTATAGTCGTCGGACATGACGGTGGCGGGCCAATCTAGCCCCGGGGTCGTGGGGACGACCCTATAGACGTCGGACATGTCGGCGGCTGGCCAACTTTGGCCCGTGGTCGTGGGAACGACCCTATAGTCGTCGGACATGTCGGTGACTGGCCAACGTAGTCCCGGGTTCGCGGGGACGACCCTATAGTCGTCGGACCTGTCGGCGGCTGTCCAACTTTGGCCCGGGTCGTGGGGACGACCCTATAGTCGTCGGACATGTCGGCGGCTGGGCAACTTTGGCCTGTGGTCGTGGGGACGACCCTATAGTCGTCGGACATGTCGGTGACTGGCCAACGTAGTCCCGGGTTCGCGGGGACGACCCTATAGTCGTCGGAAAAGTCGGCGGCGGGCCAACCTAGACCCGGGGTCGTGGGGACGACCCTATAGTCGTCGGACATGTCGGCGGCAGGGCAACTTTGGCCCGTGGTCGTGGGGACGACCCTATAGTCGTCGGACATGTCGGTGCCTGGCCAACGTTGTCCCGGGTTCGCGGGGACGACCCTATAGTCGTCGGACATGTCGGCGGCTGGCCAACTTTGGCCCGTGGTCGTGGGGACGACCCTATAGTCGTAGGACATGTCGGTGACTGGCCAACGTAGTCCCGGGTTCGCGGGGACGACCCTATAGTCGTCGGACATGTCGGCGGCTGTCCAACTTTGGCCCGGGTCGTGGGGACGACCCTATAGTCGTCGGACAAGTCGGCGGCGGGCCGACCTAGTCCCGGGGTCCTGGGGACGACCCTATAGTCGTCGGACAAGTCGGCGGCGGGCCAACCTAGTCCCGTGGTCGCGAGGACGACCGTATAGTCGTCGGACATGTCGGCGGCGGGCCAACCTAGTCCCGGGGTCATGGGGACGACCCTATAGTCGTCGGACATGTCGGCGGCTGGCCAACTTTGGCCCGGGTCGTGGGGACGACCCTATAGTCTACGGACATGTCGGCGGCGGGCCAACTTTGGCCCGTGGTCGTGGGGACGACCCTATAGTCGTCGGACATGACGGTGCCGGGGCAATCTAGCCCCGGGGTCATGGGGACGACCCTATAGTCGTCGAACATGTCGGCGGCTGGCCAACTTTGGCCCGGGTCGTGGGGACGACCCTATAGTCGTCGGACATGACGGTGCCGGGGCAATCTAGCCCCGGGGTCGTGGGGACGACCCTATACTCGTCGGACATGTCGGCGGATGGGCAACTTTGGCCTGTGGTCGTGGGGACGACCCTATAGTCGTCGGACATGTCGGTGACTGGCCAACCTAGTCCCGGGGTCGTGGGGACGACCCTATAGTCGTCGGTCAAGTCGGCGGCGGGCCAACCTAGTCCCGGGGTCGTGGGGACGACCCTATAGTCGTCGGACATGTCGGCGGCGGGCCAACCTAGTCCCGGGGTCGTGGGGACGACCCTATAGTCGTCGGAGAAGTCGGCGGCGGGCCAACCTAGACCCGGGGTCGTGGGGACGACCCTATAGTCGTCGGACATGTCGGCGGCTGGCCAACTTTGGCCCGGGGCGTGGGGACGACCCAATAGTCGTCGGACATGTCGGCGGCGGCCAACCTAGTCCCGAGGTCGTGGGGACGACCCTATAGTCGTCGGACATGTCGGCGGCAGGGCAACTTTGGCCCGTGGTCGTGGGGACGACCCTATAGTCGTCGGACATGTCGGTGACTGGCCAACATAGTCCCGGGGTCGTGGAGACGACCCTATAGTCGTCGGACATGTCGGCGGCTGGCCAACCTAGTCCCGTGGTCGTGGGGACGACCCCATAGTCGTAGGACACGTCGGCGGCGGGCCAACTTTGGCCCGGGGCGTGGGGACGACCCTATAGTCTACGGACATGTCGGCGCCGGGCCAACCTAGTCCCGGGGTCGTGGGGACGACCCTATAATCGTCGGACATGTCGGCGGCGGGCCAACCTAGTCCCGGGGTCGTGGGGACGACCCTATAGTCGTCGGAAAAGTCGGCGGCGGGCCAACCTAGACCCGGGGTCGTGGGGACGACCCTATAGTCGTCGGACATGTCGGCGGCAGCGCAACTTTGGCCCGTGGTCGTGGGGACGACCCTATAGTCGTCGGACATGTCGGTGACTGGCCAACGTAGTCCCGGGTTCGCGGGGACGACCCTATAGTCGTCGGACATGTCGGCGGCTGGCCAACTTTGGCCCGTGGTCGTGGGAACGACCCTATAGTCGTCGGACATGTCGGTGACTGGCCAACGTAGTCCCGGGTTCGCGGGGACGACCCTATAGTCGTCGGACATGTCGGCGGCTGGCCAACTTTGGCCCGGGGCGTGGGGACGACCCTATAGTCGTCGGACATGTCGGCGGAGGGCCAACCTAGTCCCGGGATCGTGGGAACGACCCTATAGTCGTCGGACATGTCGGCGGCAGGGCAACTTTGGCCCGTGGTCGTGGGGACGACCCTATAGTCGTCGGACAAGTCGGCGGCGGGCCAACCTAGTCCCGGGGTCGTGGAGACGACCCTATAGTCGTCGGACATCACGGTGGCGGGCCAATCTAGTCCCGGGGTCGTGGGGACGACCCTATAGTCGTCGGACATGTCTGCGGCTGGGCAACTTTGGCCAGTGGTCGTGGGGACGACCCTATAGTCGTCGGACATGTCGGCGGCTGGCCAACCTAGACCCGGGGTGGTGGGGACGTCCCTATAGTCGTCGGACATGTCGGCGGCTGGCCAACCTAGTCCCGTGGTCGTGGGGACGACCCCATAGTCGTAGGACACGTCGGCGGCGGGCCAACTTTGGCCCGGGGCGTGGGGACGACCCTATAGTCTACGGACATGTCGGCGGCGGGCCAACCTAGTCCCGGGGTCGTGGGTACGACCCTATAATCGTCGGACATGTCGGCGGCGGGCCAACCTAGTCCCGGGGTCGTGGGGACGACCCTATAGTCGTCGGTCAAGTCGGCGGCGGGCCAACCTAGTCCCGGGGTCGTGGGGACGACCCTATAGTCGTCGGACATGTCGGCGGCTGGCCAACTTTGGCCCGGGGCGTGGGGACGACCCTATAGTCGTCGGACATGTCGGCGGCTGGCCAACTTTGGCCCGGGGCGTGGGGACGACCCAATAGTCGTCGGACATGTCGGCGGCGGCCAACCTAGTCCCGAGGTCGTGGCGACGACCCTATAGTCGTCGGACATGTCGGCGGCAGGGCAACTTTGGCCCGTGGTAGTGGGGACGACCCTATAGTCGTCGGACATGTCGGTGACTGGCCAACCTAGTCCCGGAGTCGTGGAGACGACCCTATAGTTGTCGGACAAGTCGGCGGCGGGCCAACCTAGACCCGGGGTCGTGGGGACGACCCTATAGTCGTCGGACATGTCGGCGGCTGGCCAACTTTGGCCCGGGGCGTGGGGACGACCCTATAGTCTACGGACATGTCGGCGGCGGGCCAACTTTGGCCCGTGGTCGTGGGGACGACCCTATAGTAGTCGGACATGACGGTGCCGGGGCAATCTAGCCCCGGGGTCGAGGGGACGACCCTATAGACGTCGGACATGTCGGCGGCTGGCCAACCTAGTCCCGGGGTGGTAGGGACGACCCTATAATCGTCGGACAAGTCGGCGGCTGGCCAGCTTTGGCCCGGGGTAGTGGGGACGACCCTATAGTCGTCGGACATGTCGGCGGCTGGGCAACGTTGGCCAGTGGTCCTGGGGACGACCCTATAATCGTCGGACATGTCGGCGGCGGGCCAACCTAGTCCCGGGGTCGTGGGGACGACCCTATAGTCGTCGGACAAGTCGGCGGCGGGCCAACCT
Organism: Andrena fulva; assembly: GCA_946251845.1. Classification (NCBI taxonomy): domain Eukaryota; kingdom Metazoa; phylum Arthropoda; class Insecta; order Hymenoptera; family Andrenidae; genus Andrena; species Andrena fulva. The sequence goes on from CAMITZ010000214.1 coordinate 190,489, forward strand.
AGTCCCGGGGTCGTGGGGACGACCCTATAGTCGTCGGACATGTCGGCGGCTGGCCAACTTTGGCCCGGGGCGTGGGGACGACCCAATAGTCGTCGGACATGTCGGCGGCGGCCAACCTAGTCCCGAGGTCGTGGGGACGACCCTATAGTCGTCGGACATGTCGGCGGCAGGGCAACTTTGGCCCGTGGTCGTGGGGACGACCCTATAGTCGTCGGACATGTCGGCGGCTGGCCAACTTTGGCCCGTGGTCGTGGGAACGACCCTATAGTCGTCGGACATGTCGGTGACTGGCCAACGTAGTCCCGGGTTCGCGGGGACGACCCTATAGTCGTCGGACATGTCGGCGGCTGTCCAACTTTGGCCCGGGTCGTGGGGACGACCCTATAGTCGTCGGACATGTCGGCGGCTGTCCAACTTTGGCCCGGGTCGTGGGGACGACCCTATAGTCGTCGGACATGTCGGCGGCTGGGCAACTTTGGCCTGTGGTCGTGGGGACGACCCTATAGTCGTCGGACATGTCGGTGACTGGCCAACCTAGTCCCGGGGTCGTGGGGACGACCCTATAGTCGTCGGACAAGTCGGCGGCGGGCCAACCTAGCCCCGGGGTCGTGGGGACGACCCTATAGTCGTCGGACATGTCGGCGGCTGGGCAACTTTGGCCTGTGGTCGTGGGGACGACCCTATAGTCGTCGGACATGTCGGTGACTGGCCAACGTAGTCCCGGGTTCGCGGGGACGACCCTATAGTCGTCGGACATGTCGGCGGCTGTCCAACTTTGGCCCGGGTCGTGGGGACGACCCTATAGTCGTCGGACATGTCGGTGACGGGCCAACCTAGTCCCGGGGTCGTGGAGACGACCCTATAGTCGTCGGACAAGTCGGCGGTGGGCCAACCTAGACCCGGGGTCGTGGGGACGACCCTATAGTCGTCGGACATGTCGGCGGCTGGCCAACTTTGGCCCGGGGCGTGGGGACGACCCTATAGTCGTCGGACATGACGGTGCCGGGGCAATCTAGCCCCGGGGTCGAGGGGACGACCCTATAGACGTCGGACATGTCGGCGGCTGGCCAACCTAGTCCCGGGGTCGTGGGGACGACCCTATAGTCGTCGGAAAAGTCGGCGGCGGGCCAACCTAGACCCGGGGTCGTGGGGACGACCCTATAGTCGTCGGACATGTCGGCGGCAGGGCAACTTTGGCCCGTGGTCGTGGGGACGACCCTATAGTCGTCGGACATGTCGGTGACTGGCCAACGTAGTCCCGGGTTCGCGGGGACGACCCTATAGTCGTCGGACATGTCGGCGGCTGGCCAACTTTGGCCCGTGGTCGTGGGGACGACCCTATAGTCGTCGGACATGTCGGTGACTGGCCAACGTAGTCCCGGGTTCGCGGGGACGACCCTATAGTCGTCGGACATGTCGGCGGCTGTCCAACTTTGGCCCGGGTCGTGGGGACGACCCTATAGTCGTCGGACAAGTCGGCGGCGGGCCGACCTAGTCCCGGGGTCCTGGGGACGACCCTATAGTCGTCGGACAAGTCGGCGGCGGGCCAACCTAGTCCCGTGGTCGTGGGGACGACCGTATAGTCGTCGGACAAGTCGGCGGCGGGCCAACCTAGTCCCGTGGTCGCGAGGACGACCGTATAGTCATCGGACATGTCGGCGGCGGGCCAACCTAGTCCCGGGGTCATGGGGACGACCCTATAGTCGTCGGACATGTCGGCGGTTGGCCAACTTTGGCCCGGGTCGTGGGGACGACCCTATAGTCGTCGGACATGGCGGTGCCGGGGCAATCTAGCCCCGGGGTCGTGGGGACGACCCTATAGTCGTCGGACATGTCGGCGGCTGGGCAACTTTGGCCTGTGGTCGTGGGGACGACCCTATAGTCGTCGGACATGTCGGTGACTGGCCAACGTAGTCCCGGGTTCGCGGGGACGACCCTATAGTCGTCGGACATGTCGGCATCTGGCCAACTTTGGCCCGTGGTCGTGGGGACGACCCTATAGTCGTCGGACATGTCGGTGACTGGCCAACGTAGTCCCGGGTTCGCGGGGACGACCCTATAGTCGTCGGACATGTCGGCGGCTGTCCAACTTTGGCCCGGGTCGTGGGGACGACCCTATAGTCGTCGGACAAGTCGGCGGCGGGCCGACCTAGTCCCGGGGTCCTGGGGACGACCCTATAGTCGTCGGACAAGTCGGCGGCGGGCCAACCTAGTCCCGTGGTCGTGGGGACGACCGTATAGTCGTCGGACAAGTCGGCGGCGGGCCAACCTAGTCCCGTGGTCGCGAGGACGACCGTATAGTCATCGGACATGTCGGCGGCGGGCCAACCTAGTCCCGGGGTCATGGGGACGACCCTATAGTCGTCGGACATGTCGGCGGCTGGCCAACTTTGGCCCGGGTCGTGGGGACGACCCTATAGTCGTCGGACATGGCGGTGCCGGGGCAATCTAGCCCCGGGGTCGTGGGGACGACCCTATAGTCGTCGGACATGTCGGCGGCTGGGCAACTTTGGCCTGTGGTCGTGGGGACGACCCTATAGTCGTCGGACATGTCGGTGACTGGCCAACCTAGTCCCGGGGTCGTGGGGACGACCCTATAGTCGTCGGTCAAGTCGGCGGCGGGCCAACCTAGTCCCGGGGTCGTGGGGACGACCCTATAGTCGTCCGACATGTCGGCGGCGGGCCAACCTAGTCCCGGGGTCGTGGGGACGACCCTATAGTCGTCGGACATGTCGGCGGCTGTCCAACTTTGGCCCGGGTCGTGGGGACGACCCTATAGTCGTCGGACAAGTCGGCGGCGGGCCGACCTAGTCCCGGGGTCCTGGGGACGACCCTATAGTCGTCGGACAAGTCGGCGGCGGGCCAACCTAGTCCCGTGGTCGTGGGGACGACCGTATAGTCGTCGGACAAGTCGGCGGCGGGCCAACCTATTCCCGTGGTCGCGAGGACGACCGTATAGTCGTCGGACATGTCGGCGGCGGGCCAACCTAGTCCCGGGGTCATGGGGACGACCCTATAGTCTACGGACATGTCGGCGGCGGGCCAACCTAGTCCCGGGGTCGTGGGGACGACCCTATAATCGTCGGACATGTCGGCGGCGGGCCAACCTAGTCCCGGGGTCGTGGGGACGACCCTATAGTCGTCGGACAAGTCGGCGGCGGGCCAACCTAGTCCTGGGGACGTGGGGACGACCCTATAGTCGTCGGACATGTCGGCGGCAGGCCAACGTATGCCCGGGGCTTGGGGACGACCCTATAGTCTACGGACATGTCGGCGGCGGGCCAACCTAGTCCCGGGGTCGTGGGGACGACCGTATAGTCGCCGGACATGACGGTGGCGGGCCAATCAAGTCCCGGGGTCGTGGGGACGACCCTATAGTCGTCGGACATGTCGGCGGCTGGCCAACTTTGGACCGGGGCGTGGGGACGACCCTATAGTCGTCGGACATGTCGGCGGCAGGGCAACTTTGGCCCGGGGCGTGGGGACGACCCTATAGTCGTCGGACATGTCGGCGGAGGGCCAACCTAGTCCCGGGATCGTGGGGACGACCCTATAGTCGTCGGACATGTCGGCGGCAGGGCAACTTTGGCCCGTGGTCGTGGGGACGACCCTATAGTCGTCGGACAAGTCGGCGGCGGGCCAACCTAGTCCCGGGGTCGTGGAGACGACCCTATAGTCGTCGGACATCACGGTGGCGGGCCAATCTAGTCCCGGGGTCGTGGGGACGACCCTATAGTCGTCGGACATGTCTGCGGCTGGGCAACTTTGGCCAGTGGTCGTGGGGACGACCCTATAGTCGTCGGACAAGTCGGCGGCGGGCCAACCTAGTCCCGGGGTCGTGGGGACGAACCTATAGTCGTCGGACATGACGGTGGCGGGCCAATCTAGCCCCGGGGTCGTGGGGACGACCCTATAGACGTCGGACATGTCGGCGGCGGGCCAACCTAGTCCCGGGGTCGTGGGGACGACCCTATAGTCGTCGGAAAAGTCGGCGGCGGGCCAACCTAGACCCGGGGTCGTGGGGACGACCCTATAGTCGTCGGACATGTCGGCGGCAGGGCAACTTTGGGCCGTGGTCGTGGGGACGACCCTATAGTCGTCGGACATGTCGGTGACTGGCCAACGTAGTCCCGGGTTCGCGGGGACGACCCTATAGTCGTCGGACATGTCGGCGGCTGGCCAACTTTGGCCCGTGGTCGTGGGAACGACCCTATAGTCGTCGGACATGTCGGTGACTGGCCAACGTAGTCCCGGGTTCGCGGGGACGACCCTATAGTCGTCGGACCTGTCGGCGGCTGTCCAACTTTGGCCCGGGTCGTGGGGACGACCCTATAGTCGTCGGACATGTCGGCGGCTGGGCAACTTTGGCCTGTGGTCGTGGGGACGACCCTATAGTCGTCGGACATGTCGGTGACTGGCCAACGTAGTCCCGGGTTCGCGGGGACGACCCTATAGTCGTCGGAAAAGTCGGCGGCGGGCCAACCTAGACCCGGGGTCGTGGGGACGACCCTATAGTCGTCGGACATGTCGGCGGCAGGGCAACTTTGGCCCGTGGTCGTGGGGACGACCCTATAGTCGTCGGACATGTCGGTGCCTGGCCAACGTTGTCCCGGGTTCGCGGGGACGACCCTATAGTCGTCGGACATGTCGGCGGCGGGCCAACCTAGTCCCGGGGTCATGGGGACGACCCTATAGTCGTCGGACATGTCGGCGGCTGGCCAACTTTGGCCCGGGTCGTGGGGACGACCCTATAGTCGTCGGACATGTCGGTGACTGGCCAACCTAGTCCCGGGGTCGTGGAGTCGACCCTATAGTCGTCGGACAAGTCGGCGGCGGGCCAACCTAGACCCGGGGTCGTGGGGACGACCCTATAGACGTCGGACATGTCGGCGGCTGGCCAACTTTGGCCCGGGGCGTGGGGACGACCCTATAGTCTACGGACATGTCGGCGGCGGGCCAACTTTGGCCCGTGGTCGTGGGGACGACCCTATAGTCGTCGGACATGACGGTGCCGGGGCAATCTAGCCCCGGGGTCGAGGGGACGACCCTATAGACGTCGGACATGTCGGCGGCTGGCCAACCTAGTCCCGGGGTGGTAGGGACGACCCTATAATCGTCGGACAAGTCGGCGGCTGGCCAGCTTTAGCCCGGGGTAGTGGGGACGACCCTATAGTCGTCGGACATGTCGGCGGCTGGGCAACTTTGGCCAGTGGTCGTGGGGACGACCCTATAGTCGTCGGACATGTCGGCGGCAGGGCAACTTTGGCCCATGGTCGTGGGGACGACCCTATAGTCGTCGGACATGTCGGCGGCTGGCCAACCTAGACCCGGGGTGGTGGGGACGACCCTATAGTCGTCGGACATGTCGGCGGCTGGCCAACCTAGTCCCGTGGTCGTGGGGACGACCCCATAGTCGTAGGACACGTCGGCGGCGGGCCAACTTTGGCCCGGGGCGTGGGGACGACCCTATAGTCTACGGACATGTCGGCGGCGGGCCAACCTAGTCCCGTGGTCGCGAGGACGACCGTATAGTCGTCGGACATGTCGGCGGCGGGCCAACCTAGTCCCGGGGTCATGGGGACGACCCTATAGTCGTCGGACATGTCGGCGGCTGGCCAACTTTGGCCCGGGTCGTGGGGACGACCCTATAGTCGTCGGACATGACGGTGCCGGGGCAATCTAGCCCCGGGGTCGTGGGGACGACCCTATACTCGTCGGACATGTTGGCGGATGGGCAACTTTGGCCTGTGGTCGTGGGGACGACCCTATAGTCGTCGGACATGTCGGTGACTGGCCAACCTAGTCCCGGGGTCGTGGGGACGACCCTATAGTCGTCGGTCAAGTCGGCGGCGGGCCAACCTAGTCCCGGGGTCGTGGGGACGACCCTATAGTCGTCGGACATGTCGGCGGCGGGCCAACCTAGTCCCGGGGTCGTGGGGACGACCCTATAGTCGTCGGACAAGTCGGCGGCGGGCCAACCTAGACCCGGGGTCGTGGGGACGACCCTATAGTCGTCGGACATGTCGGCGGCTGGCCAACTTTGGCCCGGGGCGTGGGGACGACCCAATAGTCGTCGGACATGTCGGCGGCGGCCAACCTAGTCCCGAGGTCGTGGGGACGACCCTATAGTCGCCGGACATGTCGGCGGCAGGGCAACTTTGGCCCGTGGTCGTGGGGACGACCCTATAGTCGTCGGACATGTCGGTGACTGGCCAACATAGTCCCGGGGTCGTGGAGACGACCCTATAGTCGTCGGACATGTCGGCGGCTGGCCAACCTAGTCCCGTGGTCGTGGGGACGACCCCATAGTCGTAGGACACGTCGGCGGCGGGCCAACTTTGGCCCGGGGCGTGGGGACGACCCTATAGTCTACGGACATGTCGGCGGCGGGCCAACCTAGTCCCGGGGTCGTGGGGACGACCCTATAATCGTCGGACATGTCGGCGGCGGGCCAACCTAGTCCCGGGGTCGTGGGGACGACCCTATAGTCGTCGGACAAGTCGGCGGCGGGCCAACCTAGTCCCGGGGTCGTGGGGACGACCCTATAGTCGTCGGACATGTCGGCGGCTGGCCAACTTTGGCCCGGGGCGTGGGGACGACCCTATATTCGTCGGACATGTCGGCGGCGGGCCAACCTAGTCCCGGGGTCGTGGGGACGACCCTATAATCGTCGGACATGTCGGCGGCGGGCCAACCTAGTCCCGGGGTCGTGGGGACGACCCTATAGTCGTCGGACAAGTCGGCGGCGGGCCAACCTAGTCCTGGGGTCGTGGGGACGACCCTATAGTCGTCGGACATGTCGGCGGCAGGCCAACGTATGCCCAGGGTCGTAGGGACGAACCTATAGTCGTCGGACATGACGGTGGCGGGCCAATCTAGCCCCGGGGTCGTGGGGACGACCCTATAGACGTCGGACATGTCGGCGGCGGGCCAACCTAGTCCCGGGGTCGTGGGGACGACCCTATAGTCGTCGGAAAAGTCGGCGGCGGGCCAACCTAGACCCGGGGTCGTGGGGACGACCCTATAGTCGTCGGACATGTCGGCGGCAGGGCAACTTTGGCCCGTGGTCGTGGGGACGACCCTATAGTCGTCGGACATGTCGGTGACTGGCCAACGTAGTCCCGGGTTCGCGGGGACGACCCTATAGTCGTCGGACATGTCGGCGGCTGGCCAACTTTGGCCCGTGGTCGTGGGAACGAACCTATAGTCGTCGGACATGTCGGTGACTGGCCAACGTAGTCCCGGGTTCGGGGGGACGACCCTATAGTAGTCGGACATGTCGGCGGCTGTCCAACTTTGGCCCGTGGTCGTGGGGACGACCCTATAGTCGTCGGACATGACGGTGCCGGGGCAATCTAGCCCCGGGGTCGAGGGGACGACCCTATAGACGTCGGACATGTCGGCGGCTGGCCAACCTAGTCCCGGGGTGGTAGGGACGACCCTATAATCGTCGGACAAGTCGGCGGCTGGCCAGCTTTAGCCCGGGGTAGTGGGGACGACCCTATAGTCGTCGGACATGTCGGCGGCTGGGCAACTTTGGCCAGTGGTCGTGGGGACGACCCTATAGTCGTCGGACATGTCGGCGGCAGGGCAACTTTGGCCCATGGTCGTGGGGACGACCCTATAGTCGTCGGACATGTCGGCGGCTGGCCAACCTAGACCCGGGGTGGTGGGGACGACCCTATAGTCGTCGGGCATGTCGGCGGCTGGCCAACCTAGTCCCGTGGTCGTGGGGACGACCCCATAGTCGTAGGACACGTCGGCGGCGGGCCAACTTTGGCCCGGGGCGTGGGGACGACCCTATAGTCGTCGGACATGTCGGCGGCAGGCCAACGTATGCCCAGGGTCGTAGGGACGAACCTATAGTCGTCGGACATGACGGTGGCGGGCCAATCTAGCCCCGGGGTCGTGGGGACGACCCTATAGACGTCGGACATGTCGGCGGCGGGCCAACCTAGTCCCGGGGTCGTGGGGACGACCCTATAGTCGTCGGAAAAGTCGGCGGCGGGCCAACCTAGACCCGGGGTCGTGGGGACGACCCTATAGTCGTCGGACATGTCGGCGGCAGGGCAACTTTGGCCCGTGGTCGTGGGGACGACCCTATAGTCGTCGGACATGTCGGTGACTGGCCAACGTAGTCCCGGGTTCGGGGGGACGACCCTATAGTAGTCGGACATGTCGGCGGCTGTCCAACTTTGGCCCGGGTCGTGGGGACGACCCTATAGTCGTCGGACAAGTCGGCGGCGGGCCGACCTAGTCCCGGGGTCCTGGGGACGACCCAATAGTCGTCGGACAAGTCGGCGGCGGGCCAACCTAGTCCCGTGGTCGCGAGGACGACCGTATAGTCGTCGGACATGTCGGCGGCAGGGCAACTTTGGCCCGTGGTCGTGGGGACGACCCTATAGTCGTCGGACAAGTCGGCGGCGGGCCAACCTAGTCCCGGGGTCGTGGGGACGACCCTATAGTCGTCGGACAAGTCGGCGGCGGGCCAACCTAGACCCGGGGTCGTGGGGACGACCCTATAGTCGTCGGACATGTCGGCGGCAGGGCAACTTTGGCCTGTGGTCGTGGGGACGACCCTATAGTCGTCGGACATGTCGGCGGCTGGCCAACCTAGTCCCGGGGTCGTGGGGACGACCCTATAGTCGTCGGAAAAGTCGGCGGCGGGCCAACCTAGGCCCGGGGTCGTGGGGACGACCCTATAGTCGTCGGACATGTCGGCGGCAGGGCAACTTTGGCCCGTGGTCGTGGGGACGACCCTATAGTCGTCGGACATGTCGGCGGCTGGGCAACTTTGGCCTGTGGTCGTGGGGACGACCCTATAGTCGTCGGACATGTCGGTGACTGGCCAACCTAGTCCCGGGGTCGTGGGGACGACCCTATAGTCGTCGGACAAGTGGGCGGCGGGCCAACCTAGCCCCGGGGTCGTGGGGACGACCCTATAGTCGTCGGACATGTCGGCGGCAGGGCAACTTTGGCCCGGGGTCGAGGGGACGACCCTATAGACGTCGGACATGTCGGCGGCTGGCCAACCTAGTCCCGGGGTGGTAGGGACGACCCTATAATCGTCGGACAAGTCGGCGGCTGGCCAGCTTTGGCCCGGGGTAGTGGGGACGACCCTATAGTCGTCGGACATGTCGGCGGCTGGGCAACTTTGGCCAGTGGTCGTGGGGACGACCCTATAATCGTCGGACATGTCGGCGGCGGGCCAACCTAGTCCCGGGGTCGTGGGGACGACCCTATAGTCGTCGGACAAGTCGGCGGCGGGCCAACCTAGTCCCGGGGTCGTGGGGACGACCCTATAGTCGTCGGACATGTCGGCGGCTGGCCAACTTTGGCCCGGGGCGTGGGGACGACCCAATAGTCGTCGGACATGTCGGCGGCGGCCAACCTAGTCCCGAGGTCGTGGGGACGACCCTATAGTCGTCGGACATGTCGGCGGCCGGGCAACTTTGGCCCGTGGTCGTGGGGACGACCCTATAGTCGTCGGACATGTCGGCGGCTGGCCAACTTTGGCCCGTGGTCGTGGGAACGACCCTATAGTCGTCGGACATGTCGGTGACTGGCCAACGTAGTCCCGGGTTCGCGGGGACGACCCTATAGTCGTCGGACATGTCGGCGGCTGTCCAACTTTGGCCCGGGTCGTGGGGACGACCCTATAGTCGTCGGACATGTCGGCGGCTGGGCAACTTTGGCCAGTGGTCGTGGGGACGACCCTATAATCGTCGGACATGTCGGCGGCGGGCCAACCTAGTCCCGGGGTCGTGGGGACGACCCTATAGTCGTCGGACAAGTCGGCGGCGGGCCAACCTAGTCCCGGGGTCGTGGGGACGACCCTATAGTCGTCGGACATGTCGGCGGCTGGCCAACTTTGGCCCGGGGCGTGGGGACGACCCAATAGTCGTCGGACATGTCGGCGGCGGCCAACCTAGTCCCGAGGTCGTGGGGACGACCCTATAGTCGTCGGACATGTCGGCGGCCGGGCAACTTTGGCCCGTGGTCGTGGGGACGACCCTATAGTCGTCGGACATGTCGGCGGCTGGCCAACTTTGGCCCGTGGTCGTGGGAACGACCCTATAGTCGTCGGACATGTCGGTGACTGGCCAACGTAGTCCCGGGTTCGCGGGGACGACCCTATAGTCGTCGGACATGTCGGCGGCTGTCCAACTTTGGCCCGGGTCGTGGGGACGACCCTATAGTCGTCGGACATGTCGGCGGCTGGGCAACTTTGGCCTGTGGTCGTGGGGACGACCCTATAGTCGTCGGACATGTCGGTGACTGGCCAACCTAGTCCCGGGGTCGTGGGGACGACCCTATAGTCGTCGGACAAGTGGGCGGCGGGCCAACCTAGCCCCGGGGTCGTGGGGACGACCCTATAGTCGTCGGACATGTCGGCGGCTGGGCAACTTTGGCCTGTGGTCGTGGGGACGACCCTATAGTCGTCGGACATGTCGGTGACTGGCCAACGTAGTCCCGGGTTCGCGGGGACGACCCTATAGTCGTCGGACATGTCGGCGGCTGTCCAACTTTGGCCCGGGTCGTGGGGACGACCCTATAGTCGTCGGACATGTCGGTGACTGGCCAACCTAGTCCCGGGGTCGTGGAGACGACCCTATAGTCGTCGGACAAGTCGGCGGCGGGCCAACCTAGACCCGGGGTCGTGGGGACGACCCTATAGTCGTCGGACATGTCGGCGGCTGGCCAACTTTGGCCCGGGGCGTGGGGACGACCCTATAGTCTGCGGACATGTCGGCGGCGGGCCAACTTTGGCCCGTGGTCGTGGGGACGACCCTATAGTCGTCGGACATGACGGTGCCGGGGCAATCTAGCCCCGGGGTCGAGGGGACGACCCTATAGACGTCGGACATGTCGGCGGCTGGCCAACCTAGTCCCGGGGTCGTGGGGACGACCCTATAGTCGTCGGAAAAGTCGGCGGCGGGCCAACCTAGGCCCGGGGTCGTGGGGACGACCCTATAGTCGTCGGACATGTCGGCGGCAGGGCAACTTTGGCCCGTGGTCGTGGGGACGACCCTATAGTCGTCGGACATGTCGGTGACTGGCCAACGTAGTCCCGGGTTCGCGGGGACGACCCTATAGTCGTCGGACATGTCGGCGGCTGGCCAACTTTGGCCCGTGGTCGTGGGGACGACCCTATAGTCGTCGGACATGTCGGTGACTGGCCAACGTAGTCCCGGGTTCGCGGGGACGACCCTATAGTCGTCGGACATGTCGGCGGCTGTCCAACTTTGGCCCGGGTCGTGGGGACGACCCTATAGTCGTCGGACAAGTCGGCGACGGGCCGACCTAGTCCCGGGGTCCTGGGGACGACCCTATAGTCGTCGGACGAGTCGGCGGCGGGCCAACCTAGTCCCGTGGTCGTGGGGACGACCGTATAGTCGTCGGACAAGTCGGCGGCGGGCCAACCTAGTCCCGTGGTCGCGAGGACGACCGTATAGTCATCGGACATGTCGGCGGCGGGCCAACCTAGTCCCGGGGTCATGGGGACGACCCTATAGTCGTCGGACATGTCGGCGGCTGGCCAACTTTGGCCCGGGTCGTGGGGACGACCCTATAGTCGTCGGACATGGCGGTGCCGGGGCAATCTAGCCCCGGGGTCGTGGGGACGACCCTATAGTCGTCGGACATGTCGGCGGCTGGGCAACTTTGGCCTGTGGTCGTGGGGACGACCCTATAGTCGTCGGACATGTCGGTGACTGGCCAACCTAGTCCCGGGGTCGTGGGGACGACCCTATAGTCGTCGGTCAAGTCGGCGGCGGCCCAACCTAGTCCCGGGGTCGTGGGGACGACCCTATAGTTGTCGGACATGTCGGCGGCGGGCCAACCTAGTCCCGGGGTCGTGGGGACGACCCTATAGTCGTCGGACATGTCGGCGGCTGTCCAACTTTGGCCCGGGTCGTGGGGACGACCCTATAGTCGCCGGACAAGTCGGCGGCGGGCCAACCTATTCCCGTGGTCGCGAGGACGACCGTATAGTCGTCGGACATGTCGGCGGCGGGCCAACCTAGTCCCGGGGTCATGGGGACGACCCTATAGTCGTCGGACATGTCGGCGGCAGGCCAACGTATGCCCAGGGTCATAGGGACGAACCTATAGTCGTCGGACATGACGGTGGCGGGCCAATCTAGCCCCGGGGTCGTGGGGACGACCCTATAGACGTCGGACATGTCGGCGGCGGGCCAACCTAGTCCCGGGGTCGTGGGGACGACCATATTGTCGTCGGAAAAGTCGGCGGCGGGCCAACCTAGACCCGGGGTCGTGGGGACGACCCTATAGTCGTCGGACATGTCGGCGGCTGGCCAACTTTGGCCCGTGGTCGTGGGGACGACCCCATAGTCGTAGGACACGTCGGCGGCGGGTCAACTTTGGCCCGGGGCGTGGGGACGACCCTATAGTCTACGGACATGTCGGCAGCGGGCCAACCTAGTCCCGGGGTCGTGGGGGCGACCCTATAGTCGTCGGACATGTCGGTGACTGGCCAACCTAGTCCCGGGGTCGTGGGGACGACCCTATAGTCGTCGGAAAAGTCGGCGGCGGGCCAACCTAGACCCGGGGTCGTGGGGACGACCCTATAGTCGTCGGACATGTCGGCGGCAGGGCAACTTTGGCCCGTGGTCGTGGGGACGACCCTATAGTCGTCGGTGACTGGCCAACGTAGTCCCGGGTTCGCGGGGACGACCCTATAGTCGTCGGACATGTCGGCGGCTGTCCAACTTTGGCCCGGGTCGTGGGGACGACCCTATAGTCGTCGGACAAGTCGGCGGCGGGCCGACCTAGTCCCGGGGTCCTGGGGACGACCCTATAGTCGTCGGACAAGTCGGCGGCGGGCCAACCTAGTCCCGTGGTCGTGGGGACGACCGTATAGTCGTCGGACAAGTCGGCGGCGGGCCAACCTAGTCCCGTGGTCGCGAGGACGACCGTATAGTCATCGGACATGTCGGCGGCGAGCCAACCTAGTCCCGGGGTCATGGGGACGACCCTATAGTCGTCGGACATGTCGGCGGCTGGCCAACTTTGGCCCGTGGTCGTGGGGACGACCCCATAGTCGTAGGACACGTCGGCGGCGGGCCAACTTTGGCCCGGGGCGTGGGGACGACCCTATAGTCTACGGACATGTCGGCGGCGGGCCAACCTAGTCCCGGGGTCGTGGGGACGACCCTATAGTCGTCGGACATGTCGGTGACTGGCCAACCTAGTCCCGGGGTCGTGGGGACGACTCTATAGTCGTCGGAAAAGTCGGCGGCGGGCCAACCTAGACCCGGGGTCGTGGGGACGACCCTATAGTCGTCGGACATGTCGGCGGCAGGGCAACTTTGGCCCGTGGTCGTGGGGACGACCCTATAGTCGTCGGTGACTGGCCAACCTAGTCCCGGGTTCGCGGGGACGACCCTATAGTCGTCGGACATGTCGGCGGCAGGGCAACTTTGGCCCGTGGTCGTGGGGACGACCCTATAGTCGTCGGACATGTCGGCGGCTGGCCAACTTTGGCCCGGGGCGTGGGGACGACCCTATAGTCTACGGACATGTCGGCGGCGGGCCAACCTAGTCCCGGGGTCGTGGGGACGACCCTATAATCGTCGGACATGTCGGCGGCGGGCCAACCTAGTCCCGGGGTCGTGGAGACGACCCTATAGTCGTCGGACAAGTCGGCGGCGGGCCAACCTAGTCCTGGGGTCGTGGGGACGACCCTATAGTCGTCGGACATGTCGGCGGCAGGCCAACTTTGGCCCGGGGCGTGGGGACGACCCTATAGTCTACGGACATGTCGGCGGCGGGCCAACCTAGTCCCGGGGTCGTGGGGACGACCCTATAGTCGTCGGACATGTCGGTGACTGGCCAACGTAGTCCCGGGTTCGCGGGGACGACCCTATAGTCGTCGGACATGTCGGCGGCTGGCCAACTTTGGCCCGTGGTCGTGGGAACGACCCTATAGTCGTCGGACAGGTCGGTGACTGGCCAACGTAGTCCCGGGTTCGTGGGGACGACCCTATAGTCGTCGGACATGTCGGCGGCTGGCCAACTTTGGCCCGGGGCGTGGGGACGACCCTATAGTCGTCGGACATGTCGGCGGCTGGCCAACTTTGGCCCGGGGCGTGGGGACGACCCAATAGTCGTCGGACATGTCGGCGGCGGCCAACCTAGTCCCGAGGTCGTGGCGACGACCCTATAGTCGTCGGACATGTCGGCGGCAGGGCAACTTTGGCCCGTGGTCGTGGGGACGACCCTATAGTCGTCGGACATGTCGGTGACTGGCCAACCTAGTCCCGGAGTCGTGGAGACGACCCTATAGTCGTCGGACAAGTCGGCGGCGGGCCAACCTAGACCCGGGGTCGTGGGGACGACCCTATAGTCGTCGGACATGTCGGCGGCTGGCCAACATTGGCCCGGGGCGTGGGGACGACCCTATAGTAGTCGGACATGACGGTGCCGGGGCAATCTAGCCCCGGGGTCGAGGGGACGACCCTATAGACGTCGGACATGTCGGCGGCTGGCCAACCTAGTCCCGGGGTGGTAGGGACGACCCTATAATCGTCGGACAAGTCGGCGGCTGGCCAGCTTTGGCCCGGGGTAGTGGGGACGACCCTATAATCGTCGGACATGTCGGCGGCTGGGCAACTTTGGCCAGTGGTCGTGGGGACGACCCTATAATCGTCGGACATGTCGGCGGCGGGCCAACCTAGTCCCGGGGTCGTGGGGACGACCCTATAGTCGTCGGACAAGTCGGCGGCGGGCCAACCTAGTCCCGGGGTCGTGGGGACGACCCTATAGTCGTCGGACATGTCGGCGGCTGGCCAACTTTGGCCCGGGGCGTGGGGACGACCCAATAGTCGTCGGACATGTCGGCGGCGGCCAACCTAGTCCCGAGGTCGTGGGGACGACCCTATAGTCGTCGGACATGTCGGCGGCCGGGCAACTTTGGCCCGTGGTCGTGGGGACGACCCTATAGTCGTCGGACATGTCGGCGGCTGGCCAACTTTGGCCCGTGGTCGTGGGAACGACCCTATAGTCGTCGGACATGTCGGTGACTGGCCAACGTAGTCCCGGGTTCGCGGGGACGACCCTATAGTCGTCGGACATGTCGGCGGCTGTCCAACTTTGGCCCGGGTCGTGGGGACGACCCTATAGTCGTCGGACATGTCGGCGGCTGGGCAACTTTGGCCTGTGGTCGTGGGGACGACCCTATAGTCGTCGGACATGTCGGTGACTGGCCAACCTAGTCCCGGGGTCGTGGGGACGACCCTATAGTCGTCGGACAAGTGGGCGGCGGGCCAACCTAGCCCCGGGGTCGTGGGGACGACCCTATAGTCGTCGGACATGTCGGCGGCTGGGCAACTTTGGCCTGTGGTCGTGGGGACGACCCTATAGTCGTCGGACATGTCGGTGACTGGCCAACGTAGTCCCGGGTTCGCGGGGACGACCCTATAGTCGTCGGACATGTCGGCGGCTGTCCAACTTTGGCCCGGGTCGTGGGGACGACCCTATAGTCGTCGGACATGTCGGTGACTGGCCAACCTAGTCCCGGGGTCGTGGAGACGACCCTATAGTCGTCGGACAAGTCGGCGGCGGGCCAACCTAGACCCGGGGTCGTGGGGACGACCCTATAGTCGTCGGACATGTCGGCGGCTGGCCAACTTTGGCCCGGGGCGTGGGGACGACCCTATAGTCTACGGACATGTCGGCGGCGGGCCAACTTTGGCCCGTGGTCGTGGGGACGACCCTATAGTCGTCGGACATGACGGTGCCGGGGCAATCTAGCCCCGGGGTCGAGGGGACGACCCTATAGACGTCGGACATGTCGGCGGCTGGCCAACCTAGTCCCGGGGTCGTGGGGACGACCCTATAGTCGTCGGAAAAGTCGGCGGCGGGCCAACCTAGGCCCGGGGTCGTGGGGACGACCCTATAGTCGTCGGACATGTCGGCGGCAGGGCAACCTAGTCCCGGGGTCGTGGGGACGACCCTATAATCGTCGGACATGTCGGCGGCGGGCCAACCTAGTCCCGGGGTCGTGGAGACGACCCTATAGTCGTCGGACAAGTCGGCGGCGGGCCAACCTAGTCCTGGGGTCGTGGGGACGACCCTATAGTCGTCGGACATGTCGGCGGCAGGCCAACTTTGGCCCGGGGCGTGGGGACGACCCTATAGTCTACGGACATGTCGGCGGCGGGCCAACCTAGTCCCGGGGTCGTGGGGACGACCCTATAGTCGTCGGACATGTCGGTGACTGGCCAACGTAGTCCCGGGTTCGCGGGGACGACCCTATAGTCGTCGGACATGTCGGCGGCTGGCCAACTTTGGCCCGTGGTCGTGGGAACGACCCTATAATCGTCGGACAGGTCGGTGACTGGCCAACGTAGTCCCGGGTTCGTGGGGACGACCCTATAGTCGTCGGACATGTCGGCGGCTGGCCAACTTTGGCCCGGGGCGTGGGGACGACCCTATAGTCGTCGGACATGTCGGCGGCTGGCCAACTTTGGCCCGGGGCGTGGGGACGACCCAATAGTCGTCGGACATGTCGGCGGCGGCCAACCTAGTCCCGAGGTCGTGGCGACGACCCTATAGTCGTCGGACATGTCGGCGGCAGGGCAACTTTGGCCCGTGGTCGTGGGGACGACCCTATAGTCGTCGGACATGTCGGTGACTGGCCAACCTAGTCCCGGAGTCGTGGAGACGACCCTATAGTCGTCGGACAAGTCGGCGGCGGGCCAACCTAGACCCGGGGTCGTGGGGACGACCCTATAGTCGTCGGACATGTCGGCGGCTGGCCAACATTGGCCCGGGGCGTGGGGACGACCCTATAGTAGTCGGACATGACGGTGCCGGGGCAATCTAGCCCCGGGGTCGAGGGGACGACCCTATAGACGTCGGACATGTCGGCGGCTGGCCAACCTAGTCCCGGGGTGGTAGGGACGACCCTATAATCGTCGGACAAGTCGGCGGCTGGCCAGCTTTGGCCCGGGGTAGTGGGGACGACCCTATAGTCGTCGGACATGTCGGCGGCTGGGCAACTTTGGCCAGTGGTCGTGGGGACGACCCTATAATCGTCGGACATGTCGGCGGCGGGCCAACCTAGTCCCGGGGTCGTGGGGACGACCCTATAGTCGTCGGACAAGTCGGCGGCGGGCCAACCTAGTCCCGGGGTCGTGGGGACGACCCTATAGTCGTCGGACATGTCGGCGGCTGGCCAACTTTGGCCCGGGGCGTGGGGACGACCCAATAGTCGTCGGACATGTCGGCGGCGGCCAACCTAGTCCCGAGGTCGTGGGGACGACCCTATAGTCGTCGGACATGTCGGCGGCCGGGCAACTTTGGCCCGTGGTCGTGGGGACGACCCTATAGTCGTCGGACATGTCGGCGGCTGGCCAACTTTGGCCCGTGGTCGTGGGAACGACCCTATAGTCGTCGGACATGTCGGTGACTGGCCAACGTAGTCCCGGGTTCGCGGGGACGACCCTATAGTCGTCAGACATGTCGGCGGCTGTCCAACTTTGGCCCGGGTCGTGGGGACGACCCTATAGTCGTCGGACATGTCGGCGGCTGGGCAACTTTGGCCTGTGGTCGTGGGGACGACCCTATAGTCGTCGGACATGTCGGTGACTGGCCAACCTAGTCCCGGGGTCGTGGGGACGACCCTATAGTCGTCGGACAAGTGGGCGGCGGGCCAACCTAGCCCCGGGGTCGTGGGGACGACCCTATAGTCGTCGGACATGGCGGCTGGGCAACTTTGGCCTGTGGTCGTGGGGACGACCCTATAGTCGTCGGACATGTCGGTGACTGGCCAACGTAGTCCCGGGTTCGCGGGGACGACCCTATAGTCGTCGGACATGTCGGCGGCTGTCCAACTTTGGCCCGGGTCGTGGGGACGACCCTATAGTCGTCGGACATGTCGGTGACTGGCCAACCTAGTCCCGGGGTCGTGGAGACGACCCTATAGTCGTCGGACAAGTCGGCGGCGGGCCAACCTAGACCCGGGGTCGTGGGGACGACCCTATAGTCGTCGGACATGTCGGCGGCTGGCCAACTTTGGCCCGGGGCGTGGGGACGACCCTATAGTCTACGGACATGTCGGCGGCGGGCCAACTTTGGCCCGTGGTCGTGGGGACGACCCTATAGTCGTCGGACATGACGGTGCCGGGGCAATCTAGCCCCGGGGTCGAGGGGACGACCCTATAGACGTCGGACATGTCGGCGGCTGGCCAACCTAGTCCCGGGGTCGTGGGGACGACCCTATAGTCGTCGGAAAAGTCGGCGGCGGGCCAACCTAGGCCCGGGGTCGTGGGGACGACCCTATAGTCGTCGGACATGTCGGCGGCAGGGCAACCTAGTCCCGGGGTCGTGGGGACGACCCTATAATCGTCGGACATGTCGGCGGCGGGCCAACCTAGTCCCGGGGTCGTGGAGACGACCCTATAGTCGTCGGACAAGTCGGCGGCGGGCCAACCTAGTCCTGGGGTCGTGGGGACGACCCTATAGTCGTCGGACATGTCGGCGGCAGGCCAACTTTGGCCCGGGGCGTGGGGACGACCCTATAGTCTACGGACATGTCGGCGGCGGGCCAACCTAGTCCCGGGGTCGTGGGGACGACCCTATAGTCGTCGGACATGTCGGTGACTGGCCAACGTAGTCCCGGGTTCGCGGGGACGACCCTATAGTCGTCGGACATGTCGGCGGCTGGCCAACTTTGGCCCGTGGTCGTGGGAACGACCCTATAGTCGTCGGACAGGTCGGTGACTGGCCAACGTAGTCCCGGGTTCGTGGGGACGACCCTATAGTCGTCGGACATGTCGGCGGCTGGCCAACTTTGGCCCGGGGCGTGGGGACGACCCTATAGTCGTCGGACATGTCGGCGGCTGGCCAACTTTGGCCCGGGGCGTGGGGACGACCCAATAGTCGTCGGACATGTCGGCGGCGGCCAACCTAGTCCCGAGGTCGTGGCGACGACCCTATAGTCGTCGGACATGTCGGCGGCAGGGCAACTTTGGCCCGTGGTCGTGGGGACGACCCTATAGTCGTCGGACATGTCGGTGACTGGCCAACCTAGTCCCGGAGTCGTGGAGACGACCCTATAGTCGTCGGACAAGTCGGCGGCGGGCCAACCTAGACCCGGGGTCGTGGGGACGACCCTATAGTCGTCGGACATGTCGGCGGCTGGCCAACATTGGCCCGGGGCGTGGGGACGACCCTATAGTAGTCGGACATGACGGTGCCGGGGCAATCTAGCCCCGGGGTCGAGGGGACGACCCTATAGACGTCGGACATGTCGGCGGCTGGCCAACCTAGTCCCGGGGTGGTAGGGACGACCCTATAATCGTCGGACAAGTCGGCGGCTGGCCAGCTTTGGCCCGGGGTAGTGGGGACGACCCTATAGTCGTCGGACATGTCGGCGGCTGGGCAACTTTGGCCAGTGGTCGTGGGGACGACCCTATAATCGTCGGACATGTCGGCGGCGGGCCAACCTAGTCCCGGGGTCGTGGGGACGACCCTATAGTCGTCGGACAAGTCGGCGGCGGGCCAACCTAGTCCCGGGGTCGTGGGGACGACCCTATAGTCGTCGGACATGTCGGCGGCTGGCCAACTTTGGCCCGGGGCGTGGGGACGACCCAATAGTCGTCGGACATGTCGGCGGCGGCCAACCTAGTCCCGAGGTCGTGGGGACGACCCTATAGTCGTCGGACATGTCGGCGGCCGGGCAACTTTGGCCCGTGGTCGTGGGGACGACCCTATAGTCGTCGGACATGTCGGCGGCTGGCCAACTTTGGCCCGTGGTCGTGGGAACGACCCTATAGTCGTCGGACATGTCGGTGACTGGCCAACGTAGTCCCGGGTTCGCGGGGACGACCCTATAGTCGTCGGACATGTCGGCGGCTGTCCAACTTTGGCCCGGGTCGTGGGGACGACCCTATAGTCGTCGGACATGTCGGCGGCTGGGCAACTTTGGCCTGTGGTCGTGGGGACGACCCTATAGTCGTCGGACATGTCGGTGACTGGCCAACCTAGTCCCGGGGTCGTGGGGACGACCCTATAGTCGTCGGACAAGTGGGCGGCGGGCCAACCTAGCCCCGGGGTCGTGGGGACGACCCTATAGTCGTCGGACATGTCGGCGGCTGGGCAACTTTGGCCTGTGGTCGTGGGGACGACCCTATAGTCGTCGGACATGTCGGTGCCGGGGCAATCTAGCCCCGGGGTCGAGGGGACGACCCTATAGACGTCGGACATGTCGGCGGCTGGCCAACCTAGTCCCGTGGTCGTGGGGACGACCCTATAGTCGTCGGAAAAGTCGGCGGCGGGCCAACCTAGGCCCGGGGTCGTGGGGACGACCCTATAGTCGTCGGACATGTCGGCGGCAGGGCAACTTTGGCCCGTGGTCGTGGGGACGACCCTATAGTCGTCGGACATGTCGGCGGCTGGGCAACTTTGGCCTGTGGTCGTGGGGACGACCCTATAGTCGTCGGACATGTCGGTGACTGGCCAACCTAGTCCCGGGGTCGTGGGGACGACCCTATAGTCGTCGGACAAGTGGGCGGCGGGCCAACCTAGCCCCGGGGTCGTGGGGACGACCCTATAGTCGTCGGACATGTCGGCGGCAGGGCAACTTTGGCCCGGGGTCGAGGGGACGACCCTATAGACGTCGGACATGTCGGCGGCTGGCCAACCTAGTCCCGGGGTGGTAGGGACGACCCTATAATCGTCGGACAAGTCGGCGGCTGGCCAGCTTTGGCCCGGGGTAGTGGGGACGACCCTATAGTCGTCGGACATGTCGGCGGCTGGGCAACTTTGGCCAGTGGTCGTGGGGACGACCCTATAATCGTCGGACATGTCGGCGGCGGGCCAACCTAGTCCCGGGGTCGTGGGGACGACCCTATAGTCGTCGGACAAGTCGGCGGCGGGCCAACCTAGTCCCGGGGTCGTGGGGACGACCCTATAGTCGTCGGACATGTCGGCGGCTGGCCAACTTTGGCCCGGGGCGTGGGGACGACCCAATAGTCGTCGGACATGTCGGCGGCGGCCAACCTAGTCCCGAGGTCGTGGGGACGACCCTATAGTCGTCGGACATGTCGGCGGCCGGGCAACTTTGGCCCGTGGTCGTGGGGACGACCCTATAGTCGTCGGACATGTCGGCGGCTGGCCAACTTTGGCCCGTGGTCGTGGGAACGACCCTATAGTCGTCGGACATGTCGGTGACTGGCCAACGTAGTCCCGGGTTCGCGGGGACGACCCTATAGTCGTCGGACATGTCGGCGGCTGTCCAACTTTGGCCCGGGTCGTGGGGACGACCCTATAGTCGTCGGACATGTCGGCGGCTGGGCAACTTTGGCCTGTGGTCGTGGGGACGACCCTATAGTCGTCGGACATGTCGGTGACTGGCCAACCTAGTCCCGGGGTCGTGGGGACGACCCTATAGTCGTCGGACAAGCGGGCGGCGGGCCAACCTAGCCCCGGGGTCGTGGGGACGACCCTATAGTCGTCGGACATGTCGGCGGCTGGGCAACTTTGGCCTGTGGTCGTGGGGACGACCCTATAGTCGTCGGACATGTCGGTGACTGGCCAACGTAGTCCCGGGTTCGCGGGGACGACCCTATAGTCGTCGGACATGTCGGCGGCTGTCCAACTTTGGCCCGGGTCGTGGGGACGACCCTATAGTCGTCGGACATGTCGGTGACTGGCCAACCTAGTCCCGGGGTCGTGGAGACGACCCTATAGTCGTCGGACAAGTCGGCGGCGGGCCAACCTAGACCCGGGGTCGTGGGGACGACCCTATAGTCGTCGGACATGTCGGCGGCTGGCCAACTTTGGCCCGGGGCGTGGGGACGACCCTATAGTCTACGGACATGTCGGCGGCGGGCCAACTTTGGCCCGTGGTCGTGGGGACGACCCTATAGTCGTCGGACATGACGGTGCCGGGGCAATCTAGCCCCGGGGTCGAGGGGACGACCCTATAGACGTCGGACATGTCGGCGGCTGGCCAACCTAGTCCCGGGGTCGTGGGGACGACCCTATAGTCGTCGGAAAAGTCGGCGGCGGGCCAACCTAGGCCCGGGGTCGTGGGGACGACCCTATAGTCGTCGGACATGTCGGCGGCAGGGCAACTTTGGCCCGTGGTCGTGGGGACGACCCTATAGTCGTCGGACATGTCGGCGGCTGGGCAACTTTGGCCTGTGGTCGTGGGGACGACCCTATAGTCGTCGGACATGTCGGTGACTGGCCAACCTAGTCCCGGGGTCGTGGGGACGACCCTATAGTCGTCGGACAAGTGGGCGGCGGGCCAACCTAGCCCCGGGGTCGTGGGGACGACCCTATAGTCGTCGGACATGTCGGCGGCTGGGCAACTTTGGCCTGTGGTCGTGGGGACGACCCTATAGTCGTCGGACATGTCGGTGACTGGCCAACGTAGTCCCGGGTTCGCGGGGACGACCCTATAGTCGTCGGACATGTCGGCGGCTGTCCAACTTTGGCCCGGGTCGTGGGGACGACCCTATAGTCGTCGGACATATCGGTGACTGGCCAACCTAGTCCCGGGGTCGTGGAGACGACCCTATAGTCGTCGGACAAGTCGGCGGCGGGCCAACCTAGACCCGGGGTCGTGGGGACGACCCTATAGTCGTCGGACATGTCGGCGGCTGGCCAACTTTGGCCCGGGGCGTGGGGACGACCCTATAGTCTACGGACATGTCGGCGGCGGGCTAACTTTGGCCCGTGGTCGTGGGGACGACCCTATAGTCGTCGGACATGACGGTGCCGGGGCAATCTAGCCCCGGGGTCGAGGGGACGACCCTATAGACGTCGGACATGTCGGCGGCTGGCCAACCTAGTCCCGGGGTCGTGGGGACGACCCTATAGTCGTCGGAAAAGTCGGCGGCGGGCCAACCTAGGCCCGGGGTCGTGGGGACGACCCTATAGTCGTCGGACATGTCGGCGGCAGGGCAACTTTGGCCCGTGGTCGTGGGGACGACCCTATAGTCGTCGGACATGTCGGTGACTGGCCAACGTAGTCCCGGGTTCGCGGGGACGACCCTATAGTCGTCGGACATGTCGGCGGCTGGCCAACTTTGGCCCGTGGTCGTGGGGACGACCCTATAGTCGTCGGACATGTCGGTGACTGGCCAACGTAGTCCCGGGTTCGCGGGGACGACCCTATAGTCGTCGGACATGTCGGCGGCTGTCCAACTTTGGCCCGGGTCGTGGGGACGACCCTATAGTCGTCGGACAAGTCGGCGGCGGGCCGACCTAGTCCCGGGGTCCTGGGGACGACCCTATAGTCGTCGGACAAGTCGGCGGCGGGCCAACCTAGTCCCGTGGTCGTGGGGACGACCGTATAGTCGTCGGACAAGTCGGCGGCGGGCCAACCTAGTCCCGTGGTCGCGAGGACGACCGTATAGTCATCGGACATGTCGGCGGCGGGCCAACCTAGTCCCGGGGTCATGGGGACGACCCTATAGTCGTCGGACATGTCGGCGGCTGGCCAACTTTGGCCCGGGTCGTGGGGACGACCCTATAGTCGTCGGACATGGCGGTGCCGGGGCAATCTAGCCCCGGGGTCGTGGGGACGACCCTATAGTCGTCGGACATGTCGGCGGCTGGGCAACTTTGGCCTGTGGTCGTGGGGACGACCCTATAGTCGTCGGACATGTCGGTGACTGGCCAACCTAGTCCCGGGGTCGTGGGGACGACCCTATAGTCGTCGGTCAAGTCGGCGGCGGCCCAACCTAGTCCCGGGGTCGTGGGGACGACCCTATAGTTGTCGGACATGTCGGCGGCGGGCCAACCTAGTCCCGGGGTCGTGGGGACGACCCTATAGTCGTCGGACATGTCGGCGGCTGTCCAACTTTGGCCCGGGTCGTGGGGACGACCCTATAGTCGTCGGACAAGTCGGCGGCGGGCCAACCTATTCCCGTGGTCGCGAGGACGACCGTATAGTCGTCGGACATGTCGGCGGCGGGCCAACCTAGTCCCGGGGTCATGGGGACGACCCTATAGTCGTCGGACATGTCGGCGGCTGGCCAACTTTGGCCCGGGTCGTGGGGACGACCCTATAGTCGTCGGACATGACGGTGCCGGGGCAATCTAGCCCCGGGGTCGTGGGGACGACCCTATAGTCGTCGGACATGTCGGCGGCTGGGCAACTTTGGCCTGTGGTCGTGGGGACGACCCTATAGTCGTCGGACATGTCGGTGACTGGCCAACCTAGTCCCGGGGTCGTGGGGACGACCCTATAGTCGTCGGTCAAGTCGGCGGCGGGCCAACCTAGTCCCGGGGTCGTGGGGACGACCCTATAGTCGTCGGACAAGTCGGCGGCGGGCCAACCTAGTCCTGGGGTCGTGGGGACGACCCTATAATCGTCGAACATGTCGGCGGCAGGCCAACGTATGCCCAGGGTCGTAGGGACGAACCTATAGTCGTCGGACATGACGGTGGCGGGCCAATCTAGCCCCGGGGTCGTGGGGACGACCCTATAGACGTCGGACATGTCGGCGGCGGGCCAACCTAGTCCCGGGGTCGTGGGGACGACCCTATTGTCGTCGGAAAAGTCGGCGGCGGGCCAACCTAGACCCGGGGTCGTGGGGACGACCCTATAGTCGTCGGACATGTCGGCGGCTGGCCAACTTTGGCCTGTGGTCGTGGGGACGACCCCATAGTCGTAGGACACGTCGGCGGCGGACCAACTTTGGCCCGGGGCGTGGGGACGACCCTATAGTCTACGGACATGTCGGCGGCGGGCCAACCTAGTCCCGGGGTCGTGGGGACGACCCTATAGTCGTCGGACATGTCGGTGACTGGCCAACCTAGTCCCGGGGTCGTGGGGACGACCCTATAGTCGTCGGAAAAGTCGGCGGCGGGCCAACCTAGACCCGGGGTCGTGGGAACGACCCTATAGTCGTCGGACATGTCGGCGGCAGGGCAACTTTGGCCCGTGGTAGTGGGGACGACCCTATAGTCGTCGGACATGTCGGTGCCTGGCCAACGTTGTCCCGGGTTCGCGGGGACGACCCTATAGTCGTCGGACATGTCGGCGGCTGGCCAACTTTGGCCCGTGGTCGTGGGGACGACCCTATAGTCGTAGGACATGTCGGTGACTGGCCAACGTAGTCCCGGGTTCGCGGGGACGACCCTATAGTCGTCGGACATGTCGGCGGCTGTCCAACTTTGGCCCGGGTCGTGGGGACGACCCTATAGTCGTCGGACAAGTCGGCGGCGGGCCGACCTAGTCCCGGGGTCCTGGGGACGACCCTATAGTCGTCGGACAAGTCGGCGGCGGGCCAACCTAGTCCCGTGGTCGCGAGGACGACCGTATAGTCGTCGGACATGTCGGCGGCGGGCCAACCTAGTCCCGGGGTCATGGGGACGACCCTATAGTCGTCGGACATGTCGGCGGCTGGCCAACTTTGGCCCGGGTCGTGGGGACGACCCTATAGTCTACGGACATGTCGGCGGCGGGCCAACTTTGGCCCGTGGTCGTGGGGACGACCCTATAGTCGTCGGACATGACGGTGCCGGGGCAATCTAGCCCCGGGGTCATGGGGACGACCCTATAGTCGTCGAACATGTCGGCGGCTGGCCAACTTTGGCCCGGGTCGTGGGGACGACCCTGTAGTCGTCGGACATGACGGTGCCGGGGCAATCTAGCCCCGGGGTCGTGGGGACGACCCTATACTCGTCGGACATGTCGGCGGATGGGCAACTTTGGCCTGTGGTCGTGGGGACGACCCTATAGTCGTCGGACATGTCGGTGACTGGCCAACCTAGTCCCGGGGTCGTGGGGACGACCCTATAGTCGTCGGTCAAGTCGGCGGCGGGCCAACCTAGTCCCGGGGTCGTGGGGACGACCCTATAGTCGTCGGACATGTCGGCGGCGGGCCAACCTAGTCCCGGGGTCGTGGGGACGACCCTATAGTCGTCGGAGAAGTCGGCGGCGGGCCAACCTAGACCCGGGGTCGTGGGGACGACCCTATAGTCGTCGGACATGTCGGCGGCTGGCCAACTTTGGCCCGGGGCGTGGGGACGACCCAATAGTCGTCGGACATGTCGGCGGCGGCCAACCTAGTCCCGAGGTCGTGGGGACGACCCTATAGTCGTCGGACATGTCGGCGGCAGGGCAACTTTGGCCCGTGGTTGTGGGGACGACCCTATAGTCGTCGGACATGTCGGTGACTGGCCAACATAGTCCCGGGGTCGTGGAGACGACCCTATAGTCGTCGGACATGTCGGCGGCTGGCCAACCTAGTCCCGTGGTCGTGGGGACGACCCCATAGTCGTAGGACACGTCGGCGGCGGGCCAACTTTGGCCCGGGGCGTGGGGACGACCCTATAGTCTACGGACATGTCGGCGCCGGGCCAACCTAGTCCCGGGGTCGTGGGGACGACCCTATAATCGTCGGACATGTCGGCGGCGGGCCAACCTAGTCCCGGGGTCGTGGGGACGACCCTATAGTCGTCGGAAAAGTCGGCGGCGGGCCAACCTAGACCCGGGGTCGTGGGGACGACCCTATAGTCGTCGGACATGTCGGCGGCAGCGCAACTTTGGCCCGTGGTCGTGGGGACGACCCTATAGTCGTCGGACATGTCGGTGACTGGCCAACGTAGTCCCGGGTTCGCGGGGACGACCCTATAGTCGTCGGACATGTCGGCGGCTGGCCAACTTTGGCCCGTGGTCGTGGGAACGACCCTATAGTCGTCGGACATGTCGGTGACTGGCCAACGTAGTCCCGGGTTCGCGGGGACGACCCTATAGTCGTCGGACATGTCGGCGGCTGGCCAACTTTGGCCCGGGGCGTGGGGACGACCCTATAGTCGTCGGACATGTCGGCGGAGGGCCAACCTAGTCCCGGGATCGTGGGAACGACCCTATAGTCGTCGGACATGTCGGCGGCAGGGCAACTTTGGCCCGTGGTCGTGGGGACGACCCTATAGTCGTCGGACAAGTCGGCGGCGGGCCAACCTAGTCCCGGGGTCGTGGAGACGACCCTATAGTCGTCGGACATCACGGTGGCGGGCCAATCTAGTCCCGGGGTCGTGGGGACGACCCTATAGTCGTCGGACATGTCGGCGGCGGGCCAACCTAGTCCCGGGGTCGTGGGGACGACCCTATAGTCGTCGGAGAAGTCGGCGGCGGGCCAACCTAGACCCGGGGTCGTGGGGACGACCCTATAGTCGTCGGACATGTCGGCGGCTGGCCAACTTTGGCCCGGGGCGTGGGGACGACCCAATAGTCGTCGGACATGTCGGCGGCGGCCAACCTAGTCCCGAGGTCGTGGGGACGACCCTATAGTCGTCGGACATGTCGGCGGCTGGCCAACTTTGGCCCGGGGCGTGGGGACGACCCTATAGTCTACGGACATGTCGGCGGCGGGCCAACCTAGTCCCGGGGTCGTGGGGACGACCCTATAATCGTCGGACATGTCGGCGGCGGGCCAACCTAGTCCCGGGGTCGTGGGGACGACCCTATAGTCGTCGGACAAGTCGGCGGCGGGCCAACCTAGTCCTGGGGACGTGGGGACGACCCTATAGTCGTCGGACATGTCGGCGGCAGGCCAACGTATGCCCAGGGTCGTAGGGACGAACCTATAGTCGTCGGACATGACGGTGGCGGGCCAATCTAGCCCCGGGGTCGTGGGGACGACCCTATAGACGTCGGACATGTCGGCGGCGGGCCAACCTAGTCCCGGGGTCGTGGGGACGACCCTATAGTCGTCGGAAAAGTCGGCGGCGGGCCAACCTAGACCCGGGGTCGTGGGGACGACCCTATAGTCGTCGGACATGTCGGCGGCAGGGCAACTTTGGACCGGGTCGTGGGGACGACCCTATAGTCGTCGGACATGTCGGCGGCTGGGCAACTTTGGCCTGTGGTCGTGGGGACGACCCTATAGTCGTCGGACATGTCGGTGACTGGCCAACGTATGCCCAGGGTCGTAGGGACGAACCTATAGTCGTCGGACATGACGATGGCGGGCCAATCTAGCCCCGGGGTCGTGGGGACGACCCTATAGACGTCGGACATGTCGGCGGCTGGCCAACTTTGGCCCGTGGTCGTGGGAACGACCCTATAGTCGTCGGACATGTCGGTGACTGGCCAACGTAGTCCCGGGTTCGCGGGGACGACCCTATAGTCGTCGGACCTGTCGGCGGCTGTCCAACTTTGGCCCGGGTCGTGGGGACGACCCTATAGTCGTCGGACATGTCGGCGGCTGGGCAACTTTGGCCTGTGGTCGTGGGGACGACCCTATAGTCGTCGGACATGTCGGTGACTGGCCAACGTAGTCCCGGGTTCGCGGGGACGACCCTATAGTCGTCGGAAAAGTCGGCGGCGGGCCAACCTAGACCCGGGGTCGTGGGGACGACCCTATAGTCGTCGGACATGTCGGCGGCAGGGCAACTTTGGCCCGTGGTCGTGGGGGACGACCCTATAGTCGTCGGACATGTCGGTGCCTGGCCAACGTTGTCCCGGGTTCGCGGGGACGACCCTATAGTCGTCGGACATGTCGGCGGCTGGCCAACTTTGGCCCGTGGTCGTGGGGACGACCCTATAGTCGTAGGACATGTCGGTGACTGGCCAACGTAGTCCCGGGTTCGCGGGGACGACCCTATAGTCGTCGGACATGTCGGCGGCTGTCCAACTTTGGCCCGGGTCGTGGGGACGACCCTATAGTCGTCGGACAAGTCGGCGGCGGGCCGACCTAGTCCCGGGGTCCTGGGGACGACCCTATAGTCGTCGGACAAGTCGGCGGCGGGCCAACCTAGTCCCGTGGTCGCGAGGACGACCGTATAGTCGTCGGACATGTCGGCGGCGGGCCAACCTAGTCCCGGGGTCATGGGGACGACCCTATAGTCGTCGGACATGTCGGCGGCTGGCCAACTTTGGCCCGGGTCGTGGGGACGACCCTATAGTCTACGGACATGTCGGCGGCGGGCCAACTTTGGCCCGTGGTCGTGGGGACGACCCTATAGTCGTCGGACATGACGGTGCCGGGGCAATCTAGCCCCGGGGTCATGGGGACGACCCTATAGTCGTCGAACATGTCGGCGGCTGGCCAACTTTGGCCCGGGTCGTGGGGACGACCCTATAGTCGTCGGACATGACGGTGCCGGGGCAATCTAGCCCCGGGGTCGTGGGGACGACCCTATACTCGTCGGACATGTCGGCGGATGGGCAACTTTGGCCTGTGGTCGTGGGGACGACCCTATAGTCGTCGGACATGTCGGTGACTGGCCAACCTAGTCCCGGGGTCGTGGGGACGACCCTATAGTCGTCGGTCAAGTCGGCGGCGGGCCAACCTAGTCCCGGGGTCGTGGGGACGACCCTATAGTCGTCGGACATGTCGGCGGCGGGCCAACCTAGTCCCGGGGTCGTGGGGACGACCCTATAGTCGTCGGAGAAGTCGGCGGCGGGCCAACCTAGACCCGGGGTCGTGGGGACGACCCTATAGTCGTCGGACATGTCGGCGGCTGGCCAACTTTGGCCCGGGGCGTGGGGACGACCCAATAGTCGTCGGACATGTCGGCGGCGGCCAACCTAGTCCCGAGGTCGTGGGGACGACCCTATAGTCGTCGGACATGTCGGCGGCAGGGCAACTTTGGCCCGTGGTCGTGGGGACGACCCTATAGTCGTCGGACATGTCGGTGACTGGCCAACATAGTCCCGGGGTCGTGGAGACGACCCTATAGTCGTCGGACATGTCGGCGGCTGGCCAACCTAGTCCCGTGGTCGTGGGGACGACCCCATAGTCGTAGGACACGTCGGCGGCGGGCCAACTTTGGCCCGGGGCGTGGGGACGACCCTATAGTCTACGGACATGTCGGCGCCGGGCCAACCTAGTCCCGGGGTCGTGGGGACGACCCTATAATCGTCGGACATGTCGGCGGCGGGCCAACCTAGTCCCGGGGTCGTGGGGACGACCCTATAGTCGTCGGAAAAGTCGGCGGCGGGCCAACCTAGACCCGGGGTCGTGGGGACGACCCTATAGTCGTCGGACATGTCGGCGGCAGCGCAACTTTGGCCCGTGGTCGTGGGGACGACCCTATAGTCGTCGGACATGTCGGTGACTGGCCAACGTAGTCCCGGGTTCGCGGGGACGACCCTATAGTCGTCGGACATGTCGGCGGCTGGCCAACTTTGGCCCGTGGTCGTGGGAACGACCCTATAGTCGTCGGACATGTCGGTGACTGGCCAACGTAGTCCCGGGTTCGCGGGGACGACCCTATAGTCGTCGGACATGTCGGCGGCTGGCCAACTTTGGCCCGGGGCGTGGGGACGACCCTATAGTCGTCGGACATGTCGGCGGAGGGCCAACCTAGTCCCGGGATCGTGGGAACGACCCTATAGTCGTCGGACATGTCGGCGGCAGGGCAACTTTGGCCCGTGGTCGTGGGGACGACCCTATAGTCGTCGGACAAGTCGGCGGCGGGCCAACCTAGTCCCGGGGTCGTGGAGACGACCCTATAGTCGTCGGACATCACGGTGGCGGGCCAATCTAGTCCCGGGGTCGTGGGGACGACCCTATAGTCGTCGGACATGTCTGCGGCTGGGCAACTTTGGCCAGTGGTCGTGGGGACGACCCTATAGTCGTCGGACATGTCGGCGGCTGGCCAACCTAGACCCGGGGTGGTGGGGACGTCCCTATAGTCGTCGGACATGTCGGCGGCTGGCCAACCTAGTCCCGTGGTCGTGGGGACGACCCCATAGTCGTAGGACACGTCGGCGGCGGGCCAACTTTGGCCCGGGGCGTGGGGACGACCCTATAGTCTACGGACATGTCGGCGGCGGGCCAACCTAGTCCCGGGGTCGTGGGTACGACCCTATAATCGTCGGACATGTCGGCGGCGGGCCAACCTAGTCCCGGGGTCGTGGGGACGACCCTATAGTCGTCGGTCAAGTCGGCGGCGGGCCAACCTAGTCCCGGGGTCGTGGGGACGACCCTATAGTCGTCGGACATGTCGGCGGCTGGCCAACTTTGGCCCGGGGCGTGGGGACGACCCTATAGTCGTCGGACATGTCGGCGGCTGGCCAACTTTGGCCCGGGGCGTGGGGACGACCCAATAGTCGTCGGACATGTCGGCGGCGGCCAACCTAGTCCCGAGGTCGTGGCGACGACCCTATAGTCGTCGGACATGTCGGCGGCAGGGCAACTTTGGCCCGTGGTCGTGGGGACGACCCTATAGTCGTCGGACATGTCGGTGACTGGCCAACCTAGTCCCGGAGTCGTGGAGACGACCCTATAGTTGTCGGACAAGTCGGCGGCGGGCCAACCTAGACCCGGGGTCGTGGGGACGACCCTATAGTCGTCGGACATGTCGGCGGCTGGCCAACTTTGGCCCGGGGCGTGGGGACGACCCTATAGTCTACGGACATGTCGGCGGCGGGCCAACTTTGGCCCGTGGTCGTGGGGACGACCCTATAGTAGTCGGACATGACGGTGCCGGGGCAATCTAGCCCCGGGGTCGAGGGGACGACCCTATAGACGTCGGACATGTCGGCGGCTGGCCAACCTAGTCCCGGGGTGGTAGGGACGACCCTATAATCGTCGGACAAGTCGGCGGCTGGCCAGCTTTGGCCCGGGGTAGTGGGGACGACCCTATAGTCGTCGGACATGTCGGCGGCTGGGCAACTTTGGCCAGTGGTCCTGGGGACGACCCTATAATCGTCGGACATGTCGGCGGCGGGCCAACCTAGTCCCGGGGTCGTGGGGACGACCCTATAGTCGTCGGACAAGTCGGCGGCGGGCCAACCTAGTCCCGGGGTCGTGGGGACGACCCTATAGTCGTCGGACATGTCGGCGGCTGGCCAACTTTGGCCCGGGGCGTGGGGACGACCCAATAGTCGTCGGACATGTCGGCGGCAGGGCAACTTTGGCCCGTGGTCGTGGGGACGACCCTATAGTCGTCGGACATGTCGGCGGCTGGCCAACTTTGGCCCGTGGTCGTGGGAACGACCCTATAGTCGTCGGACATGTCGGTGACTGGCCAACGTAGTCCCGGGTTCGCGGGGACGACCCTATAGTCGTCGGACATGTCGGCGGCTGTCCAACTTTGGCCCGGGTCGTGGGGACGACCCTATAGTCGTCGGACATGTCGGCGGCTGTCCAACTTTGGCCCGGGTCGTGGGGACGACCCTATAGTCGTCGGACATGTCGGCGGCTGGGCAACTTTGGCCTGTGGTCGTGGGGACGACCCTATAGTCGTCGGACATGTCGGTGACTGGCCAACCTAGTCCCGGGGTCGTGGGGACGACCCTATAGTCGTCGGACAAGTCGGCGGCGGGCCAACCTAGCCCCGGGGTCGTGGGGACGACCCTATAGTCGTCGGACATGTCGGCGGCTGGGCAACTTTGGCCTGTGGTCGTGGGGACGACCCTATAGTCGTCGGACATGTCGGTGACTGGCCAACGTAGTCCCGGGTTCGCGGGGACGACCCTATAGTCGTCGGACATGTCGGCGGCTGTCCAACTTTGGCCCGGGTCGTGGGGACGACCCTATAGTCGTCGGACATGTCGGTGACGGGCCAACCTAGTCCCGGGGTCGTGGAGACGACCCTATAGTCGTCGGACAAGTCGGCGGTGGGCCAACCTAGACCCGGGGTCGTGGGGACGACCCTATAGTCGTCGGACATGTCGGCGGCTGGCCAACTTTGGCCCGGGGCGTGGGGACGACCCTATAGTCGTCGGACATGACGGTGCCGGGGCAATCTAGCCCCGGGGTCGAGGGGACGACCCTATAGACGTCGGACATGTCGGCGGCTGGCCAACCTAGTCCCGGGGTCGTGGGGACGACCCTATAGTCGTCGGAAAAGTCGGCGGCGGGCCAACCTAGACCCGGGGTCGTGGGGACGACCCTATAGTCGTCGGACATGTCGGCGGCAGGGCAACTTTGGCCCGTGGTCGTGGGGACGACCCTATAGTCGTCGGACATGTCGGTGACTGGCCAACGTAGTCCCGGGTTCGCGGGGACGACCCTATAGTCGTCGGACATGTCGGCGGCTGGCCAACTTTGGCCCGTGGTCGTGGGGACGACCCTATAGTCGTCGGACATGTCGGTGACTGGCCAACGTAGTCCCGGGTTCGCGGGGACGACCCTATAGTCGTCGGACATGTCGGCGGCTGTCCAACTTTGGCCCGGGTCGTGGGGACGACCCTATAGTCGTCGGACAAGTCGGCGGCGGGCCGACCTAGTCCCGGGGTCCTGGGGACGACCCTATAGTCGTCGGACAAGTCGGCGGCGGGCCAACCTAGTCCCGTGGTCGTGGGGACGACCGTATAGTCGTCGGACAAGTCGGCGGCGGGCCAACCTAGTCCCGTGGTCGCGAGGACGACCGTATAGTCATCGGACATGTCGGCGGCGGGCCAACCTAGTCCCGGGGTCATGGGGACGACCCTATAGTCGTCGGACATGTCGGCGGTTGGCCAACTTTGGCCCGGGTCGTGGGGACGACCCTATAGTCGTCGGACATGGCGGTGCCGGGGCAATCTAGCCCCGGGGTCGTGGGGACGACCCTATAGTCGTCGGACATGTCGGCGGCTGGGCAACTTTGGCCTGTGGTCGTGGGGACGACCCTATAGTCGTCGGACATGTCGGTGACTGGCCAACGTAGTCCCGGGTTCGCGGGGACGACCCTATAGTCGTCGGACATGTCGGCATCTGGCCAACTTTGGCCCGTGGTCGTGGGGACGACCCTATAGTCGTCGGACATGTCGGTGACTGGCCAACGTAGTCCCGGGTTCGCGGGGACGACCCTATAGTCGTCGGACATGTCGGCGGCTGTCCAACTTTGGCCCGGGTCGTGGGGACGACCCTATAGTCGTCGGACAAGTCGGCGGCGGGCCGACCTAGTCCCGGGGTCCTGGGGACGACCCTATAGTCGTCGGACAAGTCGGCGGCGGGCCAACCTAGTCCCGTGGTCGTGGGGACGACCGTATAGTCGTCGGACAAGTCGGCGGCGGGCCAACCTAGTCCCGTGGTCGCGAGGACGACCGTATAGTCATCGGACATGTCGGCGGCGGGCCAACCTAGTCCCGGGGTCATGGGGACGACCCTATAGTCGTCGGACATGTCGGCGGCTGGCCAACTTTGGCCCGGGTCGTGGGGACGACCCTATAGTCGTCGGACATGGCGGTGCCGGGGCAATCTAGCCCCGGGGTCGTGGGGACGACCCTATAGTCGTCGGACATGTCGGCGGCTGGGCAACTTTGGCCTGTGGTCGTGGGGACGACCCTATAGTCGTCGGACATGTCGGTGACTGGCCAACCTAGTCCCGGGGTCGTGGGGACGACCCTATAGTCGTCGGTCAAGTCGGCGGCGGGCCAACCTAGTCCCGGGGTCGTGGGGACGACCCTATAGTCGTCGGACATGTCGGCGGCGGGCCAACCTAGTCCCGGGGTCGTGGGGACGACCCTATAGTCGTCGGACATGTCGGCGGCTGTCCAACTTTGGCCCGGGTCGTGGGGACGACCCTATAGTCGTCGGACAAGTCGGCGGCGGGCCGACCTAGTCCCGGGGTCCTGGGGACGACCCTATAGTCGTCGGACAAGTCGGCGGCGGGCCAACCTAGTCCCGTGGTCGTGGGGACGACCGTATAGTCGTCGGACAAGTCGGCGGCGGGCCAACCTATTCCCGTGGTCGCGAGGACGACCGTATAGTCGTCGGACATGTCGGCGGCGGGCCAACCTAGTCCCGGGGTCATGGGGACGACCCTATAGTCTACGGACATGTCGGCGGCGGGCCAACCTAGTCCCGGGGTCGTGGGGACGACCCTATAATCGTCGGACATGTCGGCGGCGGGCCAACCTAGTCCCGGGGTCGTGGGGACGACCCTATAGTCGTCGGACAAGTCGGCGGCGGGCCAACCTAGTCCTGGGGACGTGGGGACGACCCTATAGTCGTCGGACATGTCGGCGGCAGGCCAACGTATGCCCGGGGCTTGGGGACGACCCTATAGTCTACGGACATGTCGGCGGCGGGCCAACCTAGTCCCGGGGTCGTGGGGACGACCGTATAGTCGCCGGACATGACGGTGGCGGGCCAATCAAGTCCCGGGGTCGTGGGGACGACCCTATAGTCGTCGGACATGTCGGCGGCTGGGCAACTTTGGCCAGTGGTCCTGGGGACGACCCTATAATCGTCGGACATGTCGGCGGCGGGCCAACCTAGTCCCGGGGTCGTGGGGACGACCCTATAGTCGTCGGACAAGTCGGCGGCGGGCCAACCTAGTCCCGGGGTCGTGGGGACGACCCTATAGTCGTCGGACATGTCGGCGGCTGGCCAACTTTGGCCCGGGGCGTGGGGACGACCCAATAGTCGTCGGACATGTCGGCGGCAGGGCAACTTTGGCCCGTGGTCGTGGGGACGACCCTATAGTCGTCGGACATGTCGGCGGCTGGCCAACTTTGGCCCGTGGTCGTGGGAACGACCCTATAGTCGTCGGACATGTCGGTGACTGGCCAACGTAGTCCCGGGTTCGCGGGGACGACCCTATAGTCGTCGGACATGTCGGCGGCTGTCCAACTTTGGCCCGGGTCGTGGGGACGACCCTATAGTCGTCGGACATGTCGGCGGCTGTCCAACTTTGGCCCGGGTCGTGGGGACGACCCTATAGTCGTCGGACATGTCGGCGGCTGGGCAACTTTGGCCTGTGGTCGTGGGGACGACCCTATAGTCGTCGGACATGTCGGTGACTGGCCAACCTAGTCCCGGGGTCGTGGGGACGACCCTATAGTCGTCGGACAAGTCGGCGGCGGGCCAACCTAGCCCCGGGGTCGTGGGGACGACCCTATAGTCGTCGGACATGTCGGCGGCTGGGCAACTTTGGCCTGTGGTCGTGGGGACGACCCTATAGTCGTCGGACATGTCGGTGACTGGCCAACGTAGTCCCGGGTTCGCGGGGACGACCCTATAGTCGTCGGACATGTCGGCGGCTGTCCAACTTTGGCCCGGGTCGTGGGGACGACCCTATAGTCGTCGGACATGTCGGTGACGGGCCAACCTAGTCCCGGGGTCGTGGAGACGACCCTATAGTCGTCGGACAAGTCGGCGGTGGGCCAACCTAGACCCGGGGTCGTGGGGACGACCCTATAGTCGTCGGACATGTCGGCGGCTGGCCAACTTTGGCCCGGGGCGTGGGGACGACCCTATAGTCGTCGGACATGACGGTGCCGGGGCAATCTAGCCCCGGGGTCGAGGGGACGACCCTATAGACGTCGGACATGTCGGCGGCTGGCCAACCTAGTCCCGGGGTCGTGGGGACGACCCTATAGTCGTCGGAAAAGTCGGCGGCGGGCCAACCTAGACCCGGGGTCGTGGGGACGACCCTATAGTCGTCGGACATGTCGGCGGCAGGGCAACTTTGGCCCGTGGTCGTGGGGACGACCCTATAGTCGTCGGACATGTCGGTGACTGGCCAACGTAGTCCCGGGTTCGCGGGGACGACCCTATAGTCGTCGGACATGTCGGCGGCTGGCCAACTTTGGCCCGTGGTCGTGGGGACGACCCTATAGTCGTCGGACATGTCGGTGACTGGCCAACGTAGTCCCGGGTTCGCGGGGACGACCCTATAGTCGTCGGACATGTCGGCGGCTGTCCAACTTTGGCCCGGGTCGTGGGGACGACCCTATAGTCGTCGGACAAGTCGGCGGCGGGCCGACCTAGTCCCGGGGTCCTGGGGACGACCCTATAGTCGTCGGACAAGTCGGCGGCGGGCCAACCTAGTCCCGTGGTCGTGGGGACGACCGTATAGTCGTCGGACAAGTCGGCGGCGGGCCAACCTAGTCCCGTGGTCGCGAGGACGACCGTATAGTCATCGGACATGTCGGCGGCGGGCCAACCTAGTCCCGGGGTCATGGGGACGACCCTATAGTCGTCGGACATGTCGGCGGTTGGCCAACTTTGGCCCGGGTCGTGGGGACGACCCTATAGTCGTCGGACATGGCGGTGCCGGGGCAATCTAGCCCCGGGGTCGTGGGGACGACCCTATAGTCGTCGGACATGTCGGCGGCTGGGCAACTTTGGCCTGTGGTCGTGGGGACGACCCTATAGTCGTCGGACATGTCGGTGACTGGCCAACGTAGTCCCGGGTTCGCGGGGACGACCCTATAGTCGTCGGACATGTCGGCATCTGGCCAACTTTGGCCCGTGGTCGTGGGGACGACCCTATAGTCGTCGGACATGTCGGTGACTGGCCAACGTAGTCCCGGGTTCGCGGGGACGACCCTATAGTCGTCGGACATGTCGGCGGCTGTCCAACTTTGGCCCGGGTCGTGGGGACGACCCTATAGTCGTCGGACAAGTCGGCGGCGGGCCGACCTAGTCCCGGGGTCCTGGGGACGACCCTATAGTCGTCGGACAAGTCGGCGGCGGGCCAACCTAGTCCCGTGGTCGTGGGGACGACCGTATAGTCGTCGGACAAGTCGGCGGCGGGCCAACCTAGTCCCGTGGTCGCGAGGACGACCGTATAGTCATCGGACATGTCGGCGGCGGGCCAACCTAGTCCCGGGGTCATGGGGACGACCCTATAGTCGTCGGACATGTCGGCGGCTGGCCAACTTTGGCCCGGGTCGTGGGGACGACCCTATAGTCGTCGGACATGGCGGTGCCGGGGCAATCTAGCCCCGGGGTCGTGGGGACGACCCTATAGTCGTCGGACATGTCGGCGGCTGGGCAACTTTGGCCTGTGGTCGTGGGGACGACCCTATAGTCGTCGGACATGTCGGTGACTGGCCAACCTAGTCCCGGGGTCGTGGGGACGACCCTATAGTCGTCGGTCAAGTCGGCGGCGGGCCAACCTAGTCCCGGGGTCGTGGGGACGACCCTATAGTCGTCGGACATGTCGGCGGCGGGCCAACCTAGTCCCGGGGTCGTGGGGACGACCCTATAGTCGTCGGACATGTCGGCGGCTGTCCAACTTTGGCCCGGGTCGTGGGGACGACCCTATAGTCGTCGGACAAGTCGGCGGCGGGCCGACCTAGTCCCGGGGTCCTGGGGACGACCCTATAGTCGTCGGACAAGTCGGCGGCGGGCCAACCTAGTCCCGTGGTCGTGGGGACGACCGTATAGTCGTCGGACAAGTCGGCGGCGGGCCAACCTATTCCCGTGGTCGCGAGGACGACCGTATAGTCGTCGGACATGTCGGCGGCGGGCCAACCTAGTCCCGGGGTCATGGGGACGACCCTATAGTCTACGGACATGTCGGCGGCGGGCCAACCTAGTCCCGGGGTCGTGGGGACGACCCTATAATCGTCGGACATGTCGGCGGCGGGCCAACCTAGTCCCGGGGTCGTGGGGACGACCCTATAGTCGTCGGACAAGTCGGCGGCGGGCCAACCTAGTCCTGGGGACGTGGGGACGACCCTATAGTCGTCGGACATGTCGGCGGCAGGCCAACGTATGCCCGGGGCTTGGGGACGACCCTATAGTCTACGGACATGTCGGCGGCGGGCCAACCTAGTCCCGGGGTCGTGGGGACGACCGTATAGTCGCCGGACATGACGGTGGCGGGCCAATCAAGTCCCGGGGTCGTGGGGACGACCCTATAGTCGTCGGACATGTCGGCGGCTGGCCAACTTTGGACCGGGGCGTGGGGACGACCCTATAGTCGTCGGACATGTCGGCGGCAGGGCAACTTTGGCCCGGGGCGTGGGGACGACCCTATAGTCGTCGGACATGTCGGCGGAGGGCCAACCTAGTCCCGGGATCGTGGGGACGACCCTATAGTCGTCGGACATGTCGGCGGCAGGGCAACTTTGGCCCGTGGTCGTGGGGACGACCCTATAGTCGTCGGACAAGTCGGCGGCGGGCCAACCTAGTCCCGGGGTCGTGGAGACGACCCTATAGTCGTCGGACATCACGGTGGCGGGCCAATCTAGTCCCGGGGTCGTGGGGACGACCCTATAGTCGTCGGACATGTCTGCGGCTGGGCAACTTTGGCCAGTGGTCGTGGGGACGACCCTATAGTCGTCGGACAAGTCGGCGGCGGGCCAACCTAGTCCCGGGGTCGTGGGGACGAACCTATAGTCGTCGGACATGACGGTGGCGGGCCAATCTAGCCCCGGGGTCGTGGGGACGACCCTATAGACGTCGGACATGTCGGCGGCGGGCCAACCTAGTCCCGGGGTCGTGGGGACGACCCTATAGTCGTCGGAAAAGTCGGCGGCGGGCCAACCTAGACCCGGGGTCGTGGGGACGACCCTATAGTCGTCGGACATGTCGGCGGCAGGGCAACTTTGGGCCGTGGTCGTGGGGACGACCCTATAGTCGTCGGACATGTCGGTGACTGGCCAACGTAGTCCCGGGTTCGCGGGGACGACCCTATAGTCGTCGGACATGTCGGCGGCTGGCCAACTTTGGCCCGTGGTCGTGGGAACGACCCTATAGTCGTCGGACATGTCGGTGACTGGCCAACGTAGTCCCGGGTTCGCGGGGACGACCCTATAGTCGTCGGACCTGTCGGCGGCTGTCCAACTTTGGCCCGGGTCGTGGGGACGACCCTATAGTCGTCGGACATGTCGGCGGCTGGGCAACTTTGGCCTGTGGTCGTGGGGACGACCCTATAGTCGTCGGACATGTCGGTGACTGGCCAACGTAGTCCCGGGTTCGCGGGGACGACCCTATAGTCGTCGGAAAAGTCGGCGGCGGGCCAACCTAGACCCGGGGTCGTGGGGACGACCCTATAGTCGTCGGACATGTCGGCGGCAGGGCAACTTTGGCCCGTGGTCGTGGGGACGACCCTATAGTCGTCGGACATGTCGGTGCCTGGCCAACGTTGTCCCGGGTTCGCGGGGACGACCCTATAGTCGTCGGACATGTCGGCGGCTGGCCAACTTTGGCCCGTGGTCGTGGGGACGACCCTATAGTCGTAGGACATGTCGGTGACTGGCCAACGTAGTCCCGGGTTCGCGGGGACGACCCTATAGTCGTCGGACATGTCGGCGGCTGTCCAACTTTGGCCCGGGTCGTGGGGACGACCCTATAGTCGTCGGACAAGTCGGCGGCGGGCCGACCTAGTCCCGGGGTCCTGGGGACGACCCTATAGTCGTCGGACAAGTCGGCGGCGGGCCAACCTAGTCCCGTGGTCGCGAGGACGACCGTATAGTCGTCGGACATGTCGGCGGCGGGCCAACCTAGTCCCGGGGTCATGGGGACGACCCTATAGTCGTCGGACATGTCGGCGGCTGGCCAACTTTGGCCCGGGTCGTGGGGACGACCCTATAGTCGTCGGACATGTCGGTGACTGGCCAACCTAGTCCCGGGGTCGTGGAGTCGACCCTATAGTCGTCGGACAAGTCGGCGGCGGGCCAACCTAGACCCGGGGTCGTGGGGACGACCCTATAGACGTCGGACATGTCGGCGGCTGGCCAACTTTGGCCCGGGGCGTGGGGACGACCCTATAGTCTACGGACATGTCGGCGGCGGGCCAACTTTGGCCCGTGGTCGTGGGGACGACCCTATAGTCGTCGGACATGACGGTGCCGGGGCAATCTAGCCCCGGGGTCGAGGGGACGACCCTATAGACGTCGGACATGTCGGCGGCTGGCCAACCTAGTCCCGGGGTGGTAGGGACGACCCTATAATCGTCGGACAAGTCGGCGGCTGGCCAGCTTTAGCCCGGGGTAGTGGGGACGACCCTATAGTCGTCGGACATGTCGGCGGCTGGGCAACTTTGGCCAGTGGTCGTGGGGACGACCCTATAGTCGTCGGACATGTCGGCGGCAGGGCAACTTTGGCCCATGGTCGTGGGGACGACCCTATAGTCGTCGGACATGTCGGCGGCTGGCCAACCTAGACCCGGGGTGGTGGGGACGACCCTATAGTCGTCGGACATGTCGGCGGCTGGCCAACCTAGTCCCGTGGTCGTGGGGACGACCCCATAGTCGTAGGACACGTCGGCGGCGGGCCAACTTTGGCCCGGGGCGTGGGGACGACCCTATAGTCTACGGACATGTCGGCGGCGGGCCAACCTAGTCCCGTGGTCGCGAGGACGACCGTATAGTCGTCGGACATGTCGGCGGCGGGCCAACCTAGTCCCGGGGTCATGGGGACGACCCTATAGTCGTCGGACATGTCGGCGGCTGGCCAACTTTGGCCCGGGTCGTGGGGACGACCCTATAGTCGTCGGACATGACGGTGCCGGGGCAATCTAGCCCCGGGGTCGTGGGGACGACCCTATACTCGTCGGACATGTTGGCGGATGGGCAACTTTGGCCTGTGGTCGTGGGGACGACCCTATAGTCGTCGGACATGTCGGTGACTGGCCAACCTAGTCCCGGGGTCGTGGGGACGACCCTATAGTCGTCGGTCAAGTCGGCGGCGGGCCAACCTAGTCCCGGGGTCGTGGGGACGACCCTATAGTCGTCGGACATGTCGGCGGCGGGCCAACCTAGTCCCGGGGTCGTGGGGACGACCCTATAGTCGTCGGACAAGTCGGCGGCGGGCCAACCTAGACCCGGGGTCGTGGGGACGACCCTATAGTCGTCGGACATGTCGGCGGCTGGCCAACTTTGGCCCGGGGCGTGGGGACGACCCAATAGTCGTCAGACATGTCGGCGGCGGCCAACCTAGTCCCGAGGTCGTGGGGACGACCCTATAGTCGTCGGACATGTCGGCGGCAGGGCAACTTTGGCCCGTGGTCGTGGGGACGACCCTATAGTCGTCGGACATGTCGGTGACTGGCCAACATAGTCCCGGGGTCGTGGAGACGACCCTATAGTCGTCGGACATGTCGGCGGCTGGCCAACCTAGTCCCGTGGTCGTGGGGACGACCCCATAGTCGTAGGACACGTCGGCGGCGGGCCAACTTTGGCCCGGGGCGTGGGGACGACCCTATAGTCTACGGACATGTCGGCGGCGGGCCAACCTAGTCCCGGGGTCGTGGGGACGACCCTATAATCGTCGGACATGTCGGCGGCGGGCCAACCTAGTCCCGGGGTCGTGGGGACGACCCTATAGTCGTCGGACAAGTCGGCGGCGGGCCAACCTAGTCCCGGGGTCGTGGGGACGACCCTATAGTCGTCGGACATGTCGGCGGCTGGCCAACTTTGGCCCGGGGCGTGGGGACGACCCTATATTCGTCGGACATGTCGGCGGCGGGCCAACCTAGTCCCGGGGTCGTGGGGACGACCCTATAATCGTCGGACATGTCGGCGGCGGGCCAACCTAGTCCCGGGGTCGTGGGGACGACCCTATAGTCGTCGGACAAGTCGGCGGCGGGCCAACCTAGTCCTGGGGTCGTGGGGACGACCCTATAGTCGTCGGACATGTCGGCGGCAGGCCAACGTATGCCCAGGGTCGTAGGGACGAACCTATAGTCGTCGGACATGGCGGTGGCGGGCCAATCTAGCCCCGGGGTCGTGGGGACGACCCTATAGACGTCGGACATGTCGGCGGCGGGCCAACCTAGTCCCGGGGTCGTGGGGACGACCCTATAGTCGTCGGAAAAGTCGGCGGCGGGCCAACCTAGACCCGGGGTCGTGGGGACGACCCTATAGTCGTCGGACATGTCGGCGGCAGGGCAACTTTGGCCCGTGGTCGTGGGGACG
Source organism: Andrena fulva (assembly GCA_946251845.1). NCBI lineage: Eukaryota > Metazoa > Arthropoda > Insecta > Hymenoptera > Andrenidae > Andrena > Andrena fulva. The sequence continues at coordinate 233,012 of CAMITZ010000214.1, forward strand.
ACCCTATAGTCGTCGGATATGTCGGTGACTGGCCAACGTAGTCCCGGGTTCGCGGGGACGACCCTATAGTCGTCGGACATGTCGGCGGCTGGCCAACTTTGGCCCGTGGTCGTGGGAACGAACCTATAGTCGTCGGACATGTCGGTGACTGGCCAACGTAGTCCCGGGTTCGGGGGGACGACCCTATAGTAGTCGGACATGTCGGCGGCTGTCCAACTTTGGCCCGGGGCGTGGGGACGACCCTATAGTCTACGGACATGTCGGCGGCGGGCCAACTTTGGCCCGTGGTCGTGGGGACGACCCTATAGTCGTCGGACATGACGGTGCCGGGGCAATCTAGCCCCGGGGTCGAGGGGACGACCCTATAGACGTCGGACATGTCGGCGGCTGGCCAACCTAGTCCCGGGGTGGTAGGGACGACCCTATAATCGTCGGACAAGTCGGCGGCTGGCCAGCTTTAGCCCGGGGTAGTGGGGACGACCCTATAGTCGTCGGACATGTCGGCGGCTGGGCAACTTTGGCCAGTGGTCGTGGGGACGACCCTATAGTCGTCGGACATGTCGGCGGCAGGGCAACTTTGGCCCATGGTCGTGGGGACGACCCTATAGTCGTCGGACATGTCGGCGGCTGGCCAACCTAGACCCGGGGTGGTGGGGACGACCCTATAGTCGTCGGACATGTCGGCGGCTGGCCAACCTAGTCCCGTGGTCGTGGGGACGACCCCATAGTCGTAGGACACGTCGGCGGCGGGCCAACTTTGGCCCGGGGCGTGGGGACGACCCTATAGTCGTCGGACATGTCGGCGGCAGGCCAACGTATGCCCAGGGTCGTAGGGACGAACCTATAGTCGTCGGACATGACGGTGGCGGGCCAATCTAGCCCCGGGGTCGTGGGGACGACCCTATAGACGTCGGACATGTCGGCGGCGGGCCAACCTAGTCCCGGGGTCGTGGGGACGACCCTATAGTCGTCGGAAAAGTCGGCGGCGGGCCAACCTAGACCCGGGGTCGTGGGGACGACCCTATAGTCGTCGGACATGTCGGCGGCAGGGCAACTTTGGCCCGTGGTCGTGGGGACGACCCTATAGTCGTCGGACATGTCGGTGACTGGCCAACGTAGTCCCGGGTTCGCGGGGACGACCCTATAGTCGTCGGACATGTCGGCGGCTGGCCAACTTTGGCCCGTGGTCGTGGGAACGAACCTATAGTCGTCGGACATGTCGGTGACTGGCCAACGTAGTCCCGGGTTCGGGGGGACGACCCTATAGTAGTCGGACATGTCGGCGGCTGTCCAACTTTGGCCCGGGTCGTGGGGACGACCCTATAGTCGTCGGACAAGTCGGCGGCGGGCCGACCTAGTCCCGGGGTCCTGGGGACGACCCAATAGTCGTCGGACAAGTCGGCGGCGGGCCAACCTAGTCCCGTGGTCGCGAGGACGACCGTATAGTCGTCGGACATGTCGGCGGCAGGGCAACTTTGGCCCGTGGTCGTGGGGACGACCCTATAGTCGTCGGACAAGTCGGCGGCGGGCCAACCTAGTCCCGGGGTCGTGGGGACGACCCTATAGTCGTCGGACAAGTCGGCGGCGGGCCAACCTAGACCCGGGGTCGTGGGGACGACCCTATAGTCGTCGGACATGTCGGCGGCAGGGCAACTTTGGCCTGTGGTCGTGGGGACGACCCTATAGTCGTCGGACATGTCGGCGGCTGGCCAACCTAGTCCCGGGGTCGTGGGGACGACCCTATAGTCGTCGGAAAAGTCGGCGGCGGGCCAACCTAGGCCCGGGGTCGTGGGGACGACCCTATAGTCGTCGGACATGTCGGCGGCAGGGCAACTTTGGCCCGTGGTCGTGGGGACGACCCTATAGTCGTCGGACATGTCGGCGGCTGGGCAACTTTGGCCTGTGGTCGTGGGGACGACCCTATAGTCGTCGGACATGTCGGTGACTGGCCAACCTAGTCCCGGGGTCGTGGGGACGACCCTATAGTCGTCGGACAAGTGGGCGGCGGGCCAACCTAGCCCCGGGGTCGTGGGGACGACCCTATAGTCGTCGGACATGTCGGCGGCAGGGCAACTTTGGCCCGGGGTCGAGGGGACGACCCTATAGACGTCGGACATGTCGGCGGCTGGCCAACCTAGTCCCGGGGTGGTAGGGACGACCCTATAATCGTCGGACAAGTCGGCGGCTGGCCAGCTTTGGCCCGGGGTAGTGGGGACGACCCTATAGTCGTCGGACATGTCGGCGGCTGGGCAACTTTGGCCAGTGGTCGTGGGGACGACCCTATAATCGTCGGACATGTCGGCGGCGGGCCAACCTAGTCCCGGGGTCGTGGGGACGACCCTATAGTCGTCGGACAAGTCGGCGGCGGGCCAACCTAGTCCCGGGGTCGTGGGGACGACCCTATAGTCGTCGGACATGTCGGCGGCTGGCCAACTTTGGCCCGGGGCGTGGGGACGACCCAATAGTCGTCGGACATGTCGGCGGCGGCCAACCTAGTCCCGAGGTCGTGGGGACGACCCTATAGTCGTCGGACATGTCGGCGGCCGGGCAACTTTGGCCCGTGGTCGTGGGGACGACCCTATAGTCGTCGGACATGTCGGCGGCTGGCCAACTTTGGCCCGTGGTCGTGGGAACGACCCTATAGTCGTCGGACATGTCGGTGACTGGCCAACGTAGTCCCGGGTTCGCGGGGACGACCCTATAGTCGTCGGACATGTCGGCGGCTGTCCAACTTTGGCCCGGGTCGTGGGGACGACCCTATAGTCGTCGGACATGTCGGCGGCTGGGCAACTTTGGCCAGTGGTCGTGGGGACGACCCTATAATCGTCGGACATGTCGGCGGCGGGCCAACCTAGTCCCGGGGTCGTGGGGACGACCCTATAGTCGTCGGACAAGTCGGCGGCGGGCCAACCTAGTCCCGGGGTCGTGGGGACGACCCTATAGTCGTCGGACATGTCGGCGGCTGGCCAACTTTGGCCCGGGGCGTGGGGACGACCCAATAGTCGTCGGACATGTCGGCGGCGGCCAACCTAGTCCCGAGGTCGTGGGGACGACCCTATAGTCGTCGGACATGTCGGCGGCCGGGCAACTTTGGCCCGTGGTCGTGGGGACGACCCTATAGTCGTCGGACATGTCGGCGGCTGGCCAACTTTGGCCCGTGGTCGTGGGAACGACCCTATAGTCGTCGGACATGTCGGTGACTGGCCAACGTAGTCCCGGGTTCGCGGGGACGACCCTATAGTCGTCGGACATGTCGGCGGCTGTCCAACTTTGGCCCGGGTCGTGGGGACGACCCTATAGTCGTCGGACATGTCGGCGGCTGGGCAACTTTGGCCTGTGGTCGTGGGGACGACCCTATAGTCGTCGGACATGTCGGTGACTGGCCAACCTAGTCCCGGGGTCGTGGGGACGACCCTATAGTCGTCGGACAAGTGGGCGGCGGGCCAACCTAGCCCCGGGGTCGTGGGGACGACCCTATAGTCGTCGGACATGTCGGCGGCTGGGCAACTTTGGCCTGTGGTCGTGGGGACGACCCTATAGTCGTCGGACATGTCGGTGACTGGCCAACGTAGTCCCGGGTTCGCGGGGACGACCCTATAGTCGTCGGACATGTCGGCGGCTGTCCAACTTTGGCCCGGGTCGTGGGGACGACCCTATAGTCGTCGGACATGTCGGTGACTGGCCAACCTAGTCCCGGGGTCGTGGAGACGACCCTATAGTCGTCGGACAAGTCGGCGGCGGGCCAACCTAGACCCGGGGTCGTGGGGACGACCCTATAGTCGTCGGACATGTCGGCGGCTGGCCAACTTTGGCCCGGGGCGTGGGGACGACCCTATAGTCTACGGACATGTCGGCGGCGGGCCAACTTTGGCCCGTGGTCGTGGGGACGACCCTATAGTCGTCGGACATGACGGTGCCGGGGCAATCTAGCCCCGGGGTCGAGGGGACGACCCTATAGACGTCGGACATGTCGGCGGCTGGCCAACCTAGTCCCGGGGTCGTGGGGACGACCCTATAGTCGTCGGAAAAGTCGGCGGCGGGCCAACCTAGGCCCGGGGTCGTGGGGACGACCCTATAGTCGTCGGACATGTGGGCGGCAGGGCAACTTTGGCCCGTGGTCGTGGGGACGACCCTATAGTCGTCGGACATGTCGGTGACTGGCCAACGTAGTCCCGGGTTCGCGGGGACGACCCTATAGTCGTCGGACATGTCGGCGGCTGGCCAACTTTGGCCCGTGGTCGTGGGGACGACCCTATAGTCGTCGGACATGTCGGTGACTGGCCAACGTAGTCCCGGGTTCGCGGGGACGACCCTATAGTCGTCGGACATGTCGGCGGCTGTCCAACTTTGGCCCGGGTCGTGGGGACGACCCTATAGTCGTCGGACAAGTCGGCGGCGGGCCGACCTAGTCCCGGGGTCCTGGGGACGACCCTATAGTCGTCGGACGAGTCGGCGGCGGGCCAACCTAGTCCCGTGGTCGTGGGGACGACCGTATAGTCGTCGGACAAGTCGGCGGCGGGCCAACCTAGTCCCGTGGTCGCGAGGACGACCGTATAGTCATCGGACATGTCGGCGGCGGGCCAACCTAGTCCCGGGGTCATGGGGACGACCCTATAGTCGTCGGACATGTCGGCGGCTGGCCAACTTTGGCCCGGGTCGTGGGGACGACCCTATAGTCGTCGGACATGGCGGTGCCGGGGCAATCTAGCCCCGGGGTCGTGGGGACGACCCTATAGTCGTCGGACATGTCGGCGGCTGGGCAACTTTGGCCTGTGGTCGTGGGGACGACCCTATAGTCGTCGGACATGTCGGTGACTGGCCAACCTAGTCCCGGGGTCGTGGGGACGACCCTATAGTCGTCGGTCAAGTCGGCGGCGGCCCAACCTAGTCCCGGGGTCGTGGGGACGACCCTATAGTTGTCGGACATGTCGGCGGCGGGCCAACCTAGTCCCGGGGTCGTGGGGACGACCCTATAGTCGTCGGACATGTCGGCGGCTGTCCAACTTTGGCCCGGGTCGTGGGGACGACCCTATAGTCGCCGGACAAGTCGGCGGCGGGCCAACCTATTCCCGTGGTCGCGAGGACGACCGTATAGTCGTCGGACATGTCGGCGGCGGGCCAACCTAGTCCCGGGGTCATGGGGACGACCCTATAGTCGTCGGACATGTCGGCGGCAGGCCAACGTATGCCCAGGGTCATAGGGACGAACCTATAGTCGTCGGACATGACGGTGGCGGGCCAATCTAGCCCCGGGGTCGTGGGGACGACCCTATAGACGTCGGACATGTCGGCGGCGGGCCAACCTAGTCCCGGGGTCGTGGGGACGACCATATTGTCGTCGGAAAAGTCGGCGGCGGGCCAACCTAGACCCGGGGTCGTGGGGACGACCCTATAGTCGTCGGACATGTCGGCGGCTGGCCAACTTTGGCCCGTGGTCGTGGGGACGACCCCATAGTCGTAGGACACGTCGGCGGCGGGCCAACTTTGGCCCGGGGCGTGGGGACGACCCTATAGTCTACGGACATGTCGGCAGCGGGCCAACCTAGTCCCGGGGTCGTGGGGGCGACCCTATAGTCGTCGGACATGTCGGTGACTGGCCAACCTAGTCCCGGGGTCGTGGGGACGACCCTATAGTCGTCGGAAAAGTCGGCGGCGGGCCAACCTAGACCCGGGGTCGTGGGGACGACCCTATAGTCGTCGGACATGTCGGCGGCAGGGCAACTTTGGCCCGTGGTCGTGGGGACGACCCTATAGTCGTCGGTGACTGGCCAACGTAGTCCCGGGTTCGCGGGGACGACCCTATAGTCGTCGGACATGTCGGCGGCTGTCCAACTTTGGCCCGGGTCGTGGGGACGACCCTATAGTCGTCGGACAAGTCGGCGGCGGGCCGACCTAGTCCCGGGGTCCTGGGGACGACCCTATAGTCGTCGGACAAGTCGGCGGCGGGCCAACCTAGTCCCGTGGTCGTGGGGACGACCGTATAGTCGTCGGACAAGTCGGCGGCGGGCCAACCTAGTCCCGTGGTCGCGAGGACGACCGTATAGTCATCGGACATGTCGGCGGCGAGCCAACCTAGTCCCGGGGTCATGGGGACGACCCTATAGTCGTCGGACATGTCGGCGGCTGGCCAACTTTGGCCCGTGGTCGTGGGGACGACCCCATAGTCGTAGGACACGTCGGCGGCGGGCCAACTTTGGCCCGGGGCGTGGGGACGACCCTATAGTCTACGGACATGTCGGCGGCGGGCCAACCTAGTCCCGGGGTCGTGGGGACGACCCTATAGTCGTCGGACATGTCGGTGACTGGCCAACCTAGTCCCGGGGTCGTGGGGACGACTCTATAGTCGTCGGAAAAGTCGGCGGCGGGCCAACCTAGACCCGGGGTCGTGGGGACGACCCTATAGTCGTCGGACATGTCGGCGGCAGGGCAACTTTGGCCCGTGGTCGTGGGGACGACCCTATAGTCGTCGGTGACTGGCCAACGTAGTCCCGGGTTCGCGGGGACGACCCTATAGTCGTCGGACATGTCGGCGGCTGTCCAACTTTGGCCCAGGTCGTGGGGACGACCCTATAGTCGTCGGACAAGTCGGCGGCGGGCCGACCTAGTCCCGGGGTCCTGGGGACGACCCTATAGTCGTCGGACAAGTCGGCGGCGGGCCAACCTAGTCCCGTGGTCGTGGGGACGACCGTATAGTCGTCGGACAAGTCGGCGGCGGGCCAACCTAGTCCCGTGGTCGCGAGGACGACCGTATAGTCATCGGACATGTCGGCGGCGGCCAACCTAGTCCCGAGGTCGTGGGGACGACCCTATAGTCGTCGGACATGTCGGCGGCAGGGCAACTTTGGCCCGTGGTCGTGGGGACGACCCTATAGTCGTCGGACATGTCGGCGGCTGGCCAACTTTGGCCCGGGGCGTGGGGACGACCCTATAGTCTACGGACATGTCGGCGGCGGGCCAACCTAGTCCCGGGGTCGTGGGGACGACCCTATAATCGTCGGACATGTCGGCGGCGGGCCAACCTAGTCCCGGGGTCGTGGAGACGACCCTATAGTCGTCGGACAAGTCGGCGGCGGGCCAACCTAGTCCTGGGGTCGTGGGGACGACCCTATAGTCGTCGGACATGTCGGCGGCAGGCCAACTTTGGCCCGGGGCGTGGGGACGACCCTATAGTCTACGGACATGTCGGCGGCGGGCCAACCTAGTCCCGGGGTCGTGGGGACGACCCTATAGTCGTCGGACATGTCGGTGACTGGCCAACGTAGTCCCGGGTTCGCGGGGACGACCCTATAGTCGTCGGACATGTCGGCGGCTGGCCAACTTTGGCCCGTGGTCGTGGGAACGACCCTATAGTCGTCGGACAGGTCGGTGACTGGCCAACGTAGTCCCGGGTTCGTGGGGACGACCCTATAGTCGTCGGACATGTCGGCGGCTGGCCAACTTTGGCCCGGGGCGTGGGGACGACCCTATAGTCGTCGGACATGTCGGCGGCTGGCCAACTTTGGCCCGGGGCGTGGGGACGACCCAATAGTCGTCGGACATGTCGGCGGCGGCCAACCTAGTCCCGAGGTCGTGGCGACGACCCTATAGTCGTCGGACATGTCGGCGGCAGGGCAACTTTGGCCCGTGGTCGTGGGGACGACCCTATAGTCGTCGGACATGTCGGTGACTGGCCAACCTAGTCCCGGAGTCGTGGAGACGACCCTATAGTCGTCGGACAAGTCGGCGGCGGGCCAACCTAGACCCGGGGTCGTGGGGACGACCCTATAGTCGTCGGACATGTCGGCGGCTGGCCAACATTGGCCCGGGGCGTGGGGACGACCCTATAGTAGTCGGACATGACGGTGCCGGGGCAATCTAGCCCCGGGGTCGAGGGGACGACCCTATAGACGTCGGACATGTCGGCGGCTGGCCAACCTAGTCCCGGGGTGGTAGGGACGACCCTATAATCGTCGGACAAGTCGGCGGCTGGCCAGCTTTGGCCCGGGGTAGTGGGGACGACCCTATAGTCGTCGGACATGTCGGCGGCTGGGCAACTTTGGCCAGTGGTCGTGGGGACGACCCTATAATCGTCGGACATGTCGGCGGCGGGCCAACCTAGTCCCGGGGTCGTGGGGACGACCCTATAGTCGTCGGACAAGTCGGCGGCGGGCCAACCTAGTCCCGGGGTCGTGGGGACGACCCTATAGTCGTCGGACATGTCGGCGGCTGGCCAACTTTGGCCCGGGGCGTGGGGACGACCCAATAGTCGTCGGACATGTCGGCGGCGGCCAACCTAGTCCCGAGGTCGTGGGGACGACCCTATAGTCGTCGGACATGTCGGCGGCCGGGCAACTTTGGCCCGTGGTCGTGGGGACGACCCTATAGTCGTCGGACATGTCGGCGGCTGGCCAACTTTGGCCCGTGGTCGTGGGAACGACCCTATAGTCGTCGGACATGTCGGTGACTGGCCAACGTAGTCCCGGGTTCGCGGGGACGACCCTATAGTCGTCGGACATGTCGGCGGCTGTCCAACTTTGGCCCGGGTCGTGGGGACGACCCTATAGTCGTCGGACATGTCGGCGGCTGGGCAACTTTGGCCTGTGGTCGTGGGGACGACCCTATAGTCGTCGGACATGTCGGTGACTGGCCAACCTAGTCCCGGGGTCGTGGGGACGACCCTATAGTCGTCGGACAAGTGGGCGGCGGGCCAACCTAGCCCCGGGGTCGTGGGGACGACCCTATAGTCGTCGGACATGTCGGCGGCTGGGCAACTTTGGCCTGTGGTCGTGGGGACGACCCTATAGTCGTCGGACATGTCGGTGACTGGCCAACGTAGTCCCGGGTTCGCGGGGACGACCCTATAGTCGTCGGACATGTCGGCGGCTGTCCAACTTTGGCCCGGGTCGTGGGGACGACCCTATAGTCGCCGGACATGTCGGTGACTGGCCAACCTAGTCCCGGGGTCGTGGAGACGACCCTATAGTCGTCGGACAAGTCGGCGGCGGGCCAACCTAGACCCGGGGTCGTGGGGACGACCCTATAGTCGTCGGACATGTCGGCGGCTGGCCAACTTTGGCCCGGGGCGTGGGGACGACCCTATAGTCTACGGACATGTCGGCGGCGGGCCAACTTTGGCCCGTGGTCGTGGGGACGACCCTATAGTCGTCGGACATGACGGTGCCGGGGCAATCTAGCCCCGGGGTCGAGGGGACGACCCTATAGACGTCGGACATGTCGGCGGCTGGCCAACCTAGTCCCGGGGTCGTGGGGACGACCCTATAGTCGTCGGAAAAGTCGGCGGCGGGCCAACCTAGGCCCGGGGTCGTGGGGACGACCCTATAGTCGTCGGACATGTCGGCGGCAGGGCAACCTAGTCCCGGGGTCGTGGGGACGACCCTATAATCGTCGGACATGTCGGCGGCGGGCCAACCTAGTCCCGGGGTCGTGGAGACGACCCTATAGTCGTCGGACAAGTCGGCGGCGGGCCAACCTAGTCCTGGGGTCGTGGGGACGACCCTATAGTCGTCGGACATGTCGGCGGCAGGCCAACTTTGGCCCGGGGCGTGGGGACGACCCTATAGTCTACGGACATGTCGGCGGCGGGCCAACCTAGTCCCGGGGTCGTGGGGACGACCCTATAGTCGTCGGACATGTCGGTGACTGGCCAACGTAGTCCCGGGTTCGCGGGGACGACCCTATAGTCGTCGGACATGTCGGCGGCTGGCCAACTTTGGCCCGTGGTCGTGGGAACGACCCTATAATCGTCGGACAGGTCGGTGACTGGCCAACGTAGTCCCGGGTTCGTGGGGACGACCCTATAGTCGTCGGACATGTCGGCGGCTGGCCAACTTTGGCCCGGGGCGTGGGGACGACCCTATAGTCGTCGGACATGTCGGCGGCTGGCCAACTTTGGCCCGGGGCGTGGGGACGACCCAATAGTCGTCGGACATGTCGGCGGCGGCCAACCTAGTCCCGAGGTCGTGGCGACGACCCTATAGTCGTCGGACATGTCGGCGGCAGGGCAACTTTGGCCCGTGGTCGTGGGGACGACCCTATAGTCGTCGGACATGTCGGTGACTGGCCAACCTAGTCCCGGAGTCGTGGAGACGACCCTATAGTCGTCGGACAAGTCGGCGGCGGGCCAACCTAGACCCGGGGTCGTGGGGACGACCCTATAGTCGTCGGACATGTCGGCGGCTGGCCAACATTGGCCCGGGGCGTGGGGACGACCCTATAGTAGTCGGACATGACGGTGCCGGGGCAATCTAGCCCCGGGGTCGAGGGGACGACCCTATAGACGTCGGACATGTCGGCGGCTGGCCAACCTAGTCCCGGGGTGGTAGGGACGACCCTATAATCGTCGGACAAGTCGGCGGCTGGCCAGCTTTGGCCCGGGGTAGTGGGGACGACCCTATAGTCGTCGGACATGTCGGCGGCTGGGCAACTTTGGCCAGTGGTCGTGGGGACGACCCTATAATCGTCGGACATGTCGGCGGCGGGCCAACCTAGTCCCGGGGTCGTGGGGACGACCCTATAGTCGTCGGACAAGTCGGCGGCGGGCCAACCTAGTCCCGGGGTCGTGGGGACGACCCTATAGTCGTCGGACATGTCGGCGGCTGGCCAACTTTGGCCCGGGGCGTGGGGACGACCCAATAGTCGTCGGACATGTCGGCGGCGGCCAACCTAGTCCCGAGGTCGTGGGGACGACCCTATAGTCGTCGGACATGTCGGCGGCCGGGCAACTTTGGCCCGTGGTCGTGGGGACGACCCTATAGTCGTCGGACATGTCGGCGGCTGGCCAACTTTGGCCCGTGGTCGTGGGAACGACCCTATAGTCGTCGGACATGTCGGTGACTGGCCAACGTAGTCCCGGGTTCGCGGGGACGACCCTATAGTCGTCGGACATGTCGGCGGCTGTCCAACTTTGGCCCGGGTCGTGGGGACGACCCTATAGTCGTCGGACATGTCGGCGGCTGGGCAACTTTGGCCTGTGGTCGTGGGGACGACCCTATAGTCGTCGGACATGTCGGTGACTGGCCAACCTAGTCCCGGGGTCGTGGGGACGACCCTATAGTCGTCGGACAAGTGGGCGGCGGGCCAACCTAGCCCCGGGGTCGTGGGGACGACCCTATAGTCGTCGGACATGTCGGCGGCTGGGCAACTTTGGCCTGTGGTCGTGGGGACGACCCTATAGTCGTCGGACATGTCGGTGACTGGCCAACGTAGTCCCGGGTTCGCGGGGACGACCCTATAGTCGTCGGACATGTCGGCGGCTGTCCAACTTTGGCCCGGGTCGTGGGGACGACCCTATAGTCGTCGGACATGTCGGTGACTGGCCAACCTAGTCCCGGGGTCGTGGAGACGACCCTATAGTCGTCGGACAAGTCGGCGGCGGGCCAACCTAGACCCGGGGTCGTGGGGACGACCCTATAGTCGTCGGACATGTCGGCGGCTGGCCAACTTTGGCCCGGGGCGTGGGGACGACCCTATAGTCTACGGACATTTCGGCGGCGGGCCAACTTTGGCCCGTGGTCGTGGGGACGACCCTATAGTCGTCGGACATGACGGTGCCGGGGCAATCTAGCCCCGGGGTCGAGGGGACGACCCTATAGACGTCGGACATGTCGGCGGCTGGCCAACCTAGTCCCGGGGTCGTGGGGACGACCCTATAGTCGTCGGAAAAGTCGGCGGCGGGCCAACCTAGGCCCGGGGTCGTGGGGACGACCCTATAGTCGTCGGACATGTCGGCGGCAGGGCAACCTAGTCCCGGGGTCGTGGGGACGACCCTATAATCGTCGGACATGTCGGCGGCGGGCCAACCTAGTCCCGGGGTCGTGGAGACGACCCTATAGTCGTCGGACAAGTCGGCGGCGGGCCAACCTAGTCCTGGGGTCGTGGGGACGACCCTATAGTCGTCGGACATGTCGGCGGCAGGCCAACTTTGGCCCGGGGCGTGGGGACGACCCTATAGTCTACGGACATGTCGGCGGCGGGCCAACCTAGTCCCGGGGTCGTGGGGACGACCCTATAGTCGTCGGACATGTCGGTGACTGGCCAACGTAGTCCCGGGTTCGCGGGGACGACCCTATAGTCGTCGGACATGTCGGCGGCTGGCCAACTTTGGCCCGTGGTCGTGGGAACGACCCTATAGTCGTCGGACAGGTCGGTGACTGGCCAACGTAGTCCCGGGTTCGTGGGGACGACCCTATAGTCGTCGGACATGTCGGCGGCTGGCCAACTTTGGCCCGGGGCGTGGGGACGACCCAATAGTCGTCGGACATGTCGGCGGCGGCCAACCTAGTCCCGAGGTCGTGGCGACGACCCTATAGTCGTCGGACATGTCGGCGGCAGGGCAACTTTGGCCCGTGGTCGTGGGGACGACCCTATAGTCGTCGGACATGTCGGTGACTGGCCAACCTAGTCCCGGAGTCGTGGAGACGACCCTATAGTCGTCGGACAAGTCGGCGGCGGGCCAACCTAGACCCGGGGTCGTGGGGACGACCCTATAGTCGTCGGACATGTCGGCGGCTGGCCAACATTGGCCCGGGGCGTGGGGACGACCCTATAGTAGTCGGACATGACGGTGCCGGGGCAATCTAGCCCCGGGGTCGAGGGGACGACCCTATAGACGTCGGACATGTCGGCGGCTGGCCAACCTAGTCCCGGGGTGGTAGGGACGACCCTATAATCGTCGGACAAGTCGGCGGCTGGCCAGCTTTGGCCCGGGGTAGTGGGGACGACCCTATAGTCGTCGGACATGTCGGCGGCTGGGCAACTTTGGCCAGTGGTCGTGGGGACGACCCTATAATCGTCGGACATGTCGGCGGCGGGCCAACCTAGTCCCGGGGTCGTGGGGACGACCCTATAGTCGTCGGACAAGTCGGCGGCGGGCCAACCTAGTCCCGGGGTCGTGGGGACGACCCTATAGTCGTCGGACATGTCGGCGGCTGGCCAACTTTGGCCCGGGGCGTGGGGACGACCCAATAGTCGTCGGACATGTCGGCGGCGGCCAACCTAGTCCCGAGGTCGTGGGGACGACCCTATAGTCGTCGGACATGTCGGCGGCCGGGCAACTTTGGCCCGTGGTCGTGGGGACGACCCTATAGTCGTCGGACATGTCGGCGGCTGGCCAACTTTGGCCCGTGGTCGTGGGAACGACCCTATAGTCGTCGGACATGTCGGTGACTGGCCAACGTAGTCCCGGGTTCGCGGGGACGACCCTATAGTCGTCGGACATGTCGGCGGCTGTCCAACTTTGGCCCGGGTCGTGGGGACGACCCTATAGTCGTCGGACATGTCGGCGGCTGGGCAACTTTGGCCTGTGGTCGTGGGGACGACCCTATAGTCGTCGGACATGTCGGTGACTGGCCAACCTAGTCCCGGGGTCGTGGGGACGACCCTATAGTCGTCGGACAAGTGGGCGGCGGGCCAACCTAGCCCCGGGGTCGTGGGGACGACCCTATAGTCGTCGGACATGTCGGCGGCTGGGCAACTTTGGCCTGTGGTCGTGGGGACGACCCTATAGTCGTCGGACATGTCGGTGCCGGGGCAATCTAGCCCCGGGGTCGAGGGGACGACCCTATAGACGTCGGACATGTCGGCGGCTGGCCAACCTAGTCCCGTGGTCGTGGGGACGACCCTATAGTCGTCGGAAAAGTCGGCGGCGGGCCAACCTAGGCCCGGGGTCGTGGGGACGACCCTATAGTCGTCGGACATGTCGGCGGCAGGGCAACTTTGGCCCGTGGTCGTGGGGACGACCCTATAGTCGTCGGACATGTCGGCGGCTGGGCAACTTTGGCCTGTGGTCGTGGGGACGACCCTATAGTCGTCGGACATGTCGGTGACTGGCCAACCTAGTCCCGGGGTCGTGGGGACGACCCTATAGTCGTCGGACAAGTGGGCGGCGGGCCAACCTAGCCCCGGGGTCGTGGGGACGACCCTATAGTCGTCGGACATGTCGGCGGCAGGGCAACTTTGGCCCGGGGTCGAGGGGACGACCCTATAGACGTCGGACATGTCGGCGGCTGGCCAACCTAGTCCCGGGGTGGTAGGGACGACCCTATAATCGTCGGACAAGTCGGCGGCTGGCCAGCTTTGGCCCGGGGTAGTGGGGACGACCCTATAGTCGTCGGACATGTCGGCGGCTGGGCAACTTTGGCCAGTGGTCGTGGGGACGACCCTATAATCGTCGGACATGTCGGCGGCGGGCCAACCTAGTCCCGGGGTCGTGGGGACGACCCTATAGTCGTCGGACAAGTCGGCGGCGGGCCAACCTAGTCCCGGGGTCGTGGGGACGACCCTATAGTCGTCGGACATGTCGGCGGCTGGCCAACTTTGGCCCGGGGCGTGGGGACGACCCAATAGTCGTCGGACATGTCGGCGGCGGCCAACCTAGTCCCGAGGTCGTGGGGACGACCCTATAGTCGTCGGACATGTCGGCGGCCGGGCAACTTTGGCCCGTGGTCGTGGGGACGACCCTATAGTCGTCGGACATGTCGGCGGCTGGCCAACTTTGGCCCGTGGTCGTGGGAACGACCCTATAGTCGTCGGACATGTCGGTGACTGGCCAACGTAGTCCCGGGTTCGCGGGGACGACCCTATAGTCGTCGGACATGTCGGCGGCTGTCCAACTTTGGCCCGGGTCGTGGGGACGACCCTATAGTCGTCGGACATGTCGGCGGCTGGGCAACTTTGGCCTGTGGTCGTGGGGACGACCCTATAGTCGTCGGACATGTCGGTGACTGGCCAACCTAGTCCCGGGGTCGTGGGGACGACCCTATAGTCGTCGGACAAGTGGGCGGCGGGCCAACCTAGCCCCGGGGTCGTGGGGACGACCCTATAGTCGTCGGACATGTCGGCGGCTGGGCAACTTTGGCCTGTGGTCGTGGGGACGACCCTATAGTCGTCGGACATGTCGGTGACTGGCCAACGTAGTCCCGGGTTCGCGGGGACGACCCTATAGTCGTCGGACATGTCGGCGGCTGTCCAACTTTGGCCCGGGTCGTGGGGACGACCCTATAGTCGTCGGACATGTCGGTGACTGGCCAACCTAGTCCCGGGGTCGTGGAGACGACCCTATAGTCGTCGGACAAGTCGGCGGCGGGCCAACCTAGACCCGGGGTCGTGGGGACGACCCTATAGTCGTCGGACATGTCGGCGGCTGGCCAACTTTGGCCCGGGGCGTGGGGACGACCCTATAGTCTACGGACATGTCGGCGGCGGGCCAACTTTGGCCCGTGGTCGTGGGGACGACCCTATAGTCGTCGGACATGACGGTGCCGGGGCAATCTAGCCCCGGGGTCGAGGGGACGACCCTATAGACGTCGGACATGTCGGCGGCTGGCCAACCTAGTCCCGGGGTCGTGGGGACGACCCTATAGTCGTCGGAAAAGTCGGCGGCGGGCCAACCTAGGCCCGGGGTCGTGGGGACGACCCTATAGTCGTCGGACATGTCGGCGGCAGGGCAACTTTGGCCCGTGGTCGTGGGGACGACCCTATAGTCGTCGGACATGTCGGCGGCTGGGCAACTTTGGCCTGTGGTCGTGGGGACGACCCTATAGTCGTCGGACATGTCGGTGACTGGCCAACCTAGTCCCGGGGTCGTGGGGACGACCCTATAGTCGTCGGACAAGTGGGCGGCGGGCCAACCTAGCCCCGGGGTCGTGGGGACGACCCTATAGTCGTCGGACATGTCGGCGGCTGGGCAACTTTGGCCTGTGGTCGTGGGGACGACCCTATAGTCGTCGGACATGTCGGTGACTGGCCAACGTAGTCCCGGGTTCGCGGGGACGACCCTATAGTCGTCGGACATGTCGGCGGCTGTCCAACTTTGGCCCGGGTCGTGGGGACGACCCTATAGTCGTCGGACATATCGGTGACTGGCCAACCTAGTCCCGGGGTCGTGGAGACGACCCTATAGTCGTCGGACAAGTCGGCGGCGGGCCAACCTAGACCCGGGGTCGTGGGGACGACCCTATAGTCGTCGGACATGTCGGCGGCTGGCCAACTTTGGCCCGGGGCGTGGGGACGACCCTATAGTCTACGGACATGTCGGCGGCGGGCTAACTTTGGCCCGTGGTCGTGGGGACGACCCTATAGTCGTCGGACATGACGGTGCCGGGGCAATCTAGCCCCGGGGTCGAGGGGACGACCCTATAGACGTCGGACATGTCGGCGGCTGGCCAACCTAGTCCCGGGGTCGTGGGGACGACCCTATAGTCGTCGGAAAAGTCGGCGGCGGGCCAACCTAGGCCCGGGGTCGTGGGGACGACCCTATAGTCGTCGGACATGTCGGCGGCAGGGCAACTTTGGCCCGTGGTCGTGGGGACGACCCTATAGTCGTCGGACATGTCGGTGACTGGCCAACGTAGTCCCGGGTTCGCGGGGACGACCCTATAGTCGTCGGACATGTCGGCGGCTGGCCAACTTTGGCCCGTGGTCGTGGGGACGACCCTATAGTCGTCGGACATGTCGGTGACTGGCCAACGTAGTCCCGGGTTCGCGGGGACGACCCTATAGTCGTCGGACATGTCGGCGGCTGTCCAACTTTGGCCCGGGTCGTGGGGACGACCCTATAGTCGTCGGACAAGTCGGCGGCGGGCCGACCTAGTCCCGGGGTCCTGGGGACGACCCTATAGTCGTCGGACAAGTCGGCGGCGGGCCAACCTAGTCCCGTGGTCGTGGGGACGACCGTATAGTCGTCGGACAAGTCGGCGGCGGGCCAACCTAGTCCCGTGGTCGCGAGGACGACCGTATAGTCATCGGACATGTCGGCGGCGGGCCAACCTAGTCCCGGGGTCATGGGGACGACCCTATAGTCGTCGGACATGTCGGCGGCTGGCCAACTTTGGCCCGGGTCGTGGGGACGACCCTATAGTCGTCGGACATGGCGGTGCCGGGGCAATCTAGCCCCGGGGTCGTGGGGACGACCCTATAGTCGTCGGACATGTCGGCGGCTGGGCAACTTTGGCCTGTGGTCGTGGGGACGACCCTATAGTCGTCGGACATGTCGGTGACTGGCCAACCTAGTCCCGGGGTCGTGGGGACGACCCTATAGTCGTCGGTCAAGTCGGCGGCGGCCCAACCTAGTCCCGGGGTCGTGGGGACGACCCTATAGTTGTCGGACATGTCGGCGGCGGGCCAACCTAGTCCCGGGGTCGTGGGGACGACCCTATAGTCGTCGGACATGTCGGCGGCTGTCCAACTTTGGCCCGGGTCGTGGGGACGACCCTATAGTCGTCGGACAAGTCGGCGGCGGGCCAACCTATTCCCGTGGTCGCGAGGACGACCGTATAGTCGTCGGACATGTCGGCGGCGGGCCAACCTAGTCCCGGGGTCATGGGGACGACCCTATAGTCGTCGGACATGTCGGCGGCTGGCCAACTTTGGCCCGGGTCGTGGGGACGACCCTATAGTCGTCGGACATGACGGTGCCGGGGCAATCTAGCCCCGGGGTCGTGGGGACGACCCTATAGTCGTCGGACATGTCGGCGGCTGGGCAACTTTGGCCTGTGGTCGTGGGGACGACCCTATAGTCGTCGGACATGTCGGTGACTGGCCAACCTAGTCCCGGGGTCGTGGGGACGACCCTATAGTCGTCGGTCAAGTCGGCGGCGGGCCAACCTAGTCCCGGGGTCGTGGGGACGACCCTATAGTCGTCGGACAAGTCGGCGGCGGGCCAACCTAGTCCTGGGGTCGTGGGGACGACCCTATAATCGTCGAACATGTCGGCGGCAGGCCAACGTATGCCCAGGGTCGTAGGGACGAACCTATAGTCGTCGGACATGACGGTGGCGGGCCAATCTAGCCCCGGGGTCGTGGGGACGACCCTATAGACGTCGGACATGTCGGCGGCGGGCCAACCTAGTCCCGGGGTCGTGGGGACGACCCTATTGTCGTCGGAAAAGTCGGCGGCGGGCCAACCTAGACCCGGGGTCGTGGGGACGACCCTATAGTCGTCGGACATGTCGGCGGCTGGCCAACTTTGGCCTGTGGTCGTGGGGACGACCCCATAGTCGTAGGACACGTCGGCGGCGGACCAACTTTGGCCCGGGGCGTGGGGACGACCCTATAGTCTACGGACATGTCGGCGGCGGGCCAACGTAGTCCCGGGGTCGTGGGGACGACCCTATAGTCGTCGGTCAAGTCGGCGGCGGCCCAACCTAGTCCCGGGGTCGTGGGGACGACCCTATAGTTGTCGGACATGTCGGCGGCGGGCCAACCTAGTCCCGGGGTCGTGGGGACGACCCTATAGTCGTCGGACATGTCGGCGGCTGTCCAACTTTGGCCCGGGTCGTGGGGACGACCCTATAGTCGTCGGACAAGTCGGCGGCGGGCCAACCTATTCCCGTGGTCGCGAGGACGACCGTATAGTCGTCGGACATGTCGGCGGCGGGCCAACCTAGTCCCGGGGTCATGGGGACGACCCTATAGTCGTCGGACATGTCGGCGGCTGGCCAACTTTGGCCCGGGTCGTGGGGACGACCCTATAGTCGTCGGACATGACGGTGCCGGGGCAATCTAGCCCCGGGGTCGTGGGGACGACCCTATAGTCGTCGGACATGTCGGCGGCTGGGCAACTTTGGCCTGTGGTCGTGGGGACGACCCTATAGTCGTCGGACATGTCGGTGACTGGCCAACCTAGTCCCGGGGTCGTGGGGACGACCCTATAGTCGTCGGTCAAGTCGGCGGCGGGCCAACCTAGTCCCGGGGTCGTGGGGACGACCCTATAGTCGTCGGACAAGTCGGCGGCGGGCCAACCTAGTCCTGGGGTCGTGGGGACGACCCTATAATCGTCGAACATGTCGGCGGCAGGCCAACGTATGCCCAGGGTCGTAGGGACGAACCTATAGTCGTCGGACATGACGGTGGCGGGCCAATCTAGCCCCGGGGTCGTGGGGACGACCCTATAGACGTCGGACATGTCGGCGGCGGGCCAACCTAGTCCCGGGGTCGTGGGGACGACCCTATTGTCGTCGGAAAAGTCGGCGGCGGGCCAACCTAGACCCGGGGTCGTGGGGACGACCCTATAGTCGTCGGACATGTCGGCGGCTGGCCAACTTTGGCCTGTGGTCGTGGGGACGACCCCATAGTCGTAGGACACGTCGGCGGCGGACCAACTTTGGCCCGGGGCGTGGGGACGACCCTATAGTCTACGGACATGTCGGCGGCGGGCCAACCTAGTCCCGGGGTCGTGGGGACGACCCTATAGTCGTCGGACATGTCGGTGACTGGCCAACCTAGTCCCGGGGTCGTGGGGACGACCCTATAGTCGTCGGAAAAGTCGGCGGCGGGCCAACCTAGACCCGGGGTCGTGGGAACGACCCTATAGTCGTCGGACATGTCGGCGGCAGGGCAACTTTGGCCCGTGGTCGTGGGGACGACCCTATAGTCGTCGGTGACTGGCCAACGTAGTCCCGGGTTCGCGGGGACGACCCTATAGTCGTCGGACATGTCGGCGGCAGTCCAACTTTGGCCCGGGTCGTGGGGACGACCCTATAGTCGTCGGACAAGTCGGCGGCGGGCCGACCTAGTCCCGGGGTCCTGGGGACGACCCTATAGTCGTCGGAAAAGGCGGCGGCGGGCAAACCTAGACCCGGGGTCGTGGGGACGACCCTATAGTCGTCGGACATGTCGGCGGCAGGGCAACTTTGGCCCGTGGTCGTGGGGACGACCCTATAGTCGTCGGACATGTCGGTGACTGGCCAACGTAGTCCCGGGTTCGCGGGGACGACCCTATAGTCGTCGGACATGTCGGCGGCTGGCCAACTTTGGCCCGTGGTCGTGGGGACGACCCCATAGTCGTAGGACACGTCGGCGGCGGGCCAACTTTGGCCCGGGGCGTGGGGACGACCCTATAGTCTACGGACATGTCGGCGGCGGGCCAACCTAGTCCCGGGGTCGTGGGGACGACCCTATAGTCGTCGGACATGTCGGTGACTGGCCAACCTAGTCCCGGGGTCGTGGGGACGACCCTATAGTCGTCGGACAAGTCGGCGGCGGGCCGACCTAGTCCCGGGGTCCTGGGGACGACCCTATAGTCGTCGGACAAGTCGGCGGCGGGCCAACCTAGTCCCGTGGTCGTGGGGACGACCGTATAGTCGTCGGACAAGTCGGCGGCGGGCCAACCTAGTCCCGTGGTCGCGAGGACGACCGTATAGTCATCGGACATGTCGGCGGCGGCCAACCTAGTCCCGAGGTCGTGGGGACGACCCTATAGTCGTCGGACATGTCGGCGGCAGGGCAACTTTGGCCCGTGGTCGTGGGGACGACCCTATAGTCGTCGGACATGTCGGCGGCTGGCCAACTTTGGCCCGGGGCGTGGGGACGACCCTATAGTCTACGGACATGTCGGCGGCGGGCCAACCTAGTCCCGGGGTCGTGGGGACGACCCTATAATCGTCGGACATGTCGGCGGCGGGCCAACCTAGTCCCGGGGTCGTGGAGACGACCCTATAGTCGTCGGACATGTCGGCGGCGGGCCAACCTAGTCCTGGGGCCGTGGGGACGACCCTATAGTCGTCGGACATGTCGGCGGCAGGCCAACGTATGCCCAGGGTCGTAGGGACGAACCTATAGTCGTCGGACATGACGGTGGCGGGCCAATCTAGCCCCGGGGTCGTGGGGACGACCCTATAGACGTCGGACATGTCGGCGGCGGGCCAACCTAGTCCCGGGGTCGTGGGGACGACCCTATAGTCGTCGGAAAAGGCGGCGGCGGGCCAACCTAGACCCGGGGTCGTGGGGACGACCCTATAGTCGTCGGACATATCGGCGGCAGGGCAACTTTGGCCCGTGGTCGTGGGGACGACCCTATAGTCGTCGGACATGTCGGTGACTGGCCATCGTAGTCCCGGGTTCGCGGGGACGACCCTATAGTCGTCGGACATGTCGGCGGCTGGCCAACTTTGGCCCGTGGTCGTGGGAACGACCCTATAGTCGTCGGACATGTCGGTGACTGGCCAACGTAGTCCCGGGTTCGCGGGGACGACCCTATAGTCGTCGGACATGTCGGCGGCTGTCCAACTTTGGCCCGGGTCGTGGGGACGACCCTATAGTCGTCGGACATGTCGGCGGCTGGGCAACTTTGGCCTGTGGTCGTGGGGACGACCTTATAGTCGTCGGACAAGTCGGCGGCGGGCCAACCTAGCCCCGGGGTCGTGGGGACGACCCTATAGTCGTCGGACATGTCGGCGGCTGGGCAACTTTGGCCCGTGGTCGTGGGGACGACCCTATAGTCGTCGGACATGTCGGTGACTGGCCAACGTAGTCCCGGGTTCGCGGGGACGACCCTATAGTCGTCGGACATGTCGGCGGCTGTCCAACTTTGGCCCGGGTCGTGGGGACGACCCTATAGTCGTCGGACAAGTCGGCGGCGGGCCAACCTAGTCCCGTGGTCGCGAGGACGACCGTATAGTCATCGGACATGTCGGCGGCGGGCCAACCTAGTCCCGGGGTCATGGGGACGACCCTATAGTCGTCGGACATGTCGGCGGCTGGCCAACTTTGGCCCGGGTCGTGGGGACGACCCTATAGTCGTCGGACATGGCGGTGCCGGGGCAATCTAGCCCCGGGGTCGTGGGGACGACCCTATAGTCGTCGGACATGTCGGCGGCAGGGCAACTTTGGCCCGTGGTCGTGGGGACGACCCTATAGTCGTCGGACATGTCGGCGGCTGGCCAACTTTGGCCCGGGGCGTGGGGACGACCCTATAGTCTACGGACATGTCGGCGGCGGGCCAACCTAGTCCCGGGGTCGTGGGGACGACCCTATAATCGTCGGACATGTCGGCGGCGGGCCAACCTAGTCCCGGGGTCGTGGAGACGACCCTATAGTCGTCGGACAAGTCGGCGGCGGGCCAACCTATTCCTGGGGTCGTGGGGACGACCCTATAGTCGTCGGACATGTCGGCGGCAAGCCAACGTATGCCCAGGGTCGTAGGGACGAACCTATAGTCGTCGGACATGACGGTGGCGGGCCAATCTAGCCCCGGGGTCGTGGGGACGACCCTATAGACGTTGGACATGTCGGCGGCGGGCCAACCTAGTCCCGGGGTCGTGGGGACGACCCTATAGTCGTCGGAAAAGGCGGCGGCGGGCCAACCTAGACCCGGGGTCGTGGGGACGACCCTATAGTCGTCGGACATGTCGGCGGCAGGGCAACTTTGGCCCGTGGTCGTGGGGACGACCCTATAGTCGTCGGACATGTCGGTGACTGGCCAACGTAGTCCCGGGTTCGCGGGGACGACCCTATAGTCGTCGGACATGTCGGCGGCTGGCCAACTTTGGCCCGTGGTCGTGGGGACGACCCTATAGTCGTCGGACATGTCGGTGACTGGCCAACGTAGTCCCGGGTTCGCGGGGACGACCCTATAGTCGTCGGACATGTCGGCGGCTGTCCAACTTTGGCCCGGGTCGTGGGGACGACCCTATAGTCGTCGGACAAGTCGGCGGCGGGCCAACCTAGTCCCGTGGTCGCGAGGACGACCGTATAGTCATCGGACATGTCGGCGGCGGGCCAACCTAGTCCCGGGGTCATGGGGACCACCCTATAGTCGTCGGACATGTCGGCGGCTGGCCAACTTTGGCCCGGGTCGTGGGGACGACCCTATAGTCGTCGGACATGGCGGTGCCGGGGCAATCTAGCCCCGGGGTCGTGGGGACGACCCTATAGTCGTCGGACATGTCGGCGGCTGGGCAACTTTGGCCTGTGGTCGTGGGGACGACCCTATAGTCGTCGGACATGTCGGTGACTGGCCAACCTAGTCCCGGGGTCGTGGGGACGACCCTATAGTCGTCGGTCAAGTCGGCGGCGGGCCAACCTAGTCCCGGGGTCGTGGGGACGACCCTATAGTCGTCGGACATGTCGGCGGCTGGCCAACTTTGGCCCGTGGTCGTGGGGACGACCCTATAGTCGTCGGACATGTCGGTGACTGGCCAACGTAGTCCCGGGTTCGCGGGGACGACCCTATAGTCGTCGGACATGTCGGCGGCTGTCCAACTTTGGCCCGGGTCGTGGGGACGACCCTATAGTCGTCGGTCAAGTCGGCGGCGGGCCAACCTAGTCCCGGGGTCGTGGGGACGACCCTATAGTCGTCGGACATGTCAGCGGCGGGCCAACCTAGTCCCGGGGTCGTGGGGACGACCCTATAGTCGTCGGACATGTCGGCGGCTGTCCAACTTTGGCCCGGGTCGTGGGGACGACCCTATAGTCGTCGGACAAGTCGGCGGCTGGCCAACTTTGGCCCGTGGTCGTGGGGACGACCCCATAGTCGTAGGACACGTCGGCGGCGGGCCAACTTTGGCCCGGGGCGTGGGGACGACCCTATAGTCTACGGACATGTCGGCGGCGGGCCAACCTAGTCCCGGGGTCGTGGGGACGACCCTATAGTCCTCGGACATGTCGGTGACTGGCCAACCTAGTCCCGGGGTCGTGGGGACGACCCTATAGTCGTCGGAAAAGTCGGCGGCGGGCCAACCTGGACCCGGGGTCGTGGGGACGACCCTATAGTCGTCGGACATGTCGGCGGCAGGGCAACGTTGGCCCGTGGTCGTGGGGACGACCCTATAGTCGTCGGACATGTCGGTGACTGGCCAACGTAGTCCCGGGTTCGCGGGGACGACCCTATAGTCGTAGGACATGTCGGCGGCGGGCCAACCTAGTCCCTGGGCCTTGGGGACGACCCTATAGTCGTCGGACAAGTCGGCGGCAGGCCAACCTACTCCCGGGGTCGTGGGGACGACCCTATAGTCGTCGGACATGACGGTGCCGGGGCAATCTAGCCCCGGGGTCGAGGGGACGACCCTATAGACGTCGGACATGTCGGCGGCTGGCCAACCTAGTCCCGGGGTGGCAGGGACGACCCTATAATCGTCGGACAAGTCGGCGGCGGGCCGACCTAGTCCCGGGGTCCTGGGGACGACCCTATAGTCGTCGGACAAGTCGGCGGCGGGCCAACCTAGTTCCGTGGTCGTGGGGACGACCGTATAGTCGTCGGACAAGTCGGCGGCGGGCCAACCTAGTCCCGTGGTCGCGAGGACGACCGTATAGTCGTCGGACATGTCGGCGGCGGGCCAACCTAGTCCCGGGATCATGGGGACGACCCTATAGTCGTCGGACATGTCGGCGGCTGGCCAACTTTGGCCCGGGTCGTGGGGACGACCCTATATTCGTCGGACATGACGGTGCCGGGGCAATCTAGCCCAGGGGTCGTGGGGACGACCCTATAGTCGTCGGACATGTCGGCGGCGGGCCAACCTAGTCCCGGGTTCGTGGGGACGACCCTATAGTCGTAGGACATGTCGGCGGCGGGCCAACCTAGCCCCTGCGCCTTGGGGACGACCCTATAGTCGGCGGACAAGTCGGCGGCAGGCCAACCTACTCCCGGGGTCGTGGGGACGACCCTATAGTCGTCGGACATGATGGTGCCGGGGCAATCTAGCCCGGGGGTCGAGGGGACGACCCTATAGACGTCGGACATGTCGGCGGCTGGCCAACCTAGTCCCGGGGTGGCAGGGACGACCCTATAATCGTCGGACCAGTCGGCGGCTGGCCAGCTTTGGCACGGGGTAGTGGGGACGACCCTATAGTCGTCGGACATGTCGGCGGCTGGGCAACTTTGGCCAGTGGTCGTGGGGACGACCCTATAGTCGTCGGACATGTCTGCGGCAGGGCAACTTTGGCCCAAGGTCGTGGGGACGACCCTATAGTCGTCGGACATGTCGGCGGCTGGCCAACCTAGACCCGGGGTGGTGGGAACAACCCTATAGTCGTCGGACATGTCGGCGGCTGGCCAACCTAGTCCCGTGGTCGTGGGGACGACCCCATAGTCGTAGGACACGTCGGCGCGGGCCAACTTTGGCCCGGGGCGTGGGGACGACCCTATAGTCTACGGACATGTCGGCGGCGTGCCAACCTAGTCCCGACGTCGTGGGGACGACCCTATAATCGTCGGACATGTCGGCGGCGGGCCAACCTAGTCCCGGGGTCGTGGGGACGACCCTATAGTCGTCGGACAAGTCGGCGGCGGGCCAACCTAGTCCCGGGGTCGTGGGGACGACCCTATAGTCGTCGGACATGTCGGCGGCGGGGCAACTTTGGCCAGTGGTCGTGGGGACGACCCTATAGTCGTCGGACATGTCTGCGGCAGGGCAACTTTGGCCCAAGGTCGTGGGGACGACCCTATAGTCGTCGGACATGTCGGCGGCTGCCCAACCTAGACCCGGGGTGGTGGGAACGACCCTATAGTCGTCGGACATGTCGGCGGCTGGCCAACCTAGTCCCGTGGTCGTGGGGACGACCCCATAGTCGTAGGACACGTCGGCGGCGGCCAACTTTGGCCCGGGGCGTGGGGACGACCCTATAGTCGTCGGACATGTCGGCGGCGGGCCAACCTAGTCCCGGGTTCGTGGGGACGACCCTATAGTCGTAGGACATGTCGGCGGCGGGCCAACCTAGCCCCTGCGCCTTGGGGACGACCCTATAGTCGGCGGACAAGTCGGCGGCAGGCCAACCTACTCCCGGGGTCGTGGGGACGACCCTATAGTCGTCGGACATGATGGTGCCGGGGCAATCTAGCCCGGGGGTCGAGGGGACGACCCTATAGACGTCGGACATGTCGGCGGCTGTCCAACTTTGGCCCGGGTCGTGGGGACGACCCTATAGTCGTCGGACAAGTCGGCGGCGGGCCAACCTAGTCCCGTGGTCGCGAGGACGACCGTATAGTCATCGGACATGTCGGCGGCGGGCCAACCTAGTCCCGGGGTCATGGGGACCACCCTATAGTCGTCGGACATGTCGGCGACTGGCCAACTTTGGCCCGGGTCGTGGGGACGACCCTATAGTCGTCGGACATGGCGGTGCCGGGGCAATCTAGCCCCGGGGTCGTGGGGACGACCCTATAGTCGTCGGACATGTCGGCGGCTGGGCAACTTTGGCCTGTGGTCGTGGGGACGACCCTATAGTCGTCGGACATGTCGGTGACTGGCTAACCTAGTCCCGGGGTCGTGGGGACGACCCTATAGTCGTCGGTCAAGTCGGCGGCGGGCCAACCTAGTCCCGGGGTCGTGGGGACGACCCTATAGTCGTCGGACATGTCGGCGGCTGGCCAACTTTGGCCCGTGGTCGTGGGGACGACCCTATAGTCGTCGGACATGTCGGTGACTGGCCAACGTAGTCCCGGGTTCGCGGGGACGACCCTATAGTCGTCGGACATGTCGGCGGCTGTCCAACTTTGGCCCGGGTCGTGGGGACGACCCTATAGTCGTCGGTCAAGTCGGCGGCGGGCCAACCTAGTCCCGGGGTCGTGGGGACGACCCTATAGTCGTCGGACATGTCAGCGGCGGGCCAACCTAGTCCCGGGGTCGTGGGGACGACCCTATAGTCGTCGGACATGTCGGCGGCTGTCCAACTTTGGCCCGGGTCGTGGGGACGACCCTATAGTCGTCGGACAAGTCGGCGGCTGGCCAACTTTGGCCCGTGGTCGTGGGGACGACCCCATAGTCGTAGGACACGTCGGCGGCGGGCCAACTTTGGCCCGGGGCGTGGGGACGACCCTATAGTCTACGGACATGTCGGCGGCGGGCCAACCTAGTCCCGGGGTCGTGGGGACGACCCTATAGTCCTCGGACATGTCGGTGACTGGCCAACCTAGTCCCGGGGTCGTGGGGACGACCCTATAGTCGTCGGAAAAGTCGGCGGCGGGCCAACCTGGACCCGGGGTCGTGGGGACGACCCTATAGTCGTCGGACATGTCGGCGGCAGGGCAACTTTGGCCCGTGGTCGTGGGGACGACCCTATAGTCGTCGGTGACTGGCCAACGTAGTCCCGGGTTCGCGGGGACGACCCTATAGTCGTCGGAAAAGTCGGCGGCGGGCCAACCTGGACCCTGGGTCGTGGGGTCGACCCTATAGTCGTCGGTCAAGTCGGCGGCGGGCCAACCTAGTCCCGGGGTCGTGGGGACGACCCTATAGTCGTCGGACATGTCGGCGGCGGGCCAACCTAGTCCCGGGGTCGTGGGGACGACCCTATAGTCGTCGGACATGTCGGCGGCTGTCCAACTTTGGCCCGGGTCGTGGGGACGACCTTATAGTCGTCGGACAAGTCGGCGGCGGGCCAACCTAGTCCCGTGGTCGCGAGGACGACCGTATAGTCGTCGGACATGTCGGCGCCTGGGCAACTTTGGCCTGTGGTCGTGGGGACGACCCTATAGTCGTCGGACATGTCGGTGACTGGCCAACCTAGTCCCGGGGTCGTGGGGACGACCCTATAGTCGTCGGACAAGTCGGCGGCGGGCCAACCTAGTCCCGGGATCGTGGGGACGACCCTATAGTCGTAGGACATGTCGGCGGCGGGCCAACCTAGTCCCTGGGCCTTGGGGACGACCCTATAGTCGTCGGACAAGTCGGCGGCAGGCCAACCTACTCCCGGGGTCGTGGGGACGACCCTTTAGTCGTCGGACATGACGGTGCCGGGGCAATCTAGCCCTGGGGTCGAGGGGACGACCCTATAGACGTCGGACATGTCGGCGGCTGGCCAACCTAGTCCCGGGGTGGCAGGGACGACCCTATAATCGTCGGACAAGTCGGCGGCGGGCCGACCTAGTCCCGGGTCCTGGGGACGACCCTATAGTCGTCGGACAAGTCGGCGGCGGGCCAACCTAGTTCCGTGGTCGTGGGGACGACCGTATAGTCGTCGGACAAGTCGGCGGCGGGCCAACCTAGTCCCGTGGTCGCGAGGACGACCGTATAGTCGTCGGACATGTCGGCGGCGGGCCAACCTAGTCCCGGGATCATGGGGACGACCCTATAGTCGTCGGACATGTCGGCGGCTGGTCAACTTTGGCCCGGGTCGTGGGGACGACCCTATATTCGTCGGACATGACGGTGCCGGGGCAATCTAGCCCAGGGGTCGTGGGGACGACCCTATAGTCGTCGGACATGTCGGCGGCGGGCCAACCTAGTCCCGGGTTCGTGGGGACGACCCTATAGTCGTAGGACATGTCGGCGGCGGGCCAACCTAGCCCCTGCGCCTTGGGGACGTCCCTATAGTCGGCGGACAAGTCGGCGGCAGGCCAACCTACTCCCGGGGTCGTGGGGACGACCCTATAGTCGTCGGACATGATGGTGCCGGGGCAATCTAGCCCGGGGGTCGAGGGGACGACCCTATAGACGTCGGACATGTCGGCGGCTGGCCAACCTAGTCCCGGGGTGGCAGGGACGACCCTATAATCGTCGGACCAGTCGGCGGCTGGCCAGCTTTGGCACGGGGTAGTGGGGACGACCCTATAGTCGTCGGACATGTCGGCGGCTGGGCAACTTTGGCCAGTGGTCGTGGGGACGACCCTATAGTCGTCGGACATGTCTGCGGCAGGGCAACTTTGGCCCAAGGTCGTGGGGACGACCCTATAGTCGTCGGACATGTCGGCGGCTGGCCAACCTAGACCCGGGGTGGTGGGAACGACCCTATAGTCGTCGGACATGTCGGCGGCTGGCCAACCTAGTCCCGTGGTCGTGGGGACGACCCCATAGTCGTAGGACACGTCGGCGCGGGCCAACTTTGGCCCGGGGCGTGGGGACGACCCTATAGTCTACGGACATGTCGGCGGCGTGCCAACCTAGTCCCGACGTCGTGGGGACGACCCTATAATCGTCGGACATGTCGGCGGCGGGCCAACCTAGTCCCGGGGTCGTGGGGACGACCCTATAGTCGTCGGACAAGTCGGCGGCGGGCCAACCTAGTCCCGGGGTCGTGGGGACGACCCTATAGTCGTCGGACATGTCGGCGGCTGGGCAACTTTGGCCAGTGGTCGTGGGGACGACCCTATAGTCGTCGGACATGTCTGCGGCAGGGCAACTTTGGCCCAAGGTCGTGGGGACGACCCTATAGTCGTCGGACATGTCGGCGGCTGCCCAACCTAGACCCGGGGTGGTGGGAACGACCCTATAGTCGTCGGACATGTCGGCGGCTGGCCAACCTAGTCCCGTGGTCGTGGGGACGACCCCATAGTCGTAGGACACGTCGGCGGCGGCCAACTTTGGCCCGGGGCGTGGGGACGACCCTATAGTCTACGGACATGTCGGCGGCGTGCCAACCTAGTCCCGACGTCGTGGGGACGACCCTATAATCGTCGGACATGTCGGCGGCGGGCCAACCTAGTCCCGGGGTCGTGGGGACGACCCTATAATCGTCGGACATGTCGGCGGCAGGCCAACGTATGCCCAGGGTCGTAGGGACGAACCTATAGTCGTCGGACATGACGGTGGCGGGCCAATCTAGCCCCGGGGTCGTGGGGACGACCCTATAGACGTCGGACATGTCGGCGGCGGGCCAACCTAGCGCCCGGGGTCGTGGGGACGACCCTATTGTCGTCGGAAAAGTCGGCGGCGGACCAACCTAGACCCGGGGTCGTGGGGACGACCCTATAGTCGTCGGACATGTCGGCGGCTGGCCAACTTTGGCCCGTGGTCGTGGGAACGACCCTATAGTCGTCGGACATGTCGGTGACTGGCCAACGTAGTCCCGGGTTCGCGGGGACGACCCTATAGTCGTCGCACATGTCGGCGGCTGTCCAACTTTGGCCCGGGTCGTGGGGACGACCCTATAGTCGTCGGACATGTCGGCGGCTGGGCAACTTTGGCCTGTGGTCGTGGGGACGACCCTATAGTCGTCGGACATGTCGGTGACTGGCCAACCTAGTCCCGGGGTCGTGGGGACGACCCTATAGTCGTCGGACAAGTCGGCGGCGGGCCAACCTAGCCCCGGGGTCGTGGGGACGACCCTATAGTCGTCGGACATGTCGGCGGCTGGGCAACTTTGGCCTGTGGTCGTGGGGACGACCCTATAGTCGTCGGACATGTCGGTGACTGGCCAACGTAGTCCCGGGTTCGCGGGGACGACCCTATAGTCGTTGGACATGTCGGCGGCTGTCCAACTTTGGCCCGGGTCGTGGGGACGACCCTATAGTCGTCGGAAAAGTCGGCGGCGGGCCAACCTAGACCCGGGGTCGTGGGGACGACCCTATAGTCGTCGGACAAGTCGGCGGCGGGCCAACCTAGACCCGGGGTCGTGGGGACGACCCTATAGTCGTCGGAAAAGTCGGCGGCGGGCCAACCTAGACCCGGGGTCGTGGGGACGACCCTATAGTCGTCGGACATGTCGGCGGCAGGGCAACTTTGGCCCGTGGTCGTGGGGACGACCCTATAGTCGTCGGTGACTGGCCAACGTAGTCCCGGGTTCGCGGGGACGACCCTATAGTCGTCGGATATGTCGGCGGCTGTCCAACTTTGGCCCGGGTCGTGGGGACGACCCTATAGTCGTCGGACAAGTCGGCGGCGGGCCGACCTAGTCCCGGGGTCCTGGGGACGACCCTATAGTCGTCGGACAAGTCGGCGGCGGGCCAACCTAGTCCCGTGGTCGCGAGGACGACCGTATAGTCGTCGGACATGTCGGCGGCTGGGCAACTTTGGCCTGTGGTCGTGGGGACGACCCTATAGTCGTCGGACATGTCGGTGACTGGCCAACCTAGTCCCGGGGTCGTGGGGACGACCCTATAGTCGTCGGACAAGTCGGCGGCGGGCCAACCTAGTCCCGGGGTCGTGGGGACGACCCTATAGTCGTAGGACATGTCGGCGGCGGGCCAACCAAGTCCCTGGGCCTTGGGGACGACCCTATAGTCGTCGGACAAGTCGGCGGCAGGCCAACCTACTCCCGGGGTCGTGGGGACGACCCTATAGTCGTCGGACATGACGGTGCCGGGGCAATCTAGCCCCGGGGTCGAGGGGACGACCCTATAGACGTCGGACATGTCGGCGGCGGGCCAACCTAGACCCGGGGTCGTGGGGACGACCCTATAGTCGTCGGACATGTCGGCGGCAGGGCAACTTTGGCCCGTGGTCGTGGGGACGACCCTATAGTCGTCGGTGACTGGCCAACGTAGTCCCGGGTTCGCGGGGACGACCCTATAGTCGTCGGACATGTCGGCGGCTGTCCAACTTTGGCCCGGGTCGTGGGGACGACCCTATAGTCGTCGGACAAGTCGGCGGCGGGCCGACCTAGTCCCGGGGTCCTGGGGACGACCCTATAGTCGTCGGACAAGTCGGCGGCGGGCCAACCTAGTCCCGTGGTCGTGGGGACGACCGTATAGTCGTCGGACAAGTCGGCGGCGGGCCAACCTAGTCCCGTGGTCGCGAGGACGACCGTATAGTCGTCGGACATGTCGGCGGCTGGGCAACTTTGGCCTGTGGTCGTGGGGACGACCCTATAGTCGTCGGACAAGTCGGCGGCGGGCCAACCTAGTCCCGGGGTCGTGGGGACGACCCTATAGTCGTAGGACATGTCGGCGGCGGGCCAACCTAGTCCCTGGGCCTTGGGGACGACCCTATAGTCGTCGGACAAGTCGGCGGCACGCCAACCTACTCCCGGGGTCGTGGGGACGACCCTATAGTCGTCGGACATGACGGTGCCGGGGCAATCTAGCCCCGGGGTCGAGGGGACGACCCTATAGACGTCGGACATGTCGGCGGCTGGCCAACCTAGTCCCGGGGTGGCAGGGACGACCCTATAATCGTCGGACAAGTCGGCGGCGGGCCGACCTAGTCCCGGGGTCCTGGGGACGACCCTATAGTCGTCGGACAAGTCGGCGGCGGGCCAACCTAGTTCCGTGGTCGTGGGGACGACCGTATAGTCGTCGGACAAGTCGGCGGCGGGCCAACCTAGTCCCGTGGTCGCGAGGACGACCGTATAGTCGTCGGACATGTCGGCGGCGGGCCAACCTAGTCCCGGGATCATGGGGACGACCCTATAGTCGTCGGACATGTCGGCGGCTGGCCAACTTTGGCCCGGGTCGTGGGGACGACCCTATAGTCGTCGGACATGACGGTGCCGGGGCAATCTAGCCCCGGGGTCGTGGGGACGACCCTATAGTCGTCGGACATGTCGGCGGCGGGCCAACCTAATCCCGGGTTCGTGGGGACGACCCTATAGTCGTAGGACATGTCGGCGGCGGGCCAACCTAGCCCCTGGGCCTTGGGGACGACCCTATAGTCGGCGGACAAGTCGGCGGCAGGCCAACCTACTCCCGGGGTCGTGGGGACGACCCTATAGTCGTCGGACATGTCTGCGGCAGGGCAACTTTGGCCCAAGGTCGTGGGGACGACCCTATAGTCGTCGGACATGTCGGCGGCTGGCCAACCTAGACCCGGGGTGGTGGGAACGACCCTATAGTCGTCGGACATGTCGGCGGCTGGCCAACCTAGTCCCGTGGTCGTGGGGACGACCCCATAGTCGTAGGACACGTCGGCGGCGGGCCAACTTTGGCCCGGGGCGTGGGGACGACCCTATAGTCTACGGACATGTCGGCGGCGTGCCAACCTAGTCCCGACGTCGTGGGGACGACCCTATAATCGTCGGACATGTCGGCGGCGGGCCAACCTAGTCCCGGGGTCGTGGGGACGACCCTATAATCGTCGGACAAGTCGGCGGCGGGCCAACCTAGTCCCGGGGTCGTGGGGACGACCCTATAGTCGTCGGACATGTCGGCGGCTGGGCAACTTTGGCCAGTGGTCGTGGGGACGACCCTATAGTCGTCGGACATGTCTGCGGCAGGGCAACTTTGGCCCAAGGTCGTGGGGACGACCCTATACTCGTCGGACATGTCGGCGGCTGGCCAACCTAGACCCGGGGTGGTGGGAACGACCCTATAGTCGTCGGACATGTCGGCGGCTGGCCAACCTAGTCCCGTGGTCGTGGGGACGACCCTATAGTCGTCGGACAAGTCGGCGGCAGGCCAACCTACTCCCGGGGTCGTGGGGACGACCCTATAGTCGTCGGACATGACGGTGCCGGGGCAATCTAGCCCCGGGGTCGAGGGGACGACCCTATAGACGTCGGACATGTCGGCGGCTGGCCAACCTAGTGCCGGGGTGGCAGGGACGACCCTATAATCGTCGGACAAGTCGGCGGCGGGCCGACCTAGTCCCGGGGTCCTGGGGACGACCCTATAGTCGTCGGACAAGTCGGCGGCGGGCCAACCTAGTTCCGTGGTCGTGGGGACGACCCTATAGTCGTCGGACATGACGGTGCCGGGGCAATCTAGCCCCGGGGTCGAGGGGACGACCCTATAGACGTCGGACATGTCGGCGGCGGGCCAACCTAGACCCGGGGTCGTGGGGACGACCCTATAGTCGTCGGACATGTCGGTGACTGGCCAACCTAGTCCCGGGGTCGTGGGGACGACCCTATAGTCGTCGGACAAGTCGGCGGCGGGCCAACCTAGTCCCGGGATCGTGGGGACGACCCTATAGTCGTAGGACATGTCGGCGGCGGGCCAACCTAGTCCCTGGGCCTTGGGGACGACCCTATAGTCGTCGGACAAGTCGGCGGCGGGCCAACCTAGTTCCGTGGTCGTGGGGACGACCGTATAGTCGTCGGACAAGTCGGCGGCGGGCCAACCTAGTACCCGTGGTCGCGAGGACGACCGTATAGTCGTCGGACATGTCGGCGGCGGGCCAACCTAGTCCCGGGATCATGGGGACGACCCTATAGTCGTCGGACATGTCGGCGGCTGGCCAACTTTGGCCCGGGTCGTGGGGACGACCCTATAGTCGTCGGACATGACGGTGCCGGGGCAATCTAGCCCCGGGGTCGTGGGGACGACCCTATAGTCGTCGGACATGTCGGCGGCTGGACAACTTTGGCCTGTGGTCGTGGGGACGACCCTATAGTCGTCGGACATGTCGGTGACTGGCCAACCTAGTCCCGGGGTCGTGGGGACGACCCTATAGTCGTCGGACAAGTCGGCGGCGGGCCAACCTAGTCCCGGGTTCGTGGGGACGACCCTATAGTCGTAGGACATGTCGGCGGCGGGCCAACCTAGCCCCTGGGCCTTGGGGACGACCCTATAGTCGGCGGACAAGTCGGCGGCAGGCCAACCTACTCCCGGGGTCGTGGGGACGACCCTATAGTCGTCGGACATGATGGTGCCGGGGCAATCTAGCCCGGGGGTCGAGAGGACGACCCTATAGACGTCGGACATGACGGCGGCTGGCCAACCTAGTCCCGGGGTGGCAGGGACGACCCTATAATCGTCGGACCAGTCGGCGGCTGGCCAGCTTTGGCACGGGGTAGTGGGGACGACCCTATAGTCGTCGGACATGTCGGCGGCTGGGCAACTTTGGCCAGTGGTCGTGGGGACGACCCTATAGTCGTCGGACATGTCTGCGGCAGGGCAACTTTGGCCCAAGGTCGTGGGGACGACCCTATAGTCGTCGGACATGTCGGCGGCTGGCCAACCTAGACCCGGGGTGGTGGGAACGACCCTATAGTCGTCGGACATGTCGGCGGCTGGCCAACCTAGTCCCGTGGTCGTGGGGACGACCCCATAGTCGTAGGACACGTCGGCGGCGGGCCAACTTTGGCCCGGGGCGTGGGGACGACCCTATAGTCTACGGACATGTCGGCGGCGTGCCAACCTAGTCCCGACGTCGTGGGGGCGACCCTATAATCGTCGGACATGTCGGCGGCGGGCCAACCTAGTCCCGGGGTCGTGGGGACGACCCTATAGTCGTCGGACAAGTCGGCGGCGGGCCAACCTAGTCCCGGGGTCGTGGGGACGACCCTATAGTCGTCGGACATGTCGGCGGCTGGGCAACTTTGGCCAGTGGTCGTTGGGACGACCCTATAGTCGTCGGACATGTCTGCGGCAGGGCAACTTTGGCCCAAGGTCGTGGGGACGACCCTATAGTCGTCGGACATGTCGGCGGCTGGCCAACCTAGACCCGGGGTGGTGGGAACGACCCTATAGTCGTCGGACATGTCGGCGGCTGGCCAACCTAGTCCCGTGGTCGTGGGGACGACCCCATAGTCGTAGGACACGTCGGCGGCGGGCCAACTTTGGCCCGGGGCGTGGGGACGACCCTATAGTCTACGGACATGTCGGCGGCGGGCCAACCTAGTCCCGACGTCGTGGGGACGACCCTATAATCGTCGGACATGTCGGCGGCGGGCCAACCTAGTCCCGGGGTCGTGGGGACGACCCTATAATCGTCGGACATGTCGGCGGCAGGCCAACGTATGCCCAGGGTCGTAGGGACGAACCTATAGTCGTCGGACATGACGGTGGCGGGCCAATCTAGCCCCGGGGTCGTGGGGACGACCCTATAGACGTCGGACATGTCGGCGGCGGGCCAACCTAGTCCCGGGGTCGTGGGGACGACCCTATTGTCGTCGGAAAAGTCGGCGGCGGACCAACCTAGACCCGGGGTCGTGGGGACGACCCTATAGTCGTCGGACATGTCGGCGGCTGGCCAACTTTGGCCCGTGGTCGTGGGGACGACCCTATAGTCGTCGGACATGTCGGAGACTGGCCAACCTAGTCCCGGGGTCGTGGGGACGACCCTATAGTCGTCGGAAAAGTCGGCGGCGGGCCAACCTAGACCCGGGGTCGTGGGGACGACCCTATAGTCGTCGGACATGTCGGCGGCAGGGCAACTTTGGCCCGTGGTCGTGGGGACGATCCTATAGTCGTCGGACATGTCGGTGACTGGCCAACGTAGTCTCGGGTTCGCGGGGACGACCCTATAGTCGTCGGACATGTCGGCGGCTGGCCAACTTTGGCCCGTGGTCGTGGGGACGACCCTATAGTCGTCGGACATGTCGGTGACTGGCCAACGTAGTCCCGGGTTCGCGGGGACGACCCTATAGTCGTCGGACATGTCGGCGGCTGTCCAACTTTGGCCCGGGTCGTGGGGACGACCCTATAGTCGTCGGACAAGTCGGCGGCGGGCCGACCTAGTCCCGGGGTCCTGGGGACGACCCTATAGTCGTCGGACAAGTCGGCGGCGGGCCAACCTAGTCCCGTGGTCGTGGGGACGACCGTATAGTCGTCGGACAAGTCGGCGGCGGGCCAACCTAGTCCCGTGGTCGCGAGGACGACCGTATAGTCGTCGGACATGTCGGCGGCTGGGCAACTTTGGCCTGTGGTCGTGGGGACGACCCTATCGTCGTCGGACATGTCGGTGACTGGCCAACCTAGTCCCAGGGTCGTGGGGACGACCCTATAGTCGTCCGACAAGTCGGCGGCGGGCCAACCTAGTCCCGTGGTCGTGAGGACGACCGCATAGTCGTCGGACATGTCGGCGGCGGGCCAACCTAGTCCGGGGTCATGGGGACGACCCTATAGTCGTCGGACATGTCGGCGGCTGGCCAACTTTGGCCCGGGTCGTGGGGACGACCCTATAGTCGTCGGACAAGTCGGCGGCGGGCCGACCTAGTCCCGGGGTCCTGGGGACGACCCTATAATCGTCGGACAAGTCGGCGGCGGCCCAACCTAGTCCCGTGGTCGTGGGGACGACCGTATAGTCGTCGGACAAGTCGGCGGCGGGCCAACCTAGACCCGGGGTCGTGGGGACGACCCTATAGTCGTCGGACATGTCGGCGGCAGGGCAACTTTGGTCCGTGGTCGTGGGGACGATCCTATAGTCGTCGGACATGTCGGTGACTGGCCAACGTAGTCTCGGGTTCGCGGGGACGACCCTATAGTCGTCGGACATGTCGGCGGCTGGCCAACTTTGGCCCGTGGTCGTGGGGACGACCCTATAGTCGTCGGACATGTCGGTGACTGGCCAACGTAGTCCCGGGTTCGCGGGGACGACCCTATAGTCGTCGGAAAAGTCGGCGGCGGGCCAACCTAGACCCGGGGTCGTGGGGACGACCCTATAGTCGTCGGACATGTCGGCGGCAGGGCAACTTTGGCCCGTGGTCGTGGGGACGATCCTATAGTCGTCGGACATGTCGGTGACTGGCCAACGTAGTCTCGGGTTCGCGGGGACGACCCTATAGTCGTCGGACATGTCGGCGGCTGGCCAACTTTGGCCCGTGGTCGTGGGGACGACCCTATAGTCGTCGGACATGTCGGTGACTGGCCAACGTAGTCCCGGGTTCGCGGGGACGACCCTATAGTCGTCGGACATGTCGGCGGCTGTCCAACTTTGGCCCGGGTCGTGGGGACGACCCTATAGTCGTCGGACAAGTCGGCGGCGGGCCAACCTAGTCCCGGGGTCGTGGGGACGACCCTATTGTCGTCGGAAAAGTCGGCGGCGGACCAACATAGACCCGGGGTCGTGGGGACGACCCTATAGTCGTCGGACATGTCGGCGGCTGGCCAACTTTGGCCCGTGGTCGTGGGGACGACCCTATAGTCGTCGGACATGTCGGTGACTGGCCAACCTAGTCCCGGGGTCGTGGGGACGACCCTATAGTCGTCGGAAAAGTCGGCGGCGGGCCAACCTAGACCCGGGGTCGTGGGGACGACCCTATAGTCGTCGGACATGTCGGCGGCAGGGCAACTTTGGCCCGTGGTCGTGGGGACGATCCTATAGTCGTCGGACATGTCGGTGACTGGCCAACGTAGTCTCGGGTTCGCGGGGACGACCCTATAGTCGTCGGACATGTCGGCGGCTGGCCAACTTTGGCCCGTGGTCGTGGGGACGACCCTATAGTCGTCGGACATGTCGGTGACTGGCCAACGTAGTCCCGGGTTCGCGGGGACGACCCTATAGTCGTCGGACATGTCGGCGGCTGTCCAACTTTGGCCCGGGTCGTGGGGACGACCCTATAGTCGTCGGACAAGTCGGCGGCGGGCCGACCTAGTCCCGGGGTCCTGGGGACGACCCTATAGTCGTCGGACAAGTCGGCGGCGGGCCAACCTAGTCCCGTGGTCGTGGGGACGACCGTATAGTCGTCGGACAAGTCGGCGGCGGGCCAACCTAGTCCCGTGGTCGCGAGGACGACCGTATAGTCGTCGGACATGTCGGCGGCGGGCCAACCTAGTCCGGGGTCATGGGGACGACCCTATAGTCGTCGGACATGTCGGCGGCTGGGCAACTTTGGCCTGTGGTCGTGGGGACGACCCTATAGTCGTCGGACATGTCGGTGACTGGCCAACCTAGTCCCGGGGTCGTGGGGACGACCCTATAGTCGTCGGACAAGTCGGCGGCGGGCCAACCTAGTCCCGTGGTCGTGAGGACGACCGTATAGTCGTCGGACATGTCGGCGGCGGGCCAACCTAGTCCGGGGTCATGGGGACGACCCTATAGTCGTCGGACATGTCGGCGGCTGGCCAACTTTGGCCCGGGTCGTGGGGACGACCCTATAGTCGTCGGACAAGTCGGCGGCGGGCCGACCTAGTCCCGGGGTCCTGGGGACGACCCTATAATCGTCGGACAAGTCGGCGGCGGCCCAACCTAGTCCCGTGGTCGTGGGGACGACCGTATAGTCGTCGGACAAGTCGGCGGCGGGCCAACCTAGTCCCGTGGTGGCGAGAACGACCGTATAGTCGTCGGACATGTCGGCGGCGGGCCAACCTAGTCCCGGGATCATGGGGACGACCCTATAGTCGTCGGACATGTCGGCGGCTGGCCAACTTTGGCCCGGGTCGTGGGGACGACCCTATAGTCGTCGGACATGACGGTGCCGGGGCAATCTAGCCCCGGGGTCGTGGGGACGACCCTATAGTCGTCGGACATGTCGGCGGCTGGACAACTTTGGCCTGTGGTCGTGGGGACGACCCTATAGTCGTCGGACATGTCGGTGACTGGCCAACCTAGTCCCGGGTTCGTGGGGACGACCCTATAGTCGTCGGACATGACGGTGGCGGGCCAATCTAGCCCCGGGGTCGTGGAGACGACCCTATAGACGTCGGACATGTCGGCGGCGGGCCAACCTAGTCCCGGGGTCGTGGGGACGACCCTATTGTCGTCGGAAAAGTCGGCGGCGTACCAACCTAGACCCGGGGTCGTGGGGACGACCCTATAGTCGTCGGACATGTCGGCGGCTGGCCAACTTTGGCCCGTGGTCGTGGGGACGACTCTATAGTCGTCGGACATGTCGGTGACTGGCCAACCTAGTCCCGGGTTCGTGGGGACGACCCTATAGTCGTAGGACATGTCGGCGGCGGGCCAACCTAGCCCCTGGGGCTTGGGGACGACCCTATAGTCGGCGGACAAGTCGGCGGCAGGCCAACCTACTCCCGGGGTCGTGGGGACGACCCTATAGTCGTCGGACATGATGGTGCCGGGGCAATCTAGCCCGGGGGTCGAGAGGACGACCCTATAGACGTCGGACATGTCGGCGGCGTGCCAACCTAGTCCCGACGTCGTGGGGACGACCCCATAGTCGTAGGACACGTCGGCGGCGGGCCAACTTTGGCCCGGGGCGTGGGGACGACCCTATAGTCTACGGACATTTCGGCGGCGTGCCAACCTAGTCCCGACGTCGTGGGGACGACCCTATAATCGTCGGACATGTCGGCGGCTGGCCAACCTAGTCCCGTGGTCGTGGGGACGACCCCATAGTCGTAGGACACGTCGGCGGCGGGCCAACTTTGGCCCGGGGCGTGGGGACGACCCTATAGTCTACGGACATGTCGGCGGCGTGCCAACCTAGTCCCGACGTCGTGGGGACGACCCTATAATCGTCGGACATGTCGGCGGCGGGCCAACCTAGTCCCGGGGTCGTGGGGACGACCCTATAATCGTCGGACATGTCGGCGGCAGGCCAACGTATGCCCAGGGTCGTAGGGACGAACCTATAGTCGTCGGACATGACGGTGGCGGGCCAATCTAGCCCCGGGGTCGTGGAGACGACCCTATAGACGTCGGACATGTCGGCGGCGGGCCAACCTAGTCCCGGGGTCGTGGGGACGACCCTATTGTCGTCGGAAAAGTCGGCGGCGTACCAACCTAGACCCGGGGTCGTGGGGACGACCCTATAGTCGTCGGACATGTCGGCGGCTGGCCAACTTTGGCCCGTGGTCGTGGGGACGACCCTATAGTCTTCGGACATGTCGGTGACTGGCCAACCTAGTCCCGGGGTCGTGGGGACGACCCTATAGTCGTCGGAAAAGTCGGCGGCGGGCCAACCTAGACCCGGGGTCGTGGGGACGACCCTATAGTCGTCGGACATGTCGGCGGCAGGGCAACTTTGGCCCGTGGTCGTGGGGACGATCCTATAGTCGTCGGACATGTCGGTGACTGGCCAACGTAGTCTCGGGTTCGCGGGGACGACCCTATAGTCGTCGGACATGTCGGCGGCTGGCCAACTTTGGCCCGTGGTCGTGGGGACGACCCTATAGTCGTCGGACATGTCGGTGACTGGCCAACGTAGTCCCGGGTTCGCGGGGACGACCCTATAGTCGTCGGACATGTCGGCGGCTGTCCAACTTTGGTCCGGGTCGTGGGGACGACCCTATAGTCGTCGGACAAGTCGGCGGCGGGCCGACCTAGTCCCGGGGTCCTGGAGACGACCCTATAGTCGTCGGACAAGTCGGCGGCGGGCCAACCTAGTCCCGTGGTCGTGGGGACGACCGTATAGTCGTCGGACAAGTCGGCGGCGGGCCAACCTAGTCCCGTGGTCGCGAGGACGACCGTATAGTCGTCGGACATGTCGGCGGCTGGGCAACTTTGGCCTGTGGTCGTGGGGACGACCCTATAGTCGTCGGACATGTCGGTGACTGGCCAACCTAGTCCCGGGGACG
This sequence comes from Andrena fulva, assembly GCA_946251845.1. Classification (NCBI taxonomy): domain Eukaryota; kingdom Metazoa; phylum Arthropoda; class Insecta; order Hymenoptera; family Andrenidae; genus Andrena; species Andrena fulva. Next base: position 273,519 of record CAMITZ010000214.1, read on the forward strand.
TGGGGACGACCCTATAGTCGTCGGACAAGTCGGCGGCGGGCCAACCTAGTCCCGTGGTCGTGAGGACGACCGTATAGTCGTCGGACATGTCGGCGGCGGGCCAACCTAGTCCGGGGTCATGGGGACGACCCTATAGTCGTCGGACATGTCGGCGGCTGGCCAACTTTGGCCCGGGTCGTGGGGACGACCCTATAGTCGTCGGACAAGTCGGCGGCGGGCCGACCTAGTCCCGGGGTCCTGGGGACGACCCTATAATCGTCGGACAAGTCGGCGGCGGCCCAACCTAGTCCCGTGGTCGTGGGGACGACCGTATAGTCGTCGGACAAGTCGGCGGCGGGCCAACCTAGTCCCGTGGTCGCGAGGACGACCGTATAGTCGTCGGACATGTCGGCGGCTGGGCAACTTTGGCCTGTGGTCGTGGGGACGACCCTATAGTCGTCGGACATGTCGGTGACTGGCCAACGTAGTCTCGGGTTCGCGGGGACGACCCTATAGTCGTCGGACATGTCGGCGGCTGGCCAACTTTGGCCCGTGGTCGTGGGGACGACCCTATAGTCGTCGGACATGTCGGCGGCAGGGCAACGTATGCCCAGGGTCGTTGGGACGAACCTATAGTCGTCGGACATGACGGTGGCGGGCCAATCTAGTCCCGGGGTCGTGGGGACGACCCTATAGTCGTCGGACATGTCGGCGGCAGGGCAACTTTGGCCCGTGGTCGTGGGGACGATCCTATAGTCGTCGGACATGTCGGTGACTGGCCAACGTAGTCTCGGGTTCGCGGGGACGACCCTATAGTCGTCGGACATGTCGGCGGCTGGCCAACTTTGGCCCGTGGTCGTGGGGACGACCCTATAGTCGTCGGACATGTCGGTGACTGGCCAACGTAGTCCCGGGTTCGCGGGGACGACCCTATAGTCGTCGGACATGTCGGCGGCTGTCCAACTTTGGCCCGGGTCGTGGGGACGACCCTATAGTCGTCGGACAAGTCGGCGGCGGGCCAACCTAGTCCCGGGGTCGTGGGGACGACCCTATTGTCGTCGGAAAAGTCGGCGGCGGACCAACCTAGACCCGGGGTCGTGGGGACGACCCTATAGTCGTCGGACATGTCGGCGGCTGGCCAACTTTGGCCCGTGGTCGTGGGGACGACCCTATAGTCGTCGGACATGTCGGTGACTGGCCAACCTAGTCCCGGGGTCGTGGGGACGACCCTATAGTCGTCGGAAAAGTCGGCGGCGGGCCAACCTAGACCCGGGGTCGTGGGGACGACCCTATAGTCGTCGGACATGTCGGCGGCTGGCCAACTTTGGCCCGTGGTCGTGGGGACGACCCTATAGTCGTCGGACATGTCGGTGACTGGCCAACCTAGTCCCGGGGTCGTGGGGACGACCCTATAGTCGTCGGAAAAGTCGGCGGCGGGCCAACCTAGACCCGGGGTCGTGGGGACGACCCTATAGTCGTCGGACATGTCGGTGACTGGCCAACCTAGTCCCGGGGACGTGGGGACGACCCTATAGTCGTCGGACAAGTCGGCGGCGGGCCAACCTAGTCCCGTGGTCGTGAGGACGACCGTATAGTCGTCGGACATGTCGGCGGCGGGCCAACCTAGTCCGGGGTCATGGGGACGACCCTATAGTCGTCGGACATGTCGGCGGCTGGCCAACTTTGGCCCGGGTCGTGGGGACGACCCTATAGTCGTCGGACAAGTCGGCGGCGGGCCGACCTAGTCCCGGGGTCCTGGGGACGACCCTATAATCGTCGGACAAGTCGGCGGCGGCCCAACCTAGTCCCGTGGTCGTGGGGACGACCGTATAGTCGTCGGACAAGTCGGCGGCGGGCCAACCTAGACCCGGGGTCGTGGGGACGACCCTATAGTCGTCGGACATGTCGGCGGCAGGGCAACTTTGGTCCGTGGTCGTGGGGACGATCCTATAGTCGTCGGACATGTCGGTGACTGGCCAACGTAGTCTCGGGTTCGCGGGGACGACCCTATAGTCGTCGGACATGTCGGCGGCTGGCCAACTTTGGCCCGTGGTCGTGGGGACGACCCTATAGTCGTCGGACATGTCGGCGGCAGGGCAACGTATGCCCAGGGTCGTTGGGACGAACCTATAGTCGTCGGACATGACGGTGGCGGGCCAATCTAGTCCCGGGGTCGTGAGGACGACCCCATAGTCGTCGGACATGACGGTGACTGGCCAACGTAGTCTCGGGTTGGCGGGGACGACCCTATAGTCGTCGGACATGTCGGCGGCTGGCCAACTTTGGCCCGTGGTCGTGGGGACGACCCTATAGTCGTCGGACATGTCGGTGACTGGCCAACGTAGTCCCGGGTTCGCGGGGACGACCCTATAGTCGTCGGAAAAGTCGGCGGCGGGCCAACCTAGACCCGGGGTCGTGGGGACGACCCTATAGTCGTCGGACATGTCGGCGGCAGGGCAACTTTGGCCCGTGGTCGTGGGGACGATCCTATAGTCGTCGGACATGTCGGTGACTGGCCAACGTAGTCTCGGGTTCGCGGGGACGACCCTATAGTCGTCGGACATGTCGGCGGCTGGCCAACTTTGGCCCGTGGTCGTGGGGACGACCCTATAGTCGTCGGACATGTCGGTGACTGGCCAACGTAGTCCCGGGTTCGCGGGGACGACCCTATAGTCGTCGGACATGTCGGCGGCTGTCCAACTTTGGCCCGGGTCGTGGGGACGACCCTATAGTCGTCGGACAAGTCGGCGGCGGGCCAACCTAGTCCCGGGGTCGTGGGGACGACCCTATTGTCGTCGGAAAAGTCGGCGGCGGACCAACCTAGACCCGGGGTCGTGGGGACGACCCTATAGTCGTCGGACATGTCGGCGGCTGGCCAACTTTGGCCCGTGGTCGTGGGGACGACCCTATAGTCGTCGGACATGTCGGTGACTGGCCAACCTAGTCCCGGGGTCGTGGGGACGACCCTATAGTCGTCGGAAAAGTCGGCGGCGGGCCAACCTAGACCCGGGGTCGTGGGGACGACCCTATAGTCGTCGGACATGTCGGCGGCAGGGCAACTTTGGCCCGTGGTCGTGGGGACGATCCTATAGTCGTCGGACATGTCGGTGACTGGCCAACGTAGTCTCGGGTTCGCGGGGACGACCCTATAGTCGTCGGACATGTCGGCGGCTGGCCAACTTTGGCCCGTGGTCGTGGGGACGACCCTATAGTCGTCGGACATGTCGGTGACTGGCCAACGTAGTCCCGGGTTCGCGGGGACGACCCTATAGTCGTCGGACATGTCGGCGGCTGTCCAACTTTGGCCCGGGTCGTGGGGACGACCCTATAGTCGTCGGACAAGTCGGCGGCGGGCCGACCTAGTCCCGGGGTCCTGGGGACGACCCTATAGTCGTCGGACAAGTCGGCGGCGGGCCAACCTAGTCCCGTGGTCGTGGGGACGACCGTATAGTCGTCGGACAAGTCGGCGGCGGGCCAACCTAGTCCCGTGGTCGCGAGGACGACCGTATAGTCGTCGGACATGTCGGCGGCGGGCCAACCTAGTCCGGGGTCATGGGGACGACCCTATAGTCGTCGGACATGTCGGCGGCTGGGCAACTTTGGCCTGTGGTCGTGGGGACGACCCTATAGTCGTCGGACATGTCGGTGACTGGCCAACCTAGTCCCGGGTTCGTGGGGACGACCCTATAGTCGTAGGACATGTCGGCGGCGGGCCAACCTAGCCCCTGGGGCTTGGGGACGACCCTATAGTCGGCGGACAAGTCGGCGGCAGGCCAACCTACTCCCGGGGTCGTGGGGACGACCCTATAGTCGTCGGACATGATGGTGCCGGGGCAATCTAGCCCGGGGGTCGAGAGGACGACCCTATAGACGTCGGACATGTCGGCGGCGTGCCAACCTAGTCCCGACGTCGTGGGGACGACCCCATAGTCGTAGGACACGTCGGCGGCGGGCCAACTTTGGCCCGGGGCGTGGGGACGACCCTATAGTCTACGGACATGTCGGCGGCGTGCCAACCTAGTCCCGACGTCGTGGGGACGACCCTATAATCGTCGGACATGTCGGCGGCGGGCCAACCTAGTCCCGGGGTCGTGGGGACGACCCTATAATCGTCGGACATGTCGGCGGCAGGCCAACGTATGCCCAGGGTCGTAGGGACGACCCTATAGTCGTCGGACATGTCGGCGGCTGGCCAACTTTGGCCCGTGGTCGTGGGGACGACCCTATAGTCGTCGGACATGTCGGTGACTGGCCAACCTAGTCCCGGGGTGGTGGGAACGACCCTATAGTCGTCGGACATGTCGGCGGCTGGCCAACCTAGTCCCGTGGTCGTGGGGACGACCCCATAGTCGTAGGACACGTCGGCGGCGGGCCAACCTAGCCCCTGGGGCTTGGGGACGACCCTATAGTCGGCGGACAAGTCGGCGGCAGGCCAACCTACTCCCGGGGTCGTGGGGACGACCCTATAGTCGTCGGACATGATGGTGCCGGGGCAATCTAGCCCGGGGGTCGAGAGGACGACCCTATAGACGTCGGACATGTCGGCGGCGTGCCAACCTAGTCCCGACGTCGTGGGGACGACCCCATAGTCGTAGGACACGTCGGCGGCGGGCCAACTTTGGCCCGGGGCGTGGGGACGACCCTATAGTCTACGGACATGTCGGCGGCGGGCCAACCTAGTCCCGGGGTCGTGGGGACGACCCTATTGTCGTCGGAAAAGTCGGCGGCGTACCAACCTAGACCCGGGGTCGTGGGGACGACCCTATAGTCGTCGGACATGTCGGCGGCTGGCCAACTTTGGCCCGTGAGTAGTAAGGCAAAGCCGATTCTAACCCAGGTCCTCTGAGGGGAGCGCGGGGGCGGGAGGAAGTGAGGGCGCGCGGGGGAGCGCGGTGGAGAGAACTATGGGCGCGGGGAGAGTGGGGAGTGGAAGACCGGTTGCGCGCGCACGAGCCGCGGAGTGGGGGAAGCCGCAATCGTGGTGGGGATCAGTCCGGGCCGAGCCGCCGCGGAGACCTCTCCAGACCTGACCCGCTGTTGGAAAATTTTCAGAGGGTTGCCCCCTCCCTCTAAAAATTTCTGGGGCCGGGTCTTGTATGAAAAAAAATCTTTTTTCAGACTCGATCCAGCCCCAGAAATTTTTTCCCCCAAATATTGTTTCTAAATCAGATCTACCGCCAGAATATTTTTTTCCAAACCAACCGAGCAAACAAATATGCATCATACATTCTAAAGCTACCAATTTTTTCAAACTGTAGCAAACAAATATGCAGCATGCATTCATAGCACTGTGAAGAAATGGTATCATCTCGCGCGATAACGCGTGTAATTTGACTCTTCTGGCGCAGTCGCGCGAGACGATACCATTTCTTCACAGTGTGAAGAATGCACGAATGAAATATAATCCTTTTTTTATAAAACGTCGAATCTTAAAATTATGTGAAGAGGAAAGAAGGAGGATGGATGATGAGTAAATAAAATTGAGAAGGAATGTATGTTTATGATATATATATTGTTACAAAAATAAATGGAAAAATAATAAACAATATAATGATAATATATGATAATATAGAATATGAATATAAATATAAATGAAAATAATGAATATAAATATAAATAGTTACAAAAAAAATAAATGGAAAAATAATCAAGAATATAATGATAATATAGAATATGAATATAAATGATAATAACGAATATAAATATAAATGAAAATAATGAATATAAATATAATAAAGAATATAAATATAAATGAAAATAATGAATATAAATATAAATATAAATGAAAATAAGGAATATAATGAAAATAAGGAATATAATGAAAAAATTATTAATCTGACGACAATGGTGGCGACGGCGGCGGCGAGAATAGCCCCTCAGACCACTCGAGAGGCGGTGATGGTGGCGACGCCGGTGGTGTGAATAGCCCGAGGGGCCATTCAGGGGATGGTGATGGTGCCAATGCTCGCCATGATGTCGACGCCGATGGTGGCTGCGACAACACCGATGCCGATGGTGGTTGCGGCAATGTCGACGCCGATGGTGGTTGGGGCAACATCGACGCCGATGGCGGGTGTGGCAACGCCGACGCCGATGGTGGTTGGGGCAACGTCGACACCGATGGCGGTTGTGGCAACGCCGACGCCGACGGTGGCTGCGGCAATGACGTCGACGGGGGCTGTGGCTGGTTCAACCACGGCCGCAACCGTCGCACATCGATCCAAGGCGGCGACGGCGGCGATGGGGGCCGTGGTCGCCTCAACTGTAGGGCCCCCAGTCGCCTATATGGCACCCATGGCCGCCGCAGCCGAGCCGCAACCACTGACCCAGCCACTTGGCCCGAATTTCGTCGCATTGTCGACTCCTGGTGGGGCATCACAGAGGGCGCAGCCACCACCGGGGGTGCAGCATCTGCCAGGATTCTCGCCAATAGCCGCAATCGTGACATCAATAATGGATTGTTCTAGAACACAAACGCTGGTATAAGAATAATGCAACAAAACACACACACACACCAATGCAATGTATTACATACCACTGAAGGTAGCGGTGGCGAAGGCGATGGCGAATGCGATGGCGAACGCGAAGACGATGATGATGCCGACGATGATGACGACGATAGCATTGGGGGCAAGTGCTAAAACATAGAAACCCGCGAACGATATAGTATTTGTATAATCGTCTGATTTAATCTCATTCGATTTTCTCACTCGATTTAAATGGCTAAACATGATAAAATGTTAAAAAAAATATTGGTATGTACATACCTCTCGACTATCCTGACACGGCTCGGAGTCGGAATCGGGTGCAATTCTTGTGATACCCATTTTTTTTAAACTGTATGATACACTGTTTAACACTGAAGCTTTGAAAGACAACTAGTCTCGCTACATCTCCAGGCTCTCGCATGTAGAAACTCCACCAAGCTCACGCATGCAAAAACCCCTACCATCATGAAATCGAGAAGTGCGTAGCTTTGCAAAGTAAGATGCTGTTGTTCTCCATCTTCATTTTCTTCTTCTTCGTTGATCATCCTCTTAATATTCACATGCATCTTCTTCGAATTTTTCTTTGGACACATTATTCGACTAGATCATACCACTCTGAACGTGTATCAAACGTGCATGGTATCACTCTGAATGTGTATCGAACGTGTATGGTACCACTCTGAACATCTATCACACCACATTGAACATCTATCGAGCCACTCTGAACATGAATGGTACCACTCCGAACGTGTATGACACCACTCTGAACATGTATTGAACGTGTATGATACCACTCTGAACGTGTATCGAACATGTATCGTACCACTTCTAAATAATTACAGCCATCGTCTTAATCTAGCATACATCATATTAAGGAGGTTGGGTTTGAGAAGGGTGAAGGGTGAAGAAAAAACATTTATGCATTAAAAAAATGATTTTATTTATGAATTTCCGTCTGGTGTTTAGACCGCCAGTTGAATATTTTAAATACATTTTGCAAAGCACAATGCTTTGTGTGTCTACAACATCGCAGAGTATTAACTACATTTAGGTCACTAGAAATTCCAGTTTGTAGAGAGATAGTGTCCCCTCAATAACAAATCTTATACGTGCGCGATGTCTCTTTTCCATGTATAATTTATTGACAGCTTCGATAGATGTTCAGAGTGGCACGATTCACGTTCAATTCACGTTCAGAGTGGTATCATACACGTTCAATTCACGTTCAGAGTGGTACAATTCACGTTCGATAAGCGTTCATAGTGGTACGATTCATGTTCGATACACGTTCAAAGTGGTACCATACACGTTCGATAGATGTTCAAAGTGGTTCGATACACGTTCGATTCACGTTCAGAGTGGTACGATTCACGTTCAATTCACGTTTAGAGCGGTTCAATATACGTTCGATAGATGTTCGAAGTGGTTCGATACACGTTCGATAGATGTTCAAAGTGGTACCATACACGTTCGACAGATGTTCAAAGTGGTTCGATACATGTTCGATAGATGTTCAAAGTGGTTCGATACACGTTCGATTCACGTTCAGAGTGGTACGATTCACGTTCGATTCATGTTCAGAGTGGTACGATTCACATTCAATTCACGTTCAGAGTGGTATCATCTTAGAGCATATATACATGGAGGTATCATTGCCTTAGAGTGACTGCCTCGAAACTGTCGACAACATCACGCGAGTTCAAAACCATCTTCGATAAAGGTTATACACCAAATTGGACAACGGAGGTGTTCAAGATAGCGAAAGTACAGACAACTAATCCTGCGATGTATCTGCTCATCGATTCCTGTGGAAAACCTGTTGCTGGAGGAATCTATGAATAGTGTTGCGTAGGAAGGGGGATAAGGTATACGTTAAGTGGTTGGGGTTTGATAAATCACACAATTCATGGATAATGAAAAATAATGTATTGTAAAATAATAATACATGGTTCAATAAATACAATGATATACATATACATATGTAAATGTGCATACAATATACAATGATACATATGCAATAATTCCTCTATTTATAATAATTTCCATACATGTTATATTATACAATAAATACAAAATAATTTTCTATTTTACATCGATATTTTTTACAATGGAATTTTGTAATGTCCCCAGGGCAGAGTGTCGATCGAATCAGGTACGATATACCGCTTGTCATCGTGTGGACTTAGAGCGATTTTGGATTCCGAAATGGTGTACACTTTGTGCAATTTAGACCGTATGCATGATTGTCTGCGAACCATTTCGATCTCCCTTTGCAAACACTGCGCGTAGTCGTCGAAAGTTATCGTTCTGGCTATGACGTTGGTCTTGACGCCTTTCGCCTTTTTTGTATCTTTTTTACCGTCTACGCGAAGTGCATACATTTTCGCTCTAAGACCTACGAATTCAGTCATTATCGCACCATTATTTTCATCCTTCATCAACCCTGGAACCTTCTTATTTAAGCGCGGCATATTATATGGATTGTTGATAGGATAATCGGATGTGTCAAATCTATCGATATTGTATTTCATAGTTTCATAGATATCTTCACACTGAATATGATAAATGAGGCTGTCTGTGTCTGTGTATAGAATTTTACAATTTTGTTTGTGCAGGGGAGACATGTACTCATGATGAAATTCATACAAACAAATTTTTGATATGTCCAGAATGCACATACCCACATATATCGGTTTGTTGAATTTCACCTCGACTTTTCGCAATTCAACAGCTATTAAATTTTCCGAAAATACACTTCTGCTGTGGAAATTCGGTTTAGCGATCATTGCCTCCGCGCCATATCGTCCATCCCATTGTGTTAAAAGTTTTACATCCACATGATTTCGCACGTTTTCCATAGTTTTACCAAATACAGCATTGTTCATCAATTTGTATAAATTTTTTTCAAAATCGTTTGTCGCACCTGTTCTGAACCGTGTATTTAGTTCGATGTAATCGCGGAGCCAGGGAGATTGCGCGAATTGAAGCATGCGGTGTATCTTTGTAATACGAAGACCGTGACGCGTACACTGCTGCAGGTTGCGATAATGGATAATATAACGCTGCTTATCATATAATGTTGCGAGTAACTTTTCCTGTCTACTACCTGGCGGTTTGGCACGCGTCGGGCAGAATGGTAGATCAGCATGAGCATCATGCAGACGTTGCGGATATTCTAGATCTACCTCGAGAATGTATCCTGTGGGCGAATCGACAGCGATTGAAGACACATCGAAATTTGCGACATCTTCGACCCATTGAAATTGGGCATATGGTAGGGCCTGACACATTGCCCATCCATACAAATTGTTTACGTCAAAGTACATCATGTATGATGATTGTTCCGATGCATCGTAAGATGACATGTACTTGTTATTAGCATGTGCATATCTTCCAGAACATTGACTTAAACCCCCGCGTATACCGCGTTCGATAAACATGACCATATCAACATCAGTGAGCAATTCGAATGTAATTTTGGTATGTTTTAGCATGGCATCCCATGTGAAACCAGGTAATGTATAATAATGCGCTGAATCTAATCCATAACTCTTGATACAACTTTCACGAAAATTTTCAAAAATATCTGCCAACAACAAGACATCTGTTTTCAAATACAAGTCGCTGTATTCGCCCAAGGTTTTAATCCCAAAACGTTGCCAAACAGTCTCAGCGTGCGCGTAATCACTCTCGGATACAGTCTCACCCGTTAACGAACTGTGGAATGACTCGCGCGGTGGTAAGCATGGATCCTGCAGCTTGCCCACACAATCAAGATATTCGTATGGAAAGACACCCTTTCGCGTTAATAAATTAAAATCTTCAATGGACAATGTTTCAAATTGGGATCGTAAAATTTTTAATTTATTTGTGCTAAGAAAAGATGCTAATTTGTCGAGACTGGTGTTGAGAAATTTGTATGAATCGATGAATCGCAATTTAATACAATTTCGCGGGTCTGATTCAACATGATCTTCGACATTTTTTGTGAAAGAAATATACTTTTCCTTAGTTATAGGCAATACGTCAACACAACCTTTGAAAGCGGTAGATATTTCTTCGATAATGAAATGTGAATCATAGCCGGATAAATTATGAAAAACTATGGGGATGTAAAACGCATTTTTATATTTTAAATTGCACTCCGAATGTGCAGGTCCTCTAAACCGTCCGGATAAATGGCAATGATCGCGAACTCGTTTATCACCAGCCTCAAATGGCTCTTCGCAAATATGACAATGTGATGCATTGCGAAATGTCGCCCACTGGTCTTTCGTCAACTTTTCCATGGAAGCATTATTGGCTAGAATGGGTTTGGCAAAATTTGAAAAATTTTTTAATTCGCCGACGAACCATGAAATACAATTCGCATCGCGGCGACATCGATATATCGACAGTGATGTATCATAAGAACAATGCATATAATATGCAATGCTATGCACTTTATGGTGTTGATATGTGTGTAATTTATCATCACCCATTCGATTGTCCCCCGTTTTCTCGATGATGCATTCGAGATCTGCATAAACCACGAAAGGGAGCCGCTCCTTCATGCAGTGGTTCTTAAAACAGAGCAAGTTGTTGTCTTCGCTGGGCAGCAGAATTGCACAATCATTCATTTTTCCACAGTCTAGCGAATGCATCTCCAACTTCTCGGCGGATCCAAAGTAATGCAGACATCTGCAAAAGCCAAAATTTTTTCTTTAATTTTTTCGCGAGACATTTCAACATTTCAACATTTCGCAAGTTTATATACATACCGATCACAGATGAATTTCTTTTTCCCATGCTTGCTCAGCTGCATGCTCACCAGCCTGGACAAGTCCTTGATTAGTACAAAGTGCCCTACATCCCCATGCTCTTTATTTGGTGTGTAGAGCAGATTGACATGTCGATCCCTCTTGCAGCTAGTGAGATGCAGTGGAAACACTGCGACAATTATCTTCTCGGTCTTCTTCTCCAATCGCTCCTCGAAGCTGTACACATTGATCGAGATGTTGTTCAGCTGTTCAAATTTCCCAATCTGTTTCAAGGACATTGGAAACTCAATGCCATGGAGATTTAATATTGTGTCATAATTGGGGTATGAACTTGGACGGTCAACATGTCTTTCGACAGGATGTAGTGCGGCAACCACTGCCCACGCGAAACAGGCGTTGTCTGAGGATTGTATGCTAATCGTCGCTTTCTTCAGCAATAATTCTCGTGGCAACTTGTGGTGACACCCCGCATGCAGTGGATTATACTTGTTGACATTGACAGTCAGATTGAGGATTCTCGTCAATGCCCACCCACTATCGCGTTCCTGGAACTCTTCCAGCGATGACAGGGTGGGTTCGATGACACATCGCTGGTACCACTCATGTAGATCAGATGTATCGAAGAGTTCACAGTTTCGGGTATTGATGCTTTTACAAGCATGCTTGTCCCCCGCAACAAATTCACCGTTGAACATTGTATTCACTTTGAGGTTCAGATGTTTCCTCAAAGCATCTCGTACATGTTCCAACACAATGATCTCCGCATCCTTGAGGAAGTTGCGCGGTTCGATGTAGTTGGAATTTAGCACGACACCAGTTAATATGCGGCTTTCGAATGCAGTGTCTATTTCACACCATGAAAGTCCTGTGCTCGAATGCCCGGCACCTTCATGCATGAAACGTCCACGCAACGATAGCTTCAGTCCTTCGAGTCGCGCGATTCGAGCAACCAATGATTGCCGAACACCAATCGATAATCGAGGACGTTTTACTCGACTGTGTTCTTCCAACGATGCGATACACTCGTTGCACCGTTCTTCCCACGTGAGGTATTCTTCCCGTGAAATCAATCGTTCAGATTGATCTGACAATTGGCGTTCTACTTGCGCGAATTCTCCCATGGTCATTGATAGAGTGTAAATGTAATGTCTTTTTCTATGCAACACGATGCATTGATTTGGGGCTTTGTGCAGAGTAGAGCATGCTTTTATAGCTTGTGCAGCGATTTGGCATCTCTGTTGAACTCTTTCAGTGTTTCTCCCTCGAATGCATTGCATGCAAAAACGAAGATTCCATGTGACACACGTATGACGAATTAGTGTGCAAAAATCATCTGACACAGTTTCTACCAACACCGCATAATTCTAAGATTCGACGCTTCCAAAGTATTATATTACATTCGACACGTGTCAAGTCTTCCATCCTCCTTCTGTGACACATGTATGACGAATTAGTGTGCAAAAATCATCCGATACAGTTTCTACCAACATCGCATAATTCTAAGATTTGACGCTTCCAAAAGTATTATATTACATTCGACACGTGTCAAGTCTTCCATCCTCCTTCTTTCCTCATTTCCATCACATATATGTATGGAAAAAAATATTTCTGCTGATGTTGCAAAAAACAATCGTTCAGATTGTTCCAACATTTTGCGTTCTACTTGCGCGAATTCTTCCATTATCCTAGTTTCTGCTGATGCTGTTACATTCAACACGTGTCGAAACTTTCAATCTTGAGGATGGGAACTGAAATTGCAATCATGTGATATGCTATGATGTTCTCTCTCGAATGCATTGCATGCAAAAAACTGATGATCCATCCCAGTATTCTATGGAGGGGATGGTGCGGTGCACCTCTATTTAATCCAGCTCCTCGTGCGGTATTACATTAATCGCTCAGTAGCTCTCCAGTGACGTTCGACATATACAAACACAGTGCTCCAAAAATGTATAACGCTAGTGTTGGGAATTATTACACTCCAATAATCGCAGACGATAATGCATGTTCAAACATTACGACTACATCTAACAGGTATGATATAATTTTTTTCATATCCTCTCATGATTTTTAGTTGTGTTTTCTCGATAGTAGTGATCATTTTCATAGCTTTTATTGTTCTTTTTTAGCTCCCATTACACAGCTCGCATCATGGTTAGAAGATATGCGCTAACATCTACAACATATAAGTACCTGGAAATCGGAATCAGTGTGCGGCCTATAACACAAGTAGAAATCGTTCTCGGCGACAATCGAGGGAATCAGTTGGTATTGTCGATTCCAACATGGAAAGGATTAATTGAAAAACGTACCGACATCGAGCAGCGCATGCGGTCAAGCGGATCATCACTACGGATTAATGATTTGGCGGTGGAATTTTGTGTAATGTATAATTCGCAAATGGTAAAGATGATGCGATATAATAAGTCGCTATATTTCAAACCTGCTACATTAATCTGTTTATTTAATCTCGAGCGCTGTATCAATCATGTATATATGCAGCTTTATGAAACTATACATTATGTCGATACGAAGTTTTCAAATTTTGTGAGCGTGTTACAGCGGTGTGATACCGTCGATGAAACTTTAGACTCATGCTGCGCTGCTAAAGCTATATGCGATAGTGAATATTTTGATGATAAATCTCTTGTTGATTGCGAACTGCTGGCGTGTGCCTTGAAGGATATTATCGATGTCGCTCGCAGCAAATCGATACGACGTTTTCAAATTTTGTGAGCGTGTTACAGCGGTGCGATGCCATCGATGAAACTGTAGACTCATACATCGCGCACGTATAAGATTTGTTATTGAGGGGACACTATCTCTATACAAACTGGAATTTCTAGTGACATTTGTTTGATAGCTTGTGTTTTAGCTGCTCTCAGTCTTTGAATTTCCAGTGAAATTTGTTTGATAGCTTGTGTTTTAGTTGCTCTCAGTTTTTTTCCTCCACCCATGTCTCTGTTAGCCCAATGATATCCAGTTGTTTTACGAATTCCTCGAATTCTGTGAAGAATTGTGTATCTTTCTTTACTGGCCCACGGATATTCCAGAATCCTATTTTTTATTGTTGACTTTTCTCCATCGCTCTTTATGAAACTATGCATCATGTGGATGCGAAGTTTTCAAATTTTGTGAGCGTGTTACAGCGGTGCGATGTCATCGATGAAACTTTAGACTCATGCTGTGCTGCTAAAGCTATACGCGATAGCGAATATTTCGATGGTAAATCTCTTGTTGATTGCGAACTGCTGGTGTGTGTATGTCTTGAATGATATTATCGATGTCTCTTGTAGCAAAATGTTAAATTGTACAATTATTCTTTGTAACAATTCTCTTGTTGATTGCGAACTGCTGGTGTGTGTATGTCATGAATGATATTATCGATGTCTCTTGCAGCAAAATGTTAAATTGTACAATTATTCTTTGTAACAATATATATTTTTCCTTTTATTTATTTGTTACGTAACAATATATATAATTTCTTGAACATACATTACTTCTCAATTTTATTTACTCACCATCCATCCTCCTTCTTTCCTCTACATTTTATTTACCCACCTTCCTCCTTCTCTCACCACCTAATCCTCCTTCTTTCCTCTACATTTTATTTACCCACCTTCCTCCTTCTCTCACCACCTAATTTTAACATTCAATGTTTCTAAAAAGTATTATTTCTCTGCGTTTGGGAAAAAAATTTCTATCATATATACATATACATATATATATATATATATATATATATATGTGGAACAAACATTTATGTCAACGCCGCATAATTCTATCTATTATTCGTACGTTCTTCGCGTCGCGAAAATAACATCCTGCACGACTGCTTCAGAGGAGTCAAATTACGCGTAATCGCGCGATACGCTGTGATGTTAAATCGGAACGCTTTAAAATGTTGCATATTTGTTTGAAAAAAAAAATTTATTTACAATATATATATATATCATAAACATACATTACTTCTCAATTTTATTTACTCATCATCCATCCTCCTTCTTTCCTCTTCACATAATTTTAAGATTCGACGTTTTATAAAAAAGGATTATATTTCATTCGTGCATTCTTCACACTGTGAAGAAATGGTATCGTCTCGCGCGACTGCGCCAGAAGAGTCAAATTACACGCGTTATCGCGCGAGATGATACCATTTCTTCACAGTGCTATGAATGCATGCTGCATATTTGTTTGCTACAGTTTGAAAAAATTGGTAGCTTTAGAATGTATGATGCATATAATTTTTGGGGGTCGTCCGCTTAAAACAAGAATTTTTGTATGGATCCGGTTGTTGATTTTTGTTCCTCTGAATTTGTAATGTCATGCAGGGGATTCTTCGTTAACAATTGACTAGAACATTCTCCTATCTCTTCCTTGGAAGTATCCTTCCTTGATTGCTTGTTGCATGTCAGATCAAGGGGTTCTAACGAAGAAGGGGCTATCTGGTCATCCTCCGCTAGTATGACAATATTATTTAAAACCTGTTCGTTAGAAATATTTGTAATTACATCTAAATCTAAATTTTCTGAAAATTTTCCAACAGCGGGTCGGGTCTGGAGAGGTCTCCGCGGCGGCTCGGCCCGGACTGATCCCCACCACGATTGCGGCTTCCCCCACTCCGCGGCTCGTGCGCGCGCAACCGGTCTTCCACTCCCCACTCTCCCCGCGCCCATAGTTCTCTCCACCGCGCTCCCCCGCGCGCCCTCACTTCCTCCCGCCCCCGCGCTCCCCTCAGAGGACCTGGGTTAGAATCGGCTTTGCCTTACTACTCCCGTGGTCGTGGGGACGACCCTATAGTCTTCGGACATGTCGGTGACTGGCCAACCTAGTCCCGGGGTCCTGGGGACGACCCTATAGTCGTCGGACAAGTCGGCGGCGGGCCAACCTAGTCCCGTGGTCGTGGGGACGACCGTATAGTCGTCGGACAAGTCGGCGGCGGGCCAACCTAGTCCCGTGGTCGCGAGGACGACCGTATAGTCGTCGGACATGTCGGCGGCGGGCCAACCTAGTCCGGGGTCATGGGGACGACCCTATAGTCGTCGGACATGTCGGCGGCTGGGCAACTTTGGCCTGTGGTCGTGGGGACGACCCTATAGTCGTCGGACATGTCGGTGACTGGCCAACCTAGTCCCGGGTTCGTGGGGACGACCCTATAGTCGTAGGACATGTCGGCGGCGGGCCAACCTAGCCCCTGGGGCTTGGGGACGACCCTATAGTCGGCGGACAAGTCGGCGGCAGGCCAACCTACTCCCGGGGTCGTGGGGACGACCCTATAGTCGTCGGACATGATGGTGCCGGGGCAATCTAGCCCGGGGGTCGAGAGGACGACCCTATAGACGTCGGACATGTCGGCGGCGTGCCAACCTAGTCCCGACGTCGTGGGGACGACCCCATAGTCGTAGGACACGTCGGCGGCGGGCCAACTTTGGCCCGGGGCGTGGGGACGACCCTATAGTCTACGGACATGTCGGCGGCGTGCCAACCTAGTCCCGACGTCGTGGGGACGACCCTATAATCGTCGGACATGTCGGCGGCGGGCCAACCTAGTCCCGGGGTCGTGGGGACGACCCTATAATCGTCGGACATGTCGGCGGCAGGCCAACGTATGCCCAGGGTCGTAGGGACGACCCTATAGTCGTCGGACATGTCGGCGGCTGGCCAACTTTGGCCCGTGGTCGTGGGGACGACCCTATAGTCGTCGGACATGTCGGTGACTGGCCAACCTAGTCCCGGGGTGGTGGGAACGACCCTATAGTCGTCGGACATGTCGGCGGCTGGCCAACCTAGTCCCGTGGTCGTGGGGACGACCCCATAGTCGTAGGACACGTCGGCGGCGGGCCAACTTTGGCCCGGGGCGTGGGGACGACCCTATAGTCTACGGACATGTCGGCGGCGTGCCAACCTAGTCCCGACGTCGTGGGGACGACCCTATAATCGTCGGACATGTCGGCGGCGGGCCAACCTAGTCCCGGGGTCGTGGGGACGACCCTATAATCGTCGGACATGTCGGCGGCAGGCCAACGTATGCCCAGGGTCGTAGGGACGAACCTATAGTCGTCGGACATGACGGTGGCGGGCCAATCTAGCCCCGGGGTCGTGGAGACGACCCTATAGACGTCGGACATGTCGGCGGCGGGCCAACCTAGTCCCGGGGTCGTGGGGACGACCCTATTGTCGTCGGAAAAGTCGGCGGCGTACCAACCTAGACCCGGGGTCGTGGGGACGACCCTATAGTCGTCGGACATGTCGGCGGCGGGCCAACCTAGTCCCGGGGTCGTGGGGACGACCCTATTGTCGTCGGAAAAGTCGGCGGCGTACCAACCTAGACCCGGGGTCGTGGGGACGACCCTATAGTCGTCGGACATGTCGGCGGCTGGCCAACTTTGGCCCGTGGTCGTGGGGACGATCCTATAGTCGTCGGACATGTCGGTGACTGGCCAACGTAGTCTCGGGTTCGCGGGGAAGACCCTATAGTCGTCGGACATGTCGGCGGCTGGCCAACTTTGGCCCGTGGTCGTGGGGACGACCCTATAGTCGTCGGACATGTCGGTGACTGGCCAACGTAGTCCCGGGTTCGCGGGGACGACCCTATAGTCGTCGGACATGTCGGCGGCTGTCCAACTTTGGTCCGGGTCGTGGGGACGACCCTATAGTCGTCGGACAAGTCGGCGGCGGGCCGACCTAGTCCCGGGGTCCTGGGGACGACCCTATAGTCGTCGGACAAGTCGGCGGCGGGCCAACCTAGTCCCGTGGTCGTGGGGACGACCGTATAGTCGTCGGACAAGTCGGCGGCGGGCCAACCTAGTCCCGTGGTCGCGAGGACGACCGTATAGTCGTCGGACATGTCGGCGGCTGGGCAACTTTGGCCTGTGGTCGTGGGGACGACCCTATAGTCGTCGGACATGTCGGTGACTGGCCAACCTAGTCCCGGGGTCGTGGGGACGACCCTATAGTCGTCGGACAAGTCGGCGGCGGGCCAACCTAGTCCCGTGGTCGTGAGGACGACCGTATAGTCGTCGGACATGTCGGCGGCGGGCCAACCTAGTCCGGGGTCATGGGGACGACCCTATAGTCGTCGGACATGTCGGCGGCTGGCCAACTTTGGCCCGGGTCGTGGGGACGACCCTATAGTCGTCGGACAAGTCGGCGGCGGGCCGGCCTAGTCCCGGGGTCCTGGGGACGACCCTATAGTCGTCGGACAAGTCGGCGGCGGCCCAACCTAGTCCCGTGGTCGTGGGGACGACCGTATAGTCGTCGGACAAGTCGGCGGCGGGCCAACCTAGTCCCGTGGTCGTGAGGACGATTGTATAGTCGTCGGACATGTCGGCGGCGGGCCAACCTAGTCCGGGGTCATGGGGACGACCCTATAGTCGTCGGACATGTCGGCGGCTGGCCAACTTTGGCCCGGGTCGTGGGGACGACCCTATAGTCGTCGGACATGTCGGCGGCTGGCCAACTTTGGCCCGTGGTCGTGGGGACGACCCTATAGTCGTCGGACATGTCGGTGACTGGCCAACGTAGTCCCGGGTTCGCGGGGACGACCCTATAGTCGTCGGACATGTCGGCGGCTGGCCAACTTTGGCCCGGGTCGTGGGGACGACCCTATAGTCGTCGGACAAGTCGGCGGCGGGCCGACCTAGTCCCGGGGTCCTGGGGACGACCCTATAGTCGTCGGACATGTCGGCGGCTGGCCAACCTAGTCCCGTGGTCGTGGGGACGACCCCATAGTCGTAGGACACGTCGGCGGCTGGCCAACTTTGGCCCGGGGCGTGGGGACGACCCTATAGCCTACGGACATGTCGGCGGCTGGCCAACTTTGGCCCGGGTCGTGGGGACGACCCTATAGTCGTCGGACATGACGGTGCCGGGGCAGTCTAGACCCGGGGTCGTGGGGACGACCCTATAGTCGTCGGACATGTCGGCGGCCGGCCAACTTTGGCCCGGGTCGTGGGGACGACCCTATAGTCGTCGGACATGTCGGTGACTGGCCAACCTAGTCCCGGGGTCGTGGAGACGACCCTATAGTCGTCGGACAAGTCGGCGGCGGGCCAACCTAGACCCGGGGTCGTGGGGACGACCCTATAGTCGTCGGACAAGTCGGCGGCGGGCCAACCTAGTCCTGGGGTCGTGGGGACGACCCTATAATCGTCGAACATGTCGGCGGCAGGCCAACGTATGCCCAGGGTCGTAGGGACGAACCTATAGTCGTCGGGCATGACGGTGGCGGGCCAATCTAGCCCCGGGGTCGTGGGGACGACCCTATAGACGTCGGACATGTCGGCGGCGGGCCAACCTAGTCCCGGTGTCGTGGGGACGACCCTATAGTCGTCGGAAAAGTCGGCGGCGGGCCAACTTTGGCCCGGGGCGTGGGGACGACCCTATAGTCTACGGACATGTCGGCGGCTGGCCAACTTTGGCCCGGGTCGTGGGGACGACCCTATAGTCGTCGGACATGACGGTGCCGGGGCAATCTAGCCCCGGGGTCGTGGGGACGACCCTATAGTCGTCGGACAAGTCGGCGGCGGGCCGACCTAGTCCCGGGGTCGTGGGGACGACCCTATAATCGTCGGACATGTCGGCGGCGGGCCAACCTAGTCCCGGTGTCGTGGGGACGACCCTATAGTCGTCGGAAAAGTCGGCGGCGGGCCAACTTTGGCCCGGGGCGTGGGGACGACCCTATAGTCTACGGACATGTCGGCGGCTGGCCAACTTTGGCCCGGGTCGTGGGGACGACCCTATAGTCGTCGGACATGACGGTGCCGGGGCAATCTAGACCCGGGGTCGTGGGGACGACCCTATAGTCGTCGGACATGTCGGCGGCGGGCCGACATAGTCCCGGGGTCGTGGGGACGACCCTATATTCGTCGGACATGTCGGCGGCTGGGCAACTTTGGCCTGTGGTCGTGGGGACGACCCTATAGTCGTCGGACATGTCGGTGACTGGCCAACGTAGTCCCGGGTTCGCGGGGACGACCCTATAGTCGTCGGACATGTCGGCGGCTGTCCAACTTTGGCCCGGGTCGTGGGGACGACCCTATAGTCGTCGGACATGTCGGTGACTGGCCAACCTAGTCCCGGGGTCGTGGAGACGACCCTATAGTCGTCGGACAAGTCGGCGGCGGGCCAACCTAGACCCGGGGTCGTGGGGACGACCCTATAGTCGTCGGACAAGTCGGCGGCGGGCCAACCTAGTCCTGGGGTCGTGGGGACGACCCTATAATCGTCGAACATGTCGGCGGCAGGCCAACGTATGCCCGGGGTCGTGGGGACGACCCTATAGACGTCGGACATGTCGGCGGCGGGCCAACCTAGTCCCGGGGTCGTGGGGACGACCCTATTGTCGTCGGAAAAGTCGGCGGCGGGCCAACCTAGACCCGGGGTCGTGGGGACGACTCTATAGTCGTCGGACATGTCGGCGGCTGGCCAACTTTGGCCCGTGGTCGTGGGGACGACCCCATAGTCGTAGGACACGTCGGCGGCGGGCCAACTTTGGCCCGGGGCGTGGGGACGACCCTATAGTCTACGGACATGTCGGCGGCGGGCCAACCTAGTCCCGGGGTCGTGGGGACGACCCTATAGTCGTCGGATATGTCGGTGACTGGCCAACCTAGTCCCGGGGTCGTGGGGACGACCCTATAGTCGTCGGAAAAGTCGGCGGCGGGCCAACCTAGACCCGGGGTCGTGGGGACGACCCTATAGTCGTCGGACATGTCGGCGGCAGGGCAACATTGGCCCGTGGTCGTGGGGACGACCCTATAGTCGTCGGTGACTGGCCAACGTAGTCCCGGGTTCGCGGGGACGACCCTATAGTCGTCGGACATGTCGGCGGCTGTCCAACTTTGGCCCGGGTCGTGGGGACGACCCTATAGTCGTCGGACAAGTCGGCGGCGGGCCGACCTAGTCCCGGGGTCCTGGGGACGACCCTATAGTCGTCGGACAAGTCGGCGGCGGGCCAACCTAGTCCCGTGGTCGCGAGGACGACCGTATAGTCGTCGGACATGTCGGCGGCTGGGCAACTTTGGCCTGTGGTCGTGGGGACGACCCTATAGTCGTCGGACATGTCGGTGACTGGCCAACCTAGTCCCGGGGTCGTGGGGACGACCCTATAGTCGTCGGACAAGTCGGCGGCGGGCCAACCTAGTCCCGGGGTCGTGGGGACGACCCTATAGTCGTAGGACATGTCGGCGGCGGGCCAACCTAGTCCCTGGGCCTTGGGGACGACCCTATAGTCGTCGGAGAAGTCGGCGGCAGGCCAACCTACTCCCGGGGTCGTGGGGACGACCCTATAGTCGTCGGACATGACGGTGCCGGGGCAATCTAGCCCCGGGGTCGAGGGGACGACCCTATAGACGTCGGACATGTCGGCGGCTGGCCAACCTAGTCCCGGGGTCGTGGGGACGACCCTATAGTCGTCGGACAAGTCGGCGGCGGGCCAACCTACTCCCGGGGTCGTGGGGACGACCCTATAGTCGTCGGAAAATTCGGCGGCGGGCCAACCTAGACCCGGGGTCGTGGGGACGACCCTATAGTCGTCGGACATGTCGGCGGCAGGGCAACGTATGCCCAGGGTCGTTGGGACGAACCTATAGTCGTCGGACATGACGGTGGCGGGCCAATCTAGTCCCGGGGTCGTGAGGACGACCCCATAGTCGTCGGACATGACGGTGGTGGGCCAACCTAGTCCCGGGGTCGTGGGGACGACCCTATAGTCGTCGGACATGACGGTGGCGGGCCAACCTAGTCCCGGGGTCGTGGGGACGACCCTATAGTCGTCGGACAAGTCGGCGGCGGGCCAACCTAGTCCCGTGGTCGTGAGGACGACCGTATAGTCGTCGGACATGTCGGCGGCGGGCCAACCTAGTCCGGGGATCATGGGGACGACCCTATAGTCGTCGGACATGTCGGCGGCTGGCCAATTTTGGCCCGGGTCGTGGGGACGACCCTATAGTCGTCGGACATGACGGTGCCGGGGCAATCTAGTCCCGGGGTCGTGGGGACGACCCTATAGTCGTCGGACATGACGGTGGCGGGCCAATCTAGCCCCGGGGTCGTGGAGACGACCCTATAGACGTCGGACATGTCGGCGGCGGGCCAACCTAGTCCCGGGGTCGTGGGGACGACCCTATTGTCGTCGGAAAAGTCGGCGGCGTACCAACCTAGACCCGGGGTCGTGGGGACGACCCTATAGTCGTCGGACATGTCGGCGGCTGGCCAACTTTGGCCCGTGGTCGTGGGGACGACCCTATAGTCGTCGGACATGTCGGTGACTGGCCAACCTAGTCCCGGGTTCGTGGGGACGACCCTATAGTCGTAGGACATGTCGGCGGCGGGCCAACCTAGCCCCTGGGGCTTGGGGACGACCCTATAGTCGGCGGACAAGTCGGCGGCAGGCCAACCTACTCCCGGGGTCGTGGGGACGACCCTATAGTCGTCGGACATGATGGTGCCGGGGCAATCTAGCCCGGGGGTCGAGAGGACGACCCTATAGACGTCGGACATGTCGGCGGCGTGCCAACCTAGTCCCGACGTCGTGGGGACGACCCCATAGTCGTAGGACACGTCGGCGGCGGGCCAACTTTGGCCCGGGGCGTGGGGACGACCCTATAGTCTACGGACATGTCGGCGGCGTGCCAACCTAGTCCCGACGTCGTGGGGACGACCCTATAATCGTCGGACATGTCGGCGGCGGGCCAACCTAGTCCCGGGGTCGTGGGGACGACCCTATAATCGTCGGACATGTCGGCGGCAGGCCAACGTATGCCCAGGGTCGTAGGGACGACCCTATAGTCGTCGGACATGTCGGCGGCTGGCCAACTTTGGCCCGTGGTCGTGGGGACGACCCTATAGTCGTCGGACATGTCGGTGACTGGCCAACCTAGTCCCGGGGTGGTGGGAACGACCCTATAGTCGTCGGACATGTCGGCGGCTGGCCAACCTAGTCCCGTGGTCGTGGGGACGACCCCATAGTGGTAGGACACGTCGGCGGCGGGCCAACTTTGGCCCGGGGCGTGGGGACGACCCTATAGTCTACGGACATGTCGGCGGCGTGCCAACCTAGTCCCGACGTCGTGGGGACGACCCTATAATCGTCGGACATGTCGGCGGCGGGCCAACCTAGTCCCGGGGTCGTGGGGACGACCCTATAATCGTCGGACATGTCGGCGGCAGGCCAACGTATGCCCAGGGTCGTAGGGACGAACCTATAGTCGTCGGACATGACGGTGGCGGGCCAATCTAGCCCCGGGGTCGTGGAGACGACCCTATAGACGTCGGACATGTCGGCGGCGGGCCAACCTAGTCCCGGGGTCGTGGGGACGACCCTATTGTCGTCGGAAAAGTCGGCGGCGTACCAACCTAGACCCGGGGTCGTGGGGACGACCCTATAGTCGTCGGACATGTCGGCGGCTGGCCAACTTTGGCCCGTGGTCGTGGGGACGACCCTATAGTCTTCGGACATGTCGGTGACTGGCCAACCTAGTCCCGGGGTCGTGGGGACGACCCTATAGTCGTCGGAAAAGTCGGCGGCGGGCCAACCTAGACCCGGGGTCGTGGGGACGACCCTATAGTCGTCGGACATGTCGGCGGCAGGGCAACTTTGGCCCGTGGTCGTGGGGACGATCCTATAGTCGTCGGACATGTCGGTGACTGGCCAACGTAGTCTCGGGTTCGCGGGGAAGACCCTATAGTCGTCGGACGTGTCGGCGGCTGGCCAACTTTGGCCCGTGGTCGTGGGGACGACCCTATAGTCGTCGGACATGTCGGTGACTGGCCAACGTAGTCCCGGGTTCGCAGGGACGACCCTATAGTCGTCGGACATGTCGGCGGCTGTCCAACTTTGGTCCGGGTCGTGGGGACGACCCTATAGTCGTCGGACAAGTCGGCGGCGGGCCGACCTAGTCCCGGGGTCCTGGGGACGACCCTATAGTCGTCGGACAAGTCGGCGGCGGGCCAACCTAGTCCCGTGGTCGTGGGGACGACCGTATAGTCGTCGGACAAGTCGGCGGCGGGCCAACCTAGTCCCGTGGTCGCGAGGACGACCGTATAGTCGTCGGACATGTCGGCGGCTGGGCAACTTTGGCCTGTGGTCGTGGGGACGACCCTATAGTCGTCGGACATGTCGGTGACTGGCCAACCTAGTCCCGGGGTCGTGGGGACGACCCTATAGTCGTCGGACAAGTCGGCGGCGGGCCAACCTAGTCCCGTGGTCGTGAGGACGACCGTATAGTCGTCGGACATGTCGGCGGCGGGCCAACCTAGTCCGGGGTCATGGGGACGACCCTATAGTCGTCGGACATGTCGGCGGCTGGCCAACTTTGGCCCGGGTCGTGGGGACGACCCTATAGTCGTCGGACAAGTCGGCGGCGGGCCGGCCTAGTCCCGGGGTCCTGGGGACGACCCTATAGTCGTCGGACAAGTCGGCGGCGGCCCAACCTAGTCCCGTGGTCGTGGGGACGACCGTATAGTCGTCGGACAAGTCGGCGGCGGGCCAACCTAGTCCCGTGGTCGTGAGGACGACCGTATAGTCGTCGGACATGTCGGCGGCGGGCCAACCTAGTCCGGGGTCATGGGGACGACCCTATAGTCGTCGGACATGTCGGCGGCTGGCCAACTTTGGCCCGGGTCGTGGGGACGACCCTATAGTCGTCGGACATGTCGGCGGCTGGCCAACTTTGGCCCGTGGTCGTGGGGACGACCCTATAGTCGTCGGACATGTCGGTGACTGGCCAACGTAGTCCCGGGTTCGCGGGGACGACCCTATAGTCGTCGGACATGTCGGCGGCTGGCCAACTTTGGCCCGGGTCGTGGGGACGACCCTATAGTCGTCGGACAAGTCGGCGGCGGGCCGACCTAGTCCCGGGGTCCTGGGGACGACCCTATAGTCGTCGGACATGTCGGCGGCTGGCCAACCTAGTCCCGTGGTCGTGGGGACGACCCCATAGTCGTAGGACACGTCGGCGGCTGGCCAACTTTGGCCCGGGGCGTGGGGACGACCCTATAGCCTACGGACATGTCGGCGGCTGGCCAACTTTGGCCCGGGTCGTGGGGACGACCCTATAGTCGTCGGACATGACGGTGCCGGGGCAATCTAGACCCGGGGTCGTGGGGACGACCCTATAGTCGTCGGACATGTCGGCGGCCGGCCAACTTTGGCCCGGGTCGTGGGGACGACCCTATAGTCGTCGGACATGTCGGTGACTGGCCAACCTAGTCCCGGGGTCGTGGAGACGACCCTATAGTCGTCGGACAAGTCGGCGGCGGGCCAACCTAGACCCGGGGTCGTGGGGACGACCCTATAGTCGTCGGACAAGTCGGCGGCGGGCCAACCTAGTCCTGGGGTCGTGGGGACGACCCTATAATCGTCGAACATGTCGGCGGCAGGCCAACGTATGCCCAGGGTCGTAGGGACAAACCTATAGTCGTCGGACATGACGGTGGCGGGCCAATCTAGCCCCGGGGTCGTGGGGACGACCCTATAGACGTCGGACATGTCGGCGGCGGGCCAACCTAGTCCCGGTGTCGTGGGGACGACCCTATAGTCGTCGGAAAAGTCGGCGGCGGGCCAACTTTGGCCCGAGGCGTGGGGACGACCCTATAGTCTACGGACATGTCGGCGGCTGGCCAACTTTGGCCCGGGTCGTGGGGACGACCCTATAGTCGTCGGACATGACGGTGCCGGGGCAATCTAGCCCCGGGGTCGTGGGGACGACCCTATAGTCGTCGGACAAGTCGGCGGCGGGCCGACCTAGTCCCGGGGTCGTGGGGACGACCCTATAATCGTCGGACATGTCGGCGGCGGGCCAACCTAGTCCCGGTGTCGTGGGGACGACCCTATAGTCGTCGGAAAAGTCGGCGGCGGGCCAACTTTGGCCCGGGGCGTGGGGACGACCCTATAGTCTACGGACATGTCGGCGGCTGGCCAACTTTGGCCCGGGTCGTGGGGACGACCCTATAGTCGTCGGACATGACGGTGCCGGGGCAATCTAGACCCGGGGTCGTGGGGACGACCCTATAGTCGTCGGACATGTCGGCGGCGGGCCGACATAGTCCCGGGGTCGTGGGGACGACCCTATATTCGTCGGACATGTCGGCGGCTGGGCAACTTTGGCCTGTGGTCGTGGGGACGACCCTATAGTCGTCGGACATATCGGTGACTGGCCAACGTAGTCCCGGGTTCGCGGGGACGACCCTATAGTCGTCGGACATGTCGGCGGCTGTCCAACTTTGGCCCGGGTCGTGGGGACGACCCTATAGTCGTCGGACATGTCGGTGACTGGCCAACCTAGTCCCGGGGTCGTGGAGACGACCCTATAGTCGTCGGACAAGTCGGCGGCGGGCCAACCTAGACCCGGGGTCGTGGGGACGACCCTATAGTCGTCGGACAAGTCGGCGGCGGGCCAACCTAGTCCTGGGGTCGTGGGGACGACCCTATAATCGTCGAACATGTCGGCGGCAGGCCAACGTATGCCCGGGGTCGTGGGGACGACCCTATAGACGTCGGACATGTCGGCGGCGGGCCAACCTAGTCCCGGGGTCGTGGGGACGACCCTATTGTCGTCGGAAAAGTCGGCGGCGGGCCAACCTAGACCCGGGGTCGTGGGGACGACCCTATAGTCGTCGGACATGTCGGCGGCTGGCCAACTTTGGCCCGTGGTCGTGGGGACGACCCCATAGTCGTAGGACACGTCGGCGGCGGGCCAACTTTGGCCCGGGGCGTGGGGACGACCCTATAGTCTACGGACATGTCGGCGGCGGGCCAACCTAGTCCCGGGGTCGTGGGGACGACCCTATAGTCGTCGGATATGTCGGTGACTGGCCAACCTAGTCCCGGGGTCGTGGGGACGACCCTATAGTCGTCGGAAAAGTCGGCGGCGGGCCAACCTAGACCCGGGGTCGTGGGGACGACCCTATAGTCGTCGGACATGTCGGCGGCAGGGCAACATTGGCCCGTGGTCGTGGGGACGACCCTATAGTCGTCGGTGACTGGCCAACGTAGTCCCGGGTTCGCGGGGACGACCCTATAGTCGTCGGACATGTCGGCGGCTGTCCAACTTTGGCCCGGGTCGTGGGGACGACCCTATAGTCGTCGGACAAGTCGGCGGCGGGCCGACCTAGTCCCGGGGTCCTGGGGACGACCCTATAGTCGTCGGACAAGTCGGCGGCGGGCCAACCTAGTCCCGTGGTCGCGAGGACGACCGTATAGTCGTCGGACATGTCGGCGGCTGGGCAACTTTGGCCTGTGGTCGTGGGGACGACCCTATAGTCGTCGGACATGTCGGTGACTGGCCAACCTAGTCCCGGGGTCGTGGGGACGACCCTATAGTCGTCGGACAAGTCGGCGGCGGGCCAACCTAGTCCCGGGGTCGTGGGGACGACCCTATAGTCGTAGGACATGTCGGCGGCGGGCCAACCTAGTCCCTGGGCCTTGGGGACGACCCTATAGTCGTCGGAGAAGTCGGCGGCAGGCCAACCTACTCCCGGGGTCGTGGGGACGACCCTATAGTCGTCGGACATGACGGTGCCGGGGCAATCTAGCCCCGGGGTCGAGGGGACGACCCTATAGACGTCGGACATGTCGGCGGCTGGCCAACCTAGTCCCGGGGTCGTGGGGACGACCCTATAGTCGTCGGACAAGTCGGCGGCAGGGCAACGTATGCCCAGGGTCGTTGGGACGAACCTATAGTCGTCGGACATGACGGTGGCGGGCCAATCTAGTCCCGGGGTCGTGAGGACGACCCCATAGTCGTCGGACATGACGGTGGTGGGCCAACCTAGTCCCGGGGTCGTGGGGACGACCCTATAGTCGTCGGACATGACGGTGGCGGGCCAATCTAGTCCCGGGGTCGTGAGGACGACCCCATAGTCGTCGGACATGATGGTGGTTGGCCAACCTAGTCCCGGGGTCGTGGGGGCGACCCTATAGTCGTCGGACATGTCGGCGGCAGGGCAACTTTGGCCCGTGGTCGTGGGGACGATCCTATAGTCGTCGGACATGTCGGTGACTGGCCAACGTAGTCTCGGGTTCGCGGGGACGACCCTATAGTCGTCGGACATGTCGGCGGCTGGCCAACTTTGGCCCGTGGTCGTAGGGACGACCCTATAGTCGTCGGACATGTCGGTGACTGGCCAACGTAGTCCCGGGTTCGCGGGGACGACCCTATAGTCGTCGGACATGTCGGCGGCTGTCCAACTTTGGCCCGGGTCGTGGGGACGACCCTATAGTCGTCGGACAAGTCGGCGGCGGGCCGACCTAGTCCCGGGGTCCTGGGGACGACCCTATAGTCGTCGGACAAGTCGGCGGCGGGCCAACCTAGTCCCGTGGTCGTGGGGACGACCGTATAGTCGTCGGACAAGTCGGCGGCGGGCCAACCTAGTCCCGTGGTCGCGAGGACGACCGTATAGTCGTCGGACATGTCGGCGGCGGGCCAACCTAGTCCGGGGATCATGGGGACGACCCTATAGTCGTCGGACATGTCGGCGGCTGGCCAATTTTGGCCCGGGTCGTGGGGACGACCCTATAGTCGTCGGACATGACGGTGCCGGGGCAATCTAGCCCCGGGGTCGTGGGGACGACCCTATAGTCGTCGGACATGTCGGCGGCTGGACAACTTTGGCCTGTGGTCGTGGGGACGACCCTATAGTCGTCGGACATGTCGGTGACTGGCCAACCTAGTCCCGGGTTCGTGGGGACGACCCTATAGTCGTCGGACATGACGGTGGCGGGCCAATCTAGCCCCGGGGTCGTGGAGACGACCCTATAGACGTCGGACATGTCGGCGGCGGGCCAACCTAGTCCCGGGGTCGTGGGGACGACCCTATTGTCGTCGGAAAAGTCGGCGGCGTACCAACCTAGACCCGGGGTCGTGGGGACGACCCTATAGTCGTCGGACATGTCGGCGGCTGGCCAACTTTGGCCCGTGGTCGTGGGGACGACCCTATAGTCGTCGGACATGTCGGTGACTGGCCAACCTAGTCCCGGGTTCGTGGGGACGACCCTATAGACGTCGGACATGTCGGCGGCGTGCCAGCCTAGTCCCGACGTCGTGGGGACGACCCCATAGTCGTAGGACACGTCGGCGGCGGGCCAACTTTGGCCCGGGGCGTGGGGACGACCCTATAGTCTACGGACATGTCGGCGGCGTGCCAACCTAGTCCCGACGTCGTGGGGACGACCCTATAATCGTCGGACATGTCGGCGGCGGGCCAACCTAGTCCCGGGGTCGTGGGGACGACCCTATAATCGTCGGACATGTCGGCGGCAGGCCAACGTATGCCCAGGGTCGTAGGGACGACCCTATAGTCGTCGGACATGTCGGCGGCTGGCCAACTTTGGCCCGTGGTCGTGGGGACGACCCTATAGTCGTCGGACACGTCGGCGGCGGGCCAACTTTGGCCCGGGGCGTGGGGACGACCCTATAGTCTACGGACATGTCGGCGGCGTGCCAACCTAGTCCCGACGTCGTGGGGACGACCCTATAATCGTCGGACATGTCGGCGGCGGGCCAACCTAGTCCCGGGGTCGTGGGGACGACCCTATAATCGTCGGACATGTCGGCGGCAGGCCAACGTATGCCCAGGGTCGTAGGGACGAACCTATAGTCGTCGGACATGACGGTGGCGGGCCAATCTAGCCCCGGGGTCGTGGAGACGACCCTATAGACGTCGGACATGTCGGCGGCGGGCCAACCTAGTCCCGACGTCGTGGGGACGACCCTATAATCGTCGGACATGTCGGCGGCGGGCCAACCTAGTCCCGGGGTCGTGGGGACGACCCTATAATCGTCGGACATGTCGGCGGCAGGCCAACGTATGCCCAGGGTCGTAGGGACGAACCTATAGTCGTCGGACATGACGGTGGCGGGCCAATCTAGCCCCGGGGTCGTGGAGACGACCCTATAGACGTCGGACATGTCGGCGGCGGGCCAACCTAGTCCCGGGGTCGTGGGGACGACCCTATTGTCGTCGGAAAAGTCGGCGGCGTACCAACCTAGACCCGGGGTCGTGGGGACGACCCTATAGTCGTCGGACATGTCGGCGGCTGGCCAACTTTGGCCCGTGGTCGTGGGGACGACCCTATAGTCTTCGGACATGTCGGTGACTGGCCAACCTAGTCCCGGGGTCGTGGGGACGACCCTATAGTCGTCGGAAAAGTCGGCGGCGGGCCAACCTAGACCCGGGGTCGTGGGGACGACCCTATAGTCGTCGGACATGTCGGCGGCAGGGCAACTTTGGCCCGTGGTCGTGGGGACGATCCTATAGTCGTCGGACATGTCGGTGACTGGCCAACGTAGTCTCGGGTTCGCGGGGACGACCCTATAGTCGTCGGACATGTCGGCGGCTGGCCAACTTTGGCCCGTGGTCGTGGGGACGACCCTATAGTCGTCGGACATGTCGGTGACTGGCCAACGTAGTCCCGGGTTCGCGGGGACGACCCTATAGTCGTCGGACATGTCGGCGGCTGTCCAACTTTGGTCCGGGTCGTGGGGACGACCCTATAGTCGTCGGACAAGTCGGCGGCGGGCCGACCTAGTCCCGGGGTCCTGGGGACGACCCTATAGTCGTCGGACAAGTCGGCGGCGGGCCAACCTAGTCCCGTGGTCGTGGGGACGACCGTATAGTCGTCGGACAAGTCGGCGGCGGGCCAACCTAGTCCCGTGGTCGCGAGGACGACCGTATAGTCGTCGGACATGTCGGCGGCTGGGCAACTTTGGCCTGTGGTCGTGGGGACGACCCTATAGTCGTCGGACATGTCGGTGACTGGCCAACCTAGTCCCGGGGTCGTGGGGACGACCCTATAGTCGTCGGACAAGTCGGCGGCGGGCCAACCTAGTCCCGTGGTCGTGAGGACGACCGTATAGTCGTCGGACATGTCGGCGGCGGGCCAACCTAGTCCGGGGTCATGGGGACGACCCTATAGTCGTCGGACATGTCGGCGGCTGGCCAACTTTGGCCCGGGTCGTGGGGACGACCCTATAGTCGTCGGACAAGTCGGCGGCGGGCCGGCCTAGTCCCGGGGTCCTGGGGACGACCCTATAGTCGTCGGACAAGTCGGCGGCGGCCCAACCTAGTCCCGTGGTCGTGGGGACGACCGTATAGTCGTCGGACAAGTCGGCGGCGGGCCAACCTAGTCCCGTGGTCGTGAGGACGACCGTATAGTCGTCGGACATGTCGGCGGCGGGCCAACCTAGTCCGGGGTCATGGGGACGACCCTATAGTCGTCGGACATGTCGGCGGCTGGCCAACTTTGGCCCGGGTCGTGGGGACGACCCTATAGTCGTCGGACATGTCGGCGGCTGGCCAACTTTGGCCCGTGGTCGTGGGGACGACCCTATAGTCGTCGGACATGTCGGCGGCGTGCCAACCTAGTCCCGACGTCGTGGGGACGACCCTATAATCGTCGGACATGTCGGCGGCGGGCCAACCTAGTCCCGGGGTCGTGGGGACGACCCTATAATCGTCGGACATGTCGGCGGCAGGCCAACGTATGCCCAGGGTCGTAGGGACGAACCTATAGTCGTCGGACATGACGGTGGCGGGCCAATCTAGCCCCGGGGTCGTGGAGACGACCCTATAGACGTCGGACATGTCGGCGGCGGGCCAACCTAGTCCCGGGGTCGTGGGGACGACCCTATTGTCGTCGGAAAAGTCGGCGGCGTACCAACCTAGACCCGGGGTCGTGGGGACGACCCTATAGTCGTCGGACATGTCGGCGGCTGGCCAACTTTGGCCCGTGGTCGTGGGGACGACCCTATAGTCTTCGGACATGTCGGTGACTGGCCAACCTAGTCCCGGGGTCGTGGGGACGACCCTATAGTCGTCGGAAAAGTCGGCGGCGGGCCAACCTAGACCCGGGGTCGTGGGGACGACCCTATAGTCGTCGGACATGTCGGCGGCAGGGCAACTTTGGCCCGTGGTCGTGGGGACGATCCTATAGTCGTCGGACATGTCGGTGACTGGCCAACGTAGTCTCGGGTTCGCGGGGAAGACCCTATAGTCGTCGGACGTGTCGGCGGCTGGCCAACTTTGGCCCGTGGTCGTGGGGACGACCCTATAGTCGTCGGACATGTCGGTGACTGGCCAACGTAGTCCCGGGTTCGCAGGGACGACCCTATAGTCGTCGGACATGTCGGCGGCTGTCCAACTTTGGTCCGGGTCGTGGGGACGACCCTATAGTCGTCGGACAAGTCGGCGGCGGGCCGACCTAGTCCCGGGGTCCTGGGGACGACCCTATAGTCGTCGGACAAGTCGGCGGCGGGCCAACCTAGTCCCGTGGTCGTGGGGACGACCGTATAGTCGTCGGACAAGTCGGCGGCGGGCCAACCTAGTCCCGTGGTCGCGAGGACGACCGTATAGTCGTCGGACATGTCGGCGGCTGGGCAACTTTGGCCTGTGGTCGTGGGGACGACCCTATAGTCGTCGGACATGTCGGTGACTGGCCAACCTAGTCCCGGGGTCGTGGGGACGACCCTATAGTCGTCGGACAAGTCGGCGGCGGGCCAACCTAGTCCCGTGGTCGTGAGGACGACCGTATAGTCGTCGGACATGTCGGCGGCGGGCCAACCTAGTCCGGGGTCATGGGGACGACCCTATAGTCGTCGGACATGTCGGCGGCTGGCCAACTTTGGCCCGGGTCGTGGGGACGACCCTATAGTCGTCGGACAAGTCGGCGGCGGGCCGGCCTAGTCCCGGGGTCCTGGGGACGACCCTATAGTCGTCGGACAAGTCGGCGGCGGCCCAACCTAGTCCCGTGGTCGTGGGGACGACCGTATAGTCGTCGGACAAGTCGGCGGCGGGCCAACCTAGTCCCGTGGTCGTGAGGACGACCGTATAGTCGTCGGACATGTCGGCGGCGGGCCAACCTAGTCCGGGGTCATGGGGACGACCCTATAGTCGTCGGACATGTCGGCGGCTGGCCAACTTTGGCCCGGGTCGTGGGGACGACCCTATAGTCGTCGGACATGTCGGCGGCTGGCCAACTTTGGCCCGTGGTCGTGGGGACGACCCTATAGTCGTCGGACATGTCGGTGACTGGCCAACGTAGTCCCGGGTTCGCGGGGACGACCCTATAGTCGTCGGACATGTCGGCGGCTGGCCAACTTTGGCCCGGGTCGTGGGGACGACCCTATAGTCGTCGGACAAGTCGGCGGCGGGCCGACCTAGTCCCGGGGTCCTGGGGACGACCCTATAGTCGTCGGACATGTCGGCGGCTGGCCAACCTAGTCCCGTGGTCGTGGGGACGACCCCATAGTCGTAGGACACGTCGGCGGCTGGCCAACTTTGGCCCGGGGCGTGGGGACGACCCTATAGCCTACGGACATGTCGGCGGCTGGCCAACTTTGGCCCGGGTCGTGGGGACGACCCTATAGTCGTCGGACATGACGGTGCCGGGGCAATCTAGACCCGGGGTCGTGGGGACGACCCTATAGTCGTCGGACATGTCGGCGGCCGGCCAACTTTGGCCCGGGTCGTGGGGACGACCCTATAGTCGTCGGACATGTCGGTGACTGGCCAACCTAGTCCCGGGGTCGTGGAGACGACCCTATAGTCGTCGGACAAGTCGGCGGCGGGCCAACCTAGACCCGGGGTCGTGGGGACGACCCTATAGTCGTCGGACAAGTCGGCGGCGGGCCAACCTAGTCCTGGGGTCGTGGGGACGACCCTATAATCGTCGAACATGTCGGCGGCAGGCCAACGTATGCCCAGGGTCGTAGGGACAAACCTATAGTCGTCGGACATGACGGTGGCGGGCCAATCTAGCCCCGGGGTCGTGGGGACGACCCTATAGACGTCGGACATGTCGGCGGCGGGCCAACCTAGTCCCGGTGTCGTGGGGACGACCCTATAGTCGTCGGAAAAGTCGGCGGCGGGCCAACTTTGGCCCGAGGCGTGGGGACGACCCTATAGTCTACGGACATGTCGGCGGCTGGCCAACTTTGGCCCGGGTCGTGGGGACGACCCTATAGTCGTCGGACATGACGGTGCCGGGGCAATCTAGCCCCGGGGTCGTGGGGACGACCCTATAGTCGTCGGACAAGTCGGCGGCGGGCCGACCTAGTCCCGGGGTCGTGGGGACGACCCTATAATCGTCGGACATGTCGGCGGCGGGCCAACCTAGTCCCGGTGTCGTGGGGACGACCCTATAGTCGTCGGAAAAGTCGGCGGCGGGCCAACTTTGGCCCGGGGCGTGGGGACGACCCTATAGTCTACGGACATGTCGGCGGCTGGCCAACTTTGGCCCGGGTCGTGGGGACGACCCTATAGTCGTCGGACATGACGGTGCCGGGGCAATCTAGACCCGGGGTCGTGGGGACGACCCTATAGTCGTCGGACATGTCGGCGGCGGGCCGACATAGTCCCGGGGTCGTGGGGACGACCCTATATTCGTCGGACATGTCGGCGGCTGGGCAACTTTGGCCTGTGGTCGTGGGGACGACCCTATAGTCGTCGGACATATCGGTGACTGGCCAACGTAGTCCCGGGTTCGCGGGGACGACCCTATAGTCGTCGGACATGTCGGCGGCTGTCCAACTTTGGCCCGGGTCGTGGGGACGACCCTATAGTCGTCGGACATGTCGGTGACTGGCCAACCTAGTCCCGGGGTCGTGGAGACGACCCTATAGTCGTCGGACAAGTCGGCGGCGGGCCAACCTAGACCCGGGGTCGTGGGGACGACCCTATAGTCGTCGGACAAGTCGGCGGCGGGCCAACCTAGTCCTGGGGTCGTGGGGACGACCCTATAATCGTCGAACATGTCGGCGGCAGGCCAACGTATGCCCGGGGTCGTGGGGACGACCCTATAGACGTCGGACATGTCGGCGGCGGGCCAACCTAGTCCCGGGGTCGTGGGGACGACCCTATTGTCGTCGGAAAAGTCGGCGGCGGGCCAACCTAGACCCGGGGTCGTGGGGACGACCCTATAGTCGTCGGACATGTCGGCGGCTGGCCAACTTTGGCCCGTGGTCGTGGGGACGACCCCATAGTCGTAGGACACGTCGGCGGCGGGCCAACTTTGGCCCGGGGCGTGGGGACGACCCTATAGTCTACGGACATGTCGGCGGCGGGCCAACCTAGTCCCGGGGTCGTGGGGACGACCCTATAGTCGTCGGTGACTGGCCAACGTAGTCCCGGGTTCGCGGGGACGACCCTATAGTCGTCGGACATGTCGGCGGCTGTCCAACTTTGGCCCGGGTCGTGGGGACGACCCTATAGTCGTCGGACAAGTCGGCGGCGGGCCGACCTAGTCCCGGGGTCCTGGGGACGACCCTATAGTCGTCGGACAAGCCGGCGGCGGGCCAACCTAGTCCCGTGGTCGCGAGGACGACCGTATAGTCGTCGGACATGTCGGCGGCTGGGCAACTTTGGCCTGTGGTCGTGGGGACGACCCTATAGTCGTCGGACATGTCGGTGACTGGCCAACCTAGTCCCGGGGTCGTGGGGACGACCCTATAGTCGTCGGACAAGTCGGCGGCGGGCCAACCTAGTCCCGGGGTCGTGGGGACGACCCTATAGTCGTAGGACATGTCGGCGGCGGGCCAACCTAGTCCCTGGGCCTTGGGGACGACCCTATAGTCGTCGGAGAAGTCGGCGGCAGGCCAACCTACTCCCGGGGTCGTGGGGACGACCCTATAGTCGTCGGACATGACGGTGCCGGGGCAATCTAGCCCCGGGGTCGAGGGGACGACCCTATAGACGTCGGACATGTCGGCGGCTGGCCAACCTAGTCCCGGGGTCGTGGGGACGACCCTATAGTCGTCGGACAAGTCGGCGGCAGGGCAACGTATGCCCAGGGTCGTTGGGACGAACCTATAGTCGTCGGACATGACGGTGGCGGGCCAATCTAGTCCCGGGGTCGTGAGGACGACCCCATAGTCGTCGGACATGACGGTGGTGGGCCAACCTAGTCCCGGGGTCGTGGGGACGACCCTATAGTCGTCGGACATGACGGTGGCGGGCCAATCTAGTCCCGGGGTCGTGAGGACGACCCCATAGTCGTCGGACATGATGGTGGTTGGCCAACCTAGTCCCGGGGTCGTGGGGGCGACCCTATAGTCGTCGGACATGTCGGCGGCAGGGCAACTTTGGCCCGTGGTCGTGGGGACGATCCTATAGTCGTCGGACATGTCGGTGACTGGCCAACGTAGTCTCGGGTTCGCGGGGACGACCCTATAGTCGTCGGACATGTCGGCGGCTGGCCAACTTTGGCCCGTGGTCGTAGGGACGACCCTATAGTCGTCGGACATGTCGGTGACTGGCCAACGTAGTCCCGGGTTCGCGGGGACGACCCTATAGTCGTCGGACATGTCGGCGGCTGTCCAACTTTGGCCCGGGTCGTGGGGACGACCCTATAGTCGTCGGACAAGTCGGCGGCGGGCCGACCTAGTCCCGGGGTCCTGGGGACGACCCTATAGTCGTCGGACAAGTCGGCGGCGGGCCAACCTAGTCCCGTGGTCGTGGGGACGACCGTATAGTCGTCGGACAAGTCGGCGGCGGGCCAACCTAGTCCCGTGGTCGCGAGGACGACCGTATAGTCGTCGGACATGTCGGCGGCGGGCCAACCTAGTCCGGGGATCATGGGGACGACCCTATAGTCGTCGGACATGTCGGCGGCTGGCCAATTTTGGCCCGGGTCGTGGGGACGACCCTATAGTCGTCGGACATGACGGTGCCGGGGCAATCTAGCCCCGGGGTCGTGGGGACGACCCTATAGTCGTCGGACATGTCGGCGGCTGGACAACTTTGGCCTGTGGTCGTGGGGACGACCCTATAGTCGTCGGACATGTCGGTGACTGGCCAACCTAGTCCCGGGTTCGTGGGGACGACCCTATAGTCGTCGGACATGACGGTGGCGGGCCAATCTAGCCCCGGGGTCGTGGAGACGACCCTATAGACGTCGGACATGTCGGCGGCGGGCCAACCTAGTCCCGGGGTCGTGGGGACGACCCTATTGTCGTCGGAAAAGTCGGCGGCGTACCAACCTAGACCCGGGGTCGTGGGGACGACCCTATAGTCGTCGGACATGTCGGCGGCTGGCCAACTTTGGCCCGTGGTCGTGGGGACGACCCTATAGTCGTCGGACATGTCGGTGACTGGCCAACCTAGTCCCGGGTTCGTGGGGACGACCCTATAGACGTCGGACATGTCGGCGGCGTGCCAGCCTAGTCCCGACGTCGTGGGGACGACCCCATAGTCGTAGGACACGTCGGCGGCGGGCCAACTTTGGCCCGGGGCGTGGGGACGACCCTATAGTCTACGGACATGTCGGCGGCGTGCCAACCTAGTCCCGACGTCGTGGGGACGACCCTATAATCGTCGGACATGTCGGCGGCGGGCCAACCTAGTCCCGGGGTCGTGGGGACGACCCTATAATCGTCGGACATGTCGGCGGCAGGCCAACGTATGCCCAGGGTCGTAGGGACGACCCTATAGTCGTCGGACATGTCGGCGGCTGGCCAACTTTGGCCCGTGGTCGTGGGGACGACCCTATAGTCGTCGGACACGTCGGCGGCGGGCCAACTTTGGCCCGGGGCGTGGGGACGACCCTATAGTCTACGGACATGTCGGCGGCGTGCCAACCTAGTCCCGACGTCGTGGGGACGACCCTATAATCGTCGGACATGTCGGCGGCGGGCCAACCTAGTCCCGGGGTCGTGGGGACGACCCTATAATCGTCGGACATGTCGGCGGCAGGCCAACGTATGCCCAGGGTCGTAGGGACGAACCTATAGTCGTCGGACATGACGGTGGCGGGCCAATCTAGCCCCGGGGTCGTGGAGACGACCCTATAGACGTCGGACATGTCGGCGGCGGGCCAACCTAGTCCCGACGTCGTGGGGACGACCCTATAATCGTCGGACATGTCGGCGGCGGGCCAACCTAGTCCCGGGGTCGTGGGGACGACCCTATAATCGTCGGACATGTCGGCGGCAGGCCAACGTATGCCCAGGGTCGTAGGGACGAACCTATAGTCGTCGGACATGACGGTGGCGGGCCAATCTAGCCCCGGGGTCGTGGAGACGACCCTATAGACGTCGGACATGTCGGCGGCGGGCCAACCTAGTCCCGGGGTCGTGGGGACGACCCTATTGTCGTCGGAAAAGTCGGCGGCGTACCAACCTAGACCCGGGGTCGTGGGGACGACCCTATAGTCGTCGGACATGTCGGCGGCTGGCCAACTTTGGCCCGTGGTCGTGGGGACGACCCTATAGTCTTCGGACATGTCGGTGACTGGCCAACCTAGTCCCGGGGTCGTGGGGACGACCCTATAGTCGTCGGAAAAGTCGGCGGCGGGCCAACCTAGACCCGGGGTCGTGGGGACGACCCTATAGTCGTCGGACATGTCGGCGGCAGGGCAACTTTGGCCCGTGGTCGTGGGGACGATCCTATAGTCGTCGGACATGTCGGTGACTGGCCAACGTAGTCTCGGGTTCGCGGGGACGACCCTATAGTCGTCGGACATGTCGGCGGCTGGCCAACTTTGGCCCGTGGTCGTGGGGACGACCCTATAGTCGTCGGACATGTCGGTGACTGGCCAACGTAGTCCCGGGTTCGCGGGGACGACCCTATAGTCGTCGGACATGTCGGCGGCTGTCCAACTTTGGTCCGGGTCGTGGGGACGACCCTATAGTCGTCGGACAAGTCGGCGGCGGGCCGACCTAGTCCCGGGGTCCTGGGGACGACCCTATAGTCGTCGGACAAGTCGGCGGCGGGCCAACCTAGTCCCGTGGTCGTGGGGACGACCGTATAGTCGTCGGACAAGTCGGCGGCGGGCCAACCTAGTCCCGTGGTCGCGAGGACGACCGTATAGTCGTCGGACATGTCGGCGGCTGGGCAACTTTGGCCTGTGGTCGTGGGGACGACCCTATAGTCGTCGGACATGTCGGTGACTGGCCAACCTAGTCCCGGGGTCGTGGGGACGACCCTATAGTCGTCGGACAAGTCGGCGGCGGGCCAACCTAGTCCCGTGGTCGTGAGGACGACCGTATAGTCGTCGGACATGTCGGCGGCGGGCCAACCTAGTCCGGGGTCATGGGGACGACCCTATAGTCGTCGGACATGTCGGCGGCTGGCCAACTTTGGCCCGGGTCGTGGGGACGACCCTATAGTCGTCGGACAAGTCGGCGGCGGGCCGGCCTAGTCCCGGGGTCCTGGGGACGACCCTATAGTCGTCGGACAAGTCGGCGGCGGCCCAACCTAGTCCCGTGGTCGTGGGGACGACCGTATAGTCGTCGGACAAGTCGGCGGCGGGCCAACCTAGTCCCGTGGTCGTGAGGACGACCGTATAGTCGTCGGACATGTCGGCGGCGGGCCAACCTAGTCCGGGGTCATGGGGACGACCCTATAGTCGTCGGACATGTCGGCGGCTGGCCAACTTTGGCCCGGGTCGTGGGGACGACCCTATAGTCGTCGGACATGTCGGCGGCTGGCCAACTTTGGCCCGTGGTCGTGGGGACGACCCTATAGTCGTCGGACATGTCGGTGACTGGCCAACGTAGTCCCGGGTTCGCGGGGACGACCCTATAGTCGTCGGACATGTCGGCGGCTGGCCAACTTTGGCCCGGGTCGTGGGGACGACCCTATAGTCGTCGGACAAGTCGGCGGCGGGCCGACCTAGTCCCGTGGTCGTGGGGACGACCCCATAGTCGTAGGACACGTCGGCGGCTGGCCAACTTTGGCCCGGGGCGTGGGGACGACCCTATAGCCTACGGACATGTCGGCGGCGGGCCAACCTAGTCCCGGGGTCGTGGGGACGACCCTATAATCGTCGGACATGTCGGCGGCGGGCCAACCTAGTCCCGGTGTCGTGGGGACGACCCTATAGTCGTCGGAAAATTCGGCGGCGGGCCAACTTTGGCCCGGGGCGTGGGGACGACCCTATAGTCTACGGACATGTCGGCGGCTGGCCAACTTTGGCCCGGGTCGTGGGGACGACCCTATAGTCGTCGGACATGACGGTGCCGGGGCAATCTAGACCCGGGGTCGTGGGGACGACCCTATAGTCGTCGGACATGTCGGCGGCCGGCCAACTTTGGCCCGGGTCGTGGGGACGACCCTATAGTCGTCGGACATGTCGGTGACTGGCCAACCTAGTCCCGGGGTCGTGGAGACGACCCTATAGTCGTCGGACAAGTCGGCGGCGGGCCAACCTAGACCCGGGGTCGTGGGGACGACCCTATAGTCGTCGGACAAGTCGGCGGCGGGCCAACCTAGTCCTGGGGTCGTGGGGACGACCCTATAGTCGTCGGACATGTCGGCGGCGGGCCGACATAGTCCCGGGGTCGTGGGGACGACCCTATATTCGTCGGACATGTCGGCGGCTGGGCAACTTTGGCCTGTGGTCGTGGGGACGACCCTATAGTCGTCGGACATGTCGGTGACTGGCCAACGTAGTCCCGGGTTCGCGGGGACGACCCTATAGTCGTCGGACATGTCGGCGGCTGTCCAACTTTGGCCCGGGTCGTGGGGACGACCCTATAGTCGTCGGACATGTCGGTGACTGGCCAACCTAGTCCCGGGGTCGTGGAGACGACCCTATAGTCGTCGGACAAGTCGGCGGCGGGCCAACCTAGACCCGGGGTCGTGGGGACGACCCTATAGTCGTCGGACAAGTCGGCGGCGGGCCAACCTAGTCCTGGGGTCGTGGGGACGACCCTATAATCGTCGAACATGTCGGCGGCAGGCCAACGTATGCCCGGGGTCGTGGGGACGACCCTATAGACGTCGGACATGTCGGCGGCGGGCCAACCTAGTCCCGGGGTCGTGGGGACGACCCTATTGTCGTCGGAAAAGTCGGCGGCGGGCCAACCTAGACCCGGGGTCGTGGGGACGACCCTATAGTCGTCGGACATGTCGGCGGCTGGCCAACTTTGGCCCGTGGTCGTGGGGACGACCCCATAGTCGTAGGACACGTCGGCGGCGGGCCAACTTTGGCCCGGGGCGTGGGGACGACCCTATAGTCTACGGACATGTCGGCGGCGGGCCAACCTAGTCCCGGGGTCGTGGGGACGACCCTATAGTCGTCGGATATGTCGGTGACTGGCCAACCTAGTCCCGGGGTCGTGGGGACGACCCTATAGTCGTCGGAAAAGTCGGCGGCGGGCCAACCTAGACCCGGGGTCGTGGGGACGACCCTATAGTCGTCGGACATGTCGGCGGCAGGGCAACATTGGCCCGTGGTCGTGGGGACGACCCTATAGTCGTCGGTGACTGGCCAACGTAGTCCCGGGTTCGCGGGGACGACCCTATAGTCGTCGGACATGTCGGCGGCTGTCCAACTTTGGCCCGGGTCGTGGGGACGACCCTATAGTCGTCGGACAAGTCGGCGGCGGGCCGACCTAGTCCCGGGGTCCTGGGGACGACCCTATAGTCGTCGGACAAGTCGGCGGCGGGCCAACCTAGTCCCGTGGTCGCGAGGACGACCGTATAGTCGTCGGACATGTCGGCGGCTGGGCAACTTTGGCCTGTGGTCGTGGGGACGACCCTATAGTCGTCGGACATGTCGGTGACTGGCCAACCTAGTCCCGGGGTCGTGGGGACGACCCTATAGTCGTCGGACAAGTCGGCGGCGGGCCAACCTAGTCCCGGGGTCGTGGGGACGACCCTATAGTCGTAGGACATGTCGGCGGCGGGCCAACCTAGTCCCTGGGCCTTGGGGACGACCCTATAGTCGTCGGAGAAGTCGGCGGCAGGCCAACCTACTCCCGGGGTCGTGGGGACGACCCTATAGTCGTCGGACATGACGGTGCCGGGGCAATCTAGCCCCGGGGTCGAGGGGACGACCCTATAGACGTCGGACATGTCGGCGGCTGGCCAACCTAGTCCCGGGGTCGTGGGGACGACCCTATAGTCGTCGGACAAGTCGGCGGCGGGCCAACCTACTCCCGGGGTCGTGGGGACGACCCTATAGTCGTCGGAAAATTCGGCGGCGGGCCAACCTAGACCCGGGGTCGTGGGGACGACCCTATAGTCGTCGGACATGTCGGCGGCAGGGCAACGTATGCCCAGGGTCGTTGGGACGAACCTATAGTCGTCGGACATGACGGTGGCGGGCCAATCTAGTCCCGGGGTCGTGAGGACGACCCCATAGTCGTCGGACATGACGGTGGTGGGCCAACCTAGTCCCGGGGTCGTGGGGACGACCCTATAGTCGTCGGACATGACGGTGGCGGGCCAATCTAGTCCCGGGGTCGTGAGGACGACCCCATAGTCGTCGGACATGATGGTGGTTGGCCAACCTAGTCCCGGGGTCGTGGGGGCGACCCTATAGTCGTCGGACATGTCGGCGGCAGGGCAACTTTGGCCGTGGTCGTGGGGACGACCCTATAGTCGTCGGACATGTCGGTGACTGGCCAACCTAGTCCCGGGGTCGTGGAGACGACCCTATAGTCGTCGGACAAGTCGGCGGCGGGCCAACCTAGTCCCGGGGTCTTGCGGACGACCCTATAGTCGTCGGACAA
The DNA here is from genome assembly GCA_946251845.1 of Andrena fulva. NCBI lineage: Eukaryota > Metazoa > Arthropoda > Insecta > Hymenoptera > Andrenidae > Andrena > Andrena fulva. The sequence goes on from CAMITZ010000214.1 coordinate 316,200, forward strand.
GTCGGCGGCGGGCCAACCTACTCCCGGGGTCGTGGGGACGACCCTATAGTCGTCGGAAAATTCGGCGGCGGGCTAACCTAGACCCGGGGTCGTGGGGATGACCCTATAGTCGTCGGACATGTCGGCGGCAGGGCAACTTTGGCCCGTGGTCGTGGGGACGACCCTATAGTGGTCGGACATGTCGGTGACTGGCCAACCTATTCCCGGGTTCGTGGGGACGACCCTATAGTCGTCGGACATGTCGGCGGCAGGCCAACGTATGCCCAGGGTCGTTGGGACGAACCTATAGTCGTCGGACATGACAGTGGTGGGCCAACCTTGTCCCGGGGTCGTGGAGACGACCCTATAGTCGTCGGACATGTCGGTGACTGGCCAACCTAGTCCCGGGGTCGTGGAGACGACCCTATAGTCGTCGGACAAGTCGGCGGCGGGCCAACCTAGTCCCGGGGTCGTGGGGACGACCCTATAGTCGTCGGATATGACGGTGCCGGGGCAATCTAGCCCCGGGGTCGTGGGGACGACCCTATAGACGTCGGACATGTCGGCGGCGGGCCAACCTAGTCCCGGGGTCGTGTGGACGACCCTATAGTCGTCGGACATGTCGGCGGCTGGGCAACTTTGGCCAGTGGTCGTGGGGACGACCCTATAGTCGTCGGACATGTCGGCGGCAGGCCAACGTATGCCCAGGGTCGTAGGGACGAACCTATAGTCGTCGGACATGACCGTGGCGGGCCAATATAGCCCCGGGGTCGTGGGGACGACCCTATAGACGTCGGACATGTCGGCGGCGGGCCAACCTAGTCCCGGGGTCGTGGGGACGACCCTATAGTCGTCGGACATGTCGGCGGCTCCGCAACTTTGTCCAGTGGTCGTGGGGACGACCCTATAGTCGTCGGACATGTCGGCGGCAGGCCAACATATGCCCAGGGACGTAGGGACGAACCTATAGTCGTCGGACACGACCGTGGCGGGCCAATCTAGTCCCGGGGTCGTGGGGACGACCCTATAGTCGTCGGACATGTCGGCAGCTGGCCAACCTAGTCCCGTGGTCGTGGGGACGACCGTATAGTCGTCGGACATGTCGGCGGCTGGCCAACCTAGTCCCGTGGTCGTGGGGACGACCCTATAGTCGTCGGACAAGTCGGCGGCGGGCCCACCTAGTCCCGGGGTCGTGGGGACGACCCTATAGACGTCGGACATGACGGCGACGGGCCAATCTAGTCCCGGGGTCGTGGGGACGAACCTATAGTCGTCGGATATCTTGGTGGCGGGCCAATCTAGTCCCGGGATCGTGGGGACGACCCTATAGTCGTCGGACAAGTCGGCGGCAGGCCAACCTAGTCCCGTGGTCGTGGCGACGACCGTATAGTCGTCGGACATGTCGGCGGCTGGCCAACCTAGTCCCGTGGTCGTAGGGACGACCCTATAGTCGTCGGACATGTCGGCGGCTGGCCAACCTAGTCCCGTGGTCGTGGGGACGACCCTATAGACGTCGAAAATGTCGCCGGCTGGCCAACTTTGGCCCGTGGTCGTGGGGACGACACTATAGTCGTCGGACATGTTGGCGGCGGACCAAACTAGTCCCGGGGTCGTGGAGACGACCCTATTGTCGTCGGACAAGTCGGCGGCGGGCCAACCTAGTCCCGTGGTCGTCGGTACGACCCTATAGTAGTCGGATATGTCGGAGGCTGGCCAACCTAGTCCCGGGGTCGTGGGGACGACCCTATTGTCGTCGGACATGTTGGCCGCGGGCCAACCTGGTCCCGGGGTCGTGGAGACGACCCTATAGTCGTCGGATATGTTGGTAGCGGGCCAATCTAGTCCCGGGATCGTGGGGACGACCCTATAGTCGTCGGACAAGTCGGCGGCTGGCCATCCTAGTCCCGTGGTCGTGGGGACGACCCTATAGTCGTCGGACAAGTCGGCGGCGGACCCACCTAGTCCCGGGGTCGTGGGGACGACCCTATAGACGTCGGACATGACGGTGACGGGCCAATCTAGTCCCGGGGTCGTGGGGACGAACCTATAGTCGTCGGATATGTTGGTGGCGGGCCAATCTAGTCCCGGGATCGTGGGGACGACCCTATAGTCGTCGGACAAGTCGGCGGCAGGCCAACCTAGTCCCGTGGTCGTGGCGACGACCGTATAGTCGTCGGACATGTCGGCGGCTGGCCAATCTAGTCCCGTGGTCGTGGGGACGACCCTATAGTCGTCGGACATGATGGTGGCGGGCCAATCTAGTCCCGGGGTCGTGGGGACGACCCTATAGTCGTCGGACAATTCGGCGGTGGGTCAACCTAGTCCCGGCGTGGTAGGCACGACCCTGTAGTCGTCGGACAAGTCGGCGGCGGGCCAACCTAGTCCCGTGGTCGTGGGGACGACCCTATAGTCGTCGGCTGGCCAACCTAGTCGCGGGTTCGTGCGGACGACCCTATAGTCGTCGGATATGATGGTGGCGGGCCAATCTAGTCCCGGGGTCGTGGGGACGACCCTATTGTCGTCGGATATGTTGGCGGCGGGCCAACCTAGTCCCGGGGTCGTGGAGACGACCCTATAGTCGTCGGATATGTTGGTGGTGGGCCAATCTAGTCCCGGGGTCGTGGGGGCGACCCTATAGTCGTCGGACAATTCGGCGGCGGGTCAACCTAGTCCCGGCGTGGTAGGCACGACCCTGTAGTCGTCGGACACGTCGGCGGCGGGCCAACCTAGTCCCGTGGTCGTGGGGACGAACCTATAGTCGTCGGCTAGCCAACCTAGTCCCGGGTTCGTGGGGACGACCCTATAGTCGTCGGATATGATGGTGGCGGGCCAATCTAGTCCCGTGGTCGTGGGGACGACCGTATAGTCTTCGGACATGTCGGCGGCTGGCCAACTTTGGCCCGGGGTCGTGGGGACGACTCTATACTCTTCGGACAGGTCGGCGGCTGGCCAGCCTAGTCCCGGGTTCGTGGCGACGACGCTATAGTCGTCGGACATGTCGGCGGCGGGCCAACCAAGTCCCGGGGTCGTGGGGATGACCCTATAGTCGTCGGACATGACGGTGTCGGGCCACTCTATTCCCGGGGTCGTGGGGACGACCGTATAGTCGTCGGACATGTCGGCGGTGGGCCAACCAAGTCCCGGGGTCGTGGGGATGACCCTATAGTCGTCGGACACGACGGTGTCGGGCCAATATAGTCCCGGGGTCGTGGGGACGACCCTACAGTCGTCGGACATGACGGTGGCTGGCCAACCTAGCCCCGGGGACGTGGGGACGACCCTATAGTCGTCGGACATGTCGGCGGCGGGCTAATCTAGTCCCGTGGTCGTGGGGACGACCCTATAATCGTCGGACATGTCGGCGGCTAGCCACCCTAGTCCCGGGGTCGTGGGGATGACCCTATAGTCGTCGGACATGTCGGCGGCTGGCCAACCTAGTCCCGTGGTCGTGGGGACGACCCTATAGTCGTCGGACATGTCACTGGCTGGCCAACCTAGCCCCGGTGACGTGGGGACAACCCTATAGTCGTCGGACATGTCGGCGGCGGGCCAACCAAGTCCCGGGGTCGTGGGGATGACCCTATAGTCGTCGGACACGACGGTGTCGGGCCAATATAGTCCCGGGGTCGTGGGGACGACCCTATAGTCGTCGGACAATTCGGCGGCGGGTCAACCTAGTCCCGGCGTGGTAGGCACGACCCTGTAGTCGTCGGACACGTCGGCGGCGGGCCAACCTAGTCCCGTGGTCGTGGGGACGACCCTATAGTCGTCGGCTAGCCAACCTAGTCCCGGGTTCGTGGGGACGACCCCATAGTCGTCGGATATGATGGTGGCGGGCCAATCTAGTCCCGTGGTCGTGGGGACGACCGTATAGTCTCCGGACATGTCGGCGGCTGGCCCAACCTAGTCCCGTGGTCGTGGGGACGACCGTATAGTCGTCGGACAAGTCGGCGGCGGGCCAACCTAGTCCCGTGGTCGTGAGGACGACCGTATAGTCGTCGGACATGTCGGCGGCGGGCCAACCTAGTCCGGGGTCATGGGGACGACCCTATAGTCGTCGGACATGTCGGCGGCTGGCCAACTTTGGCCCGGGTCGTGGGGACGACCCTATAGTCGTCGGACATGTCGGCGGCTGGCCAACTTTGGCCCGTGGTCGTGGGGACGACCCTATAGTCGTCGGACATGTCGGTGACTGGCCAACGTAGTCCCGGGTTCGCGGGGACGACCCTATAGTCGTCGGACATGTCGGCGGCTGGCCAACTTTGGCCCGGGTCGTGGGGACGACCCTATAGTCGTCGGACAAGTCGGCGGCGGGCCGACCTAGTCCCGGGGTCCTGGGGACGACCCTATAGTCGTCGGACATGTCGGCGGCTGGCCAACCTAGTCCCGTGGTCGTGGGGACGACCCCATAGTCGTAGGACACGTCGGCGGCTGGCCAACTTTGGCCCGGGGCGTGGGGACGACCCTATAGCCTACGGACATGTCGGCGGCGGGCCAACCTAGTCCCGGGGTCGTGGGGACGACCCTATAATCGTCGGACATGTCGGCGGCGGGCCAACCTAGTCCCGGTGTCGTGGGGACGACCCTATAGTCGTCGGAAAAGTCGGCGGCGGGCCAACTTTGGCCCGGGGCGTGGGGACGACCCTATAGTCTACGGACATGTCGGCGGCTGGCCAACTTTGGCCCGGGTCGTGGGGACGACCCTATAGTCGTCGGACATGACGGTGCCGGGGCAATCTAGACCCGGGGTCGTGGGGACGACCCTATAGTCGTCGGACATGTCGGCGGCCGGCCAACTTTGGCCCGGGTCGTGGGGACGACCCTATAGTCGTCGGACATGTCGGTGACTGGCCAACCTAGTCCCGGGGTCGTGGAGACGACCCTATAGTCGTCGGACAAGTCGGCGGCGGGCCAACCTAGACCCGGGGTCGTGGGGACGACCCTATAGTCGTCGGACAAGTCGGCGGCGGGCCAACCTAGTCCTGGGGTCGTGGGGACGACCCTATAATCGTCGAACATGTCGGCGGCAGGCCAACGTATGCCCAGGGTCGTAGGGACGAACCTATAGTCGTCGGACATGACGGTGGCGGGCCAATCTAGCCCCGGGGTCGTGGGGACGACCCTATAGACGTCGGACATGTCGGCGGCGGGCCAACCTAGTCCCGGTGTCGTGGGGACGACCCTATAGTCGTCGGAAAAGTCGGCGGCGGGCCAACTTTGGCCCGGGGCGTGGGGACGACCCTATAGTCTACGGACATGTCGGCGGCTGGCCAACTTTGGCCCGGGTCGTGGGGACGACCCTATAGTCGTCGGACATGACGGTGCCGGGGCAATCTAGCCCCGGGGTCGTGGGGACGACCCTATAGTCGTCGGACAAGTCGGCGGCGGGCCGACCTAGTCCCGGGGTCGTGGGGACGACCCTATAATCGTCGGACATGTCGGCGGCGGGCCAACCTAGTCCCGGTGTCGTGGGGACGACCCTATAGTCGTCGGAAAAGTCGGCGGCGGGCCAACTTTGGCCCGGGGCGTGGGGACGACCCTATAGTCTACGGACATGTCGGCGGCTGGCCAACTTTGGCCCGGGTCGTGGGGACGACCCTATAGTCGTCGGACATGACGGTGCCGGGGCAATCTAGACCCGGGGTCGTGGGGACGACCCTATAGTCGTCGGACATGTCGGCGGCGGGCCGACATAGTCCCGGGGTCGTGGGGACGACCCTATATTCGTCGGACATGTCGGCGGCTGGGCAACTTTGGCCTGTGGTCGTGGGGACGACCCTATAGTCGTCGGACATGTCGGTGACTGGCCAACGTAGTCCCGGGTTCGCGGGGACGACCCTATAGTCGTCGGACATGTCGGCGGCTGTCCAACTTTGGCCCGGGTCGTGGGGACGACCCTATAGTCGTCGGACATGTCGGTGACTGGCCAACCTAGTCCCGGGGTCGTGGAGACGACCCTATAGTCGTCGGACAAGTCGGCGGCGGGCCAACCTAGACCCGGGGTCGTGGGGACGACCCTATAGTCGTCGGACAAGTCGGCGGCGGGCCAACCTAGTCCTGGGGTCGTGGGGACGACCCTATAATCGTCGAACATGTCGGCGGCAGGCCAACGTATGCCCGGGGTCGTGGGGACGACCCTATAGACGTCGGACATGTCGGCGGCGGGCCAACCTAGTCCCGGGGTCGTGGGGACGACCCTATTGTCGTCGGAAAAGTCGGCGGCGGGCCAACCTAGACCCGGGGTCGTGGGGACGACCCTATAGTCGTCGGACATGTCGGCGGCTGGCCAACTTTGGCCCGTGGTCGTGGGGACGACCCCATAGTCGTAGGACACGTCGGCGGCGGGCCAACTTTGGCCCGGGGCGTGGGGACGACCCTATAGTCTACGGACATGTCGGCGGCGGGCCAACCTAGTCCCGGGGTCGTGGGGACGACCCTATAGTCGTCGGATATGTCGGTGACTGGCCAACCTAGTCCCGGGGTCGTGGGGACGACCCTATAGTCGTCGGAAAAGTCGGCGGCGGGCCAACCTAGACCCGGGGTCGTGGGGACGACCCTATAGTCGTCGGACATGTCGGCGGCAGGGCAACATTGGCCCGTGGTCGTGGGGACGACCCTATAGTCGTCGGTGACTGGCCAACGTAGTCCCGGGTTCGCGGGGACGACCCTATAGTCGTCGGACATGTCGGCGGCTGTCCAACTTTGGCCCGGGTCGTGGGGACGACCCTATAGTCGTCGGACAAGTCGGCGGCGGGCCGACCTAGTCCCGGGGTCCTGGGGACGACCCTATAGTCGTCGGACAAGTCGGCGGCGGGCCAACCTAGTCCCGTGGTCGCGAGGACGACCGTATAGTCGTCGGACATGTCGGCGGCTGGGCAACTTTGGCCTGTGGTCGTGGGGACGACCCTATAGTCGTCGGACATGTCGGTGACTGGCCAACCTAGTCCCGGGGTCGTGGGGACGACCCTATAGTCGTCGGACAAGTCGGCGGCGGGCCAACCTAGTCCCGGGGTCGTGGGGACGACCCTATAGTCGTAGGACATGTCGGCGGCGGGCCAACCTAGTCCCTGGGCCTTGGGGACGACCCTATAGTCGTAGGAGAAGTCGGCGGCAGGCCAACCTACTCCCGGGGTCGTGGGGACGACCCTATAGTCGTCGGACATGACGGTGCCGGGGCAATCTAGCCCCGGGGTCGAGGGGACGACCCTATAGACGTCGGACATGTCGGCGGCTGGCCAACCTAGTCCCGGGGTCGTGGGGACGACCCTATAGTCGTCGGACAAGTCGGCGGCGGGCCAACCTACTCCCGGGGTCGTGGGGACGACCCTATAGTCGTCGGAAAATTCGGCGGCGGGCCAACCTAGACCCGGGGTCGTGGGGACGACCCTATAGTCGTCGGACATGTCGGCGGCAGGGCAACGTATGCCCAGGGTCGTTGGGACGAACCTATAGTCGTCGGACATGACGGTGGCGGGCCAATCTAGTCCCGGGGTCGTGAGGACGACCCCATAGTCGTCGGACATGACGGTGGTGGGCCAACCTAGTCCCGGGGTCGTGGGGACGACCCTATAGTCGTCGGACATGACGGTGGCGGGCCAATCTAGTCCCGGGGTCGTGAGGACGACCCCATAGTCGTCGGACATGATGGTGGTTGGCCAACCTAGTCCCGGGGTCGTGGGGGCGACCCTATAGTCGTCGGACATGTCGGCGGCAGGGCAACTTTGGCCGTGGTCGTGGGGACGACCCTATAGTCGTCGGACATGTCGGTGACTGGCCAACCTAGTCCCGGGGTCGTGGAGACGACCCTATAGTCGTCGGACAAGTCGGCGGCGGGCCAACCTAGTCCCGGGGTCTTGCGGACGACCCTATAGTCGTCGGACAAGTCGGCGGCGGGCCAACCTACTCCCGGGGTCGTGGGGACGACCCTATAGTCGTCGGAAAATTCGGCGGCGGGCTAACCTAGACCCGGGGTCGTGGGGATGACCCTATAGTCGTCGGACATGTCGGCGGCAGGGCAACTTTGGCCCGTGGTCGTGGGGACGACCCTATAGTGGTCGGACATGTCGGTGACTGGCCAACCTATTCCCGGGTTCGTGGGGACGACCCTATAGTCGTCGGACATGTCGGCGGCAGGCCAACGTATGCCCAGGGTCGTTGGGACGAACCTATAGTCGTCGGACATGACGGTGGCGGGCCAATCTTGTCCCGGGGTCGTGAGGACGACACCATAGTCGTCGGACATGACAGTGGTGGGCCAACCTTGTCCCGGGGTCGTGGAGACGACCCTATAGTCGTCGGACATGTCGGTGACTGGCCAACCTAGTCCCGGGGTCGTGGAGACGACCCTATAGTCGTCGGACAAGTCGGCGGCGGGCCAACCTAGTCCCGGGGTCGTGGGGACGACCCTATAGTCGTCGGATATGACGGTGCCGGGGCAATCTAGCCCCGGGGTCGTGGGGACGACCCTATAGACGTCGGACATGTCGGCGGCGGGCCAACCTAGTCCCGTGGTCGCGAGGACGACCGTATAGTCGTCGGACATGTCGGCGGCTGGGCAACTTTGGCCTGTGGTCGTGGGGACGACCCTATAGTCGTCGGACATGTCGGTGACTGGCCAACCTAGTCCCGGGGTCGTGGGGACGACCCTATAGTCGTCGGACAAGTCGGCGGCGGGCCAACCTAGTCCCGGGGTCGTGGGGACGACCCTATAGTCGTAGGACATGTCGGCGGCGGGCCAACCTAGTCCCTGGGCCTTGGGGACGACCCTATAGTCGTCGGAGAAGTCGGCGGCAGGCCAACCTACTCCCGGGGTCGTGGGGACGACCCTATAGTCGTCGGACATGACGGTGCCGGGGCAATCTAGCCCCGGGGTCGAGGGGACGACCCTATAGACGTCGGACATGTCGGCGGCTGGCCAACCTAGTCCCGGGGTCGTGGGGACGACCCTATAGTCGTCGGACAAGTCGGCGGCGGGCCAACCTACTCCCGGGGTCGTGGGGACGACCCTATAGTCGTCGGAAAATTCGGCGGCGGGCCAACCTAGACCCGGGGTCGTGGGGACGACCCTATAGTCGTCGGACATGTCGGCGGCAGGGCAACGTATGCCCAGGGTCGTTGGGACGAACCTATAGTCGTCGGACATGACGGTGGCGGGCCAATCTAGTCCCGGGGTCGTGAGGACGACCCCATAGTCGTCGGACATGACGGTGGTGGGCCAACCTAGTCCCGGGGTCGTGGGGACGACCCTATAGTCGTCGGACATGACGGTGGCGGGCCAATCTAGTCCCGGGGTCGTGAGGACGACCCCATAGTCGTCGGACATGATGGTGGTTGGCCAACCTAGTCCCGGGGTCGTGGGGGCGACCCTATAGTCGTCGGACATGTCGGCGGCAGGGCAACTTTGGCCGTGGTCGTGGGGACGACCCTATAGTCGTCGGACATGTCGGTGACTGGCCAACCTAGTCCCGGGGTCGTGGAGACGACCCTATAGTCGTCGGACAAGTCGGCGGCGGGCCAACCTAGTCCCGGGGTCTTGCGGACGACCCTATAGTCGTCGGACAAGTCGGCGGCGGGCCAACCTACTCCCGGGGTCGTGGGGACGACCCTATAGTCGTCGGAAAATTCGGCGGCGGGCTAACCTAGACCCGGGGTCGTGGGGATGACCCTATAGTCGTCGGACATGTCGGCGGCAGGGCAACTTTGGCCCGTGGTCGTGGGGACGACCCTATAGTGGTCGGACATGTCGGTGACTGGCCAACCTATTCCCGGGTTCGTGGGGACGACCCTATAGTCGTCGGACATGTCGGCGGCAGGCCAACGTATGCCCAGGGTCGTTGGGACGAACCTATAGTCGTCGGACATGACAGTGGTGGGCCAACCTTGTCCCGGGGTCGTGGAGACGACCCTATAGTCGTCGGACATGTCGGTGACTGGCCAACCTAGTCCCGGGGTCGTGGAGACGACCCTATAGTCGTCGGACAAGTCGGCGGCGGGCCAACCTAGTCCCGGGGTCGTGGGGACGACCCTATAGTCGTCGGATATGACGGTGCCGGGGCAATCTAGCCCCGGGGTCGTGGGGACGACCCTATAGACGTCGGACATGTCGGCGGCGGGCCAACCTAGTCCCGGGGTCGTGTGGACGACCCTATAGTCGTCGGACATGTCGGCGGCTGGGCAACTTTGGCCAGTGGTCGTGGGGACGACCCTATAGTCGTCGGACATGTCGGCGGCAGGCCAACGTATGCCCAGGGTCGTAGGGACGAACCTATAGTCGTCGGACATGACCGTGGCGGGCCAATATAGCCCCGGGGTCGTGGGGACGACCCTATAGACGTCGGACATGTCGGCGGCGGGCCAACCTAGTCCCGGGGTCGTGGGGACGACCCTATAGTCGTCGGACATGTCGGCGGCTCCGCAACTTTGTCCAGTGGTCGTGGGGACGACCCTATAGTCGTCGGACATGTCGGCGGCAGGCCAACATATGCCCAGGGACGTAGGGACGAACCTATAGTCGTCGGACACGACCGTGGCGGGCCAATCTAGTCCCGGGGTCGTGGGGACGACCCTATAGTCGTCGGACATGTCGGCAGCTGGCCAACCTAGTCCCGTGGTCGTGGGGACGACCGTATAGTCGTCGGACATGTCGGCGGCTGGCCAACCTAGTCCCGTGGTCGTGGGGACGACCCTATAGTCGTCGGACAAGTCGGCGGCGGGCCCACCTAGTCCCGGGGTCGTGGGGACGACCCTATAGACGTCGGACATGACGGCGACGGGCCAATCTAGTCCCGGGGTCGTGGGGACGAACCTATAGTCGTCGGATATCTTGGTGGCGGGCCAATCTAGTCCCGGGATCGTGGGGACGACCCTATAGTCGTCGGACAAGTCGGCGGCAGGCCAACCTAGTCCCGTGGTCGTGGCGACGACCGTATAGTCGTCGGACATGTCGGCGGCTGGCCAACCTAGTCCCGTGGTCGTAGGGACGACCCTATAGTCGTCGGACATGTCGGCGGCTGGCCAACCTAGTCCCGTGGTCGTGGGGACGACCCTATAGACGTCGAAAATGTCGCCGGCTGGCCAACTTTGGCCCGTGGTCGTGGGGACGACACTATAGTCGTCGGACATGTTGGCGGCGGACCAAACTAGTCCCGGGGTCGTGGAGACGACCCTATTGTCGTCGGACAAGTCGGCGGCGGGCCAACCTAGTCCCGTGGTCGTCGGTACGACCCTATAGTAGTCGGATATGTCGGAGGCTGGCCAACCTAGTCCCGGGGTCGTGGGGACGACCCTATTGTCGTCGGACATGTTGGCCGCGGGCCAACCTGGTCCCGGGGTCGTGGAGACGACCCTATAGTCGTCGGATATGTTGGTAGCGGGCCAATCTAGTCCCGGGATCGTGGGGACGACCCTATAGTCGTCGGACAAGTCGGCGGCTGGCCATCCTAGTCCCGTGGTCGTGGGGACGACCCTATAGTCGTCGGACAAGTCGGCGGCGGACCCACCTAGTCCCGGGGTCGTGGGGACGACCCTATAGACGTCGGACATGACGGTGACGGGCCAATCTAGTCCCGGGGTCGTGGGGACGAACCTATAGTCGTCGGATATGTTGGTGGCGGGCCAATCTAGTCCCGGGATCGTGGGGACGACCCTATAGTCGTCGGACAAGTCGGCGGCAGGCCAACCTAGTCCCGTGGTCGTGGCGACGACCGTATAGTCGTCGGACATGTCGGCGGCTGGCCAATCTAGTCCCGTGGTCGTGGGGACGACCCTATAGTCGTCGGACATGATGGTGGCGGGCCAATCTAGTCCCGGGGTCGTGGGGACGACCCTATAGTCGTCGGACAATTCGGCGGTGGGTCAACCTAGTCCCGGCGTGGTAGGCACGACCCTGTAGTCGTCGGACAAGTCGGCGGCGGGCCAACCTAGTCCCGTGGTCGTGGGGACGACCCTATAGTCGTCGGCTGGCCAACCTAGTCGCGGGTTCGTGCGGACGACCCTATAGTCGTCGGATATGATGGTGGCGGGCCAATCTAGTCCCGGGGTCGTGGGGACGACCCTATTGTCGTCGGATATGTTGGCGGCGGGCCAACCTAGTCCCGGGGTCGTGGAGACGACCCTATAGTCGTCGGATATGTTGGTGGTGGGCCAATCTAGTCCCGGGGTCGTGGGGGCGACCCTATAGTCGTCGGACAATTCGGCGGCGGGTCAACCTAGTCCCGGCGTGGTAGGCACGACCCTGTAGTCGTCGGACACGTCGGCGGCGGGCCAACCTAGTCCCGTGGTCGTGGGGACGAACCTATAGTCGTCGGCTAGCCAACCTAGTCCCGGGTTCGTGGGGACGACCCTATAGTCGTCGGATATGATGGTGGCGGGCCAATCTAGTCCCGTGGTCGTGGGGACGACCGTATAGTCTTCGGACATGTCGGCGGCTGGCCAACTTTGGCCCGGGGTCGTGGGGACGACTCTATACTCTTCGGACAGGTCGGCGGCTGGCCAGCCTAGTCCCGGGTTCGTGGCGACGACGCTATAGTCGTCGGACATGTCGGCGGCGGGCCAACCAAGTCCCGGGGTCGTGGGGATGACCCTATAGTCGTCGGACATGACGGTGTCGGGCCACTCTATTCCCGGGGTCGTGGGGACGACCGTATAGTCGTCGGACATGTCGGCGGTGGGCCAACCAAGTCCCGGGGTCGTGGGGATGACCCTATAGTCGTCGGACACGACGGTGTCGGGCCAATATAGTCCCGGGGTCGTGGGGACGACCCTACAGTCGTCGGACATGACGGTGGCTGGCCAACCTAGCCCCGGGGACGTGGGGACGACCCTATAGTCGTCGGACATGTCGGCGGCGGGCTAATCTAGTCCCGTGGTCGTGGGGACGACCCTATAATCGTCGGACATGTCGGCGGCTAGCCACCCTAGTCCCGGGGTCGTGGGGATGACCCTATAGTCGTCGGACATGTCGGCGGCTGGCCAACCTAGTCCCGTGGTCGTGGGGACGACCCTATAGTCGTCGGACATGTCACTGGCTGGCCAACCTAGCCCCGGTGACGTGGGGACAACCCTATAGTCGTCGGACATGTCGGCGGCGGGCCAACCAAGTCCCGGGGTCGTGGGGATGACCCTATAGTCGTCGGACACGACGGTGTCGGGCCAATATAGTCCCGGGGTCGTGGGGACGACCCTATAGTCGTCGGACAATTCGGCGGCGGGTCAACCTAGTCCCGGCGTGGTAGGCACGACCCTGTAGTCGTCGGACACGTCGGCGGCGGGCCAACCTAGTCCCGTGGTCGTGGGGACGACCCTATAGTCGTCGGCTAGCCAACCTAGTCCCGGGTTCGTGGGGACGACCCCATAGTCGTCGGATATGATGGTGGCGGGCCAATCTAGTCCCGTGGTCGTGGGGACGACCGTATAGTCTCCGGACATGTCGGCGGCTGGCCCAACCTAGTCCCGTGGTCGTGGGGACGACCGTATAGTCGTCGGACAAGTCGGCGGCGGGCCAACCTAGTCCCGTGGTCGTGAGGACGACCGTATAGTCGTCGGACATGTCGGCGGCGGGCCAACCTAGTCCGGGGTCATGGGGACGACCCTATAGTCGTCGGACATGTCGGCGGCTGGCCAACTTTGGCCCGGGTCGTGGGGACGACCCTATAGTCGTCGGACATGTCGGCGGCTGGCCAACTTTGGCCCGTGGTCGTGGGGACGACCCTATAGTCGTCGGACATGTCGGTGACTGGCCAACGTAGTCCCGGGTTCGCGGGGACGACCCTATAGTCGTCGGACATGTCGGCGGCTGGCCAACTTTGGCCCGGGTCGTGGGGACGACCCTATAGTCGTCGGACAAGTCGGCGGCGGGCCGACCTAGTCCCGGGGTCCTGGGGACGACCCTATAGTCGTCGGACATGTCGGCGGCTGGCCAACCTAGTCCCGTGGTCGTGGGGACGACCCCATAGTCGTAGGACACGTCGGCGGCTGGCCAACTTTGGCCCGGGGCGTGGGGACGACCCTATAGCCTACGGACATGTCGGCGGCGGGCCAACCTAGTCCCGGGGTCGTGGGGACGACCCTATAATCGTCGGACATGTCGGCGGCGGGCCAACCTAGTCCCGGTGTCGTGGGGACGACCCTATAGTCGTCGGAAAAGTCGGCGGCGGGCCAACTTTGGCCCGGGGCGTGGGGACGACCCTATAGTCTACGGACATGTCGGCGGCTGGCCAACTTTGGCCCGGGTCGTGGGGACGACCCTATAGTCGTCGGACATGACGGTGCCGGGGCAATCTAGACCCGGGGTCGTGGGGACGACCCTATAGTCGTCGGACATGTCGGCGGCCGGCCAACTTTGGCCCGGGTCGTGGGGACGACCCTATAGTCGTCGGACATGTCGGTGACTGGCCAACCTAGTCCCGGGGTCGTGGAGACGACCCTATAGTCGTCGGACAAGTCGGCGGCGGGCCAACCTAGACCCGGGGTCGTGGGGACGACCCTATAGTCGTCGGACAAGTCGGCGGCGGGCCAACCTAGTCCTGGGGTCGTGGGGACGACCCTATAATCGTCGAACATGTCGGCGGCAGGCCAACGTATGCCCAGGGTCGTAGGGACGAACCTATAGTCGTCGGACATGACGGTGGCGGGCCAATCTAGCCCCGGGGTCGTGGGGACGACCCTATAGACGTCGGACATGTCGGCGGCGGGCCAACCTAGTCCCGGTGTCGTGGGGACGACCCTATAGTCGTCGGAAAAGTCGGCGGCGGGCCAACTTTGGCCCGGGGCGTGGGGACGACCCTATAGTCTACGGACATGTCGGCGGCTGGCCAACTTTGGCCCGGGTCGTGGGGACGACCCTATAGTCGTCGGACATGACGGTGCCGGGGCAATCTAGCCCCGGGGTCGTGGGGACGACCCTATAGTCGTCGGACAAGTCGGCGGCGGGCCGACCTAGTCCCGGGGTCGTGGGGACGACCCTATAATCGTCGGACATGTCGGCGGCGGGCCAACCTAGTCCCGGTGTCGTGGGGACGACCCTATAGTCGTCGGAAAAGTCGGCGGCGGGCCAACTTTGGCCCGGGGCGTGGGGACGACCCTATAGTCTACGGACATGTCGGCGGCTGGCCAACTTTGGCCCGGGTCGTGGGGACGACCCTATAGTCGTCGGACATGACGGTGCCGGGGCAATCTAGACCCGGGGTCGTGGGGACGACCCTATAGTCGTCGGACATGTCGGCGGCGGGCCGACATAGTCCCGGGGTCGTGGGGACGACCCTATATTCGTCGGACATGTCGGCGGCTGGGCAACTTTGGCCTGTGGTCGTGGGGACGACCCTATAGTCGTCGGACATGTCGGTGACTGGCCAACGTAGTCCCGGGTTCGCGGGGACGACCCTATAGTCGTCGGACATGTCGGCGGCTGTCCAACTTTGGCCCGGGTCGTGGGGACGACCCTATAGTCGTCGGACATGTCGGTGACTGGCCAACCTAGTCCCGGGGTCGTGGAGACGACCCTATAGTCGTCGGACAAGTCGGCGGCGGGCCAACCTAGACCCGGGGTCGTGGGGACGACCCTATAGTCGTCGGACAAGTCGGCGGCGGGCCAACCTAGTCCTGGGGTCGTGGGGACGACCCTATAATCGTCGAACATGTCGGCGGCAGGCCAACGTATGCCCGGGGTCGTGGGGACGACCCTATAGACGTCGGACATGTCGGCGGCGGGCCAACCTAGTCCCGGGGTCGTGGGGACGACCCTATTGTCGTCGGAAAAGTCGGCGGCGGGCCAACCTAGACCCGGGGTCGTGGGGACGACCCTATAGTCGTCGGACATGTCGGCGGCTGGCCAACTTTGGCCCGTGGTCGTGGGGACGACCCCATAGTCGTAGGACACGTCGGCGGCGGGCCAACTTTGGCCCGGGGCGTGGGGACGACCCTATAGTCTACGGACATGTCGGCGGCGGGCCAACCTAGTCCCGGGGTCGTGGGGACGACCCTATAGTCGTCGGATATGTCGGTGACTGGCCAACCTAGTCCCGGGGTCGTGGGGACGACCCTATAGTCGTCGGAAAAGTCGGCGGCGGGCCAACCTAGACCCGGGGTCGTGGGGACGACCCTATAGTCGTCGGACATGTCGGCGGCAGGGCAACATTGGCCCGTGGTCGTGGGGACGACCCTATAGTCGTCGGTGACTGGCCAACGTAGTCCCGGGTTCGCGGGGACGACCCTATAGTCGTCGGACATGTCGGCGGCTGTCCAACTTTGGCCCGGGTCGTGGGGACGACCCTATAGTCGTCGGACAAGTCGGCGGCGGGCCGACCTAGTCCCGGGGTCCTGGGGACGACCCTATAGTCGTCGGACAAGTCGGCGGCGGGCCAACCTAGTCCCGTGGTCGCGAGGACGACCGTATAGTCGTCGGACATGTCGGCGGCTGGGCAACTTTGGCCTGTGGTCGTGGGGACGACCCTATAGTCGTCGGACATGTCGGTGACTGGCCAACCTAGTCCCGGGGTCGTGGGGACGACCCTATAGTCGTCGGACAAGTCGGCGGCGGGCCAACCTAGTCCCGGGGTCGTGGGGACGACCCTATAGTCGTAGGACATGTCGGCGGCGGGCCAACCTAGTCCCTGGGCCTTGGGGACGACCCTATAGTCGTAGGAGAAGTCGGCGGCAGGCCAACCTACTCCCGGGGTCGTGGGGACGACCCTATAGTCGTCGGACATGACGGTGCCGGGGCAATCTAGCCCCGGGGTCGAGGGGACGACCCTATAGACGTCGGACATGTCGGCGGCTGGCCAACCTAGTCCCGGGGTCGTGGGGACGACCCTATAGTCGTCGGACAAGTCGGCGGCGGGCCAACCTACTCCCGGGGTCGTGGGGACGACCCTATAGTCGTCGGAAAATTCGGCGGCGGGCCAACCTAGACCCGGGGTCGTGGGGACGACCCTATAGTCGTCGGACATGTCGGCGGCAGGGCAACGTATGCCCAGGGTCGTTGGGACGAACCTATAGTCGTCGGACATGACGGTGGCGGGCCAATCTAGTCCCGGGGTCGTGAGGACGACCCCATAGTCGTCGGACATGACGGTGGTGGGCCAACCTAGTCCCGGGGTCGTGGGGACGACCCTATAGTCGTCGGACATGACGGTGGCGGGCCAATCTAGTCCCGGGGTCGTGAGGACGACCCCATAGTCGTCGGACATGATGGTGGTTGGCCAACCTAGTCCCGGGGTCGTGGGGGCGACCCTATAGTCGTCGGACATGTCGGCGGCAGGGCAACTTTGGCCGTGGTCGTGGGGACGACCCTATAGTCGTCGGACATGTCGGTGACTGGCCAACCTAGTCCCGGGGTCGTGGAGACGACCCTATAGTCGTCGGACAAGTCGGCGGCGGGCCAACCTAGTCCCGGGGTCTTGCGGACGACCCTATAGTCGTCGGACAAGTCGGCGGCGGGCCAACCTACTCCCGGGGTCGTGGGGACGACCCTATAGTCGTCGGAAAATTCGGCGGCGGGCTAACCTAGACCCGGGGTCGTGGGGATGACCCTATAGTCGTCGGACATGTCGGCGGCAGGGCAACTTTGGCCCGTGGTCGTGGGGACGACCCTATAGTGGTCGGACATGTCGGTGACTGGCCAACCTATTCCCGGGTTCGTGGGGACGACCCTATAGTCGTCGGACATGTCGGCGGCAGGCCAACGTATGCCCAGGGTCGTTGGGACGAACCTATAGTCGTCGGACATGACGGTGGCGGGCCAATCTTGTCCCGGGGTCGTGAGGACGACACCATAGTCGTCGGACATGACAGTGGTGGGCCAACCTTGTCCCGGGGTCGTGGAGACGACCCTATAGTCGTCGGACATGTCGGTGACTGGCCAACCTAGTCCCGGGGTCGTGGAGACGACCCTATAGTCGTCGGACAAGTCGGCGGCGGGCCAACCTAGTCCCGGGGTCGTGGGGACGACCCTATAGTCGTCGGATATGACGGTGCCGGGGCAATCTAGCCCCGGGGTCGTGGGGACGACCCTATAGACGTCGGACATGTCGGCGGCGGGCCAACCTAGTCCCGGGGTCGTGTGGACGACCCTATAGTCGTCGGACATGTCGGCGGCTGGGCAACTTTGGCCAGTGGTCGTGGGGACGACCCTATAGTCGTCGGACATGTCGGCGGCAGGCCAACGTATGCCCAGGGTCGTAGGGACGAACCTATAGTCGTCGGACATGACCGTGGCGGGCCAATATAGCCCCGGGGTCGTGGGGACGACCCTATAGACGTCGGACATGTCGGCGGCGGGCCAACCTAGTCCCGGGGTCGTGGGGACGACCCTATAGTCGTCGGACATGTCGGCGGCTCCGCAACTTTGTCCAGTGGTCGTGGGGACGACCCTATAGTCGTCGGACATGTCGGCGGCAGGCCAACATATGCCCAGGGACGTAGGGACGAACCTATAGTCGTCGGACACGACCGTGGCGGGCCAATCTAGTCCCGGGGTCGTGGGGACGACCCTATAGTCGTCGGACATGTCGGCAGCTGGCCAACCTAGTCCCGTGGTCGTGGGGACGACCGTATAGTCGTCGGACATGTCGGCGGCTGGCCATCCTAGTCCCGTGGTCGTGGGGACGACCCTATAGTCGTCGGACAAGTCGGCGGCGGGCCCACCTAGTCCCGGGGTCGTGGGGACGACCCTATAGACGTCGGACATGACGGCGACGGGCCAATCTAGTCCCGGGGTCGTGGGGACGAACCTATAGTCGTCGGATATCTTGGTGGCGGGCCAATCTAGTCCCGGGATCGTGGGGACGACCCTATAGTCGTCGGACAAGTCGGCGGCAGGCCAACCTAGTCCCGTGGTCGTGGCGACGACCGTATAGTCGTCGGACATGTCGGCGGCTGGCCAACCTAGTCCCGTGGTCGTAGGGACGACCCTATAGTCGTCGGACATGTCGGCGGCTGGCCAACCTAGTCCCGTGGTCGTGGGGACGACCCTATAGACGTCGAAAATGTCGCCGGCTGGCCAACTTTGGCCCGTGGTCGTGGGGACGACACTATAGTCGTCGGACATGTTGGCGGCGGACCAAACTAGTCCCGGGGTCGTGGAGACGACCCTATTGTCGTCGGACAAGTCGGCGGCGGGCCAACCTAGTCCCGTGGTCGTCGGTACGACCCTATAGTAGTCGGATATGTCGGAGGCTGGCCAACCTAGTCCCGGGGTCGTGGGGACGACCCTATTGTCGTCGGACATGTTGGCCGCGGGCCAACCTGGTCCCGGGGTCGTGGAGACGACCCTATAGTCGTCGGATATGTTGGTAGCGGGCCAATCTAGTCCCGGGATCGTGGGGACGACCCTATAGTCGTCGGGCAAGTCGGCGGCTGGCCAACCTAGTCCCGTGGTCGTGGGGACGACCCTATAGTCGTCGGACAAGTCGGCGGCGGACCCACCTAGTCCCGGGGTCGTGGGGACGACCCTATAGACGTCGGACATGACGGTGACGGGCCAATCTAGTCCCGGGGTCGTGGGGACGAACCTATAGTCGTCGGATATGTTGGTGGCGGGCCAATCTAGTCCCGGGATCGTGGGGACGACCCTATAGTCGTCGGACAAGTCGGCGGCAGGCCAACCTAGTCCCGTGGTCGTGGCGACGACCGTATAGTCGTCGGACATGTCGGCGGCTGGCCAATCTAGTCCCGTGGTCGTGGGGACGACCCTATAGTCGTCGGACATGATGGTGGCGGGCCAATCTAGTCCCGGGGTCGTGGGGACGACCCTATAGTCGTCGGACAATTCGGCGGTGGGTCAACCTAGTCCCGGCGTGGTAGGCACGACCCTGTAGTCGTCGGACAAGTCGGCGGCGGGCCAACCTAGTCCCGTGGTCGTGGGGACGACCCTATAGTCGTCGGCTGGCCAACCTAGTCGCGGGTTCGTGCGGACGACCCTATAGTCGTCGGATATGATGGTGGCGGGCCAATCTAGTCCCGGGGTCGTGGGGACGACCCTATTGTCGTCGGATATGTTGGCGGCGGGCCAACCTAGTCCCGGGGTCGTGGAGACGACCCTATAGTCGTCGGATATGTTGGTGGTGGGCCAATCTAGTCCCGGGGTCGTGGGGGCGACCCTATAGTCGTCGGACAATTCGGCGGCGGGTCAACCTAGTCCCGGCGTGGTAGGCACGACCCTGTAGTCGTCGGACACGTCGGCGGCGGGCCAACCTAGTCCCGTGGTCGTGGGGACGAACCTATAGTCGTCGGCTAGCCAACCTAGTCCCGGGTTCGTGGGGACGACCCTATAGTCGTCGGATATGATGGTGGCGGGCCAATCTAGTCCCGTGGTCGTGGGGACGACCGTATAGTCTTCGGACATGTCGGCGGCTGGCCAACTTTGGCCCGGGGTCGTGGGGACGACTCTATACTCTTCGGACAGGTCGGCGGCTGGCCAGCCTAGTCCCGGGTTCGTGGCGACGACGCTATAGTCGTCGGACATGTCGGCGGCGGGCCAACCAAGTCCCGGGGTCGTGGGGATGACCCTATAGTCGTCGGACATGACGGTGTCGGGCCACTCTATTCCCGGGGTCGTGGGGACGACCGTATAGTCGTCGGACATGTCGGCGGTGGGCCAACCAAGTCCCGGGGTCGTGGGGATGACCCTATAGTCGTCGGACACGACGGTGTCGGGCCAATATAGTCCCGGGGTCGTGGGGACGACCCTACAGTCGTCGGACATGACGGTGGCTGGCCAACCTAGCCCCGGGGACGTGGGGACGACCCTATAGTCGTCGGACATGTCGGCGGCGGGCTAATCTAGTCCCGTGGTCGTGGGGACGACCCTATAATCGTCGGACATGTCGGCGGCTAGCCACCCTAGTCCCGGGGTCGTGGGGATGACCCTATAGTCGTCGGACATGTCGGCGGCTGGCCAACCTAGTCCCGTGGTCGTGGGGACGACCCTATAGTCGTCGGACATGTCACTGGCTGGCCAACCTAGCCCCGGTGACGTGGGGACAACCCTATAGTCGTCGGACATGTCGGCGGCGGGCCAACCAAGTCCCGGGGTCGTGGGGATGACCCTATAGTCGTCGGACACGACGGTGTCGGGCCAATATAGTCCCGGGGTCGTGGGGACGACCCTATAGTCGTCGGACAATTCGGCGGCGGGTCAACCTAGTCCCGGCGTGGTAGGCACGACCCTGTAGTCGTCGGACACGTCGGCGGCGGGCCAACCTAGTCCCGTGGTCGTGGGGACGACCCTATAGTCGTCGGCTAGCCAACCTAGTCCCGGGTTCGTGGGGACGACCCCATAGTCGTCGGATATGATGGTGGCGGGCCAATCTAGTCCCGTGGTCGTGGGGACGACCGTATAGTCTCCGGACATGTCGGCGGCTGGCCAACTTTGGCCCGGGGTCGTGGGGACGACCGTATAGTCTTCGGACATGTCGGCGGCTGGCCAACTTTGGCCCGGGGTCGTGGGGACGACTCTATACTCTTCGGACAGGTCGGCGGCTGGCCAGCCTAGTCCCGGGGTCGAGGGGACGACCCTATAGTCGTCGGACATGTCACTGGCTGGCCAACCTAGCCCCGGTGACGTGGGGACGACCCTATAGTCGTCGGACATGTCGGCGGCGGGCTAATCTAGTCCCGTGGTCGTGGGGACGACCCTATAATCGTCGGACATGTCGGCGGCTAGCCACCCTAGTCCCGGGGTCGTGGGGATGACCCTATAGTCGTCGGATATGACGGTGTCGGGCCAATATAGTCCCGGGGTCGTGGGGACGACCCTACAGTCGTCGGACATGACGGTGGCTGGCCAGCCTAGCCCCGGGGACGTGGGGACGACCCTATAGTCGTCGGACATGTCGGCGGCGGGCCAACCTAGTCCCGTGGTCGTGGGGACGACCGTATAGTCGTCGGACATGTCGGCGGCTGGCCAACCTAGTCCCGTGGTCGTGGGGACGACCCTATAGTCGTCGGACATGTAGGCGGCGGGGCAACTTTGGCCCGGGACGTGGGGACGACCCTATAGTCGTCGGACATGACGGTGGCGGGCCAACCTAGTCCTGTGGTCGTGGGGACGACCCTGTTGTCGTCGGACATGTTGGCGGCTGGCCAGCCTAGTCCCGGGTTCGTGGGGACGACCCTATAGTCGTCGGACATGTCGGCGGTGGGCCAACCAAGTCCCGGGGTCGTGGGGATGACCCTATAGTCGTCGGACACGACGGTGTCGGGCCAATCTAGTCCCGGGGTCGTGGGGACGACCCTATAGTCGTCGGACATGTCGGCGGCGGGGCAACTTTGGCCCGTAGTCGTGGGGACGACCCTATAGTCGTCGGACATGTCGGCGACTCGGCAACTATGGGCCGTGGTCGTGGGGACGACCCTATAATCGTCGGACATGGCGGCGGCGGGGCAACTTTGGCCCGTGGTCGTGGGGACGACCCTATAATCGTCGGACATGTCGGCGGCTAGCCACCCTAGTCCCGGGGTCGTGGGGATGACCCTATAGTCGTCGGATATGACGGTGTCGGGCCAATATAGTCCCGGGGTCGTGGGGACGACCCTATAGTCGTCGGACATGACGGTGGCGGGCCAATCTAGTCCCGGGGTCGTGGGGACGACCCTATAGTCGTCGGACATGACGGTGGCGTGGCAATCTAGTCCTGGGGTCGTGGGGAAGACCCTGTAGTAGTCGGACATGACGGTCGTGGGCCAATCTAGTCCCGGGGCCGTGGGGACGACCCTATAGTCGTCGGACATGTCGGCGGCTGGCCAACCTAGTCCTGTGGTCGTGGGGACGACCCTGTTGTCGTCGGACATGTTGGCGGCGGACCAAACTAGTCCCGGGGTCGCGGAGACGACCCTATAGTCGTCGGACATGTCGGTGACGGGCCAATCTAGTCCCCGCGTCGTGGGTACGACCCTATACTCGTCGGACATGACGGTGGCGAGCCAATCTAGTCGCGGGGTCGTGGGGACGACCCTATAGTTGTCGAACATGTCGGCGGCTGGCCAACTTTGGCCCGTGGTCATGGGGACGACCCTATAGTCGTCGGACATGTCGGTGGCAGGGCAATCTAGTCCTGGGGTCGTGGGGACGACCCCGTAGTCGTCGGACATGACGGTCGTGGGCCAATCTATTCCCGGGGTCGTGGGGACGACCCTATAGTCGTCGGACAAGTCGGCGGCGGGCCAACCTAGTCCCGTGGTCGTGGGGACGACCCTATAGTCGTCGGACATGACGGTGGCGGGCCAATCTAGTCCCGGGGTCGTGGGAACGACCCTACAGTCGTCGGACATTTCGGCGGCTGGCCAACCTAGTCCCGGGGTCGTGGGGACGACCCTATAGTAGTCGGAAATGACGGTGGCGGGCTAATCTAGTCCCGGGGTCGTGGGGACGACCCTATAATCGTCGGACATGTCGGCGGCTGGGCAACTATGGCCCGTGGTGGTGGGGACGACCCTATAGTCGTCGGACATGTCGGCGGCGGGGCAACAATGGCCCGTGGTCGTGGGGACGACCCTATAGTCGTCGGACATGTCGGCGGCGGGCTAATCTAGACCCGGGGTCGTGGGGACGACCCTATAGTCATCGGACATGACGGCGGCTGGCCAACCTAGTACCGGGATCGTGGGGACGACCCTATAGTCGTCGGACATGTCGGCGGCTGGCCAACCTAGTCCCGGGGTCGTGAGGACGACCCTATAGTCGTCGGACATGACGGTGGCGGGCCATTCTAGTCCCGGGGTCGTGGGAACGACCCTACTATCGTCGGACATTTCGGCGGCTGGCCAACCTAGTCCCGGGGTCGGGGGGACGACCCTATACTCGTCGGACATGACAGTGGCGAGGCAATCTAGTCCCGGGGTCGTGCGTACGACCCTATAGTGATCGGACATGTCGGCGGCGGGGCAACTTTGGCCCGTACTCGTGGGGACGACCCTATAGTCGTCGGACATGTCGGCGGCTGGCCAGCCTAGTCCCGGGTTCGTGGGGACGACCCTATAGTCGTCGGACATGTCGGCGGTGGGCCAACCAAGTCCCGGGGTCGTGGGGATGACCCTATAGTCGTCGGACACGACTGTGTCGGGCCAATCTAGTCCCGGGGTCGTGGGGACGACCCTATAGTCGTCGGACACGACGGCGGCTGGCCAATCTAGTCCCGGGATCGTGGGGACGACCCTATAGTCGTCGGACATGTCGGCGGCGGGGCAACTTTGGCCCGTGGTCGTGGGGACGACCCTATAGTCGTCGGACATGTCGGCGGCGGGGCAACTTTGGCCCGTGGTCGTGGGGACGACCCTATAGTCGTCGGACATGTCGGCGGCTGGCCAACTTTGGCCCGGGGTCGTGGGGACGACTCTATACTCTTTGGACAGGTCGGCGGCTGGCCAGCCTAGTCCCGGGGTCGGGGGGACGACCCTATAGTCGTCGGACATGACAGTGGCGGGGCAATCTAGTCCCGGGGTCGTGCGTACGACCCTATAGTCGTCGGACATGTCGGCGGCGGGGCAACTTTGGCCCGTACTCGTGGGGACGACCCTATAGTCGTCGGACATGTTGGTGGCGGGCCAATCTAGTCCCGGGATCGTGGGGACGACCCTATAGTCGTCGGACAAGTCGGCGGCAGGCCAACCTAGTCCCGTGGTCGTGGCGACGACCGTATAGTCGTCGGACATGTCGGCGGCTGGCCAATCTAGTCCCGTGGTCGTGGGGACGACCCTATAGTCGTCGGACATGTCGGCGGCTGGCCAATCTAGTCCCGTGGTCGTGGGGACGACCCTATAGTCGTCGGACATGATGGTGGCGGGCCAATCTAGTCCCGTGGTCGTGGGGACGACCCTATAGTCGTCGGCTGGCCAACCTAGTCGCGGGTTCGTGCGGACGACCCTATAGTCGTCGGATATGATGGTGGCGGGCCAATCTAGTCCCGGGGTCGTGGGGACGACCCTATTGTCGTCGGATATGTTGGCGGCGGGCCAACCTAGTCCCGGGGTCGTGGAGACGACCCTATAGTCGTCGGATATGTTGGTGGTGGGCCAATCTAGTCCCGGGGTCGTGGGGGCGACCCTATAGTCGTCGGACAATTCGGCGGCGGGTCAACCTAGTCCCGGCGTGGTAGGCACGACCCTGTAGTCGTCGGACACGTCGGCGGCGGGCCAACCTAGTCCCGTGGTCGTGGGGACGACCCTATAGTCGTCGGCTGGCCAACCTAGTCGCGGGTTCGTGCGGACGACCCTATAGTCGTCGGATATGATGGTGGCGGGCCAATCTAGTCCCGGGGTCGTGGGGACGACCCTATTGTCGTCGGATATGTTGGCGGCGGGCCAACCTAGTCCCGGGGTCGTGGAGACGACCCTATAGTCGTCGGATATGTTGGTGGTGGGCCAATCTAGTCCCGGGGTCGTGGGGGCGACCCTATAGTCGTCGGACAATTCGGCGGCGGGTCAACCTAGTCCCGGCGTGGTAGGCACGACCCTGTAGTCGTCGGACACGTCGGCGGCGGGCCAACCTAGTCCCGTGGTCGTGGGGACGACCCTATAGTCGTCGGCTAGCCAACCTAGTCCCGGGTTCGTGGGGACGACCCTATAGTCGTCGGATATGATGGTGGCGGGCCAATCTAGTCCCGTGGTCGTGGGGACGACCGTATAGTCTTCGGACATGTCGGCGGCTGGCCAACTTTGGCCCGGGGTCGTGGGGACGACTCTATACTCTTCGGACAGGTCGGCGGCTGGCCAGCCTAGTCCCGGGTTCGTGGCGACGACGCTATAGTCGTCGGACATGTCGGCGGCGGGCCAACCAAGTCCCGGGGTCGTGGGGATGACCCTATAGTCGTCGGACATGACGGTGTCGGGCCACTCTATTCCCGGGGTCGTGGGGACGACCGTATAGTCGTCGGACATGTCGGCGGTGGGCCAACCAAGTCCCGGGGTCGTGGGGATGACCCTATAGTCGTCGGACACGACGGTGTCGGGCCAATATAGTCCCGGGGTCGTGGGGACGACCCTACAGTCGTCGGACATGACGGTGGCTGGCCAACCTAGCCCCGGGGACGTGGGGACGACCCTATAGTCGTCGGACATGTCGGCGGCGGGCTAATCTAGTCCCGTGGTCGTGGGGACGACCCTATAATCGTCGGACATGTCGGCGGCTAGCCACCCTAGTCCCGGGGTCGTGGGGATGACCCTATAGTCGTCGGACATGTCGGCGGCTGGCCAACCTAGTCCCGTGGTCGTGGGGACGACCCTATAGTCGTCGGACATGTCGGCGGCGGGCTAATCTAGTCCCGTGGTCGTGGGGACGACCCTATAATCGTCGGACATGTCGGCGGCTAGCCACCCTAGTCCCGGGGTCGTGGGGATGACCCTATAGTCGTCGGATATGACGGTGTCGGGCCAATATAGTCCCGGGGTCGTGGGGACGACCCTACAGTCGTCGGACATGACGGTGGCTGGCCAACCTAGCCCCGGGGACGTGGGGACGACCCTATAGTCGTCGGACATGTCGGCGGCGGGCCAACCTAGTCCCGTGGTCGTGGGGACGACCGTATAGTCGTCGGACATGTCGGCGGCTGGCCAACCTAGTCCCGTGGTCGTGGGGACGACCCTATAGTCGTCGGACATGTAGGCGGCGGGGCAACTTTGGCCCGGGGCGTGGGGACGACCCTATAGTCGTCGGACATGACGGTGGCGGGCCAACCTAGTCCTGTGGTCGTGGGGACGACCCTGTTGTCGTCGGACATGTTGGCGGCTGGCCAGCCTAGTCCCGGGTTCGTGGGGACGACCCTATAGTCGTCGGACATGTCGGCGGTGGGCCAACCAAGTCCCGGGGTCGTGGGGATGACCCTATAGTCGTCGGACACGACGGTGTCGGGCCAATCTAGTCCCGGGGTCGTGGGGACGACCCTATAGTCGTCGGACATGTCGGCGGCGGGGCAACTTTGGCCCGTAGTCGTGGGGACGACCCTATAGTCGTCGGACATGTCGGCGACTCGGCAACTATGGGCCGTGGTCGTGGGGACGACCCTATAATCGTCGGACATGGCGGCGGCGGGGCAACTTTGGCCCGTGGTCGTGGGGACGACCCTATAATCGTCGGACATGTCGGCGGCTAGCCACCCTAGTCCCGGGGTCGTGGGGATGACCCTATAGTCGTCGGATATGACGGTGTCGGGCCAATATAGTCCCGGGGTCGTGGGGACGACCCTATACTCGTCGGACATGACGGTGGCGAGCCAATCTAGTCGCGGGGTCGTGGGGACGACCCTATAGTTGTCGAACATGTCGGCGGCTGGCCAACTTTGGCCCGTGGTCATGGGGACGACCCTATAGTCGTCGGACATGTCGGTGGCAGGGCAATCTAGTCCTGGGGTCGTGGGGACGACCCCGTAGTCGTCGGACATGACGGTCGTGGGCCAATCTATTCCCGGGGTCGTGGGGACGACCCTATAGTCGTCTGACAAGTCGGCGGCGGGCCAACCTAGTCCCGTGGTCGTGGGGACGACCCTATAGTCGTCGGACATGACGGTGTCGGGCCACTCTATTCCCGGGGTCGTGGGGACGACCGTATAGTCGTCGGACATGTCGGCGGTGGGCCAACCAAGTCCCGGGGTCGTGGGGATGACCCTATATTCGTCGGACACGACGGTGTCGGGCCAATATAGTCCCGGGGTCGTGGGGACGACCCTACAGTCGTCGGACATGACGGTGGCTGGCCAACCTAGCCCCGGGGACGTGGGGACGACCCTATAGTCGTCGGACATGTCGGCGGCGGGCTAATCTAGTCCCGTGGTCGTGGGGACGACCCTATAATCGTCGGACATGTCGGCGGCTAGCCACCCTAGTCCCGGGGTCGTGGGGATGACCCTATAGTCGTCGGACATGTCGGCGGCTGGCCAACCTAGTCCCGTGGTCGTGGGGACGACCCTATAGTCGTCGGACATGTCACTGGCTGGCCAACCTAGCCCCGGTGACGTGGGGACAACCCTATAGTCGTCGGACATGTCGGCGGCGGGCCAACCAAGTCCCGGGGTCGTGGGGATGACCCTATAGTCGTCGGACACGACGGTGTCGGGCCAATATAGTCCCGGGGTCGTGGGGACGACCCTATAGTCGTCGGACAATTCGGCGGCGGGTCAACCTAGTCCCGGCGTGGTAGGCACGACCCTGTAGTCGTCGGACACGTCGGCGGCGGGCCAACCTAGTCCCGTGGTCGTGGGGACGACCCTATAGTCGTCGGCTAGCCAACCTAGTCCCGGGTTCGTGGGGACGACCCTATAGTCGTCGGATATGATGGTGGCGGGCCAATCTAGTCCCGTGGTCGTGGGGACGACCGTATAGTCTCCGGACATGTCGGCGGCTGGCCAACTTTGGCCCGGGGTCGTGGGGACGACCGTATAGTCTTCGGACATGTCGGCGGCTGGCCAACTTTGGCCCGGGGTCGTGGGGACGACTCTATACTCTTCGGACAGGTCGGCGGCTGGCCAGCCTAGTCCCGGGGTCGAGGGGACGACCCTATAGTCGTCGGACATGTCACTGGCTGGCCAACCTAGCCCCGGTGACGTGGGGACGACCCTATAGTCGTCGGACATGTCGGCGGCGGGCTAATCTAGTCCCGTGGTCGTGGGGACGACCCTATAATCGTCGGACATGTCGGCGGTGGGCCAACCAAGTCCCGGGGTCGTGGGGATGACCCTATAGTCGTCGGACACGACGGTGTCGGGCCAATCTAGGCCCGGGGTCGTGGGGACGACCCTATAGTCGTCGGACATGTCGGCGGCGGGGCAACTTTGGCCCGTAGTCGTGGGGACGACCCTATAGTCGTCGGACAAGTCGGCGACTCGGCAACTATGGGCCGTGGTCGTGGGGACGACCCTATAATCGTCGGACATGGCGGCGGCGGGGCAACTTTGGCCCGTGGTCGTGGGGACGACCCTATAATCGTCGGACATGTCGGCGGCTAGCCACCCTAGTCCCGGGGTCGTGGGGATGACCCTATAGTCGTCGGATATGACGGTGTC
Organism: Andrena fulva; assembly: GCA_946251845.1. Lineage (NCBI taxonomy): Eukaryota > Metazoa > Arthropoda > Insecta > Hymenoptera > Andrenidae > Andrena > Andrena fulva. Next base: position 345,164 of record CAMITZ010000214.1, read on the forward strand.
GGGCCAATATAGTCCCGGGGTCGTGGGGACGACCCTATAGTCGTCGGACATGACGGTGGCGGGCCAATCTAGTCCCGGGGTCGTGGGGACGACCCTATAGTCGTCGGACATGACGGTGGCGTGGCAATCTAGTCCTGGGGTCGTGGGGAAGACCCTGTAGTCGTCGGACATGACGGTCGTGGGCCAATCTAGTCCCGGGGCCGTGGGGACGACCCTATAGTCGTCGGACATGTCGGCGGCTGGCCAACCTAGTCCTGTGGTCGTGGGGACGACCGTGTTGTCGTCGGACATGTTGGCGGCGGACCAAACTAGTCCCGGGGTCGTGGAGACGACCCTATAGTCGTCGGACATGTCGGTGACGGGCCAATCTAGTCCCCGCGTCGTGGGTACGACCCTATACTCGTCGGACATGACGGTGGCGAGCCAATCTAGTCGCGGGGTCGTGGGGACGACCCTATAGTTGTCGAACATGTCGGCGGCTGGCCAACTTTGGCCCGTGGTCATGGGGACGACCCTATAGTCGTCGGACATGTCGGTGGCAGGGCAATCTAGTCCTGGGGTCGTGGGGACGACCCCGTAGTCGTCGGACATGACGGTCGTGGGCCAATCTATTCCCGGGGTCGTGGGGACGACCCTATAGTCGTCGGACAAGTCGGCGGCGGGCCAACCTAGTCCCGTGGTCGTGGGGACGACCCTATAGTCGTCGGACATGACGGTGGCGGGCCAATCTAGTCCCGGGGTCGTGGGAACGACCCTACAGTCGTCGGACATTTCGGCGGCTGGCCAACCTAGTCCCGGGGTCGTGGGGACGACCCTATAGTAGTCGGAAATGACGGTGGCGGGCTAGTCTAGTCCCGGGGTCGTGGGGACGACCCTATAATCGTCGGACATGTCGGCGGCTGGGCAACTATGGCCCGTGGTGGTGGGGACGACCCTATAGTCGTCGGACATGTCGGCGGCTGGGCAACAATGGCCCGTGGTCGTGGGGACGACCCTATAGTCGTCGGACATGTCGGCGGCGGGCTAATCTAGACCCGGGGTCGTGGGGACGACCCTATAGTCATCGGACATGACGGCGGCTGGCCAACCTAGTACCGGGATCGTGGGGACGACCCTATAGTCGTCGGACATGTCGGCGGCTGGCCAACCTAGTCCCGGGGTCGTGAGGACGACCCTATAGTCGTCGGACATGACGGTGGCGGGCCATTCTAGTCCCGGGGTCGTGGGAACGACCCTACTATCGTCGAACATTTCGGCGGCTGGCCAACCTAGTCCCGGGGTCGGGGGGACGACCCTATACTCGTCGGACATGACAGTGGCGAGGCAATCTAGTCCCGGGGTCGTGCGTACGACCCTATAGTGATCGGACATGTCGGCGGCGGGGCAACTTTGGCCCGTACTCGTGGGGACGACCCTATAGTCGTCGGACATGTCGGCGGCTGGCCAGCCTAGTCCCGGGTTCGTGGGGACGACCCTATAGTCGTCGGACATGTCGGCGGTGGGCCAACCAAGTCCCGGGGTCGTGGGGATGACCCTATAGTCGTCGGACACGACTGTGTCGGGCCAATCTAGTCCCGGGGTCGTGGGGACGACCCTATAGTCGTCGGACACGACGGCGGCTGGCCAATCTAGTCCCGGGATCGTGGGGACGACCCTATAGTCGTCGGACATGTCGGCGGCGGGGCAACTTTGGCCCGTGGTCGTGGGGACGACCCTATAGTCGTCGGACATGTCGGCGGCGGGGCAACTTTGGCCCGTGGTCGTGGGGACGACCCTATAGTCGTCGGACATGTCGGCGGCTGGCCAACTTTGGCCCGGGGTCGTGGGGACGACTCTATACTCTTTGGACAGGTCGGCGGCTGGCCAGCCTAGTCCCGGGGTCGGGGGGACGACCCTATAGTCGTCGGACATGACAGTGGCGGGGCAATCTAGTCCAGGGGTCGTGCGTACGACCCTATAGTCGTCGGACATGTCGGCGGCGGGGCAACTTTGGCCCGTACTCGTGGGGACGACCCTATAGTCATCGGACATGTCGGCGGCTGGCCAACCTAGTACCGGGGTCGTGGGAACGACCCTACAATCGTCGGACATTTCGGCGGCTGGCCAACCTAGTCCCCGGGTCGTTGGGACGACCCTATAGTCGTCGGAAATGACGGTGGCGGGCTAATCTAGTCACGGGGTCGAGCGTACGACCCTATAGTCGTCGGACATGTCGGCGGCGGAGCAACTTTGGCCCGTGGTCGTGGGGACGACCCTATAGTCGTCGGACATGTCGGCGGCTGGCCAACTTTGGCCCGGGGTCGTGGGGACGACTCTATACACTTTGGACAGGTCGGCGGCTGGCCAGCCTAGTCCCGGGGTCGGGGGGACAAACCCTATAGTCGTCGGACATGACAGTGGCGGGCCAATCTAGTCCCGGGGTCGTGGGGACGACCCTATAGTCGTCGGACATGACGGCGGCTGGCCAACCTAGCACCGGGGTCGTTGGGAAGACCCTATAGTCGTCGGACATGACAGTGGCGGGGCAATCTAGTCCCGGGGTCGTGCGTACGACCCTATAGTCGTCGGACATGACGGTGGCGGGGCCAATCTTGTCCCGGGGTCGTGGGTACGACCCTACAATCGTCGGAAATGACGGTGGCGGGCTAATCTAGTCCCAGGGTCGTGGGGACGACCCTATAGTCGTCGGACATGTCGGCGGCTGGGCAACTATGGCCCGTGGTCGTGGGGACGACCCTATAGTCGTCGGACATGTCGGCGGCGGGCTAATCTAGACCCGGGGTCGTGGGGACGACCCTATAGTCGTCGGACATGACGGCGGCTGGCCAACCTAGTCCCGTGATCGTGGGGACGACCCTATAGTCGTCGGACATGTCGGCGGCTGGCCAACCTAGTCCCGGGGTCGTGGGGACGACCCTATAGTCGTCGGACATGACGGTGGCGGGCCAATCTAGTCCCGGGGTCGTGGGAACGACCCTACTATCGTCGGACATTTCGGCGGCTGGCCAACCTAGTCCCGGGGTCGGGGGGACGACCCTATAGTCGTCGGACATGACAGTGGCGGGGCAATCTAGTCCCGGGGTCGTGCGTACGACCTTATAGTCGTCGGACATCTCGGCGGTGGGCCAACCAAGTCCCGGGGTCGTGGGGATTACCCTATAGTCGTCGGACATGAAGGTGGCGGGCCAATCTAGTCCCGGGGTCGTGGGGACGACCCTATAGTCGTCGGACATGACGGTGGCTGGCCAATCTAGTGCCGGGGTCGTGGGGACGACCCTATAGTCGTCGGACATGACAGTGGCGGGGCAATCTAGTCACGGGGTCGTGCGTACGACCCTATAGTCGTCGGACATGTCGGCGGCTGGCCAACCTAGTACCGGGGACGTGGGGACGACCCTATAGTCGTCGGACACGACGGTGTCGGGCCAAACTAGTCCCGGGTTCGTGGGGACGACCCTACAATCGTCGGACATTTCGGCGGCTGGCCAACCTAGTCCCGGGGTCGGGGGGGACGACCCTATAGTCGTCGGACATGACAGTGGCGGGGCAATCTAGTCCCGGGGTCGTGCGTACGACCCTATAGTGATCGGACATGACGGTGGCGGGCCAATCTGGTCCCGGAGTCGTGGGGACGACCCTATAGTCGTCGGACATGACGGTGGCGGGCCAATCTAGTCCCGGGGTCGTGGGGACGACCCTATAGTCGTCGGACATGACGGTGGCTGGCCAATCTAGTGCCGGGGTCGTGGGGACGACCCTATAGTCGTCGGACATGACAGTGGCGGGGCAATCTAGTCCCGGGGTCGTGCGTACAACCCTATAGTCGTCGGACATGTCGGCGGCGGGGCAACTTTGGCCCGTACTCGTGGGGACGACCCTATAGTCGTCGGACATGTCGGCGGCTGGCCAGCCTAGTCCCGGGTTCGTGGGGACGACCCTATAGTCGTCGGACATGTCGGCGGTGGGCCAACCAAGTCCCGGGGTCGTGGGGATGACCCTATAGTCGTCGGACACGACGGTGTCGGGCCAATCTAGTCCCGGGGTCGTGGGGACGACCCCATAGTCGTCGGACATGACGGTGGCGGGCCAATATAGACCCGGGGTCGTGGGGACGACCCTATAGTCGTCGGACATGGCGGTGGCGGGCCAATCTAGTCCCGGGGTAGTGCGGACGACCCTATAGTCGTCGGACATGACGGTGGCTGGCCAACCTAGTCCCGGGGTCGTGGGGACGACCCTATAATCGTCGGACATGTCGGCGGCGGGCCAACCTAGTCCCGGTGTCGTGGGGACGACCCTATAGTCGTCGGAAAAGTCGGCGGCGGGCCAACTTTGGCCCGGGGCGTGGGGACGACCCTATAGTCTACGGACATGTCGGCGGCTGGCCAACTTTGGCCCGGGTCGTGGGGACGACCCTATAGTCGTCGGACATGACGGTGCCGGGGCAATCTAGACCCGGGGTCGTGGGGACGACCCTATAGTCGTCGGACATGTCGGTGACTGGCCAACCTAGTCCCGGGGTCGTGGGGACGACCCTATAGTCGTCGGACAAGTCGGCGGCGGGCCAACCTAGTCCCGGGGTCGTGGGGACGACCCTATAGTCGTAGGACATGTCGGCGGCGGGCCAACCTAGTCCCTGGGCCTTGGGGACGACCCTATAGTCGTCGGAGAAGTCGGCGGCAGGCCAACCTACTCCCGGGGTCGTGGGGACGACCCTATAGTCGTCGGACATGACGGTGCCGGGGCAATCTAGCCCCGGGGTCGAGGGGACGACCCTATAGACGTCGGACATGTCGGCGGCTGGCCAACCTAGTCCCGGGGTCGTGGGGACGACCCTATAGTCGTCGGACAAGTCGGCGGCGGGCCAACCTACTCCCGGGGTCGTGGGGACGACCCTATAGTCGTCGGAAAATTCGGCGGCGGGCCAACCTAGACCCGGGGTCGTGGGGACGACCCTATAGTCGTCGGACATGTCGGCGGCAGGGCAACGTATGCCCAGGGTCGTTGGGACGAACCTATAGTCGTCGGACATGACGGTGGCGGGCCAATCTAGTCCCGGGGTCGTGAGGACGACCCCATAGTCGTCGGACATGACGGTGGTGGGCCAACCTAGTCCCGGGGTCGTGGGGACGACCCTATAGTCGTCGGACATGACGGTGGCGGGCCAATCTAGTCCCGGGGTCGTGAGGACGACCCCATAGTCGTCGGACATGATGGTGGTTGGCCAACCTAGTCCCGGGGTCGTGGGGGCGACCCTATAGTCGTCGGACATGTCGGCGGCAGGGCAACTTTGGCCGTGGTCGTGGGGACCACCCTATAGTCGTCGGACATGTCGGTGACTGGCCAACCTAGTCCCGGGGTCGTGGAGACGACCCTATAGTCGTCGGACAAGTCGGCGGCGGGCCAACCTAGTCCCGGGGTCTTGGGGACGACCCTATAGTCGTCGGACAAGTCGGCGGCGGGCCAACCTACTCCCGGGGTCGTGGGGACGACCCTATAGTCGTCGGAAAATTCGGCGGCGGGCTAACCTAGACCCGGGGTCGTGGGGATGACCCTATAGTCGTCGGACATGTCGGCGGCAGGGCAACTTTGGCCCGTGGTCGTGGGGACGACCCTATAGTGGTCGGACATGTCGGTGACTGGCCATCCTATTCCCGGGTTCGTGGGGACGACCCTATAGTCGTCGGACATGTCGGCGGCAGGCCAACGTATGCCCAGGGTCGTTGGGACGAACCTATAGTCGTCGGACATGACGGTGGCGGGCCAATCTTGTCCCGGGGTCGGGAGGACGACACCATAGTCGTCGGACATGACAGTGGTGGGCCAACCTTGTCCCGGGGTCGTGGAGACGACCCTATAGTCGTCGGACATGTCGGTGACTGGCCAACCTAGTCCCGGGGTCGTGGAGACGACCCTATAGTCGTCGGACAAGTCGGCGGCGGGCCAACCTAGTCCCGGGGTCGTGGGGACGACCCTATAGTCGTCGGATATGACGGTGCCGGGGCAATCTAGCCCCGGGGTCGTGGGGACGACCCTATAGACGTCGGACATGTCGGCGGCGGGCCAACCTAGTCCCGGGGTCGTGTGGACGACCCTATAGTCGTCGGACATGTCGGCGGCTGGGCAACTTTGGCCAGTGGTCGTGGGGACGACCCTATAGTCGTCGGACATGTCGGCGGCAGGCCAACGTATGCCCAGGGTCGTAGGGACGAACCTATAGTCGTCGGACATGACCGTGGCGGGCCAATATAGCCCCGGGGTCGTGGGGACGACCCTATAGACGTCGGACATGTCGGCGGCGGGCCAACCTAGTCCCGGGGTCGTGGGGACGACCCTATAGTCGTCGGACATGTCGGCGGCTCCGCAACTTTGTCCAGTGGTCGTGGGGACGACCCTATAGTCGTCGGACATGTCGGCGGCAGGCCAACATATGCCCAGGGACGTAGGGACGAACCTATAGTCGTCGGACACGACCGTGGCGGGCCAATCTAGTCCCGGGGTCGTGGGGACGACCCTATAGTCGTCGGACATGTCGGCGGCTCCGTAACTTTGTCCAGTGGTCGTGGGGACGACCCTATAGTCGTCGGACATGTCGGCGGCTCCGCAACTTTGTCCAGTGGTCGTGGGGACGACCCTATAGTCGTCGGACATGTCGGCGGCAGGCCAACATATGCCCAGGGACGTAGGGACGAACCTATAGTCGTCGGACACGACCGTGGCGGGCCAATCTAGTCCCGGGGTCGTGGGGACGACCCTATAGTCGTCGGACATGTCGGCGGCTGGCCAACCTAGTCCCGTGGTCGTGGGGACGACCCTATAGTCGTCGGACAATTCGGCGGCGGGCCCACCTAGTCCCGGGGTCGTGGGGACGACCCTATAGACGTCGGACATGACGGTGACGGGCCAATCTAGTCCCGGGGTCGTGGGGACGAACCTATAGTCGTCGGATATCTTGGTGGCGGGCCAATCTAGTCCCGGGATCGTGGGGACGACCCTATAGTCGTCGGACAAGTCGGCGGCAGGCCAACCTAGTCCCGTGGTCGTGGCGACGACCGTATAGTCGTCGGACATGTCGGCGGCTGGCCAACCTAGTCCCGTGGTCGTAGGGACGACCCTATAGTCGTCGGACATGTCGGCGGCTGGCCAACCTAGTCCCGTGGTCGTGGGGACGACCCTATAGACGTCGAAAATGTCGCCGGCTGGCCAAATTTGGCCCGTGGTCGTGGGGACGACACTATAGTCGTCGGACATGTTGGCGGCGGACCAAACTAGTCCCGGGGTCGTGGAGACGACCCTATTGTCGTCGGACAAGTCGGCGGCGGGCCAACCTAGTCCCGTGGTCGTCGGTACGACCCTATAGTAGTCGGATATGTCGGAGGCTGGCCAACCTAGTCCCGGGGTCGTGGGGACGACCCTATTGTCGTCGGACATGTTGGCCGCGGGCCAACCTGGTCCCGGGGTCGTGGAGACGACCCTATAGTCGTCGGATATGTTGGTAGCGGGCCAATCTTGTCCCGTGGTCGTGGGGACGACCCTATAGTCGTCGGCTGGCCAACCTAGTCCCGGGGTCGTGGGGACGACCCTATAGACGTCGGACATGACGGTGACGGGCCAACCTAGTCCCGTGGTCGTGGGGACGACCCTATAGTCGTCGGGCAAGTCGGCGGCGGGCCCACCGAGTCCCGGGGTCGTGGGGACGACCCTATAGACGTCGGACATGACGGTGACGGGCCAATCTAGTCCCGGCGTCGTGGGTACGAACCTATACTCGTCGGACATGACGGTGGCGGGCCAATCTAGTACCGGGGTCGTGGGGACGACCCTATAGTCGTCGGATATGTTGGTGGCGGGCCAATCTAGTCCCGGGATCGTGGGGACGACCCTATAGTCGTCGGACAAGTCGGCGGCTGGCCAACCTAGTCCCGTGGTCGTGGGGACGACCCTATAGTCGTCGGACAAGTCGGCGGCGGGCCCACCTAGTCCCGGGGTCGTGGGGACGACCCTATAGACGTCGGACATGACGGTGACGGGCCAATCTAGTCCCGGGGTCGTGGGGACGAACCTATAGTCGTCGGATATGTTGGTGGCGGGCCAATCTAGTCCCGGGATCGTGGGGACGACCCTATAGTCGTCGGACAAGTCGGCGGCAGGCCAACCTAGTCCCGTGGTCGTGGCGACGACCGTATAGTCGTCGGACATGTCGGCGGCTGGCCAATCTAGTCCCGTGGTCGTGGGGACGACCCTATAGTCGTCGGACATGATGGTGGCGGGCCAATCTAGTCCCGGGGTCGTGGGGACGACCCTATAGTCGTCGGACAATTCGGCGGTGGGTCAACCTAGTCCCGGCGTGGTAGGCACGACCCTGTAGTCGTCGGACAAGTCGGCGGCGGGCCAACCTAGTCCCGTGGTCGTGGGGACGACCCTATAGTCGTCGGCTGGCCAACCTAGTCGCGGGTTCGTGCGGACGACCCTATAGTCGTCGGATATGATGGTGGCGGGCCAATCTAGTCCCGGGGTCGTGGGGACGACCCTATTGTCGTCGGATATGTTGGCGGCGGGCCAACCTAGTCCCGGGGTCGTGGAGACGACCCTATAGTCGTCGGATATGTTGGTGGTGGGCCAATCTAGTCCCGGGGTCGTGGGGGCGACCCTATAGTCGTCGGACAATTCGGCGGCGGGTCAACCTAGTCCCGGCGTGGTAGGCACGACCCTGTAGTCGTCGGACACGTCGGCGGCGGGCCAACCTAGTCCCGTGGTCGTGGGGACGACCCTATAGTCGTCGGCTAGCCAACCTAGTCCCGGGTTCGTGGGGACGACCCTATAGTCGTCGGATATGATGGTGGCGGGCCAATCTAGTCCCGTGGTCGTGGGGACGACCGTATAGTCTTCGGACATGTCGGCGGCTGGCCAACTTTGGCCCGGGGTCGTGGGGACGACTCTATACTCTTCGGACAGGTCGGCGGCTGGCCAGCCTAGTCCCGGGTTCGTGGCGACGACGCTATAGTCGTCGGACATGTCGGCGGCGGGCCAACCAAGTCCCGGGTCGTGGGGATGACCCTATAGTCGTCGGACATGACGGTGTCGGGCCACTCTATTCCCGGGGTCGTGGGGACGACCGTATAGTCGTCGGACATGTCGGCGGTGGGCCAACCAAGTCCCGGGGTCGTGGGGATGACCCTATAGTCGTCGGACACGACGGTGTCGGGCCAATATAGTCCCGGGGTCGTGGGGACGACCCTACAGTCGTCGGACATGACGGTGGCTGGCCAACCTAGCCCCGGGGACGTGGGGACGACCCTATAGTCGTCGGACATGTCGGCGGCGGGCTAATCTAGTCCCGTGGTCGTGGGGACGACCCTATAATCGTCGGACATGTCGGCGGCTAGCCACCCTAGTCCCGGGGTCGTGGGGATGACCCTATAGTCGTCGGACATGTCGGCGGCTGGCCAACCTAGTCCCGTGGTCGTGGGGACGACCCTATAGTCGTCGGACATGTCACTGGCTGGCCAACCTAGCCCCGGTGACGTGGGGACAACCCTATAGTCGTCGGACATGTCGGCGGCGGGCCAACCAAGTCCCGGGGTCGTGGGGATGACCCTATAGTCGTCGGACACGACGGTGTCGGGCCAATATAGTCCCGGGGTCGTGGGGACGACCCTATAGTCGTCGGACAATTCGGCGGCGGGTCAACCTAGTCCCGGCGTGGTAGGCACGACCCTGTAGTCGTCGGACACGTCGGCGGCGGGCCAACCTAGTCCCGTGGTCGTGGGGACGACCGTATAGTCGTCGGACATGTCGGCGGTGGGCCAACCAAGTCCCGGGGTCGTGGGGATGACCCTATAGTCGTCGGACACGACGGTGTCGGGCCAATATAGTCCCGGGGTCGTGGGGACGACCCTACAGTCGTCGGACATGACGGTGGCTGGCCAACCTAGCCCCGGGGACGTGGGGACGACCCTATAGTCGTCGGATATGATGGTGGCGGGCCAATCTAGTCCCGTGGTCGTAGGGACGACCGTATAGTCTCCGGACATGTCGGCGGCTGGCCAACTTTGGCCCGGGGTCGTGGGGACGACCGTATAGTCTTCGGACATGTCGGCGGCTGGCCAACTTTGGCCCGGGGTCGTGGGGACGACTCTATACTCTTCGGACAGGTCGGCGGCTGGCCAGCCTAGTCCCGGGGTCGAGGGGACGACCCTATAGTCGTCGGACATGTCACTGGCTGGCCAACCTAGCCCCGGTGACGTGGGGACGACCCTATAGTCGTCGGACATGTCGGCGGCGGGCTAATCTAGTCCCGTGGTCGTGGGGACGACCCTATAATCGTCGGACATGTCGGCGGCTAGCCACCCTAGTCCCGGGGTCGTGGGGATGACCCTATAGTCGTCGGATATGACGGTGTCGGGCCAATATAGTCCCGGGGTCGTGGGGACGACCCTACAGTCGTCGGACATGACGGTGGCTGGCCAACCTAGCCCCGGGGACGTGGGGACGACCCTATAGTCGTCGGACATGTCGGCGGCGGGCCAACCTAGTCCCGTGGTCGTGGGGACGACCGTATAGTCGTCGGACATGTCGGCGGCTGGCCAACCTAGTCCCGTGGTCGTGGGGACGACCCTATAGTCGTCGGACATGTAGGCGGCGGGGCAACTTTGGCCCGGGACGTGGGGACGACCCTATAGTCGTCGGACATGACGGTGGCGGGCCAACCTAGTCCTGTGGTCGTGGGGACGACCCTGTTGTCGTCGGACATGTTGGCGGCTGGCCAGCCTAGTCCCGGGTTCGTGGGGACGACCCTATAGTCGTCGGACATGTCGGCGGTGGGCCAACCAAGTCCCGGGGTCGTGGGGATGACCCTATAGTCGTCGGACACGACGGTGTCGGGCCAATCTAGTCCCGGGGTCGTGGGGACGACCCTATAGTCGTCGGACATGTCGGCGGCGGGGCAACTTTGGCCCGTAGTCGTGGGGACGACCCTATAGTCGTCGGACATGTCGGCGACTCGGCAACTATGGGCCGTAGTCGTGGGGACGACCCTATAATCGTCGGACATGGCGGCGGCGGGGCAACTTTGGCCCGTGGTCGTGGGGACGACCCTATAATCGTCGGACATGTCGGCGGCTAGCCACCCTAGTCCCGGGGTCGTGGGGATGACCCTATAGTCGTCGGATATGACGGTGTCGGGCCAATATAGTCCCGGGGTCGTGGGGACGACCCTATAGTCGTCGGACATGACGGTGGCGGGCCAATCTAGTCCCGGGGTCGTGGGGACGACCCTATAGTCGTCGGACATGACGGTGGCGTGGCAATCTAGTCCTGGGGTCGTGGGGAAGACCCTGTAGTCGTCGGACATGACGGTCGTGGGCCAATCTAGTCCCGGGGCCGTGGGGACGACCCTATAGTCGTCGGACATGTCGGCGGCTGGCCAACCTAGTCCTGTGGTCGTGGGGACGACCCTGTTGTCGTCGGACATGTTGGCGGCGGACCAAACTAGTCCCGGGGTCGTGGAGACGACCCTATAGTCGTCGGACATGTCGGTGACGGGCCAATCTAGTCCCCGCGTCGTGGGTACGACCCTATACTCGTCGGACATGACGGTGGCGAGCCAATCTAGTCGCGGGTTCGTGGGGACGACCCTATAGTTGTCGAACATGTCGGCGGCTGGCCAACTTTGGCCCGTGGTCATGGGGACGACCCTATAGTCGTCGGACATGTCGGTGGCAGGGCAATCTAGTCCTGGGGTCGTGGGGACGACCCCCGTAGTCGTCGGACATGACGGTCGTGGGCCAATCTATTCCCGGGGTCGTGGGGACGACCCTATAGTCGTCGGACAAGTCGGCGGCGGGCCAACCTAGTCCCGTGGTCGTGGGGACGACCCTATAGTCGTCGGACATGACGGTGGCGGGCCAATCTAGTCCCGGGGTCGTGGGAACGACCCTACAGTCGTCGGACATTTCGGCGGCTGGCCAACCTAGTCCCGGGGTCGTGGGGACGACCCTATAGTAGTCGGGAATGACGGTGGCGGGCTAATCTAGTCCCGGGGTCGTGGGGACGACCCTATAATCGTCGGACATGTCGGCGGCTGGGCAACTATGGCCCGTGGTGGTGGGGACGACCCTATAGTCGTCGGACATGTCGGCGGCTGGGCAACAATGGCCCGTGGTCGTGGGGACGACCCTATAGTCGTCGGACATGTCGGCGGCGGGCTAATCTAGACCCGGGGTCGTGGGGACGACCCTATAGTCATAGGACATGACGGCGGCTGGCCAACCTAGTACCGGGATCGTGGGGACGACCCTATAGTCGTCGGACATGTCGGCGGCTGGCCAACCTAGTCCCGGGGTCGTGAGGACGACCCTATAGTCGTCGGACATGACGGTGGCGGGCCATTCTAGTCCCGGGGTCGTGGGAACGACCCTACTATCGTCGGACATTTCGGCGGCTGGCCAACCTAGTCCCGGGGTCGGGGGGACGACCCTATACTCGTCGGACATGACAGTGGCGAGGCAATCTAGTCCCGGGGTCGTGCGTACGACCCTATAGTGATCGGACATGTCGGCGGCGGGGCAACTTTGGCCCGTACTCGTGGGGACGACCCTATAGTCGTCGGACATGTCGGCGGCTGGCCAGCCTAGTCCCGGGTTCGTGGGGACGACCCTATAGTCGTCGGACATGTCGGCGGTGGGCCAACCAAGTCCCGGGGTCGTGGGGATGACCCTATAGTCGTCGGACACGACTGTGTCGGGCCAATCTAGTCCCGGGGTCGTGGGGACGACCCTATAGTCGTCGGACACGACGGCGGCTGGCCAATCTAGTCCCGGGATCGTGGGGACGACCCTATAGTCGTCGGACATGTCGGCGGCGGGGCAACTTTGGCCCGTGGTCGTGGGGACGACCCTATAGTCGTCGGACATGTCGGCGGCGGGGCAACTTTGGCCCGTGGTCGTGGGGACGACCCTATAGTCGTCGGACATGTCGGCGGCTGGCCAACTTTGGCCCGGGGTCGTGGGGACGACTCTATACTCTTTGGACAGGTCGGCGGCTGGCCAGCCTAGTCCCGGGGTCGGGGGGACGACCCTATAGTCGTCGGACATGACAGTGGCGGAGCAATCTAGTCCCGGGGTCGTGCGTACGACCCTATAGTCGTCGGACATGTCGGCGGCGGGGCAACTTTGGCCCGTACTCGTGGGGACGACCCTATAGTCATCGGACATGTCGGCGGCTGGCCAACCTAGTACCGGGGTCGTGGGAACGACCCTACAATCGTCGGACATTTCGGCGGCTGGCCAACCTAGTCCCCGGGTCGTTGGGACGACCCTATAGTCGTCGGAAATGACGGTGGCGGGCTAATCTAGTCCCGGGGTCGAGCGTACGACCCTATAGTCGTCGGACATGTCGGCGGCGGAGCAACTTTGGCCCGTGGTCGTGGGGACGACCCTATAGTCGTCGGACATGTCGGCGGCTGGCCAACTTTGGCCCGGGGTCGTGGGGACGACTCTATACACTTTGGACAGGTCGGCGGCTGGCCAGCCTAGTCCCGGGGTCGGGGGGACGACCCTATAGTCGTCGGACATGACGGTGGCGGGGCCAATCTTGTCCCGGGGTCGTGGGTACGACCCTACAATCGTCGGAAATGACGGTGGCGGGCTAATCTAGTCCCAGGGTCGTGGGGACGACCCTATAGTCGTCGGACATGTCGGCGGCTGGGCAACTATGGCCCGTGGTCGTGGGGACGACCCTATAGTCGTCGGACATGTCGGCGGCGGGCTAATCTAGACCCGGGGTCGTGGGGACGACCCTATAGTCGTCGGACATGACGGCGGCTGGCCAATCTAGTCCCGTGATCGTGGGGACGACCCTATAGTCGTCGGACATGTCGGCGGCTGGCCAACCTAGTCCCGGGGTCGTGGGGACGACCCTATAGTCGTCGGACATGACAGTGGCGGGGCAATCTAGTCCCGGGGTCGTGCGTACGACCCTATAGTCGTCGGACATGACGGTGGCGGGGCCAATCTTGTCCCGGGGTCGTGGGTACGACCCTACAATCGTCGGAAATGACGGTGGCGGGCTAATCTAGTCCCAGGGTCGTGGGGACGACCCTATAGTCGTCGGACATGTCGGCGGCTGGGCAACTATGGCCCGTGGTCGTGGGGACGACCCTATAGTCGTCGGACATGTCGGCGGCGGGCTAATCTAGACCCGGGGTCGTGGGGACGACCCTATAGTCGTCGGACATGACGGCGGCTGGCCAACCTAGTCCCGTGATCGTGGGGACGACCCTATAGTCGTCGGACATGTCGGCGGCTGGCCAACCTAGTCCCGGGGTCGTGGGGACGACCCTATAGTCGTCGGACATGACGGTGGCGGGCCAATCTAGTCCCGGGGTCGTGGGAACGACCCTACTATCGTCGGACATTTCGGCGGCTGGCCAACCTAGTCCCGGGGTCGGGGGGACGACCCTATAGTCGTCGGACATGACAGTGGCGGGGCAATCTAGTCCCGGGGTCGTGCGTACGACCTTATAGTCGGCGGACATCTCGGCGGTGGGCCAACCAAGTCCCGGGGTCGTGGGGATTACCCTATAGTCGTCGGACATGAAGGTGGCGGGCCAATCTAGTCCCGGGGTCGTGGGGACGACCCTATAGTCGTCGGACATGACGGTGGCTGGCCAATCTAGTGCCGGGGTCGTGGGGACGACCCTATAGTCGTCGGACATGACAGTGGCGGGGCAATCTAGTCACGGGGTCGTGCGTACGACCCTATAGTCGTCGGACATGTCGGCGGCTGGCCAACCTAGTACCGGGGACGTGGGGACGACCCTATAGTCGTCGGACACGACGGTGTCGGGCCAAACTAGTCCCGGGTTCGTGGGGACGACCCTATAGTCGTCGGACATGACGGTGGCGGGCCAATCTGGTCCCGGGGTCGTGGGAACGACCCTACAATCGTCGGACATTTCGGCGGCTGGCCAACCTAGTCCCGGGGTCGGGGGGGACGACCCTATAGTCGTCGGACATGACAGTGGCGGGGCAATCTAGTCCCGGGGTCGTGCGTACGACCCTATAGTGATCGGACATGACGGTGGCGGGCCAATCTGGTCCCGGAGTCGTGGGGACGACCCTATAGTCGTCGGACATAACGGTGGCGGGCCAATCTAGTCCCGGGGTCGTGGGGACGACCCTATAGTCGTCGGACATGACGGTGGCTGGCCAATCTAGTGCCGGGGTCGTGGGGACGACCCTATAGTCGTCGGACATGACAGTGGCGGGGCAATCTAGTCCCGGGGTCGTGCGTACAACCCTATAGTCGTCGGACATGTCGGCGGCGGGGCAACTTTGGCCCGTACTCGTGGGGACGACCCTATAGTCGTCGGACATATCGGCGGCTGGCCAGCCTAGTCCCGGGTTCGTGGGGACGACCCTATAGTCGTCGGACATGTCGGCGGTGGGCCAACCAAGTCCCGGGGTCGTGGGGATGACCCTATAGTCGTCGGACACGACGGTGTCGGGCCAATCTAGTCCCGGGGTCGTGGGGACGACCCTATAGTCGTCGGACATGACGGTGGCGGGCCAATATAGACCCGGGGTCGTGGGGACGACCCTATAGTCGTCGGACATGGCGGTGGCGGGCCAATCTAGTCCCGGGGTAGTGCGGACGACCCTATAGTCGTCGGACATGACGGTGGCTGGCCAACCTAGTGCCGGGGTCGTGGGGACGACCCTATAGTCGTCGGACATGACAGTGGCGGGGCAATCTAGTCCCGGGATCGTGGGGACGACCCTATAGTCGTCGGACATGTCGGCGGCTGGCCAACATTGTCCCGGGGTCGTGGGGACGACCCTATAGTCGTCGGACATGTCGGCGGCTGGGCAACAATGGCCCGTGGTGGTGGGGACGACCCTATAGTCGTCGGACATGTCGGCGGCTGGGCGACTATGACCCGTGGTCGTGGGGACGACCCTATAGTCGTCGGACATGTCGGCGGCGGGCTAATCTAGACCCGTGGTCGTGGGGACGACCCTATAGTCATCGGACATGACGGCGGCTGGCCAACCTAGTCCCGGGGTCGTGGGGATGACCCTATAGTCGTCGGATATGACGGTGTCGGGCCAATATAGTCCCGGGGTCGTGGGGACGACCCTATAGTCGTCGGACATGACGGTGGCGGGCCAATCTAGTCCCGGGGTCGTGGGGACGACCCTATAGTCGTCGGACATGACGGTGGCGTGGCAATCTAGTCCTGGGGTCGTGGGGAAGACCCTGTAGTCGTCGGACATGACGGTCGTGGGCCAATCTAGTCCCGGGGCCGTGGGGACGACCCTATAGTCGTCGGACATGTCGGCGGCTGGCCAACCTAGTCCTGTGGTCGTGGGGACGACCCTGTTGTCGTCGGACATGTTGGCGGCGGACCAAACTAGTCCCGGGGTCGTGGAGACGACCCTATAGTCGTCGGACATGTCGGTGACGGGCCAATCTAGTCCCCGCGTCGTGGGTACGACCCTATACTCGTCGGACATGACGGTGGCGAGCCAATCTAGTCGCGGGGTCGTGGGGACGACCCTATAGTTGTCGAACATGTCGGCGGCTGGCCAACTTTGGCCCGTGGTCATGGGGACGACCCTATAGTCGTCGGACATGTCGGTGGCAGGGCAATCTAGTCCTGGGGTCGTGGGGACGACCCCGTAGTCGTCGGACATGACGGTCGTGGGCCAATCTATTCCCGGGGTCGTGGGGACGACCCTATAGTCGTCGGACAAGTCGGCGGCGGGCCAACCTAGTCCCGTGGTCGTGGGGACGACCCTATAGTCGTCGGACATGACGGTGGCGGGCCAATCTAGTCCCGGGGTCGTGGGAACGACCCTACAGTCGTCGGACATTTCGGCGGCTGGCCAACCTAGTCCCGGGGTCGTGGGGACGACCCTATAGTAGTCGGAAATGACGGTGGCGGGCTAATCTAGTCCCGGGGTCGTGGGGACGACCCTATAATCGTCGGACATGTCGGCGGCTGGGCAACTATGGCCCGTGGTGGTGGGGACGACCCTATAGTCGTCGGACATGTCGGCGGCTGGGCAACAATGGCCCGTGGTCGTGGGGACGACCCTATAGTCGTCGGACATGTCGGCGGCGGGCTAATCTAGACCCGGGGTCGTGGGGACGACCCTATAGTCATCGGACATGACGGCGGCTGGCCAACCTAGTACCGGGATCGTGGGGACGACCCTATAGTCGTCGGACATGTCGGCGGCTGGCCATCCTAGTCCCGGGGTCGTGAGGACGACCCTATAGTCGTCGGACATGACGGTGGCGGGCCATTCTAGTCCCGGGGTCGTGGGAACGACCCTACTATCGTCGGACATTTCGGCGGCTGGCCAACCTAGTCCCGGGGTCGGGGGGACGACCCTATACTCGTCGGACATGACAGTGGCGAGGCAATCTAGTCCCGGGGTCGTGCGTACGACCCTATAGTGATCGGACATGTCGGCGGCGGGGCAACTTTGGCCCGTACTCGTGGGGACAACCCTATAGTCGTCGGACATGTCGGCGGCTGGCCAGCCTAGTCCCGGGTTCGTGGGGACGACCCTATAGTCGTCGGACATGTCGGCGGTGGGCCAACCAAGTCCCGGGGTCGTGGGGATGACCCTATAGTCGTCGGACACGACTGTGTCGGGCCAATCTAGTCCCGGGGTCGTGGGGACGACCCTATAGTCGTCGGACACGACGGCGGCTGGCCAATCTAGTCCCGGGATCGTGGGGACGACCCTATAGTCGTCGGACATGTCGGCGGCGGGGCAACTTTGGCCCGTGGTCGTGGGGACGACCCTATAGTCGTCGGACATGTCGGCGGCGGGGCAACTTTGGCCCGTGGTCGTGGGGACGACCCTATAGTCGTCGGACATGTCGGCGGCTGGCCAACTTTGGCCCGGGGTCGTGGGGACGACTCTATACTCTTTGGACAGGTCGGCGGCTGGCCAGCCTAGTCCCGGGGTCGGGGGGACGACCCTATAGTCGTCGGACATGACAGTGGCGGGGCAATCTAGTCCCGGGGTCGTGCGTACGACCCTATAGTCGTCGGACATGTCGGCGGCGGGGCAACTTTGGCCCGTACTCGTGGGGACGACCCTATAGTCATCGGACATGTCGGCGGCTGGCCAACCTAGTACCGGGGTCGTGGGAACGACCCTACAATCGTCGGACATTTCGGCGGCTGGCCAACCTAGTCCCCGGGTCGTTGGGACGACCCTATAGTCGTCGGAAATGACGGTGGCGGGCTAATCTAGTCCCGGGGTCGAGCGTACGACCCTATAGTCGTCGGACATGTCGGCGGCGGAGCAACTTTGGCCCGTGGTCGTGGGGACGACCCTATAGTCGTCGGACATGTCGGCGGCTGGCCAACTTTGGCCCGGGGTCGTGGGGACGACTCTATACACTTTGGACAGGTCGGCGGCTGGCCAGCCTAGTCCCGGGGTCGGGGGGACGACCCTATAGTCGTCGGACATGACAGTGGCGGGCCAATCTAGTCCCGGGGTCGTGGGGACGACCCTATAGTCGTCGGACATGACGGCGGCTGGCCAACCTAGCACCGGGGTCGTTGGGACGACCCTATAGTCGTCGGACATGACAGTGGCGGGGCAATCTAGTCCCGGGGTCGTGCGTACGACCCTATAGTCGTCGGACATGACGGTGGCGGGGCCAATCTTGTCCCGGGGTCGTGGGTACGACCCTACAATCGTCGGAAATGACGGTGGCGGGCTAATCTAGTCCCAGGGTCGTGGGGACGACCCTATAGTCGTCGGACATGTCGGCGGCTGGGCAACTATGGCCCGTGGTCGTGGGGACGACCCTATAGTCGTCGGACATGTCGGCGGCGGGCTAATCTAGACCCGGGGTCGTGGGGACGACCCTATAGTCGTCGGACATGACGGCGGCTGGCCAACCTAGTCCCGTGATCGTGGGGACGACCCTATAGTCGTCGGACATGTCGGCGGCTGGCCAACCTAGTCCCGGGGTCGTGGGGACGACCCTATAGTCGTCGGACATGACGGTGGCGGGCCAATCTAGTCCCGGGGTCGTGGGAACGACCCTACTATCGTCGGACATTTCGGCGGCTGGCCAACCTAGTCCCGGGGTCGGGGGGACGACCCTATAGTCGTCGGACATGACAGTGGCGGGGCAATCTAGTCCCGGGGTCGTGCGTACGACCTTATAGTCGTCGGACATCTCGGCGGTGGGCCAACCAAGTCCCGGGGTCGTGGGGATTACCCTATAGTCGTCGGACATGAAGGTGGCGGGCCAATCTAGTCCCGGGGTCGTGGGGACGACCCTATAGTCGTCGGACATGACGGTGGCTGGCCAATCTAGTGCCGGGGTCGTGGGGACGACCCTATAGTCGTCGGACATGACAGTGGCGGGGCAATCTAGTCACGGGGTCGTGCGTACGACCCTATAGTCGTCGGACATGTCGGCGGCTGGCCAACCTAGTACCGGGGACGTGGGGACGACCCTATAGTCGTCGGACACGACGGTGTCGGGCCAAACTAGTCCCGGGTTCGTGGGGACGACCCTATAGTCGTCGGACATGACGGTGGCGGGCCAATCTGGTCCCGGGGTCGTGGGAACGACCCTACAATCGTCGGACATTTCGGCGGCTGGCCAACCTAGTCCCGGGGTCGGGGGGGACGACCCTATAGTCGTCGGACATGACAGTGGCGGGGCAATCTAGTCCCGGGGTCGTGCGTACGACCCTATAGTGATCGGACATGACGGTGGCGGGCCAATCTGGTCCCGGAGTCGTGGGGACGACCCTATAGTCGTCGGACATGACGGTGGCGGGCCAATCTAGTCCCGGGGTCGTGGGGACGACCCTATAGTCGTCGGACATGACGGTGGCTGGCCAATCTAGTGCCGGGGTCGTGGGGACGACCCTATAGTCGTCGGACATGACAGTGGCGGGGCAATCTAGTCCCGGGGTCGTGCGTACAACCCTATAGTCGTCGGACATGTCGGCGGCGGGGCAACTTTGGCCCGTACTCGTGGGGACGACCATATAGTCGTCGGACATGTCGGCGGCTGGGCAACTATGACCCGTGGTCGTGGGGACGACCCTATAGTCGTCGGACATGTCGGCGGCGGGCTAATCTAGACCCGTGGTCGTGGGGACGACCCTATAGTCATCGGACATGACGGCGGCTGGCCAACCTAGTCCCGGGATCGTGGGGACGACCCTATAGTCGTCGGACATGTCGGCGGCTGGCCAACATTGTCCCGGAGTCGTGGGGACGACCCTATAGTCGTCGGACATGTCGGCGGTGGGCCAATATAGACCCGGGGTCGTGGGGACGACCCTATAGTCGTCGGACATGGCGGTGGCGGGCCAATCTAGTCCCGGGGTAGTGCGGACGACCCTATAGTCGTCGGACATGACGGTGGCTGGCCAACCTAGTGCCGGGGTCGTGGGGACGACCCTATAGTCGTCGGTCATGACAGTGGCGGGGCAATCTAGTCCCGGGATCGTGGGGACGACCCTATAGTCGTCGGACATGTCGGCGGCTGGCCAACATTGTCCCGGGGTCGTGGGGACGACCCTATAGTCGTCGGACATGTCGGCGGCTGGGCAACAATGGCCCGTGGTGGTGGGGACGACCCTATAGTCGTCGGACATGTCGGCGGCTGGGCAACATTGTCCCGGGGTCGTGGGGACGACCCTATAGTCGTCGGACATGTCGGCGGCTGGGCAACAATGGCCCGTGGTGGTGGGGACGACCCTATAGTCGTCGGACATGTCGGCGGCTGGGCAACTATGACCCGTGGTCGTGGGGACGACCCTATAGTCGTCGGACATGTCGGCGGCGGGCTAATCTAGACCCGTGGTCGTGGGGACGACCCTATAGTCATCGGACATGACGGCGGCTGGCCAACCTAGTCCCGGGATCGTGGGGACGACCCTATAGTCGTCGGACATGTCGGCGGCTGGCCAACATTGTCCCGGAGTCGTGGGGACGACCCTATAGTCGTCGGACATGTCGGCGGTGGGCCAACCAAGTCCCGGGGTCGTGGGGATGACCCTATAGTCGTCGGACACGACGGTGTCGGGCCAATCTAGTCCCGGGGTCGTGGGGACGACCCTATAGTCGTCGGACATGACGGTGGCGGGCCAATATAGACCCGGGGTCGTGGGGACGACCCTATAGTCGTCGGACATGGCGGTGGCGGGCCAATCTAGTCCCGGGGTAGTGCGGACGACCCTATAGTCGTCGGACATGACGGTGGCTGGCCAACCTAGTGCCGGGGTCGTGGGGACGACCCTATAGTCGTCGGACATGACAGTGGCGGGGCAATCTAGTCCCGGGATCGTGGGGACGACCCTATAGTCGTCGGACATGTCGGCGGCTGGCCAACATTGTCCCGGGGTCGTGGGGACGACCCTATAGTCGTCGGACATGTCGGCGGCTGGGCAACAATGGCCCGTGGTGGTGGGGACGACCCTATAGTCGTCGGACATGTCGGCGGCTGGGCAACTATGACCCGTGGTCGTGGGGACGACCCTATAGTCGTCGGACATGTCGGCGGCGGGCTAATCTAGACCCGTGGTCGTGGGGACGACCCTATAGTCATCGGACATGACGGCGGCTGGCCAACCTAGTCCCGGGATCGTGGGGACGACCCTATAGTCGTCGGACATGTCGGCGGCTGGCCAACATTGTCCCGGAGTCGTGGGGACGACCCTATAGTCGTCGGACATGTCGGCGGTGGGCCAACCAAGTCCCGGGGTCGTGGGGATGACCCTATAGTCGTCGGACATGTCGGCGGCTAGCCACCCTAGTCCCGGGGTCGTGGGGATGACCCTATAGTCGTCGGATATGACGGTGTCGGGCCAATATAGTCCCGGGGTCGTGGGGACGACCCTATAGTCGTCGGACATGACGGTGGCGGGCCAATCTAGTCCCGGGGTCGTGGGGACGACCCTATAGTCGTCGGACATGACGGTGGCGTGGCAATCTAGTCCTGGGGTCGTGGGGAAGACCCTGTAGTCGTCGGACATGACGGTCGTGGGCCAATCTAGTCCCGGGGCCGTGGGGACGACCCTATAGTCGTCGGACATGTCGGCGGCTGGCCAACCTAGTCCTGTGGTCGTGGGGACGACCCTGTTGTCGTCGGACATGTTGGCGGCGGACCAAACTAGTCCCGGGGTCGTGGAGACGACCCTATAGTCGTCGGACATGTCGGTGACGGGCCAATCTAGTCCCCGCGTCGTGGGTACGACCCTATACTCGTCGGACATGACGGTGGCGAGCCAATCTAGTCGCGGGGTCGTGGGGACGACCCTATAGTTGTCGAACATGTCGGCGGCTGGCCAACTTTGGCCCGTGGTCATGGGGCCGACCCTATAGTCGTCGGACATGTCGGTGGCGGGGCAATCTAGTCCTGGGGTCGTGGGGACGACACCGTAGTCGTCGGACATGACGGTCGTGGGCCAATCTAGTCTCGGGGCCGTGGGGACGACCCTATAGTCGTCGGACATGTCGGCGGCTGGCCAAACTAGGCCCGGGATCGTGGGGACGACCCTATAGTCGTCGGACAAGTCGGCGGCGGGCCAACCTAGTCCCGTGGTCGTGGGGACGACCCTATAGTCGTCGGACATGACGGTGGCGGGCCAATCTAGTCCCGGGGTCGTGGGAACGACCCTACAGTCGTCGGACATTTCGGCGGCTGGCCAACCTAGTCCCGGGGTCGTGGGGCGACCCTATAGTAGTCAGAAATGACGGTGGCGGGCTAATCTAGTCCCGGGGTCGTGGGGACGACCCTATAATCGTCGGACATGTCGGCGGCTGGGCAACTATGGCCCGTGGTGGTGGGGACGACCCTATAGTCGTCGGACATGTCGGCGGCTGGGCAACAATGGCCCGTGGACGTGGGGACGACCCTATAGTCGTCGGACATGTCGGCGGCGGGCTAATCTAGACCCGGGGTCGTGGGGACGACCCTATAGTCATCGGACATGACGGCGGCTGGCCAACCTAGTACCGGGATCGTGGGGACGACCCTATAGTCGTCGGACATGTCGGAGGCTGGCCAACCTAGTCCCGGGGTCGTGGGGACGACCCTATAGTCGTCGGACATGACGGTGGCGGGCCATTCTAGTCCCGGGGTCGTGGGAACGACCCTACTATCGTCGGACATTTCGGCGGCTGGCCAACCTAGTCCCGGGGTCGGGGGGACGACCCTATACTCGTCGGACATGACAGTGGCGGGGCAATCTAGTCCCGGGGTCGTGCGTACGACCCTATAGTGATCGGACATGTCGGCGGCGGGGCAACTTTGGCCCGTACTCGTGGGGACGACCCTATAGTCGTCGGACATGTCGGCGGCTGGCCAGCCTAGTCCCGGGTTCGTGGGGACGACCCTATAGTCGTCGGACATGTCGGCGGTGGGCCAACCAAGTCCCGGGGTCGTGGGGATGACCCTATATTCGTCGGACACGACTGGGTCGGGCCAATCTAGTCCCGGGGTCGTGGGGACGACCCTATAGTCGTCGGACACGACGGCGGCTGGCCAATCTAGTCCCGGGATCGTGGGGACGACCCTATAGTCGTCGGACATGTCGGCGGCGGGGCAACTTTGGCCCGTGGTCGTGGGGACGACCCTATAGTCGTCGGACATGTCGGCGGCGGGGCAACTTTGGCCCGTGGTCGTGGGGACGACCCTATAGTCGTCGGACATGTCGGCGGCTGGCCAACTTTGGCCCGGGGTCGTGGGGACGACTCTATACTCTTTGGACAGGTCGGCGGCTGGCCAGGATAGTCCCGGGGTCGGGGGGACGACCCTATAGTCGTCGGACATGACAGTGGCGGGGCAATCTAGTCCCGGGGTCGTGCGTACGACCCTATAGTCGTCGGACATGTCGGCGGCGGGGCAACTTTGGCCCGTACTCGTGGGGACGACCCTATAGTCATCGGACATGTCGGCGGCTGGCCAACCTAGTACCGGGGTCGTGGGAACGACCCTACAATCGTCGGACATTTCGGCGGCTGGCCAACCTAGTCCCCGGGTCGTTGGGACGACCCTATAGTCGTCGGAAATGACGGTGGCGGGCTAATCTAGTCCCGGGGACGTGCGTACGACCCTATAGTCGTCGGACATGTCGGCGGCGGAGCAACTTTGGCCCGTGGTCGTGGGGACGACCCTATAGTCGTCGGACATGTCGGCGGCTGGCCAACTTTGGCCCGGGGTCGTGGGGACGACTCTATACACTTTGGACAGGTCGGCGGCTGGCCAGCCTAGTCCCGGGGTCGGGGGGACGACCCTGTAGTCGTCGGACATGACAGTGGCGGGCCAATCTAGTCCCGGGGTCGTGGGGACGACCCTATAGTCGTCGGACATGTCGGCGGCTGCGCAACTTTGGCCAGTGGTCGTGAGGACGACCCTATAGTCGTCGGACATGTCGGCGGCAGGGCAACTTTGGCCCATGGTCGTGGGGACGACCCTATAGTCGTCGGACATGACGGCGGCTGGCCAACCTAGCACCGGGGTCGTTGGGACGACCCTATAGTCGTCGGACATGACAGTGGCGGGGCAATCTAGTCCCGGGGTCGTGCGTACGACCCTATAGTCGTCGGACATGACGGTGGCGGGGCCAATCTTGTCCCGGGGTCGTGGGTACGACCCTACAATCGTCGGAAATGACGGTGGCGGGCTAATCTAGTCCCAGGGTCGTGGGGACGACCCTATAGTCGTCGGACATGTCGGCGGCTGGACAACTATGGCCCGGGGTCGTGGGGACGACTCTATACTCTTTGGACAGGTCGGCGGCTGGCCAGCCTAGTCCCGGGGTCGGGGGGACGACCCTATAGTCGTCGGACATGACAGTGGCGGGGCAATCAAGTCCCGGGGTCGTGCGTACGACCCTATAGTCGTCGGACATGTCGGCGGCGGGGCAACTTTGGCCCGTACTCGTGGGGACGACCCTATAGTCATCGGACATGTCGGCGGCTGGCCAACCTAGCACCGGGGTCGTGGGGACGACCCTATAGTCGTCGGACATGTCGGCGGCGGGCTAATCTAGACCCGGGGTCGTGGGGACGACCCTATAGTCGTCGGACATGTCGGCGGCGGGGCAACTTTGGCCCGTGGTCGTGGGGACGACCCTATAGTCGTCGGACATGTCGGCGGCTGGCCAACTTTGGCCCGGGGTCGTGGGGACGACTCTATACTCTTTGGACAGGTCGGCGGCTGGCCAGCCTAGTCCCGGGGTCGGGGGGACGACCCTATAGTCGTCGGACATGACAGTGGCGGGGCAATCTAGTCCCGGGGTCGTGCGTACGACCCTATAGTCGTCGGACATGTCGGCGGCGGGGCAACTTTGGCCCGTACTCGTGGGGACGACCCTATAGTCATCGGACATGTCGGCGGCTGGCCAACCTAGTACCGGGGTCGTGGGAACGACCCTACAATCGTCGGACATTTCGGCGGCTGGCCAACCTAGTCCCCGGGTCGTTGGGACGACCCTATAGTCGTCGGAAATGACGGTGGCGGGCTAATCTAGTCCCGGGGTCGTGCGTACGACCCTATAGTCGTCGGACATGTCGGCGGCGGAGCAACTTTGGCCCGTGGTCGTGGGGACGACCCTATAGTCGTCGGACATGTCGGCGGCTGGCCAACTTTGGCCCGGGGTCGTGGGGACGACTCTATACACTTTGGACAGGTCGGCGGCTGGCCAGCCTAGTCCCGGGGTCGGGGGGCCGACCCTGTAGTCGTCGGACATGACAGTGGCGGGCCAATCTAGTCCCGGGGTCGTGGGGACGACCCTATAGTCGTCGGACATGTCGGCGGCTGCGCAACTTTGGCCAGTGGTCGTGAGGACGACCCTATAGTCGTCGGACATGTCGGCGGCAGGGCAACTTTGGCCCATGGTCGTGGGGACGACCCTATAGTCGTCGGACATGACGGCGGCTGGCCAACCTAGCACCGGGGTCGTTGGGACGACCCTATAGTCGTCGGACATGACAGTGGCGGGGCAATCTAGTCCCGGGGTCGTGCGTACGACCCTATAGTCGTCGGACATGACGGTGGCGGGGCCAATCTTGTCCCGGGGTCGTGGGTACGACCCTACAATCGTCGGAAATGACGTTGGCGGGCTAATCTAGTCCCAGGGTCGTGGGGACGACCCTATAGTCGTCGGACATGTCGGCGGCTGGACAACTATGGCCCGTGGTCGTGGGGACGACCCTATAGTCGTCGGACATGTCGGCGGCGGGCTAATCTAGACCCGGGGTCGTGGGGACGACCCTATAGTCGTCGGACATGACGGCGGCTGGCCAACCTAGTCCCGTGATCGTGGGGACGACCCTATAGTCGTCGGACATGTCGGCGGCTGGCCAACCTAGTCCCGGGGTCGTGGGGACGACCCTATAGTCGTCGGACATGACGGTGGCGGGCCAATCTAGTCCCGGGGTCGTGGGAACGACCCTACTATCGTCGGACATTTCGGCGGCTGGCCAACCTAGTCCCGGGGTCGGGGGGACGACCCTATAGTCGTCGGACATGACAGTGGCGGGGCAATCTAGTCGCGGGGTCGTGCGTACGACCTTATAGTCGTCGGACATCTCGGCGGTGGGCCAACCAAGTCCCGGGGTCGTGGGGATTACCCTATAGTCGTCGGACATGAAGGTGGCGGGCCAATCTAGTCCCGGGGTCGTGGGGACGACCCTATAGTCGTCGGACATGACGGTGGCTGGCCAATCTAGTGCCGGGGTCGTGGGGACGACCCTATAGTCGTCGGACATGACAGTGGCGGGGCAATCTAGTCACGGGGTCGTGCGTACGACCCTATAGTCGTCGGACATGTCGGCGGCTGGCCAACCTAGTACCGGGGACGTGGGGACGACCCTATAGTCGTCGGACACGACGGTGTCGGGCCAAACTAGTCCCGGGTTCGTGGGGACGACCCTATAGTCGTCGGACATGACGGTGGCGGGCCAATCTGGTCCCGGGGTCGTGGGAACGACCCTACAATCGTCGGACATTTCGGCGGCTGGCCAACCTAGTCCCGGGGTCGGGGGGGACGACCCTATAGTCGTCGGACATGACAGTGGCGGGGCAATCTAGTCCCGGGGTCGTGCGTACGACCCTATAGTCGTCGGACATGTCGGCGGCGGGGCAACTTTGGCCCGTACTCGTGGGGACGACCCTATAGTCGTCGGACATGTCGGCGGCTGGCCAGCCTAGTCCCGGGTTCGTGGGGACGACCCTATAGTCGTCGGACATGTCGGCGGTGGGCCAACCAAGTCCCGGGGTCGTGGGGATGACCCTATATTCGTCGGACACGACGGTGTCGGGCCAATCTAGTCCCGGGGTCGTGGGGACGACCCTATAGTCGTCGGACATGACGGTGGCGGGCCAATATAGACCCGGGGTCGTGGGGACGACCCTATAGTCGTCGGACATGGCGGTGGCGGGCCAATCTAGTCCCGGGGTAGTGCGGACGACCCTATAGTCGTCGGACATGACGGTGGCTGGCCAACCTAGTGCCGGGGTCGTGGGGACGACCCTATAGTCGTCGGACATGACAGTGGCGGGGCAATCTAGTCCCGGGGTCGTGCGTACGAACCTATAGTCGTCGGACATGTCGGCGGCGGGGCAACTTTGGCCCGTACTCGTGGGGACGACCCTATAGTCGTCGGACATGTCGGCGGCTGGCCAACCAAGTACCGGGGACGTGGGGACGACCCTATAGTCGTCGGACATGGCGGTGGCGGGCTATTATAGTCCCGGGGTCGTGGGGACGACCCTATGGTCGTTGGACATGTCGGTGGCTGGCCAACCTAGCCCCGGGGACGTGGGGACGACCCTATAGTCGTCAGACATGTCGGCGGCTGGCCAACCTAGTCCCGGGGTCGTGGGTACGACCCTATAGTCGTCGGACATGGCGGTGGCGGGCCAATCTAGTCCCGGGGTAGTGCGGACGACCCTATAGTCGTCGGCCATGGCGGTGGCGGGCTATTATAGTCCCGGGGTCGTGGGAACGACCCTAAAGTCGTCGGACATTTCGGCGGCTGGCCAACCTAGTCCCGGGGTCGTGGGACCGACCCTGTAGTCGTCGGAAATGACGGTGGCGGGCTAATCTGGTCCCGGGGTCGTGGGGACGACCCTATAGTCGTCGGACATGTCGGCGGCTGGGCAACAATGGCCCGTGGTGGTGGGGACGACCCTATAGTCGTCGGACATGTCGGCGGCTGGGCAACTATGACCCGTGGTCGTGGGGACGACCCTATAGTCGTCGGACATGTCGGCGGCGGGCTAATCTAGACCCGTGGTCGTGGGGACGACCCTATAGTCATCGGACATGACGGCGGCTGGCCAACCTAGTCCCGGGATCGTGGGGACGACCCTATAGTCGTCGGACATGTCGGCGGCTGGCCAACCTTGTCCCGGGGTCGTGGGGACGACCCTATAGTCGTCGGACATGCGGCGGTGGGCCAACCAAGTCCCGGGGTCGTGGGGATGACCCTATAGTCGTCGGACACGACGGTGTCGGGCCAATCTAGTCCCGGGTTCGTGGGGACGACCCTATAGTCGTCGGACATGACGGTGGCGGGCCAATCTAGTCCCTGGGTCGTGGGAACGACCCTACAATCGTCGGACATTTCGGCGGCTGGCCAACCTAGTCACGGGGTCGGGGGGACGACCCTATAGTCGTCGGACATGACAGTGGCGGGGCAATCTAGTCCCGGGGTCGTGCGTACGACCCTATAGTCGTTGGACATGTCGGCGGCTGGTCAACCTAGACCCGGGGTCGTGGGGACGACCCTGTAGTCGTCAGACATGACGGCGGCGGGCCAATCTAGTCCCGGGGTAGTGGGGGCGACCCTATAGTCGTCGGACATGACGGTGGCTGGCCAATCTAGTGCCGGGGTCGTGGGGTCGACCCTATAGTCGTCGGACATGACAGTGGCGGGGCAATCTAGTCCCGGGGTCGTGCGTACGACCCTATAGTCGTCGGACATGTCGGCGGCTGGCCAACCTAGTACCGGGGACGTGGGGACGACCCTATAGTCGTCGGACACGACGGTGTCGGGCCAATCTAGTCCCGGGTTCGTGGGGACGACCCTATAGTCGTCGGACATGACGGTGGCGGGCCAATCTAGTCCCGGGGTCGTGGGAACGACCCTACAATCGTCGGACATTTCGGCGGCTGGCCAACCTAGTCCCGGGGTCGGGGGGGACGACCCTATAGTCGTCGGACATGACAGTGGCGGGGCAATCTAGTCCCGGGGTCGTGCGTACGACCCTATAGTGATCGGACATGACGGTGGCGGGCCAATCTGGTCCCGGAGTCGTGGGGACGACCCTATAGTCGTCGGACATGACGGTGGCGGGCCAGCCTAGTCCCGGGTTCGTGGGGACGACCCTATAGTCGTCGGACATGACGGTGGCGGGCCAATCTAGTCCCGGGGTCGTGGGAACGACCCTACAATCGTCGGACATTTCGGCGGCTGGCCAACGTAGTCCCCGGGTCGTTGGGACGACCCTATAGTCGTCGGAAATGACGGTGGCGGGCTAATCTAGTCCCGGGGTCGTGCGTACGACCCTATAGTCGTCGGACATGTCGGCGGCGGGCTAATCTAGTCCCGGGGTCGTGGGGACGACCCTATAGTCGTCGGACATGACGGTGGCGGGCCAATCTAGTCCCGGGGTCGTGGGAACGACCCTACAGTCGTCGGACATGTCGGCGGCTGGTCAACCTAGTCCCGGGGTCGTGGGGACGACCCTATTGTCGTCGGAAATGACGGTGGCGGGCTAATCTAGTCCCGGGGTCGTGGGGACGACCCTATAGTCGTCGGACATGTCGGCGGCTGGGCAACTATGGCCCGTGGTCGTGGGAACGACCCTACAGTCGTCGGACATTTCGGCGGCTGGTCAACCTAGTCCCGGGGTCGTGGGGACGATCCTATAGTCGTCGGAAATGACGGTGGCGGGCTAATCTAGTCCCGGGGTCGTGGGGACGACCCTATAGTCGTCGGACATGTCGGCGGCTGGGCAACTATGGCCCGTGGTGGTGGGGACGACCCTATAGTCGTCGGACATGACAGTGGCGGGGCAATCGAGTCCCGGGGTCGTGCGTACGACCCTATAGTGGTCGGACATGACGGTGGCGGGCCAATCTAGTCCCGGGGTGGTTGGGACGACCCTATAGTCGTCGGACATGACGGTGGCGGGCCAATCTAGTCCCGGGGTCGTGGGGACGACCCTATAGTCGTCGGACATGACGGCGGCTCGCCAACCTAGTACCGGGGTCGTTGGGACGACCCTATAGTCGTCGGACATGACAGTGGCGGGGCAATCTAGTCCCGGGGTCGTGCGTACGACCTTATAGTCGTCGGACATGTCGGCGGCTGGGCAACTATGGCCCGTGGTCGTGGGGATGACCCTATAGTCGTCGGACATGACGGTGTCGGGCCAATGTAGTCCCGGGGTCGTGGGAACGATCCTACAATCGTCGGACATTTCGGCGGCTGGCCAACCTTGTCCCGGGGTCGTGGGGACGACCCTATATTCGTCGGACATGACGGTGGCGGGCCAATCTAGTCCCGGGGTGGTGGGGACGACCCTACAATCGTCGGACATTTCGGCGGCTGGCCAACCTTGTCCCGGGGTCGTGGGGACGACCCTATATTCGTCGGACATGACGGTGGCGGGCCAATCTAGTCCCGGGGTGGTGGGGACGACCCTATAGTCGTCGGACATGACGGTGGCGGCCCAATCTAGTCCCGGGGTCGTGGGGACGACCCTATAATCGTCGTATATGTCGGCGGCTGGGCAACTATGGCCCGTGGTCGTGGAGACGACCCAATAGTTGTCGGACATGACGGCGGCGGGCCAACCAAGTCCCGGGGTCGTGGGGATGACGCTATAGTCGTCGGACATGACGGTGTCGGGCCAATCTAGTCCCGGGGTCGTGGGAACGATCCTACAATCGTCGGACATTTCGGCGGCTGGCCAACCTTGTCCCGGGGTCGTGGGGACGACCCTATATTCGTCGGACATGACGGTGGCGGGCCAATCTAGTCCCGTGGTGGTGGGGACGACCCTATAGTCGTCGGACATGACGGTGGCGGGCCAATCTAGTCCCGGGGTCGTGGGGACGACCCTATAGTCGTCGGACATGACGGCGGCTGGCCAACCTAGTACCGGGGTCGTTGGGACGACCCTATAGTCGTCGGACATGACAGTGGCGGGGCAATCTAGTCCCGGGGTCGTGGGGACGACCCTATAGTCGTCGGACAAGACGGTGGCGGGCCAATCTAGTCCCGGGGTCGTGGGAACGACCCTACAGTCGTCGGACATTTCGGCGGCTGGCCAACCTAGTCCCGGGGTCGTGGGACCGACCCTGTAGTCGTCGGAAATGACGGTGGCGGGCCAATCTTGTCCCGGGGTCGTGGGAACGACCCTACAATCGTCGGATATTTCGGCGGCTGGCCAACCTAGTCCCGGGGTCGTGCGTACGACCCTATAGTGGTCGGACATGGCGGTGGCGGGCCAATGTAGTCCCGGGGTCGTGGGGACGACCCTATAGTCGTCGGACATGACGGTGGCGGGCCAATCTAGTCCCGGGGTCGTGGGAACGACCCTACTATCGTCGGACATTTCGGCGGCTGACCAACCTAGTCCCGGGGTCGGGGGGACGACCCTATAGTCGTCGGACATGACAGTGGCGGGGCAATCTAGTCGCGGGGTCGTGCGTACGACCTTATAGTCGTCGGACATCTCGGCGGTGGGCCAACCAAGTCCCGGGGTCGTGGGGATTACCCTATAGTCGTCGGACATGAAGGTGGCGGGCCAATCTAGTCCCGGGGTCGTGGGGACGACCCTATAGTCGTCGGACATGACGGTGGCTGGCCAATCTAGTGCCGGGGTCGTGGGGACGACCCTATAGTCGTCGGACATGACAGTGGCGGGGCAATCTAGTCACGGGGTCGTGCGTACGACCCTATAGTCGTCGGACATGTCGGCGGCTGGCCAACCTAGTACCGGGGACGTGGGGACGACCCTATAGTCGTCGGACACGACGGTGTCGGGCCAAACTAGTCCCGGGTTCGTGGGGACGACCCTATAGTCGTCGGACATGACGGTGGCGGGCCAATCTGGTCCCGGGGTCGTGGGAACGACCCTACAATCGTCGGACATTTCGGCGGCTGGCCAACCTAGTCCCGGGGTCGGGGGGGACGACCCTATAGTCGTCGGACATGACAGTGGCGGGGCAATCTAGTCCCGGGGTCGTGCGTACGACCCTATAGTCGTCGGACATGTCGGCGGCGGGGCAACTTTGGCCCGTACTCGTGGGGACGACCCTATAGTCGTCGGACATGTCGGCGGCTGGCCAGCCTAGTCCCGGGTTCGTGGGGACGACCCTATAGTCGTCGGACATGTCGGCGGTGGGCCAACCAAGTCCCGGGGTCGTGGGGATGACCCTATATTCGTCGGACACGACGGTGTCGGGCCAATCTAGTCCCGGGGTCGTGGGGACGACCCTATAGTCGTCGGACATGACGGTGGCGGGCCAATATAGACCCGGGGTCGTGGGGACGACCCTATAGTCGTCGGACATGGCGGTGGCGGGCCAATCTAGTCCCGGGGTAGTGCGGACGACCCTATAGTCGTCGGACATGACGGTGGCTGGCCAACCTAGTGCCGGGGTCGTGGGGACGACCCTATAGTCGTCGGACATGACAGTGGCGGGGCAATCTAGTCCCGGGGTCGTGCGTACGAACCTATAGTCGTCGGACATGTCGGCGGCGGGGCAACTTTGGCCCGTACTCGTGGGGACGACCCTATAGTCGTCGGACATGTCGGCGGCTGGCCAACCAAGTACCGGGGACGTGGGGACGACCCTATAGTCGTCGGACATGGCGGTGGCGGGCTATTATAGTCCCGGGGTCGTGGGGACGACCCTATGGTCGTTGGACATGTCGGTGGCTGGCCAACCTAGCCCCGGGGACGTGGGGACGACCCTATAGTCGTCAGACATGTCGGCGGCTGGCCAACCTAGTCCCGGGGTCGTGGGTACGACCCTATAGTCGTCGGACATGGCGGTGGCGGGCCAATCTAGTCCCGGGGTAGTGCGGACGACCCTATAGTCGTCGGCCATGGCGGTGGCGGGCTATTATAGTCCCGGGGTCGTGGGAACGACCCTAAAGTCGTCGGACATTTCGGCGGCTGGCCAACCTAGTCCCGGGGTCGTGGGACCGACCCTGTAGTCGTCGGAAATGACGGTGGCGGGCTAATCTGGTCCCGGGTCGTGGGGACGACCCTATAGTCGTCGGACATGTCGGCGGCTGGGCAACAATGGCCCGTGGTGGTGGGGACGACCCTATAGTCGTCGGACATGTCGGCGGCTGGGCAACTATGACCCGTGGTCGTGGGGACGACCCTATAGTCGTCGGACATGTCGGCGGCGGGCTAATCTAGACCCGTGGTCGTGGGGACGACCCTATAGTCATCGGACATGACGGCGGCTGGCCAACCTAGTCCCGGGATCGTGGGGACGACCCTATAGTCGTCGGACATGTCGGCGGCTGGCCAACCTTGTCCCGGGGTCGTGGGGACGACCCTATAGTCGTCGGACATGCGGCGGTGGGCCAACCAAGTCCCGGGGTCGTGGGGATGACCCTATAGTCGTCGGACACGACGGTGTCGGGCCAATCTAGTCCCGGGTTCGTGGGGACGACCCTATAGTCGTCGGACATGACGGTGGCGGGCCAATCTAGTCCCTGGGTCGTGGGAACGACCCTACAATCGTCGGACATTTCGGCGGCTGGCCAACCTAGTCACGGGGTCGGGGGGACGACCCTATAGTCGTCGGACATGACAGTGGCGGGGCAATCTAGTCCCGGGGTCGTGCGTACGACCCTATAGTCGTTGGACATGTCGGCGGCTGGTCAACCTAGTCCCGGGGTCGTGGGGACGACCCTGTAGTCGTCAGACATGACGGCGGCGGGCCAATCTAGTCCCGGGGTAGTGGGGGCGACCCTATAGTCGTCGGACATGACGGTGGCTGGCCAATCTAGTGCCGGGGTCGTGGGGTCGACCCTATAGTCGTCGGACATGACAGTGGCGGGGCAATCTAGTCCCGGGGTCGTGCGTACGACCCTATAGTCGTCGGACATGTCGGCGGCTGGCCAACCTAGTACCGGGGACGTGGGGACGACCCTATAGTCGTCGGACACGACGGTGTCGGGCCAATCTAGTCCCGGGTTCGTGGGGACGACCCTATAGTCGTCGGACATGACGGTGGCGGGCCAATCTAGTCCCGGGGTCGTGGGAACGACCCTACAATCGTCGGACATTTCGGCGGCTGGCCAACCTAGTCCCGGGGTCGGGGGGGACGACCCTATAGTCGTCGGACATGACAGTGGCGGGGCAATCTAGTCCCGGGGTCGTGCGTACGACCCTATAGTGATCGGACATGACGGTGGCGGGCCAATCTGGTCCCGGAGTCGTGGGGACGACCCTATAGTCGTCGGACATGACGGTGGCGGGCCAGCCTAGTCCCGGGTTCGTGGGGACGACCCTATAGTCGTCGGACATGACGGTGGCGGGCCAATCTAGTCCCGGGGTCGTGGGAACGACCCTACAATCGTCGGACATTTCGGCGGCTGGCCAACGTAGTCCCCGGGTCGTTGGGACGACCCTATAGTCGTCGGAAATGACGGTGGCGGGCTAATCTAGTCCCGGGGTCGTGCGTACGACCCTATAGTCGTCGGACATGTCGGCGGCGGGCTAATCTAGTCCCGGGGTCGTGGGGACGACCCTATAGTCGTCGGACATGACGGTGGCGGGCCAATCTAGTCCCGGGGTCGTGGGAACGACCCTACAGTCGTCGGACATGTCGGCGGCTGGTCAACCTAGTCCCGGGGTCGTGGGGACGACCCTATTGTCGTCGGAAATGACGGTGGCGGGCTAATCTAGTCCCGGGGTCGTGGGGACGACCCTATAGTCGTCGGACATGTCGGCGGCTGGGCAACTATGGCCCGTGGTCGTGGGAACGACCCTACAGTCGTCGGACATTTCGGCGGCTGGTCAACCTAGTCCCGGGGTCGTGGGGACGATCCTATAGTCGTCGGAAATGACGGTGGCGGGCTAATCTAGTCCCGGGGTCGTGGGGACGACCCTATAGTCGTCGGACATGTCGGCGGCTGGGCAACTATGGCCCGTGGTGGTGGGGACGACCCTATAGTCGTCGGACATGACAGTGGCGGGGCAATCGAGTCCCGGGGTCGTGCGTACGACCCTATAGTGGTCGGACATGACGGTGGCGGGCCAATCTAGTCCCGGGGTGGTTGGGACGACCCTATAGTCGTCGGACATGACGGTGGCGGGCCAATCTAGTCCCGGGGTCGTGGGGACGACCCTATAGTCGTCGGACATGACGGCGGCTCGCCAACCTAGTACCGGGGTCGTTGGGACGACCCTATAGTCGTCGGACATGACAGTGGCGGGGCAATCTAGTCCCGGGGTCGTGCGTACGACCTTATAGTCGTCGGACATGTCGGCGGCTGGGCAACTATGGCCCGTGGTCGTGGGGATGACCCTATAGTCGTCGGACATGACGGTGTCGGGCCAATGTAGTCCCGGGGTCGTGGGAACGATCCTACAATCGTCGGACATTTCGGCGGCTGGCCAACCTTGTCCCGGGGTCGTGGGGACGACCCTATATTCGTCGGACATGACGGTGGCGGGCCAATCTAGTCCCGGGGTGGTGGGGACGACCCTACAATCGTCGGACATTTCGGCGGCTGGCCAACCTTGTCCCGGGGTCGTGGGGACGACCCTATATTCGTCGGACATGACGGTGGCGGGCCAATCTAGTCCCGGGGTGGTGGGGACGACCCTATAGTCGTCGGACATGACGGTGGCGGCCCAATCTAGTCCCGGGGTCGTGGGGACGACCCTATAATCGTCGTATATGTCGGCGGCTGGGCAACTATGGCCCGTGGTCGTGGAGACGACCCAATAGTTGTGTGACGTAGCGTCCCAGCGCGAGGAATCGAGCGCGCGGCGGTGCGACCGGGAGTGAGCGAGAAGCCGATCACACGCGGGCGACCGCTACCGAACCCGACCGAACTCGCCCGAAGCGTGCCGGTCCCGCGACGCGTCAGAGCGATGACGCTCACTCCCCACTGCGCCGCTAGATCGCGTCGGTTTCTCGCTGCTGGGAATTTCCGAGAATCGGGACATATGCCGCGATGATTCCAAGCCAAGACAGTTCCAGTGGGGATACGGACCCCCACCACCAGACTTGCCTGGATGTTGCCCGGTGCAAACTACGGTGAAACGACTCCGTATATCCGCCGATCACCAGATCGCCTCCTATCCCATTTCCGACACCGTTCCGGTAAAGAGACGCAGGACGTTGCCCGGTCTCTTTCCCGCTCCTCGTGTTGAACAGAGACGCCCGGATGCTGCCCGGTCTCTACCGACACTTGTCCCGATAAGGAGACGCAGGACGTTGCCCGGTCTCTCTCCCGCTCCTCGTGTTGAATAGAGACGCCCGGATGCTGCCCGGTCTCTACCGACACTTGTCCCGTTAAAGAGACGCAGGACGTTGCCCGGTCTCTCTCCCGCTCCTCGTGTTGAATAGAGACGCCCGGATGCTGCCCGGTCTCTACCGACACTTGTCCCGTTAAAGAGACGCAGGACGTTGCCCGGTCTCTTTCCCGCTCCTCGTGTTGAATAGAGACGCCCGGATGCTGCCCGGTCTCTACCGACACTTGTCCCGTTAAAGAGACGCAGGACGTTGCCCGGTCTCTTTCCCGCTCCTCGTGTTGAATAGAGACGCCCGGATGCTGCCCGGTCTCTACCGACACTTGTCCCGTTAACGAGACGCAGGACGCTGCCCGGTCTCGCTCCCGCTCCTCGTGTTGGACAGAGACGCCCGGATGCTGCCCGGTCTCTACCGACGCTTGTCCCGTTAAAGAGACGCAGGACGTTGCCCGGTCTCTCTCGCTCCCTTACCGTCCCGCTACGGCGACACCAGGCGCGGAACGACCGAATTGTTCCGTTAAGCGGACGCACGAACATAGACCGAACGACGCCGTACCGCGAACCGCGCCGCCGCGCAACGACGGCTTGACCGCGATTAACGCGAAGCACCCCGCGTCTAAGTATATGTATATAGTGTAAATAATTGTTAATGAATAAATCTAATTTAACCGAACACGGAAGGACTTCACTAAACCCTGGTAAAGCCGACTGAGACCGTCCTTCCGCCCGGAGTGACGACCGTCACAGTTGTCGGACATGACGGCGGCGGGCCAACCAAGTCCCGGGGTCGTGGGGATGACGCTATAGTCGTCGGACATGACGGTGTCGGGCCAATCTAGTCCCGGGGTCGTGGGAACGATCCTACAATCGTCGGACATTTCGGCGGCTGGCCAACCTTGTCCCGGGGTCGTGGGGACGACCCTATATTCGTCGGACATGACGGTGGCGGGCCAATCTAGTCCCGTGGTGGTGGGGACGACCCTATAGTCGTCGGACATGACGGTGGCGGGCCAATCTAGTCCCGGGGTCGTGGGGACGACCCTATAGTCGTCGGACATGACGGCGGCTGGCCAACCTAGTACCGGGGTCGTTGGGACGACCCTATAGTCGTCGGACATGACAGTGGCGGGGCAATCTAGTCCCGGGGTCGTGGGGACGACCCTATAGTCGTCGGACAAGACGGTGGCGGGCCAATCTAGTCCCGGGGTCGTGGGAACGACCCTACAGTCGTCGGACATTTCGGCGGCTGGCCAACCTAGTCCCGGGGTCGTGGGACCGACCCTGTAGTCGTCGGAAATGACGGTGGCGGGCCAATCTTGTCCCGGGGTCGTGGGAACGACCCTACAATCGTCGGATATTTCGGCGGCTGGCCAACCTAGTCCCGGGGTCGTGCGTACGACCCTATAGTGGTCGGACATGGCGGTGGCGGGCCAATGTAGTCCCGGGGTCGTGGGGACGACCCTATAGTCGTCGGACATGACGGTGGCGGGCCAATCTAGTCCCGGGGTCGTGGGAACGACCCTACAGTCGTCGGACATTTCGGCGGCTGGCCAACCTAGTCCCGGGGTCGTGGGACCGACCCTGTAGTCGTCGGAAATGACGGTGGCGGGCTAATCTAGTCCCGGGGTCGTGGGGACGACCCTATAGTCGTCGGACATGTCGGCGGCTGGGCAACTATGGCCCGTGGTGGTGGGGACGACCCTATAGTCGTCGGACATGTCGGCGGCTGGGCAACTATGACCCGTGGTCGTGGGGACGACCCTATAGTCGTCGGACATGTCGGCGGCGGGCTAATCTAGACCCGTGGTCGTGGGGACGACCCTATAGTCATCGGACATGACGGCGGCTGGCCAACCTAGTCCCGGGATCGTGGGGACGACCCTATAGTCGTCGGACATGTCGGCGGCTGGCCAACCTTGTCCCGGGGTCGTGGGGACGACCCTATAGTCGTCGGACATGTCGGCGGTGGGCCAACCAAGTCCCGGGGTCGTGGGGATGACCCTATAGTCGTCGGACACGACGGTGTCGGGCCAATCTAGTCCCGGGTTCGTGGGGACGACCCTATAGTCGTCGGACATGACGGTGGCGGGCCAATCTAGTCCCGGGGTCGTGGGAACGACCCTACAATCGTCGGACATTTCGGCGGCTGGCCAACCTAGTCACGGGGTCGGGGGGACGACCCTATAGTCGTCGGACATGACAGTGGCGGGGCAATCTAGTCCCGGGGTCGTGCGTACGACCCTATAGTCGTTGGACATGTCGGCGGCTGGTCAACCTAGTCCCGGGGTCGTGGGGACGACCCAGTAGTCGTCAGACATGACGGCGGCGGGCCAACCAAGTCCCGGGGTCGTGGGGACGACCCTATAGTCGTCGTACATGTCGGCGGCTGGGCAACTATGGCCCGTGGTCGTGGAGACGACCCTATAGTTGTCGGACATGACGGCGGCGGGCCAACCAAGTCCCGGGGTCGTGGGGACAACCCTATAGTCGTCGGACATGACGGTGGCGGGCCAACGTAGTACCGGGGTCGTTGGGACGACCCTATAGTCGTCGGACATGACGGTGGCGGGCCAATCTAGTCCCGGGGTGGTGGGGACAACCCTATAGTCGTCGGACATGACGGTGGCGGGCCAACCTAGTACCGGGGTCGTTGGGACGACCCTATAGTCGTCGGACATGACAGTGGCGGGGCAATCTAGTCCCGGGGTCGTGGGGACGACCCTATAGTCGTCGGACATGACGGTGGCGGGCCAATCTAGTCCCGGGGTCGTGGGAACGACCCTACAGTCGTCGGACATTTCGGCGGCTGGCCAACCTAGTCCCGGGGTCGTGGGACCGACCCTGTAGTCGTCGGAAATGACGGTGGCGGGCCAATCTTGTCCCGGGGTCGTGGGAACGACCCTACAATCGTCGGGTATTTCGGCGGCTGGCCAACCTAGTCCCGGGGTCGTGCGTACGACCCTATAGTGGTCGGACATGACGGTGGCGGGCCAATGTAGTCCCGGGGTCGTGGGGACGACCCTATAGTCGTCGGACATGACGGTGGCGGGCCAATCTAGTCCCGGGGTCGTGGGAACGACCCTACAGTCGTCGGACATTTCGGCGGCTGGCCAACCTAGTCCCGGGGTCGTGGGACCGACCCTGTAGTCGTCGGACATGTCGGCGGCTGGGCAACTATGACCCGTGGTCGTGGGGACGACCCTATAGTCGTCGGACATGTCGGCGGCGGGCTAATCTAGACCCGTGGTCGTGGGGACGACCCTATAGTCATCGGACATGACGGCGGCTGGCCAACCTAGTCCCGGGATCGTGGGGGCGACCCTATAGTCGTCGGACATGACGGCGGCTGGCCAACCTAGTCCCGGGGTCGTGGGGACGACCCTGTAATCGTCAGACATGACGGCGGCGGGCCAACCAAGTCCCGGGGTCGTGGGGATGATGCTACAGTCGTCGGACATGACGGTGTCGGGCCAATCTAGTCCCGGGGTCGTGGGAACGATCCTACAATCGTCGGACATGTCGGCGGCTGGTCAACCTAGTCCCGGGGTCGTGGGGACGACCCTGTAGTCGTCGAATATGACGGCGGCGGGCCAACCAAGTCCCGGGGTCGTGGGGATGATGCTATAGTCGTCGGACATGACGGTGTCGGGCCAATCTAGTCCCGGGGTCGTGGGGACGACCCTATAGTCGTCGGACATGACGGCGGATGGCCAACCTAGTACCGGGGTCGTTGGGACGATCCTATAGTCGTCGGACATGACGGCGGCTGGCCAACCTAGTCCCGGGGTCGTGGGGACGACCCTGTAGTCGTCAGACATGACGGCGGCGGGCCAACCAAGTCCCGGGGTCGTGGGGATGATGCTATAGTCGTCGGACATGACGGTGTCGGGCCAATCTAGTCCCGGGGTCGTGGGAACGATCCTACAATCGTCGGACATGTCGGCGGCTGGTCAACCTAGTCCCGGGGTCGTGGGGACGACCCTATAGTCGTCGTACATGTCGGCGGCTGGGCAACTATGGCCCGTGGTCGTGGAGACGACCCTATAGTTGTCGGACATGACGGCGGCGGGCCAACCAAGTCCCGGGGTCGAGGGGGTGACCCTATAGTCGTCGGACATGACGGTGTCGGGCCAATCTAGTCCCGGGGTCGTGGGAACGATCCTACAATCGTCGGACATTTCGGCGGCTGGCCAACCTAGTACCGGGGTCGTTGGGACGACCCTATAGTCGTCGGACATGACAGTGGCGGGACAATCTAGTCCCGGGGTCGTGCGTACGACCCTATAGTCGTCGGACATGACGGTGGCGGGCCAATCTTGTCCCGGGGTCGTGGGAACGACCCTACAATCGTCGGATATTTCGGCGGCTGGCCAACCTAGTCCCGGGGTCGTGCGTACGACCCTATAGTGGTCGGACATGACGGTGGCGGGCCAATGTAGTCCCGGGGTCGTGGGGACGACCCTATAGTCGTCGGACATGACGGTGGCGGGCCAATCTAGTCCCGGGGTCGTGGGAACGACCCTACAGTCGTCGGACATTTCGGCGGCTGGCCAACCTAGTCCCGGGGTCGTGGGACCGACCCTGTAGTCGTCGGAAGTGACGGTGGCGGGCTAATCTAGTCCCGGGGTCGTGGGGACGACCCTATAGTCATCGGACATGTCGGCGGCTGGGCAACTATGGCCCGTGGTGGTGGGGGCGACCCTATAGTCGTCGGACATGTCGGCGGCTGGGCAACTTTGGCCCGTGGTCGTGGGGACGACCCTATAGTCGTCGGACATGTCGGCGGCGGGCTAATCTAGACCCGTGGTCGTGGGGACGACCCTATAGTCATCGGACATGACGGCGGCTGGCCAACCTAGTCCCGGGATCGTGGGGACGACCCTATAGTCGTCGGACATGTCGGTGACTGGCCAACCTAGTCCCGGGGTCGTGGGGACGACCCTATAGTCGTCGGACATGTCGGCGGTGGGCCAACCAAGTCCCGGGGTCGTGGGGCCGACCCTATAGGGTCATCCCCACGACCCCGGGACTAGATTAGCCCGCCACCGTCACTTCCGACGACTACAGGGTCGGTCCCACGACCCCGGGACTAGGTTGGCCAGCCGCCGAAATGTCCGACGACTGTAGGGTCGTTCCCACGACCCCGGGACTAGATTGGCCCGCCACCGTCATGTCCGACGACTATAGGGTCGTCCCCACGACCCCGGGACTACATTGGCCCGCCACCGTCATGTCCGACCACTATAGGGTCGTACGCACGACCCCGGGACTAGGTTGGCCAGCCGCCGAAATATCCGACGATTGTAGGGTCGTTCCCACGACCCCGGGACAAGATTGGCCCGCCACCGTCATGTCCGCCGACTATAGGGTCGTACGCACGACCCCGGGACTAGATTGTCCCGCCACTGTCATGTCCGACGACTATAGGGTCGTCCCAACGACCCCGGTACTAGGTTGGCCAGCCGCCGTCATGTCCGACGACTATAGGGTCGTCCCCACGACCCCGGGAATAGATTGGCCCGCCACCGTCATGTCCGACGACTATAGGGTTGTCCCCACGACCCCGGGACTAGGTTGGCCTGCCGCCGACATGTCCAACGATTATAGGGTCGTCCCCACAAACCCGGGACTAGGTTGGCCAGTCACCGACATGTCCGACGACTATAGGGTCGTCCCCACGACCACTGGCCAAAGTTGCCCAGCCGCCGACATGTCCGACGACTATAGGGTCGTCCCCACGACCCGGGCCAAAGTTGGCCAGCCGCCGACATGTCCGACGACTTTAGGGTCGTCCCCACGACCCCGGGGCTAGGTTGGCCTGCCGCCGACATGTCCGACGACTATAGGGTCGTCCCCACGAACCCGGGACTAGGTTGGCCAGTCACCGACATGTTCGACGACTATAGGGTCGTCCCCAAGACCACGGGCCAAAGTTTCCCAGCCGCCGACATGTCCGACGACTATAGGGTCGTCCCCACGACCCCGGGACTAGGTTGGCCCGCCGCCGACTTGTCCGACGAATATAGGGTCGTCCCCACGACCCGGGCCAAAGTTGGCCAGCCGCCGACATGTCCGACGACTATAGGGTCGTCCCCACGACCCCGGGACTAGGTTGGCCTGCCGCCGACATATCCGACGACTATAGGGTCGTCCCCACGAACCCGGGACTAGGTTGGCCAGTCACCGACATGTCCGACGACTATAGGGTCGTCCCCACGACCCGGGCCAAAGTTGACCTGCCGCCGACATGTCCGACGACTATAGGGTCGTCCCCACGACCCCGGGACTAGGTTGGCCTGCCGCCGACATGTCCAACGACTATAGGGTCGTCCCCACGAACCCGGGACTAGGTTGGCCAGTCACCGACATGTCCGACGACTATAGGGTCGTCCCCACGACCCCGGGACTAGGTTGGCCTGCCGCCGACATATCCGACGACTATAGGGTCGTCCCCACGAACCCGGGACTAGGTTGGCCAGTCACCGACATGTCCGACGACTATAGGGTCGTCCCCAAGACCACGGGCCAAAGTTGCCCTGCCGCCGACATGTCCGACGACTATAGGGTCGTCCCCACGACCCCGGGTCTAGGTTGGCCCGCCGTCGACATGTCCGACGACTATAGGGTCGTCCCCACCACCCCGGGTCTAGGTTGGCCAGTCACCGACATGTCCGACGACTATAGGTTCGTCCCCAAGACCACGGGCCAAAGTTGCCCAGCCGCCGACATGTCCGACGACTATAGGGTCGTCCCCACGCCCGGGCCAAAGTTGGCCAGCCGCCGACATGTCCAACGACTATAGGGTCGTCCCCACGACCCCGGGACTAGATTGGCCCGCCACCGTCATGTCCGACGACTATACGGTCGTCCCCACGACCCCGGGACTAGGTTGGCCCGCCGACGACGTGTCCTACGACTATGGGGTCGTCTCCACGACCACGAGGCTAGGTTGGCCAGCCGCCGACATGTCCGACGACTATAGGGTCGTCCCCGCCACCCCGGGTCTAGGTTGGCCAGCCGCCGACATGTCCGACGACTATAGGGTCGTCCCCACGACCACGGGTCAAAGTTGCAATGCCGCCGACATGTCCGACGACTATAGGGTCGTCCCCACGACCCCGGGACAAGATTGGCCCGCCACCGTCATGTCCGACGACTATAGGGTCGTCCCCACGACCCCGGGACTAGGTTGGCCTGCCGCCGACATGTCCGACGACTATAGGGTCGTCCCCACGAACCCGGGACTAGGTTGGCCAGTCACCGACATGTCCGACGACTATAGGGTCGTCCCCACGACCCGGGCCAAAGTTGACCTGCCGCCGACATTTCCGACGACTATAGGGTCGTCCCCACGACCCCGGGTCTAGGTTGGCCTGCCGCCGACATGTCCGACGACTATAGGGTCGTCCCCACGAACCCGGGACTAGGTTGGCCAGTCACCGACATGTCCGACGACTATAGGGTCGTCCCCAAGACCACGGGCCAAAGTTGCCCAGCCGCCGACATGTCCGACGACTATAGGGTCGTCCCCACGACCCCGGTACTAGGTTGGCCCGCCGCCGACTTGTCCGACGACTATACGGTCGTCCCCACGAACCCGGGACTAGGTTGGCCATTCACCGACATGTCCGACGACTATAGGGTCGTCCCCAAGACCACGGGCCAAAGTTGCCCTGCCGCCGACATGTCCGACGACTGTAGGGTCGTCCTCACAACCCCGGGTCTAGGTTGGCCCGCCGTCGACATGTCCGACGACTATCGAGTCGTCCCCACGCCCGGGCCAAAGTTGGCCAGCCGCCGAAATGTCCGACGACTATAGGGTCGTCCCCACGACCCCGGGACTAGATTGGCCCGCCACCGTCATGTCCGACGACTATACGGTCGTCCCCACGACCCCGGGACTAGGTTGGCCCGCCGACGACGTGTCCTACGACTATGGGGTCGTCCCCACGACCACGAGACTAGGTTGGCCAGCCGCCGACATGTCCGACGACTATAGGGTCGTCCCCACCACCCCGGGTCTAGGTTGGCCAGCCGCCGACATGTCCGACGACTATAGGGTCGTCCCCACGACAACGGGCCAAAGTTGCCCTGCCGCCGACATGTCCGACGACTATAGGGTCGTCCCCACGACCACTGGCCAAAGTTGCCCAGCCGCCGACGTGTCCGACGACTATAGGGTCGTCCCCACGACCACGGGCCAAAGTTGCCCTGCCGCCGACATGTCCGACGACTATAGGGTCGTCCCCACGACCCCGGGACTCGGTTGGCCCGCCGCCAACATGTCCGACGACTATAGGGTCGTCCCCACGCCCCGGGCCAAAGTTGGCCAGCCGCCGACATGTCCGACGACTATAGGGTCGTCCCCACGACCCCGGGACAAGATTGGCCCGCCACCGTCATGTCCGACGACTATAGAGTCGTC
The DNA here is from genome assembly GCA_946251845.1 of Andrena fulva. Classification (NCBI taxonomy): domain Eukaryota; kingdom Metazoa; phylum Arthropoda; class Insecta; order Hymenoptera; family Andrenidae; genus Andrena; species Andrena fulva. Next base: position 390,126 of record CAMITZ010000214.1, read on the forward strand.
CCCACGACCACGGGACTAGGTTGGCCTGCCGCCGACATGTCCGACGACTATAGGGTCGTCCCCACGAACCCGGGACTAGGTTGGCCAGTCACCGACATGTCCGACGACTATAGGGTCGTCCCCACGACCCGGGCCAAAGTTGACCTGCCGCCGACATGTCCGACGACTATAGGGTCGTCCCCACGACCCGGGCCAAAGTTGACCTGCCGCCGACATGTCCGACGACTATAGGGTCGTCCCCACGACCCCGGGACTAGGTTGGCCTGCCGCCGACATGTCCAACGATTATAGGGTCGTCCCCACAAACCCGGGACTAGGTTGGCCAGTCACCGACATGTCCGACGACTATAGGGTCGTCCCCACGACCACTGGCCAAAGTTGCCCAGCCGCCGACATGTCCGACGACTATAGGGTCGTCCCCACGACCCGGGCCAAAGTTGGCCAGCCGCCGACATGTCCGACGACTTTAGGGTCGTCCCCACGACGCCGGGGCTAGGTTGGCCTGCCGCCGACATGTCCGACGACTATAGGGTCGTCCCCACGAACCCGGGACTAGGTTGGCCAGTCACCGACATGTTCGACGACTATAGGGTCGTCCCCAAGACCACGGGCCAAAGTTTCCCAGCCGCCGACATGTCCGACGACTATAGGGACGTCCCCACGACCCCGGGACTAGGTTGGCCCGCCGCCGACTTGTCCGACGACTATAGGGTCGTCCCCACGACCCGGGCCAAAGTTGTCCAGCCGCCGACATGTCCGACGACTATAGGGTCGTCCCCACGACCACGGGCCAAAGTTGCCCTGCCGCCGACATGTCCGACGACTATAGGGTCGTCCCCACGACCACTGGCCAAAGTTGCCCTGCCGCCGACATGTCCGACGACTATAGGGTCGTCCCCACGACCACGGGCCAAAGTTGCACTGCCGCCGACATGTCCGACGACTATAGGGTCGTCCCCACGACCCCGGGACTAGGTTGGCCCGCCGCCGACATGTCCGACGACTATAGGGTCGTCCCCACGCCCCGGGCCAAAGTTGGCCAGCCGCCGACATGTCCGACGACTATAGGGTCGTCCCCACGACCCCGGGACAAGATTGGCCCACCACCGTCATGTCCGACGACTATACGGTCGTCCCCACGACCCCGGGACTAGGTTGGCCTGCCGCCGACAGGTCCGACGACTATAGGGTCGTCCCCACGACCGGGCCAAAGTTGGCCAGCCGCCGACATGTCCGACGACTATAGGGTCGTCCCCACGACCCCGGGTCTAGGTTGGCCCGCCGTCAACATGTCCGACGACTATAGGGTCGTCCCCACCACCCCGGGTCTAGGTTGGCCAGTCACCGACATGTCCGACGACTATAGGGTCGTCCCCAAGACCACGGGCCAAAGTTGCCCTGCCGCCGACATGTCCGACGACTATAGGGTCGTCCCCACGACCCGGGCCAAAGTTGACCTGCCGCCGACATGTCCGACGACTATAGGGTCGTCCCCACGACCCCGGGACTAGGTTGGCCTGCCGCCGACATGTCCAACGACTATAGGGTCGTCCCCACGAACCCGGGACTAGGTTGGCCAGTCACCGACATGTCCGACGACTATAGGGTCGTCCCCACGACCCCGGGACTAGGTTGGCCTGCCGCCGACATATCCGACGACTATCGGGTCGTCCCCACGAACCCGGGACTAGGTTGGCCAGTCACCGACATGTCCGACGACTATAGGGTCGTCCCCAAGACCACGGGCCAAAGTTGCCCTGCCGCCGACATGTCCGACGACTATAGGGTCGTCCCCACGACCCCGGGTCTAGGTTGGCCCGCCGTCGACATGTCCGACGACTATAGGGTCGTCCCCACGACCACGGGCCAAAGTTGCACTGCCGCCGACATGTCCGACGACTATAGGGTCGTCCCCACGACCCCGGGACTAGGTTGGCCCGCCGCCGACATGTCCGACGACTATAGGGTCGTCCCCACGCCCCGGGCCAAAGTTGGCCAGCCGCCGACATGTCCGACGACTATAGGGTCGTCCCCACGACCCCGGGACAAGATTGGCCCACCACCGTCATGTCCGACGACTATACGGTCGTCCCCACGACCCCGGGACTAGGTTGGCCTGCCGCCGACAGGTCCGACGACTATAGGGTCGTCCCCACGACCGGGCCAAAGTTGGCCAGCCGCCGACATGTCCGACGACTATAGGGTCGTCCCCACGACCCCGGGTCTAGGTTGGCCCGCCGTCAACATGTCCGACGACTATAGGGTCGTCCCTACCACCCCGGGTCTAGGTTGGCCAGTCACCGACATGTCCGACGACTATAGGGTCGTCCCCAAGACCACGGGCCAAAGTTGCCCTGCCGCCGACATTTCCGACGACTATACTGTCGTCCCCACGACCCCGGGACTAGGTTGGCCCGCCGCCGACATGTCCGACGACTATAGGGTCGTCCCCACGCCCCGGGCCAAAGTTGGCCAGCCGCCGACATGTCCGACGACTATAGGGTCGTCCCCACGACCCCGGGACAAGATTGGCCCACCACCGTCATGTCCGACGACTATACGGTCGTCCCCACGACCCCGGGACTAGGTTGGCCTGCCGCCGACAGGTCCGACGACTATAGGGTCGTCCCCACGACCGGGCCAAAGTTGGCCAGCCGCCGACATGTCCGACGACTATACGGTCGTCCCCACGACCCCGGGACTAGGTTGGCCTGCCGCCGACAGGTCCGACGACTATAGGGTCGTCCCCACCACCCCGGGTCTAGGTTGGCCAGCCGCCGACATGTCCGACGACTATAGGGTCGTCCCCACCACCCCGGGTCTAGTTTGGCCAGCCGCCGACATGTCCGACGACTATAGGGTCGTCCCCACGACCACTGGCCAAAGTTGCCCAGCCGCCGACATGTCCGACGACTATAGGGTCGTCCCCACGACCACGGGCCAAAGTTGCCCTGCCGCCGACATGTCCGACGACTATAGGGTCGTCCCCACGACCCCGGGACTAGGTTGGCCCGCAGCCGACATGTCCGACGACTATAGGGTCGTCCCCACGCCCCGGGCCAAAGTTGGCCAGCCGCCGACATGTCCGACGACTATAGGGTCGTCCCCACGATCCCGGGACAAGATTGGCCCGCCACCGTCATGTCCGACGACTATAGGGTCGTCCCCACGACACCGGGACTAGGTTGGCCTGCCGCCGACATGTCCGACGACTATAGGGTCGTCCCCACGAACCCGGGACTAGGTTGGCCAGTCACCGACATGTCCGACGACAATAGGGTCGTCCCCACGACCCGGGCCAAAGTTGACTTGCCGCCGACATGTCCGACGACTCTAGGGTCGTCCCCACGACCCCGGGACTAGGTTGGCCTGCCGCCGACATGTCCGACGACTATAGGGTCGTCCCCACGAACCCGGGACTAGGTTGGCCAGTCACCGACATGTCCGACGACTATAGGGTCGTCCCCAAGACCACGGGCCAAAGTTGCCCAGCCGCCGACATGTCCGACGACTATAGGGTCGTCCCCACGACCCCGGGACTAGGTTGGCCCGCCGCCGACTTGTCCGACGACTATAGGGTCGTCCCCACGACCCGGGCCAAAGTTGGCCAGCCGCCGACATGTCCGACGACTTTAGGGTCGTCCCCACGACCCCGGGACTAGGTTGGCCTGCCGCCGACATGTCCGACGACTATACGGTCGTCCCCACGAACCCGGGACTAGGTTGGCCATTCACCGACATGTCCGACGACTATAGGGTCGTCCCCACGACCACGGGCCAAAGTTGCACTGCCGCCGACATGTCCGACGACTATAGGGTCGTCCCCACGACCCCGGGTCTAGGTTCGCCCGCCGCCGACATGTCCGACGACTATAGGGTCGTCCCCACGCCCCGGGCCAAAGTTGGCCAGCCGCCGACATGTCCGACGACTATAGGGTCGTCCCCACGACCCCGGGACAAGATTGGCCCACCACCGTCATGTCCGACGACTATACGGTCGTCCCCACGACCCCGGGACTAGGTTGGCCTGCCGCCGACAGGTCCGACGACTATAGGGTCGTCCCCACGACCGGGCCAAAGTTGGCCAGCCGCCGACATGTCCGACGACTATAGGGTCGTCCCCACGACCCCGGGTCTAGGTTGGCCCGCCGTCAACATGTCCGACGACTATAGGGTCGTCCCCACCACCCCGGGTCTAGGTTGGCCAGTCACCGACATGTCCGACGACTATAGGGTCGTCCCCAAGACCACGGGCCAAAGTTGCCCTGCCGCCGACATGTCCGACGACTATAGGGTCGTCCCCACGACCCGGGCCAAAGTTCACCTGCCGCCGACATGTCCGACGACTATAGGGTCGTCCCCACGACCCCGGGACTAGGTTGGCCTGCCGCCGACATGTCCAACGACTATAGGGTCGTCCCCACGAACCCGGGACTAGGTTGGCCAGTCACCGACATGTCCGACGACTATAGGGTCGTCCCCACGACCCCGGGACTAGGTTGGCCTGCCGCCGACATATCCGACGACTATCGGGTCGTCCCCACGAACCCGGGACTAGGTTGGCCAGTCACCGACATGTCCGACGACTATAGGGTCGTCCCCAAGACCACGGGCCAAAGTTGCCCTGCCGCCGACATGTCCGACGACTATAGGGTCGTCCCCACGACCCCGGGTCTAGGTTGGCCCGCCGTCGACATGTCCGACGACTATAGGGTCGTCCCCACGACCACGGGCCAAAGTTGCACTGCCGCCGACATGTCCGACGACTATAGGGTCGTCCCCACGAACCCGGGACTAGGTTGGCCAGTCACCGACATGTCCGACGACTATAGGGTCGTCCCCAAGACCACGGGCCAAAGTTGCCCTGCCGCCGACATGTCCGACGACTATAGGGTCGTCCCCACGACCCCGGGTCTAGGTTGGCCCGCCGTCGACATGTCCGACGACTATAGGGTCGTCCCCACCACCCCGGGTCTAGGTTGGCCAGTCACCGACATGTCCGACGACTATAGGGTCGTCCCCAAGACCACGGGCCAAAGTTGCCCTGCCGCCGACATGTCCGACGACTATAGGGTCGTCCCTACCACCACTGGCCAAAGTTGCCCAGCCGCCGACATGTCCGACGACTATAGGGTCGTCCCCACGACCACGGGCCAAAGTTGGCCAGCCGCCGACATGTCCGACGACTTTAGGGTCGTCCCCACGACCCCGGGACTAGGTTGGCCTGCCGCCGACATGTCCGACGACTATAGGGTCGTCCCCACGAACCCGGGACTAGGTTGGCCAGTCACCGACATGTTCGACGACTATAGGGTCGTCCCCACGCCCGGGCCAAAGTTGGCCAGCCGCCGACATGTCCAACGACTATAGGGTCGTCCCCACGACCCCGGGACTAGATTGGCCCGCCACCGTCATGTCCGACGACTATACGGTCGTCCCCACGACCCCGGGACTAGGTTGGCCCGCCGACGACGTGTCCTACGACTATGGGGTCGTCTCCACGACCACGAGGCTAGGTTGGCCAGCCGCCGACATGTCCGACGACTATAGGGTCGTCCCCACCACCCCGGGTCTAGGTTGGCCAGCCGCCGACATGTCCGACGACTATAGGGTCGTCCCCACGACCACGGGTCAAAGTTGCAATGCCGCCGACATGTCCGACGACTATAGGGTCGTCCCCACGACCACGGGCCAAAGTTGCCCTGCCGCCGACATGTCCGACGACTATAGGGTCGTCCCCACGACCACTGGCCAAAGTTGCCCAGCCGCCGACATGTCCGACGACTATAGGGTCGTCCCCACGACCACGGGCCAAAGTTGCCCTGCCGCCGACATGTCCGACGACTATAGGGTCGTCCCCACGACCCCGGGACTAGGTTGGCCCGCCGCCGACATGTCCGACGACTATAGGGTCGTCCCCACGCCCCGGGCCAAAGTTGGCCAGCCGCCGACATGTCCGACGACTATAGGGTCGTCCCCACGACCCCGGGACAAGATTGGCCCGCCACCGTCATGTCCGACGACTATAGGGTCGTCCCCACGACCCCGGGACTAGGTTGGCCTGCCGCCGACATGTCCGACGACTATAGGGTCGTCCCCACGAACCCGGGATTAGGTTGGCCAGTCACCGACATGTCCGACGACTATAGGGTCGTCCCCACGACCCGGGCCAAAGTTGACCTGCCGCCGACATGTCCGACGACTATAGGGTCGTCCCCACGACCCCGGGTCTAGGTTGGCCTGCCGCCGACATGTCCGACGACTATAGGGTCGTCCCCACGAACCCGGGACTAGGTTGGCCAGTCACCGACATGTCCGACGACTATAGGGTCGTCCCCAAGACCACGGGCCAAAGTTGCCCAGCCGCCGACATGTCCGACGACTATAGGGTCGTCCCCACGACCCCGGTACTAGGTTGGCCCGCCGCCGACTTGTCCGACGACTATAGGGTCGCCCCACGACCCGGGCCAAAGTTGGCCAGACGCCGACATGTCCGACGACTTTAGGGTCGTCCCCACGACCCCGGGACTAGGTTGGCCTGCCGCCGACATGTCCGACGACTATACGGTCGTCCCCACGAACCCGGGACTAGGTTGGCCATTCACCGACATGTCCGACGACTATAGGGTCGTCCCCACGACCACGGGCCAAAGTTGCACTGCCGCCGACATGTCCGACGACTATAGGGTCGTCCCCACGACCCCGGGACTAGGTTCGCCCGCCGCCGACATGTCCGACGACTATAGGGTCGTCCCCACGCCCCGGGCCAAAGTTGGCCAGCCGCCGACATGTCCGACGACTGTAGGGTCGTCCCCACGACCCCGGGACAAGATTGGCCCACCACCGTCATGTCCGACGACTATACGGTCGTCCCCACGACCCCGGGACTAGGTTGGCCTGCCGCCGACAGGTCCGACGACTATAGGGTCGTCCCCACGACCGGGCCAAAGTTGGCCAGCCGCCGACATGTCCGACGACTATAGGGTCGTCCCCACGACCCCGGGTCTAGGTTGGCCCGCCGTCAACATGTCCGACGACTATAGGGTCGTCCCCACCACCCCGGGTCTAGGTTGGCCAGTCACCGACATGTCCGACGACTATAGGGTCGTCCCCAAGACCACGGGCCAAAGTTGCCCTGCCGCCGACATGTCCGACGACTATAGGGTCGTCCCCACGACCCGGGCCAAAGTTCACCTGCCGCCGACATGTCCGACGACTATAGGGTCGTCCCCACGACCCCGGGACTAGGTTGGCCTGCCGCCGACATGTCCAACGACTATAGGGTCGTCCCCACGAACCCGGGACTAGGTTGGCCAGTCACCGACATGTCCGACGACTATAGGGTCGTCCCCACGACCCCGGGACTAGGTTGGCCTGCCGCCGACATATCCGACGACTATCGGGTCGTCCCCACGAACCCGGGACTAGGTTGGCCAGTCACCGACATGTCCGACGACTATAGGGTCGTCCCCAAGACCACGGGCCAAAGTTGCCCTGCCGCCGACATGTCCGACGACTATAGGGTCGTCCCCACGACCCCGGGTCTAGGTTGGCCCGCCGTCGACATGTCCGACGACTATAGGGTCGTCCCCACGACCACGGGCCAAAGTTGCACTGCCGCCGACATGTCCGACGACTATAGGGTCGTCCCCACGACCCCGGGACTAGGTTGGCCCGCCGCCGACATGTCCGACGACTACAGGGTCGTCCCCACGCCCCGGGCCAAAGTTGGCCAGCCGCCGACATGTCCGACGACTATAGGGTCGTCCCCACGACCCCGGGACAAGATTGGCCCACCACCGTCATGTCCGACGACTATACGGTCGTCCCCACGACCCCGGGACTAGGTTGGCCTGCCGCCGACAGGTCCGACGACTATAGGGTCGTCCCCACGACCGGGCCAAAGTTGGCCAGCCGCCGACATGTCCGACGACTATAGGGTCGTCCCCACGACCCCGGGTCTAGGTTGGCCCGCCGTCAACATGTCCGACGACTATAGGGTCGTCCCCACCACCCCGGGTCTAGGTTGGCCAGTCACCGACATGTCCGACGACTATAGGGTCGTCCCCAAGACCACGGGCCAAAGTTGCCCTGCCGCCGACATGTCCGACGACTATACGGTCGTCCCCACGACCCCGGGACTAGGTTGGCCTGCCGCCGACGGGTCCGACGACTATAGGGTCGTCCCCACGACCGGGCCAAAGTTGGCCAGACGCCGACATGTCCGACGACTATACGGTCGTCCCCACGACCCCGGGACTAGGTTGGCCTGCCGCCGACAGGTCCGACGACTATAGGGTCGTCCCCACCACCCCGGGTCTAGGTTGGCCAGCCGCCGACATGTCCGACGACTATAGGGTCGTCCCCACCACCCCGGGTCTAGTTTGGCCAGCCGCCGACATGTCCGACGACTATAGGGTCGTCCCCACGACCACTGGCCAAAGTTGCCCAGCCGCCGACATGTCCGACGACTATAGGGTCGTCCCCACGACCGGGCCAAAGTTGGCCAGCCGTCGACATGTCCGACGACTATAGGGTCGTCCCCACGACCCCGGGTCTAGGTTGGCCCGCCGCCGACATGTCCGACGACTATAGGGTCGTCCCCACGCCCCGGGCCAAAGTTGGCCAGCCGCCGACATGTCCGACGACTATAGGGTCGTCCCCACGATCCCGGGACAAGATTGGCCCGCCACCGTCATGTCCGACGACTATAGGGTCGTCCCCACGACACCGGGACTAGGTTGGCCCGCCGCCAACATGTCCGACGACTATAGGGTCGTCCCCACGCCCCGGGCCAAAGTTGGCCAGCCGCCGACATGTCCGACGACTATAGGGTCGTCCCCACGACCCCGGGTCTAGGTTGGCCCGCCGCCAACATGTCCGACGACTATAGGGTCGTCCCTACCACCCCGGGTCTAGGTTGGCCAGTCACCGACATGTCCGACGACTATAGGGTCGTCCCCAAGACCACGGGCCAAAGTTGCCCTGCCGCCGACATGTCCGACGACTATACGGTCGTCCCCACGACCCCGGGACTAGGTTGGCCTGCCGCCGACGGGTCCGACGACTATAGGGTCGTCCCCACGACCGGGCCAAAGTTGGCCAGCCGCCGACATGTCCGACGACTATACGGTCGTCCCCACGACCCCGGGACTAGGTTGGCCTGCCGCCGACAGGTCCGACGACTATAGGGTCGTCCCCACCACCCCGGGTCTAGGTTGGCCAGCCGCCGACATGTCCGACGACTATAGGGTCGTCCCCACCACCCCGGGTCTAGTTTGGCCAGCCGCCGACATGTCCGACGACTATAGGGTCGTCCCCACGACCACTGGCCAAAGTTGCCCAGCCGCCGACATGTCCGACGACTATAGGGTCGTCCCCACGACCACGGGCCAAAGTTGCCCTGCCGCCGACATGTCCGACGACTATAGGGTCGTCCCCACGACCCCGGGACTAGGTTGGCCCGCCGCCGACATGTCCGACGACTATAGGGTCGTCCCCACGCCCCGGGCCAAAGTTGGCCAGCCGCCGACATGTCCGACGACTATAGGGTCGTCCCCACGATCCCGGGACAAGATTGGCCCGCCACCGTCATGTCCGACGACTATAGGGTCGTCCCCACGACACCGGGACTAGGTTGGCCTGCCGCCGACATGTCCGACGACTATAGGGTCGTCCCCACGAACCCGGGACTAGGTTGGCCAGTCACCGACATGTCCGACGACAATAGGGTCGTCCCCACGACCCGGGCCAAAGTTGACTTGCCGCCGACATGTCCGACGACTATAGGGTCGTCCCCACGACCCCGGGACTAGGTTGGCCTGCCGCCGACATGTCCGACGACTATAGGGTCGTCCCCACGAACCCGGGACTAGGTTGGCCAGTCACCGACATGTCCGACGACTATAGGGTCGTCCCCAAGACCACGGGCCAAAGTTGCCCAGCCGCCGACATGTCCGACGACTATAGGGTCGTCCCCACGACCCCGGGACTAGGTTGGCCCGCCGCCGACTTGTCCGACGACTATAGGGTCGTCCCCACGACCCGGGCCAAAGTTGGCCAGCCGCCGACATGTCCGACGACTTTAGGGTCGTCCCCACGACCCCGGGACTAGGTTGGCCTGCCGCCGACATGTCCGACGACTATACGGTCGTCCCCACGAACCCGGGACTAGGTTGGCCAGTCACCGACATGTCCGACGACTATAGGGTCGTCCCCAAGACCACGGGCCAAAGTTGCCCTGCCGCCGACATGTCCGACGACTATAGGGTCGTCCCCACGACCCCGGGTCTAGGTTGGCCCGCCGTCGACATGTCCGACGACTATAGGGTCGTCCCCACGCCCCGGGCCAAAGTTGGCAAGCCGCCGACATGTCCGACGGCTATAGGGTCGTCCCCACGACCCCGGGACTAGATTGGCCCGCCACCGTCATGTCCGACGACTATACGGTCGTCCCCACGACCCCGGGACTAGGTTGGCCCGCCGACGACGTGTCCTACGACTATGGGGTCGTCCCCACGACCACGAGACTAGGTTGGCCAGCCGCCGACATGTCCGACGACTATAGGGTCGTCCCCACCACCCCGGGTCTAGGTTGGCCAGCCGCCGACATGTCCGACGACTCTAGAGTCGTCCCCACGACCACGGGCCAAAGTTGCCCTGCCGCCGACATGTCCGACGACTATAGGGTCGTCCCCACGACCCCGGGACTGGATTGGCCCGCCACCGTCATGTCCGACGACTATACGGTCGTCCCCACGACCCCGGGACTAGGTTGGCCCGCCGACGACGTGTCCTACGACTATGGGGTCGTCCCCACGACCACGAGACTAGGTTGGCCAGCCGCCGACATGTCCGACGACTATAGGGTCGTCCCCACCACCCCGGGTCTAGGTTGGCCAGCCGCCGACATGTCCGACGACTCTAGGGTCGTCCCCACGGCCACGGGCCAAAGTTGCCCTGCCGCCGACATGTCCGACGACTATAGGGTCGTCCCCACGACCGCGGGCCAAAGTTGCCCTGCCGCCGACATGTCCGACGACTATAGGGTCGTCCCCACGACCCCGGGACTAGGTTGGCCTGCCGCCGACATGTCCAACGACTATAGGGTCGTCCCCACGAACCCGGGACTAGGTTGGCCAGTCACCGACATGTCCGACGACTATAGGGTCGTCCCCACGACCCCGGGACTAGGTTGGCCTGCCGCCGACATATCCGACGACTATAGGGTCGTCCCCACGAACCCGGGACTAGGTTGGCCAGTCACCGACATGTCCGACGACTATAGGGTCGTCCCCAAGACCACGGGCCAAAGTTGCCCTGCCGCCGACATGTCCGACGACTATAGGGTCGTCCCCAAGACCCCGGGTCTAGGTTGGCCCGCCGTCGACATGTCCGACGACTATAGGGTCGTCCCCACCACCCCGGGTCTAGGTTGGCCAGTCACCGACATGTCCGACGACTATAGGGTCGTCCCCAAGACCACGGGCCAAAGTTGCCCTGCCGCCGACATGTCCGACGACTATAGGGTCGTCCCCACCACCACTGGCCAAAGTTGCCCAGCCGCCGACATGTCCGACGACTATAGGGTCGTCCCCACGACCACGGGCCAAAGTTGGCCAGCCGCCGACATGTCCGACGACTTTAGGGTCGTCCCCACGACCCCGGGACTAGGTTGGCCTGCCGCCGACATGTCCGACGACTATAGGGTCGTCCCCACGAACCCGGGACTAGGTTGGCCAGTCACCGACATGTTCGACGACTATAGGGTCGTCCCCACGACACCGGGACTAGGTTGGCCCGCCGCCAACATGTCCGACGACTATAGGGTCGTCCCCACGCCCCGGGCCAAAGTTGGCCTGCCGCCGACATATCCGACGACTATCGGGTCGTCCCCACGAACCCGGGACTAGGTTGGCCAGTCACCGACATGTCCGACGACTATAGGGTCGTCCCCAAGACCACGGGCCAAAGTTGCCCTGCCGCCGACATGTCCGACGACTATAGGGTCGTCCCCACGACCCCGGGTCTAGGTTGGCCCGCCGTCGACATGTCCGACGACTATAGGGTCGTCCCCACGACCACGGGCCAAAGTTGCACTGCCGCCGACATGTCCGACGACTATAGGGTCGTCCCCACGACCCCGGGACTAGGTTGGCCCGCCGCCGACATGTCCGACGACTATAGGGTCGTCCCCACGCCCCGGGTCTAGGTTGGCCCGCCGTCAACATGTCCGACGACTATAGGGTCGTCCCCACCACCCCGGGTCTAGGTTGGCCAGTCACCGACATGTCCGACGACTATAGGGTCGTCCCCAAGACCACGGGCCAAAGTTGCCCTGCCGCCGACATGTCCGACGACTATACGGTCGTCCCCACGACCCCGGGACTAGGTTGGCCTGCCGCCGACGGGTCCGACGACTATAGGGTCGTCCCCACGACCGGGCCAAAGTTGGCCAGACGCCGACATGTCCGACGACTATACGGTCGTCCCCACGACCCCGGGACTAGGTTGGCCTGCCGCCGACAGGTCCGACGACTATAGGGTCGTCCCCACCACCCCGGGTCTAGGTTGGCCAGCCGCCGACATGTCCGACGACTATAGGGTCGTCCCCACCACCCCGGGTCTAGTTTGGCCAGCCGCCGACATGTCCGACGACTATAGGGTCGTCCCCACGACCACTGGCCAAAGTTGCCCAGCCGCCGACATGTCCGACGACTATAGGGTCGTCCCCACGACCGGGCCAAAGTTGGCCAGCCGTCGACATGTCCGACGACTATAGGGTCGTCCCCACGACCCCGGGTCTAGGTTGGCCCGCCGCCGACATGTCCGACGACTATAGGGTCGTCCCCACGCCCCGGGCCAAAGTTGGCCAGCCGCCGACATGTCCGACGACTATAGGGTCGTCCCCACGATCCCGGGACAAGATTGGCCCGCCACCGTCATGTCCGACGACTATAGGGTCGTCCCCACGACACCGGGACTAGGTTGGCCCGCCGCCAACATGTCCGACGACTATAGGGTCGTCCCCACGCCCCGGGCCAAAGTTGGCCAGCCGCCGACATGTCCGACGACTATAGGGTCGTCCCCACGACCCCGGGTCTAGGTTGGCCCGCCGTCAACATGTCCGACGACTATAGGGTCGTCCCTACCACCCCGGGTCTAGGTTGGCCAGTCACCGACATGTCCGACGACTATAGGGTCGTCCCCAAGACCACGGGCCAAAGTTGCCCTGCCGCCGACATGTCCGACGACTATACGGTCGTCCCCACGACCCCGGGACTAGGTTGGCCTGCCGCCGACGGGTCCGACGACTATAGGGTCGTCCCCACGACCGGGCCAAAGTTGGCCAGCCGCCGACATGTCCGACGACTATACGGTCGTCCCCACGACCCCGGGACTAGGTTGGCCTGCCGCCGACAGGTCCGACGACTATAGGGTCGTCCCCACCACCCCGGGTCTAGGTTGGCCAGCCGCCGACATGTCCGACGACTATAGGGTCGTCCCCACCACCCCGGGTCTAGTTTGGCCAGCCGCCGACATGTCCGACGACTATAGGGTCGTCCCCACGACCACTGGCCAAAGTTGCCCAGCCGCCGACATGTCCGACGACTATAGGGTCGTCCCCACGACCACGGGCCAAAGTTGCCCTGCCGCCGACATGTCCGACGACTATAGGGTCGTCCCCACGACCCCGGGACTAGGTTGGCCCGCCGCCGACATGTCCGACGACTATAGGGTCGTCCCCACGCCCCGGGCCAAAGTTGGCCAGCCGCCGACATGTCCGACGACTATAGGGTCGTCCCCACGATCCCGGGACAAGATTGGCCCGCCACCGTCATGTCCGACGACTATAGGGTCGTCCCCACGACACCGGGACTAGGTTGGCCTGCCGCCGACATGTCCGACGACTATAGGGTCGTCCCCACGAACCCGGGACTAGGTTGGCCAGTCACCGACATGTCCGACGACAATAGGGTCGTCCCCACGACCCGGGCCAAAGTTGACTTGCCGCCGACATGTCCGACGACTATAGGGTCGTCCCCACGACCCCGGGACTAGGTTGGCCTGCCGCCGACATGTCCGACGACTATAGGGTCGTCCCCACGAACCCGGGACTAGGTTGGCCAGTCACCGACATGTCCGACGACTATAGGGTCGTCCCCAAGACCACGGGCCAAAGTTGCCCAGCCGCCGACATGTCCGACGACTATAGGGTCGTCCCCACGACCACGGGCCAAAGTTGCCCTGCCGCCGACATGTCCGACGACTATAGGGTCGTCCCCACGACCCCGGGACTAGGTTGGCCCGCCGCCGACATGTCCGACGACTATAGGGTCGTCCCCACGACCGGGCCAAAGTTGGCCAGACGCCGACATGTCCGACGACTATACGGTCGTCCCCACGACCCCGGGACTAGGTTGGCCTGCCGCCGACAGGTCCGACGACTATAGGGTCGTCCCCACGCCCCGGGCCAAAGTTGGCCAGCCGCCGACATGTCCGACGACTATAGGGTCGTCCCCACGATCCCGGGACAAGATTGGCCCGCCACCGTCATGTCCGACGACTATAGGGTCGTCCCCACGACACCGGGACTAGGTTGGCCCGCCGCCAACATGTCCGACGACTATAGGGTCGTCCCCACGCCCCGGGCCAAAGTTGGCCAGCCGCCGACATGTCCGACGACTATAGGGTCGTCCCCACGACCCCGGGTCTAGGTTGGCCCGCCGCCAACATGTCCGACGACTATAGGGTCGTCCCTACCACCCCGGGTCTAGGTTGGCCAGTCACCGACATGTCCGACGACTATAGGGTCGTCCCCAAGACCACGGGCCAAAGTTGCCCTGCCGCCGACATGTCCGACGACTATACGGTCGTCCCCACGACCCCGGGACTAGGTTGGCCTGCCGCCGACGGGTCCGACGACTATAGGGTCGTCCCCACGACCGGGCCAAAGTTGGCCAGCCGCCGACATGTCCGACGACTATACGGTCGTCCCCACGACCCCGGGACTAGGTTGGCCTGCCGCCGACAGGTCCGACGACTATAGGGTCGTCCCCACCACCCCGGGTCTAGGTTGGCCAGCCGCCGACATGTCCGACGACTATAGGGTCGTCCCCACCACCCCGGGTCTAGTTTGGCCAGCCGCCGACATGTCCGACGACTATAGGGTCGTCCCCACGACCACTGGCCAAAGTTGCCCAGCCGCCGACATGTCCGACGACTATAGGGTCGTCCCCACGACCACGGGCCAAAGTTGCCCTGCCGCCGACATGTCCGACGACTATAGGGTCGTCCCCACGACCCCGGGACTAGGTTGGCCCGCCGCCGACATGTCCGACGACTATAGGGTCGTCCCCACGCCCCGGGCCAAAGTTGGCCAGCCGCCGACATGTCCGACGACTATAGGGTCGTCCCCACGATCCCGGGACAAGATTGGCCCGCCACCGTCATGTCCGACGACTATAGGGTCGTCCCCACGACACCGGGACTAGGTTGGCCTGCCGCCGACATGTCCGACGACTATAGGGTCGTCCCCACGAACCCGGGACTAGGTTGGCCAGTCACCGACATGTCCGACGACAATAGGGTCGTCCCCACGACCCGGGCCAAAGTTGACTTGCCGCCGACATGTCCGACGACTATAGGGTCGTCCCCACGACCCCGGGACTAGGTTGGCCTGCCGCCGACATGTCCGACGACTATAGGGTCGTCCCCACGAACCCGGGACTAGGTTGGCCAGTCACCGACATGTCCGACGACTATAGGGTCGTCCCCAAGACCACGGGCCAAAGTTGCCCAGCCGCCGACATGTCCGACGACTATAGGGTCGTCCCCACGACCCCGGGACTAGGTTGGCCCGCCGCCGACTTGTCCGACGACTATAGGGTCGTCCCCACGACCCGGGCCAAAGTTGGCCAGCCGCCGACATGTCCGACGACTTTAGGGTCGTCCCCACGACCCCGGGACTAGGTTGGCCTGCCGCCGACATGTCCGACGACTATACGGTCGTCCCCACGAACCCGGGACTAGGTTGGCCAGTCACCGACATGTCCGACGACTATAGGGTCGTCCCCAAGACCACGGGCCAAAGTTGCCCTGCCGCCGACATGTCCGACGACTATAGGGTCGTCCCCACGACCCCGGGTCTAGGTTGGCCCGCCGTCGACATGTCCGACGACTATAGGGTCGTCCCCACGCCCCGGGCCAAAGTTGGCAAGCCGCCGACATGTCCGACGGCTATAGGGTCGTCCCCACGACCCCGGGACTAGATTGGCCCGCCACCGTCATGTCCGACGACTATACGGTCGTCCCCACGACCCCGGGACTAGGTTGGCCCGCCGACGACGTGTCCTACGACTATGGGGTCGTCCCCACGACCACGAGACTAGGTTGGCCAGCCGCCGACATGTCCGACGACTATAGGGTCGTCCCCACCACCCCGGGTCTAGGTTGGCCAGCCGCCGACATGTCCGACGACTCTAGAGTCGTCCCCACGACCACGGGCCAAAGTTGCCCTGCCGCCGACATGTCCGACGACTATAGGGTCGTCCCCACGACCCCGGGACTGGATTGGCCCGCCACCGTCATGTCCGACGACTATACGGTCGTCCCCACGACCCCGGGACTAGGTTGGCCCGCCGACGACGTGTCCTACGACTATGGGGTCGTCCCCACGACCACGAGACTAGGTTGGCCAGCCGCCGACATGTCCGACGACTATAGGGTCGTCCCCACCACCCCGGGTCTAGGTTGGCCAGCCGCCGACATGTCCGACGACTCTAGGGTCGTCCCCACGGCCACGGGCCAAAGTTGCCCTGCCGCCGACATGTCCGACGACTATAGGGTCGTCCCCACGACCGCGGGCCAAAGTTGCCCTGCCGCCGACATGTCCGACGACTATAGGGTCGTCCCCACGACCCCGGGACTAGGTTGGCCTGCCGCCGACATGTCCAACGACTATAGGGTCGTCCCCACGAACCCGGGACTAGGTTGGCCAGTCACCGACATGTCCGACGACTATAGGGTCGTCCCCACGACCCCGGGACTAGGTTGGCCTGCCGCCGACATATCCGACGACTATAGGGTCGTCCCCACGAACCCGGGACTAGGTTGGCCAGTCACCGACATGTCCGACGACTATAGGGTCGTCCCCAAGACCACGGGCCAAAGTTGCCCTGCCGCCGACATGTCCGACGACTATAGGGTCGTCCCCAAGACCCCGGGTCTAGGTTGGCCCGCCGTCGACATGTCCGACGACTATAGGGTCGTCCCCACCACCCCGGGTCTAGGTTGGCCAGTCACCGACATGTCCGACGACTATAGGGTCGTCCCCAAGACCACGGGCCAAAGTTGCCCTGCCGCCGACATGTCCGACGACTATAGGGTCGTCCCCACCACCACTGGCCAAAGTTGCCCAGCCGCCGACATGTCCGACGACTATAGGGTCGTCCCCACGACCACGGGCCAAAGTTGGCCAGCCGCCGACATGTCCGACGACTTTAGGGTCGTCCCCACGACCCCGGGACTAGGTTGGCCTGCCGCCGACATGTCCGACGACTATAGGGTCGTCCCCACGAACCCGGGACTAGGTTGGCCAGTCACCGACATGTTCGACGACTATAGGGTCGTCCCCACGACACCGGGACTAGGTTGGCCCGCCGCCAACATGTCCGACGACTATAGGGTCGTCCCCACGCCCCGGGCCAAAGTTGGCCTGCCGCCGACATATCCGACGACTATCGGGTCGTCCCCACGAACCCGGGACTAGGTTGGCCAGTCACCGACATGTCCGACGACTATAGGGTCGTCCCCAAGACCACGGGCCAAAGTTGCCCTGCCGCCGACATGTCCGACGACTATAGGGTCGTCCCCACGACCCCGGGTCTAGGTTGGCCCGCCGTCGACATGTCCGACGACTATAGGGTCGTCCCCACGACCACGGGCCAAAGTTGCACTGCCGCCGACATGTCCGACGACTATAGGGTCGTCCCCACGACCCCGGGACTAGGTTGGCCAGTCACCGACATGTCCGACGACTATAGGGTCGTCCCCACGACCCCGGGACTAGGTTGGCCTGCCGCCGACATATCCGACGACTATAGGGTCGTCCCCACGAACCCGGGACTAGGTTGGCCAGTCACCGACATGTCCGACGACTATAGGGTCGTCCCCAAGACCACGGGCCAAAGTTGCCCTGCCGCCGACATGTCCGACGACTATAGGGTCGTCCCCAAGACCACGGGCCAAAGTTGCACTGCCGCCGACATGTCCGACGACTTTAGGGTCGTCCCCACGACCCCGGGACTAGGTTGGCCTGCCGCCGACATGTCCGACGACTATAGGGTCGTCCCCACGAACCCGGGACTAGGTTGGCCAGTCACCGACATGTTCGACGACTATAGGGTCGTCCCCAAGACCACGGGCCAAAGTTGCCCAGCCGCCGACATGTCCGACGACTATAGGGTCGTCCCCACGCCCGGGCCAAAGTTGGCCAGCCGCCGACATGTCCAACGACTATAGGGTCGTCCCCACGACCCCGGGACTAGATTGGCCCGCCACCGTCATGTCCGACGACTATACGGTCGTCCCCACGACCCCGGGACTAGGTTGGCCCGCCGACGACGTGTCCTACGACTATGGGGTCGTCTCCACGACCACGAGGCTAGGTTGGCCAGCCGCCGACATGTCCGACGACTATAGGGTCGTCCCCACCACCCCGGGTCTAGGTTGGCCAGCCGCCGACATGTCCGACGACTATAGGGTCGTCCCCACGACCACGGGTCAAAGTTGCAATGCCGCCGACATGTCCGACGACTATAGGGTCGTCCCCACGACCACGGGCCAAAGTTATCCTGCCGCCGACATGTCCGACGACTATAGGGTCGTCCCCACGACCACTGGCCAAAGTTGCCCAGCCGCCGACATGTCCGACGACTATAGGGTCGTCCCCACGACCACGGGCCAAAGTTGCCCTGCCGCCGACATGTCCGACGACTATAGGGTCGTCCCCACGACCCCGGGACTAGGTTGGCCCGCCGCCGACATGTCCGACGACTATAGGGTCGTCCCCACGCCCCGGGCCAAAGTTGGCCAGCCGCCGACATGTCCGACGACTATAGGGTCGTCCCCACGACCCCGGGACAAGATTGGCCCGCCACCGTCATGTCCGACGACTATAGGGTCGTCCCCACGACCCCGGGACTAGGTTGGCCTGCCGCCGACATGTCCGACGACTATAGGGTCGTCCCCACGAACCCGGGATTAGGTTGGCCAGTCACCGACATGTCCGACGACTATAGGGTCGTCCCCACGACCCGGGCCAAAGTTGACCTGCCGCCGACATGTCCGACGACTATAGGGTCGTCCCCACGACCCCGGGTCTAGGTTGGCCTGCCGCCGACATGTCCGACGACTATAGGGTCGTCCCCACGAACCCGGGACTAGGTTGGCCAGTCACCGACATGTCCGACGACTATAGGGTCGTCCCCAAGACCACGGGCCAAAGTTGCCCAGCCGCCGACATGTCCGACGACTATAGGGTCGTCCCCACGACCCCGGTACTAGGTTGGCCCGCCGCCGACTTGTCCGACGACTATAGGGTCGCCCCACGACCCGGGCCAAAGTTGGCCAGCCGCCGACATGTCCGACGACTTTAGGGTCGTCCCCACGACCCCGGGACTAGGTTGGCCTGCCGCCGACATGTCCGACGACTATACGGTCGTCCCCACGAACCCGGGACTAGGTTGGCCATTCACCGACATGTCCGACGACTATAGGGTCGTCCCCACGACCACGGGCCAAAGTTGCACTGCCGCCGACATGTCCGACGACTATAGGGTCGTCCCCACGACCCCGGGACTGGGTTCGCCCGCCGCCGACATGTCCGACGACTATAGGGTCGTCCCCACGCCCCGGGCCAAAGTTGGCCAGCCGCCGACATGTCCGACGACTATAGGGTCGTCCCCACGACCCCGGGACAAGATTGGCCCACCACCGTCATGTCCGACGACTATACGGTCGTCCCCACGACCCCGGGACTAGGTTGGCCTGCCGCCGACAGGTCCGACGACTATAGGGTCGTCCCCACGACCGGGCCAAAGTTGGCCAGCCGCCGACATGTCCGACGACTATAGGGTCGTCCCCACGACCCCGGGTCTAGGTTGGCCCGCCGTCAACATGTCCGACGACTATAGGGTCGTCCCCACCACCCCGGGTCTAGGTTGGCCTGCCGCCGACATGTCCAACGACTATAGGGTCGTCCCCACGAACCCGGGACTAGGTTGGCCAGTCACCGACATGTCCGACGACTATAGGGTCGTCCCCACGACCCCGGGACTAGGTTGGCCTGCCGCCGACATATCCGACGACTATAGGGTCGTCCCCACGAACCCGGGACTAGGTTGGCCAGTCACCGACATGTCCGACGACTATAGGGTCGTCCCCAAGACCACGGGCCAAAGTTGCCCTGCCGCCGACATGTCCGACGACTCTAGAGTCGTCCCCACGACCACGGGCCAAAGTTGCCCTGCCGCCGACATGTCCGACGACTATAGGGTCGTCCCCACGACCCCGGGACTGGATTGGCCCGCCACCGTCATGTCCGACGACTATACGGTCGTCCCCACGACCCCGGGACTAGGTTGGCCCGCCGACGACGTGTCCTACGACTATGGGGTCGTCCCCACGACCACGAGACTAGGTTGGCCAGCCGCCGACATGTCCGACGACTATAGGGTCGTCCCCACCACCCCGGGTCTAGGTTGGCCAGCCGCCGACATGTCCGACGACTCTAGGGTCGTCCCCACGGCCACGGGCCAAAGTTGCCCTGCCGCCGACATGTCCGACGACTATAGGGTCGTCCCCACGACCGCGGGCCAAAGTTGCCCTGCCGCCGACATGTCCGACGACTATAGGGTCGTCCCCACGACCCCGGGACTAGGTTGGCCTGCCGCCGACATGTCCAACGACTATAGGGTCGTCCCCACGAACCCGGGACTAGGTTGGCCAGTCACCGACATGTCCGACGACTATAGGGTCGTCCCCACGACCCCGGGACTAGGTTGGCCTGCCGCCGACATATCCGACGACTATAGGGTCGTCCCCACGAACCCGGGACTAGGTTGGCCAGTCACCGACATGTCCGACGACTATAGGGTCGTCCCCAAGACCACGGGCCAAAGTTGCCCTGCCGCCGACATGTCCGACGACTATAGGGTCGTCCCCACGACCCCGGGTCTAGGTTGGCCCGCCGTCGACATGTCCGACGACTATAGGGTCGTCCCCACCACCCCGGGTCTAGGTTGGCCAGTCACCGACATGTCCGACGACTATAGGGTCGTCCCCAAGACCACGGGCCAAAGTTGCCCTGCCGCCGACATGTCCGACGACTATAGGGTCGTCCCCACCACCACTGGCCAAAGTTGCCCAGCCGCCGACATGTCCGACGACTATAGGGTCGTCCCCACGACCACGGGCCAAAGTTGGCCAGCCGCCGACATGTCCGACGACTTTAGGGTCGTCCCCACGACCCCGGGACTAGGTTGGCCTGCCGCCGACATGTCCGACGACTATAGGGTCGTCCCCACGAACCCGGGACTAGGTTGGCCAGTCACCGACATGTTCGACGACTATAGGGTCGTCCCCAAGACCACGGGCCAAAGTTGCCCAGCCGCCGACATGTCCGACGACTATAGGGTCGTCCCCACGCCCGGGCCAAAGTTGGCCAGCCGCCGACATGTCCAACGACTATAGGGTCGTCCCCACGACCCCGGGACTAGATTGGCCCGCCACCGTCATGTCCGACGACTATACGGTCGTCCCCACGACCCCGGGACTAGGTTGGCCCGCCGACGACGTGTCCTACGACTATGGGGTCGTCTCCACGACCACGAGGCTAGGTTGGCCAGCCGCCGACATGTCCGACGACTATAGGGTCGTCCCCACCACCCCGGGTCTAGGTTGGCCAGCCGCCGACATGTCCGACGACTATAGGGTCGTCCCCACGACCACGGGTCAAAGTTGCAATGCCGCCGACATGTCCGACGACTATAGGGTCGTCCCCACGACCACGGGCCAAAGTTATCCTGCCGCCGACATGTCCGACGACTATAGGGTCGTCCCCACGACCACTGGCCAAAGTTGCCCAGCCGCCGACATGTCCGACGACTATAGGGTCGTCCCCACGACCACGGGCCAAAGTTGCCCTGCCGCCGACATGTCCGACGACTATAGGGTCGTCCCCACGACCCCGGGACTAGGTTGGCCCGCCGCCGACATGTCCGACGACTATAGGGTCGTCCCCACGCCCCGGGCCAAAGTTGGCCAGCCGCCGACATGTCCGACGACTATAGGGTCGTCCCCACGACCCCGGGACAAGATTGGCCCGCCACCGTCATGTCCGACGACTATAGGGTCGTCCCCACGACCCCGGGACTAGGTTGGCCTGCCGCCGACATGTCCGACGACTATAGGGTCGTCCCCACGAACCCGGGATTAGGTTGGCCAGTCACCGACATGTCCGACGACTATAGGGTCGTCCCCACGACCCGGGCCAAAGTTGACCTGCCGCCGACATGTCCGACGACTATAGGGTCGTCCCCACGACCCCGGGTCTAGGTTGGCCTGCCGCCGACATGTCCGACGACTATAGGGTCGTCCCCACGAACCCGGGACTAGGTTGGCCAGTCACCGACATGTCCGACGACTATAGGGTCGTCCCCAAGACCACGGGCCAAAGTTGCCCAGCCGCCGACATGTCCGACGACTATAGGGTCGTCCCCACGACCCCGGTACTAGGTTGGCCCGCCGCCGACTTGTCCGACGACTATAGGGTCGCCCCACGACCCGGGCCAAAGTTGGCCAGCCGCCGACATGTCCGACGACTTTAGGGTCGTCCCCACGACCCCGGGACTAGGTTGGCCTGCCGCCGACATGTCCGACGACTATACGGTCGTCCCCACGAACCCGGGACTAGGTTGGCCATTCACCGACATGTCCGACGACTATAGGGTCGTCCCCACGACCACGGGCCAAAGTTGCACTGCCGCCGACATGTCCGACGACTATAGGGTCGTCCCCACGACCCCGGGACTGGGTTCGCCCGCCGCCGACATGTCCGGCGACTATAGGGTCGTCCCCACGCCCCGGGCCAAAGTTGGCCAGCCGCCGACATGTCCGACGACTATAGGGTCGTCCCCACGACCCCGGGACAAGATTGGCCCACCACCGTCATGTCCGACGACTATACGGTCGTCCCCACGACCCCGGGACTAGGTTGGCCTGCCGCCGACAGGTCCGACGACTATAGGGTCGTCCCCACGACCGGGCCAAAGTTGGCCAGCCGCCGACATGTCCGACGACTATAGGGTCGTCCCCACGACCCCGGGTCTAGGTTGGCCCGCCGTCAACATGTCCGACGACTATAGGGTCGTCCCCACCACCCCGGGTCTAGGTTGGCCAGTCACCGACATGTCCGACGACTATAGGGTCGTCCCCAAGACCACGGGCCAAAGTTGCCCTGCCGCCGACATGTCCGACGACTATAGGGTCGTCCCCACGACCCGGGCCAAAGTTGACCTGCCGCCGACATGTCCGACGACTATAGGGTCGTCCCCACGACCCCGGGACTAGGTTGGCCTGCCGCCGACATGTCCAACGACTATAGGGTCGTCCCCACGAACCCGGGACTAGGTTGGCCAGTCACCGACATGTCCGACGACTATAGGGTCGTCCCCACGACCCCGGGACTAGGTTGGCCTGCCGCCGACATATCCGACGACTATCGGGTCGTCCCCACGAACCCGGGACTAGGTTGGCCAGTCACCGACATGTCCGACGACTATAGGGTCGTCCCCAAGACCACGGGCCAAAGTTGCCCTGCCGCCGACATGTCCGACGACTATAGGGTCGTCCCCACGACCCCGGGTCTAGGTTGGCCCGCCGTCGACATGTCCGACGACTATAGGGTCGTCCCCACGACCACGGGCCAAAGTTGCACTGCCGCCGACATGTCCGACGACTATAGGGTCGTCCCCACGACCCCGGGACTAGGTGGGCCCGCCGCCGACATGTCCGACGACTATAGGGTCGTCCCCACGCCCCGGGCCAAAGTTGGCCAGCCGCCGACATGTCCGACGACTATAGGGTCGTCCCCACGACCCCGGGACAAGATTGGCCCACCACCGTCATGTCCGACGACTATACGGTCGTCCCCACGACCCCGGGACTAGGTTGGCCTGCCGCCGACAGGTCCGACGACTATAGGGTCGTCCCCACGACCGGGCCAAAGTTGGCCAGCCGCCGACATGTCCGACGACTATAGGGTCGTCCCCACGACCCCGGGTCTAGGTTGGCCCGCCGTCAACATGTCCGACGACTATAGGGTCGTCCCCACCACCCCGGGTCTAGGTTGGCCAGTCACCGACATGTCCGACGACTATAGGGTCGTCCCCACGACCGGGCCAAAGTTGGCCAGCCGCCGACATGTCCGACGACTATACGGTCGTCCCCACGACCCCGGGACTAGGTTGGCCTGCCGCCGACAGGTCCGACGACTATAGGGTCGTCCCCACCACCCCGGGTCTAGGTTGGCCAGCCGCCGATATGTCCGACGACTATAGGGTCGTCCCCACCACCCCGGGTCTAGTTTGGCCAGCCGCCGACATGTCCGACGACTATAGGGTCGTCCCCACGACCACTGGCCAAAGTTGCCCAGCCGCCGACATGTCCGACGACTATAGGGTCGTCCCCACGACCACGGGCCAAAGTTGCCCTGCCGCCGACATGTCCGACGACTATAGGGTCGTCCCCACGACCCCGGGACTAGGTTGGCCCGCCGCCGACATGTCCGACGACTATAGGGTCGTCCCCACGCCCCGGGCCAAAGTTGGCCAGCCGCCGACATGTCCGACGACTATAGGGTCGTCCCCACGATCCCGGGACAAGATTGGCCCGCCACCGTCATGTCCGACGACTATAGGGTCGTCCCCACGACACCGGGACTAGGTTGGCCTGCCGCCGACATGTCCGACGACTATAGGGTCGTCCCCACGAACCCGGGACTAGGTTGGCCAGTCACCGACATGTCCGACGACAATAGGGTCGTCCCCACGACCCGGGCCAAAGTTGACTTGCCGCCGACATGTCCGACGACTATAGGGTCGTCCCCACGACCCCGGGACTAGGTTGGCCTGCCGCCGACATGTCCGACGACTATAGGGTCGTCCCCACGAACCCGGGACTAGGTTGGCCAGTCACCGACATGTCCGACGACTATAGGGTCGTCCCCAAGACCACGGGCCAAAGTTGCCCAGCCGCCGACATGTCCGACGACTATAGGGTCGTCCCCACGACCCCGGGACTAGGTTGGCCCGCCGCCGACTTGTCCGACGACTATAGGGTCGTCCCCACGACCCGGGCCAAAGTTGGCCAGCCGCCGACATGTCCGACGACTTTAGGGTCGTCCCCACGACCCCGGGACTAGGTTGGCCTGCCGCCGACATGTCCGACGACTATACGGTCGTCCCCACGAACCCGGGACTAGGTTGGCCAGTCACCGACATGTCCGACGACTATAGGGTCGTCCCCAAGACCACGGGCCAAAGTTGCCCTGCCGCCGACATGTCCGACGACTATAGGGTCGTCCCCACGACCCCGGGTCTAGGTTGGCCCGCCGTCGACATGTCCGACGACTATAGGGTCGTCCCCACGCCCCGGGCCAAAGTTGGCAAGCCGCCGACATGTCCGACGGCTATAGGGTCGTCCCCACGACCCCGGGACTAGATTGGCCCGCCACCGTCATGTCCGACGACTATACGGTCGTCCCCACGACCCCGGGACTAGGTTGGCCCGCCGACGACGTGTCCTACGACTATGGGGTCGTCCCCACGACCACGAGACTAGGTTGGCCAGCCGCCGACATGTCCGACGACTATAGGGTCGTCCCCACCACCCCGGGTCTAGGTTGGCCAGCCGCCGACATGTCCGACGACTCTAGAGTCGTCCCCACGACCACGGGCCAAAGTTGCCCTGCCGCCGACATGTCCGACGACTATAGGGTCGTCCCCACGACCCCGGGACTGGATTGGCCCGCCACCGTCATGTCCGACGACTATACGGTCGTCCCCACGACCCCGGGACTAGGTTGGCCCGCCGACGACGTGTCCTACGACTATGGGGTCGTCCCCACGACCACGAGACTAGGTTGGCCAGCCGCCGACATGTCCGACGACTATAGGGTCGTCCCCACCACCCCGGGTCTAGGTTGGCCAGCCGCCGACATGTCCGACGACTCTAGGGTCGTCCCCACGGCCACGGGCCAAAGTTGCCCTGCCGCCGACATGTCCGACGACTATAGGGTCGTCCCCACGACCGCGGGCCAAAGTTGCCCTGCCGCCGACATGTCCGACGACTATAGGGTCGTCCCCACGACCCCGGGACTAGGTTGGCCTGCCGCCGACATGTCCAACGACTATAGGGTCGTCCCCACGAACCCGGGACTAGGTTGGCCAGTCACCGACATGTCCGACGACTATAGGGTCGTCCCCACGACCCCGGGACTAGGTTGGCCTGCCGCCGACATATCCGACGACTATAGGGTCGTCCCCACGAACCCGGGACTAGGTTGGCCAGTCACCGACATGTCCGACGACTATAGGGTCGTCCCCAAGACCACGGGCCAAAGTTGCCCTGCCGCCGACATGTCCGACGACTATAGGGTCGTCCCCACGACCCCGGGTCTAGGTTGGCCCGCCGTCGACATGTCCGACGACTATAGGGTCGTCCCCACCACCCCGGGTCTAGGTTGGCCAGTCACCGACATGTCCGACGACTATAGGGTCGTCCCCAAGACCACGGGCCAAAGTTGCCCTGCCGCCGACATGTCCGACGACTATAGGGTCGTCCCCACCACCACTGGCCAAAGTTGCCCAGCCGCCGACATGTCCGACGACTATAGGGTCGTCCCCACGACCACGGGCCAAAGTTGGCCAGCCGCCGACATGTCCGACGACTTTAGGGTCGTCCCCACGACCCCGGGACTAGGTTGGCCTGCCGCCGACATGTCCGACGACTATAGGGTCGTCCCCACGAACCCGGGACTAGGTTGGCCAGTCACCGACATGTTCGACGACTATAGGGTCGTCCCCAAGACCACGGGCCAAAGTTGCCCAGCCGCCGACATGTCCGACGACTATAGGGTCGTCCCCACGCCCGGGCCAAAGTTGGCCAGCCGCCGACATGTCCAACGACTATAGGGTCGTCCCCACGACCCCGGGACTAGATTGGCCCGCCACCGTCATGTCCGACGACTATACGGTCGTCCCCACGACCCCGGGACTAGGTTGGCCCGCCGACGACGTGTCCTACGACTATGGGGTCGTCTCCACGACCACGAGGCTAGGTTGGCCAGCCGCCGACATGTCCGATGACTATAGGGTCGTCCCCACCACCCCGGGTCTAGGTTGGCCAGCCGCCGACATGTCCGACGACTATAGGGTCGTCCCCACGACCACGGGTCAAAGTTGCAATGCCGCCGACATGTCCGACGACTATAGGGTCGTCCCCACGACCACGGGCCAAAGTTATCCTGCCGCCGACATGTCCGACGACTATAGGGTCGTCCCCACGACCACTGGCCAAAGTTGCCCAGCCGCCGACATGTCCGACGACTATAGGGTCGTCCCCACGACCACGGGCCAAAGTTGCCCTGCCGCCGACATGTCCGACGACTATAGGGTCGTCCCCACGACCCCGGGACTAGGTTGGCCCGCCGCCGACATGTCCGACGACTATAGGGTCGTCCCCACGCCCCGGGCCAAAGTTGGCCAGCCGCCGACATGTCCGACGACTATAGGGTCGTCCCCACGACCCCGGGACAAGATTGGCCCGCCACCGTCATGTCCGACGACTATAGGGTCGTCCCCACGACCCCGGGACTAGGTTGGCCTGCCGCCGACATGTCCGACGACTATAGGGTCGTCCCCACGAACCCGGGATTAGGTTGGCCAGTCACCGACATGTCCGACGACTATAGGGTCGTCCCCACGACCCGGGCCAAAGTTGACCTGCCGCCGACATGTCCGACGACTATAGGGTCGTCCCCACGACCCCGGGTCTAGGTTGGCCTGCCGCCGACATGTCCGACGACTATAGGGTCGTCCCCACGAACCCGGGACTAGGTTGGCCAGTCACCGACATGTCCGACGACTATAGGGTCGTCCCCAAGACCACGGGCCAAAGTTGCCCAGCCGCCGACATGTCCGACGACTATAGGGTCGTCCCCACGACCCCGGTACTAGGTTGGCCCGCCGCCGACTTGTCCGACGACTATAGGGTCGCCCCACGACCCGGGCCAAAGTTGGCCAGCCGCCGACATGTCCGACGACTTTAGGGTCGTCCCCACGACCCCGGGACTAGGTTGGCCTGCCGCCGACATGTCCGACGACTATACGGTCGTCCCCACGAACCCGGGACTAGGTTGGCCATTCACCGACATGTCCGACGACTATAGGGTCGTCCCCACGACCACGGGCCAAAGTTGCACTGCCGCCGACATGTCCGACGACTATAGGGTCGTCCCCACGACCCCGGGACTGGGTTCGCCCGCCGCCGACATGTCCGACGACTATAGGGTCGTCCCCACGCCCCGGGCCAAAGTTGGCCAGCCGCCGACATGTCCGACGACTATAGGGTCGTCCCCACGACCCCGGGACAAGATTGGCCCACCACCGTCATGTCCGACGACTATACGGTCGTCCCCACGACCCCGGGACTAGGTTGGCCTGCCGCCGACAGGTCCGACGACTATAGGGTCGTCCCCACGACCGGGCCAAAGTTGGCCAGCCGCCGACATGTCCGACGACTATAGGGTCGTCCCCACGACCCCGGGTCTAGGTTGGCCCGCCGTCAACATGTCCGACGACTATAGGGTCGTCCCCACCACCCCGGGTCTAGGTTGGCCAGTCACCGACATGTCCGACGACTATAGGGTCGTCCCCAAGACCACGGGCCAAAGTTGCCCTGCCGCCGACATGTCCGACGACTATAGGGTCGTCCCCACGACCCGGGCCAAAGTTGACCTGCCGCCGACATGTCCGACGACTATAGGGTCGTCCCCACGACCCCGGGACTAGGTTGGCCTGCCGCCGACATGTCCAACGACTATAGGGTCGTCCCCACGAACCCGGGACTAGGTTGGCCAGTCACCGACATGTCCGACGACTATAGGGTCGTCCCCACGACCCCGGGACTAGGTTGGCCTGCCGCCGACATATCCGACGACTATCGGGTCGTCCCCACGAACCCGGGACTAGGTTGGCCAGTCACCGACATGTCCGACGACTATAGGGTCGTCCCCAAGACCACGGGCCAAAGTTGCCCTGCCGCCGACATGTCCGACGACTATAGGGTCGTCCCCACGACCCCGGGTCTAGGTTGGCCCGCCGTCGACATGTCCGACGACTATAGGGTCGTCCCCACGACCACGGGCCAAAGTTGCACTGCCGCCGACATGTCCGACGACTATAGGGTCGTCCCCACGACCCCGGGACTAGGTGGGCCCGCCGCCGACATGTCCGACGACTATAGGGTCGTCCCCACGCCCCGGGCCAAAGTTGGCCAGCCGCCGACATGTCCGACGACTATAGGGTCGTCCCCACGACCCCGGGACAAGATTGGCCCACCACCGTCATGTCCGACGACTATACGGTCGTCCCCACGACCCCGGGACTAGGTTGGCCTGCCGCCGACAGGTCCGACGACTATAGGGTCGTCCCCACGACCGGGCCAAAGTTGGCCAGCCGCCGACATGTCCGACGACTATAGGGTCGTCCCCACGACCCCGGGTCTAGGTTGGCCCGCCGTCAACATGTCCGACGACTATAGGGTCGTCCCCACCACCCCGGGTCTAGGTTGGCCAGTCACCGACATGTCCGACGACTATAGGGTCGTCCCCAAGACCACGGGCCAAAGTTGCCCTGCCGCCGACATGTCCGACGACTATACGGTCGTCCCCACGACCCCGGGACTAGGTTGGCCTGCCGCCGACGGGTCCGACGACTATAGGGTCGTCCCCACGACCGGGCCAAAGTTGGCCAGCCGCCGACATGTCCGACGACTATACGGTCGTCCCCACGACCCCGGGACTAGGTTGGCCTGCCGCCGACAGGTCCGACGACTATAGGGTCGTCCCCACCACCCCGGGTCTAGGTTGGCCAGCCGCCGACATGTCCGACGACTATAGGGTCGTCCCCACCACCCCGGGTCTAGTTTGGCCAGCCGCCGACATGTCCGACGACTATAGGGTCGTCCCCAAGACCACGGGCCAAAGTTGCCCTGCCGCCGACATGTCCGACGACTATAGGGTCGTCCCCACGACCCGGGCCAAAGTTGACCTGCCGCCGACATGTCCGACGACTATAGGGTCGTCCCCACGACCCCGGGACTAGGTTGGCCTGCCGCCGACATGTCCAACGACTATAGGGTCGTCCCCACGAACCCGGGACTAGGTTGGCCAGTCACCGACATGTCCGACGACTATAGGGTCGTCCCCACGACCCCGGGACTAGGTTGGCCTGCCGCCGACATATCCGACGACTATCGGGTCGTCCCCACGAACCCGGGACTAGGTTGGCCAGTCACCGACATGTCCGACGACTATAGGGTCGTCCCCAAGACCACGGGCCAAAGTTGCCCTGCCGCCGACATGTCCGACGACTATAGGGTCGTCCCCACGACCCCGGGTCTAGGTTGGCCCGCCGTCGACATGTCCGACGACTATAGGGTCGTCCCCACGACCACGGGCCAAAGTTGCACTGCCGCCGACATGTCCGACGACTATAGGGTCGTCCCCACGACACCGGGACTAGGTTGGCCTGCCGCCGACATGTCCGACGACTATAGGGTCGTCCCCACGAACCCGGGACTAGGTTGGCCAGTCACCGACATGTCCGACGACAATAGGGTCGTCCCCACGACCACGGGCCAAAGTTGCACTGCCGCCGACATGTCCGACGACTATAGGGTCGTCCCCACGACACCGGGACTAGGTTGGCCTGCCGCCGACATGTCCGACGACTATAGGGTCGTCCCCACGAACCCGGGACTAGGTTGGCCAGTCACCGACATGTCCGACGACTATAGGGTCGTCCCCACGACCCCGGGACTAGGTTGGCCTGCCGCCGACATATCCGACGACTATCGGGTCGTCCCCACGAACCCGGGACTAGGTTGGCCAGTCACCGACATGTCCGACGACTATAGGGTCGTCCCCAAGACCACGGGCCAAAGTTGCCCTGCCGCCGACATGTCCGACGACTATAGGGTCGTCCCCACGACCCCGGGACTAGGTTGGCCTGCCGCCGACATGTCCGACGACTATAGGGTCGTCCCCACGAACCCGGGACTAGGTTGGCCAGTCACCGACATGTCCGACGACTATAGGGTCGTCCCCAAGACCACGGGCCAAAGTTGCCCAGCCGCCGACATGTCCGACGACTATAGGGTCGTCCCCACGACCCCGGGTCTAGGTTGGCCCGCCGTCGACATGTCCGACGACTATAGGGTCGTCCCCACGACCACGGGCCAAAGTTGCACTGCCGCCGACATGTCCGACGACTATAGGGTCGTCCCCACGACCCCGGGACTAGGTTGGCCCGCCGCCGACATGTCCGACGACTATAGGGTCGTCCCCACGATCCCGGGACAAGATTGGCCCGCCACCGTCATGTCCGACGACTATAGGGTCGTCCCCACGACACCGGGACTAGGTTGGCCCGCCGCCAACATGTCCGAAGACTATAGGGTCGTCCCCACGCCCCGGGCCAAAGTTGGCCAGCCGCCGACATGTCCGACGACTATAGGGTCGTCCCCACGACCCCGGGACAAGATTGGCCCGCCACCGTCATGTCCGACGACTATAGAGTCGTCCCCACGACCACGGGACTAGGTTGGCCTGCCGCCGACATGTCCGACGACTATAGGGTCGTCCCCACGACCCGGGCCAAAGTTGTCCAGCCGCCGACATGTCCGACGACTATAGGGTCGTCCCCACGACCCGGGCCAAAGTTGGCCAGCCGCCGACATGTCCGACGACTTTAGGGTCGTCCCCACGACGCCGGGGCTAGGTTGGCCTGCCGCCGACATGTCCGACGACTATAGGGTCGTCCCCACGAACCCGGGACTAGGTTGGCCAGTCACCGACATGTTCGACGACTATAGGGTCGTCCCCAAGACCACGGGCCAAAGTTTCCCAGCCGCCGACATGTCCGACGACTATAGGGACGTCCCCACGACCCCGGGACTAGGTTGGCCCGCCGCCGACTTGTCCGACGACTATAGGGTCGTCCCCACGACCCGGGCCAAAGTTGTCCAGCCGCCGACATGTCCGACGACTTTAGGGTCGTCCCCACGACGCCGGGGCTAGGTTGGCCTGCCGCCGACATGTCCGACGACTATAGGGTCGTCCCCACGAACCCGGGACTAGGTTGGCCAGTCACCGACATGTTCGACGACTATAGGGTCGTCCCCAAGACCACGGGCCAAAGTTTCCCAGCCGCCGACATGTCCGACGACTATAGGGACGTCCCCACGACCCCGGGACTAGGTTGGCCCGCCGCCGACTTGTCCGACGACTATAGGGTCGTCCCCACGACCCGGGCCAAAGTTGCCCAGCCGCCGACATGTCCGACGACTATAGGGTCGTCCCCACGACCACGGGCCAAAGTTGCCCTGCCGCCGACATGTCCGACGACTATAGGGTCGTCCCCACGACCACTGGCCAAAGTTGCCCTGCCGCCGACATGTCCGACGACTATAGGGTCGTCCCCACGACCACGGGCCAAAGTTGCACTGCCGCCGACATGTCCGACGACTATAGGGTCGTCCCCACGACCCCGGGACTAGGTTGGCCCGCCGCCGACATGTCCGACGACTATAGGGTCGTCCCCACGCCCCGGGCCAAAGTTGGCCAGCCGCCGACATGTCCGACGACTATAGGGTCGTCCCCACGACCCCGGGACAAGATTGGCCCACCACCGTCATGTCCGACGACTATACGGTCGTCCCCACGACCCCGGGACTAGGTTGGCCTGCCGCCGACAGGTCCGACGACTATAGGGTCGTCCCCACGACCGGGCCAAAGTTGGCCAGCCGCCGACATGTCCGACGACTATAGGGTCGTCCCCACGACCCCGGGTCTAGGTTGGCCCGCCGTCAACATGTCCGACGACTATAGGGTCGTCCCCACCACCCCGGGTCTAGGTTGGCCAGTCACCGACATGTCCGACGACTATAGGGTCGTCCCCAAGACCACGGGCCAAAGTTGCCCTGCCGCCGACATGTCCGACGACTATAGGGTCGTCCCCACGACCCGGGCCAAAGTTGACCTGCCGCCGACATGTCCGACGACTATAGGGTCGTCCCCACGACCCCGGGACTAGGTTGGCCTGCCGCCGACATGTCCAACGACTGTAGGGTCGTCCCCACGAACCCGGGACTAGGTTGGCCAGTCACCGACATGTCCGACGACTATAGGGTCGTCCCCACGACCCCGGGACTAGGTTGGCCTGCCGCCGACATATCCGACGACTATCGGGTCGTCCCCACGAACCCGGGACTAGGTTGGCCAGTCACCGACATGTCCGACGACTATAGGGTCGTCCCCAAGACCACGGGCCAAAGTTGCCCTGCCGCCGACATGTCCGACGACTATAGGGTCGTCCCCACGACCCCGGGTCTAGGTTGGCCCGCCGTCGACATGTCCGACGACTATAGGGTCGTCCCCACGACCACGGGCCAAAGTTGCACTGCCGCCGACATGTCCGACGACTATAGGGTCGTCCCCACGACCCCGGGACTAGGTTGGCCCGCCGCCGACATGTCCGACGACTATAGGGTCGTCCCCACGCCCCGGGCCAAAGTTGGCCAGCCGCCGACATGTCCGACGACTATAGGGTCGTCCCCACGACCCCGGGACAAGATTGGCCCACCACCGTCATGTCCGACGACTATACGGTCGTCCCCACGACCCCGGGACTAGGTTGGCCTGCCGCCGACAGGTCCGACGACTATAGGGTCGTCCCCACGACCGGGCCAAAGTTGGCCAGCCGCCGACATGTCCGACGACTATAGGGTCGTCCCCACGACCCCGGGTCTAGGTTGGCCCGCCGTCAACATGTCCGACGACTATAGGGTCGTCCCTACCACCCCGGGTCTAGGTTGGCCAGTCACCGACATGTCCGACGACTATAGGGTCGTCCCCAAGACCACGGGCCAAAGTTGCCCTGCCGCCGACATGTCCGACGACTATACGGTCGTCCCCACGACCCCGGGACTAGGTTGGCCTGCCGCCGACGGGTCCGACGACTATAGGGTCGTCCCCACGACCGGGCCAAAGTTGGCCAGCCGCCGACATGTCCGACGACTATACGGTCGTCCCCACGACCCCGGGACTAGGTTGGCCTGCCGCCGACAGGTCCGACGACTATAGGGTCGTCCCCACCACCCCGGGTCTAGGTTGGCCAGCCGCCGACATGTCCGACGACTATAGGGTCGTCCCCACCACCCCGGGTCTAGTTTGGCCAGCCGCCGACATGTCCGACGACTATAGGGTCGTCCCCACGACCACTGGCCAAAGTTGCCCAGCCGCCGACATGTCCGACGACTATAGGGTCGTCCCCACGACCACGGGCCAAAGTTGCCCTGCCGCCGACATGCCCGACGACTATAGGGTCGTCCCCACGACCCCGGGACTAGGTTGGCCCGCCGCCGACATGTCCGACGACTATAGGGTCGTCCCCACGCCCCGGGCCAAAGTTGGCCAGCCGCCGACATGTCCGACGACTATAGGGTCGTCCCCACGATCCCGGGACAAGATTGGCCCGCCACCGTCATGTCCGACGACTATAGGGTCGTCCCCACGACACCGGGACTAGGTTGGCCTGCCGCCGACATGTCCGACGACTATAGGGTCGTCCCCACGAACCCGGGACTAGGTTGGCCAGTCACCGACATGTCCGACGACAATAGGGTCGTCCCCACGACCCGGGCCAAAGTTGACTTGCCGCCGACATGTCCGACGACTATAGGGTCGTCCCCACGACCCCGGGACTAGGTTGGCCTGCCGCCGACATGTCCGACGACTATAGGGTCGTCCCCACGAACCCGGGACTAGGTTGGCCAGTCACCGACATGTCCGACGACTATAGGGTCGTCCCCAAGACCACGGGCCAAAGTTGCCCAGCCGCCGACATGTCCGACGACTATAGGGTCGTCCCCACGACCCCGGGACTAGGTTGGCCCGCCGCCGACTTGTCCGACGACTATAGGGTCGTCCCCACGACCCGGGCCAAAGTTGGCCAGCCGCCGACATGTCCGACGACTTTAGGGTCGTCCCCACGACCCCGGGACTAGGTTGGCCTGCCGCCGACATGTCCGACGACTATACGGTCGTCCCCACGAACCCGGGACTAGGTTGGCCAGTCACCGACATGTCCGACGACTATAGGGTCGTCCCCAAGACCACGGGCCAAAGTTGCCCTGCCGCCGACATGTCCGACGACTATAGGGTCGTCCCCACGACCCCGGGTCTAGGTTGGCCCGCCGTCGACATGTCCGACGACTATAGGGTCGTCCCCACGCCCCGGGCCAAAGTTGGCAAGCCGCCGACATGTCCGACGGCTATAGGGTCGTCCCCACGACCCCGGGACTAGATTGGCCCGCCACCGTCATGTCCGACGACTATACGGTCGTCCCCACGACCCCGGGACTAGATTGGCCCGCCACCGTCATGTCCGACGACTATACGGTCGTCCCCACGACCACGAGACTAGGTTGGCCAGCCGCCGACATGTCCGACGACTATAGGGTCGTCCCCACCACCCCGGGTCTAGGTTGGCCAGCCGCCGACATGTCCGACGACTCTAGAGTCGTCCCCACGACCACGGGCCAAAGTTGCCCTGCCGCCGACATGTCCGACGACTATAGGGTCGTCCCCACGACCCCGGGACTGGATTGGCCCGCCACCGTCATGTCCGACGACTATACGGTCGTCCCCACGACCCCGGGACTAGGTTGGCCCGCCGACGACGTGTCCTACGACTATGGGGTCGTCCCCACGACCACGAGACTAGGTTGGCCAGCCGCCGACATGTCCGACGACTATAGGGTCGTCCCCACCACCCCGGGTCTAGGTTGGCCAGCCGCCGACATGTCCGACGACTCTAGGGTCGTCCCCACGGCCACGGGCCAAAGTTGCCCTGCCGCCGACATGTCCGACGACTATAGGGTCGTCCCCACGACCGCGGGCCAAAGTTGCCCTGCCGCCGACATGTCCGACGACTATAGGGTCGTCCCCACGACCCCGGGACTAGGTTGGCCTGCCGCCGACATGTCCAACGACTATAGGGTCGTCCCCACGAACCCGGGACTAGGTTGGCCAGTCACCGACATGTCCGACGACTATAGGGTCGTCCCCACGACCCCGGGACTAGGTTGGCCTGCCGCCGACATATCCGACGACTATAGGGTCGTCCCCACGAACCCGGGACTAGGTTGGCCAGTCACCGACATGTCCGACGACTATAGGGTCGTCCCCAAGACCACGGGCCAAAGTTGCCCTGCCGCCGACATGTCCGACGACTATAGGGTCGTCCCCACGACCCCGGGTCTAGGTTGGCCCGCCGTCGACATGTCCGACGACTATAGGGTCGTCCCCACCACCCCGGGTCTAGGTTGGCCAGTCACCGACATGTCCGACGACTATAGGGTCGTCCCCAAGACCACGGGCCAAAGTTGCCCTGCCGCCGACATGTCCGACGACTATAGGGTCGTCCCCACCACCACTGGCCAAAGTTGCCCAGCCGCCGACATGTCCGACGACTATAGGGTCGTCCCCACGACCACGGGCCAAAGTTGGCCAGCCGCCGACATGTCCGACGACTTTAGGGTCGTCCCCACGACCCCGGGACTAGGTTGGCCTGCCGCCGACATGTCCGACGACTATAGGGTCGTCCCCACGAACCCGGGACTAGGTTGGCCAGTCACCGACATGTTCGACGACTATAGGGTCGTCCCCAAGACCACGGGCCAAAGTTGCCCAGCCGCCGACATGTCCGACGACTATAGGGTCGTCCCCACGCCCGGGCCAAAGTTGGCCAGCCGCCGACATGTCCAACGACTATAGGGTCGTCCCCACGACCCCGGGACTAGATTGGCCCGCCACCGTCATGTCCGACGACTATACGGTCGTCCCCACGACCCCGGGACTAGGTTGGCCCGCCGACGACGTGTCCTACGACTATGGGGTCTTTTCCACGACCACGAGGCTAGGTTGGCCAGCCGCCGACATGTCCGACGACTATAGGGTCGTCCCCACCACCCCGGGTCTAGGTTGGCCAGCCGCCGACATGTCCGACGACTATAGGGTCGTCCCCACGACCACGGGTCAAAGTTGCAATGCCGCCGACATGTCCGACGACTATAGGGTCGTCCCCACGTCCACTGGCCAAAGTTGCCCAGCCGCCGACATGTCCGACGACTATAGGGTCGTCCCCACGACCACGGGCCAAAGTTGCCCTGCCGCCGACATGTCCGACGACTATAGGGTCGTCCCCACGACCCCGGGACTAGGTTGGCCCGCCGCCGACATGTCCGACGACTATAGGGTCGTCCCCACGCCCCGGGCCAAAGTTGGCCAGCCGCCGACATGTCCGACGACTATAGGGTCGTCCCCACGACCCCGGGACAAGATTGGCCCGCCACCGTCATGTCCGACGACTATAGGGTCGTCCCCACGACCCCGGGACTAGGTTGGCCTGCCGCCGACATGTCCGACGACTATAGGGTCGTCCCCACGAACCCGGGATTAGGTTGGCCAGTCACCGACATGTCCGACGACTATAGGGTCGTCCCCACGACCCGGGCCAAAGTTGACCTGCCGCCGACATGTCCGACGACTATAGGGTCGTCCCCACGACCCCGGGTCTAGGTTGGCCTGCCGCCGACATGTCCGACGACTATAGGGTCGTCCCCACGAACCCGGGACTAGGTTGGCCAGTCACCGACATGTCCGACGACTATAGGGTCGTCCCCAAGACCACGGGCCAAAGTTGCCCAGCCGCCGACATGTCCGACGACTATAGGGTCGTCCCCACGACCCCGGTACTAGGTTGGCCCGCCGCCGACTTGTCCGACGACTATAGGGTCGCCCCACGACCCGGGCCAAAGTTGGCCAGCCGCCGACATGTCCGACGACTTTAGGGTCGTCCCCACGACCCCGGGACTAGGTTGGCCTGCCGCCGACATGTCCGACGACTATACGGTCGTCCCCACGAACCCGGGACTAGGTTGGCCATTCACCGACATGTCCGACGACTATAGGGTCGTCCCCACGACCACGGGCCAAAGTTGCACTGCCGCCGACATGTCCGACGACTATAGGGTCGTCCCCACGACCCCGGGACTAGGTTCGCCCGCCGCCGACATGTCCGACGACTATAGGGTCGTCCCCACGCCCCGGGCCAAAGTTGGCCAGCCGCCGACATGTCCGACGACTATAGGGTCGTCCCCACGACCCCGGGACAAGATTGGCCCACCACCGTCATGTCCGACGACTATACGGTCGTCCCCACGACCCCGGGACTAGGTTGGCCTGCCGCCGACAGGTCCGACGACTATAGGGTCGTCCCCACGACCGGGCCAAAGTTGGCCAGCCGCCGACATGTCCGACGACTATAGGGTCGTCCCCACGACCCCGGGTCTAGGTTGGCCCGCCGTCAACATGTCCGACGACTATAGGGTCGTCCCCACCACCCCGGGTCTAGGTTGGCCAGTCACCGACATGTCCGACGACTATAGGGTCGTCCCCACGACCCGGGCCAAAGTTGACCTGCCGCCGACATGTCCGACGACTATAGGGTCGTCCCCACGACCCCGGGACTAGGTTGGCCTGCCGCCGACATGTCCAACGACTATAGGGTCGTCCCCACGAACCCGGGACTAGGTTGGCCAGTCACCGACATGTCCGACGACTATAGGGTCGTCCCCACGACCCCGGGACTAGGTTGGCCTGCCGCCGACATATCCGACGACTATAGGGTCGTCCCCACCACCCCGGGTCTAGGTTGGCCAGCCGCCGACATGTCCGACGACTCTAGAGTCGTCCCCACGACCACGGGCCAAAGTTGCCCTGCCGCCGACATGTCCGACGACTATAGGGTCGTCCCCACGACCCCGGGACTGGATTGGCCCGCCACCGTCATGTCCGACGACTATACGGTCGTCCCCACGACCCCGGGACTAGGTTGGCCCGCCGACGACGTGTCCTACGACTATGGGGTCGTCCCCACGACCACGAGACTAGGTTGGCCAGCCGCCGACATGTCCGACGACTATAGGGTCGTCCCCACCACCCCGGGTCTAGGTTGGCCAGCCGCCGACATGTCCGACGACTCTAGGGTCGTCCCCACGGCCACGGGCCAAAGTTGCCCTGCCGCCGACATGTCCAACGACTATAGGGTCGTCCCCACGAACCCGGGACTAGGTTGGCCAGTCACCGACATGTCCGACGACTATAGGGTCGTCCCCACGACCCCGGGACTAGGTTGGCCTGCCGCCGACATATCCGACGACTATAGGGTCGTCCCCACCACCCCGGGACTAGGTTGGCCATTCACCGACATGTCCGACGACTATAGGGTCGTCCCCACGACCACGGGCCAAAGTTGCACTGCCGCCGACATGTCCGACGACTATAGGGTCGTCCCCACGACCCCGGGACTAGGTTCGCCCGCCGCCGACATGTCCGACGACTATAGGGTCGTCCCCACGCCCCGGGCCAAAGTTGGCCAGCCGCCGACATGTCCGACGACTATAGGGTCGTCCCCACGACCCCGGGACAAGATTGGCCCACCACCGTCATGTCCGACGACTATACGGTCGTCCCCACGACCCCGGGACTAGGTTGGCCTGCCGCCGACAGGTCCGACGACTATAGGGTCGTCCCCACGACCGGGCCAAAGTTGGCCAGCCGCCGACATGTCCGACGACTATAGGGTCGTCCCCACGACCCCGGGACTGGATTGGCCCGCCACCGTCATGTCCGACGACTATACGGTCGTCCCCACGACCCCGGGACTAGGTTGGCCCGCCGACGACGTGTCCAACGACTATAGGGTCGTCCCCACGAACCCGGGACTAGGTTGGCCAGTCACCGACATGTCCGACGACTATAGGGTCGTCCCCACGACCCCGGGACTAGGTTGGCCTGCCGCCGACATATCCGACGACTATAGGGTCGTCCCCACGAACCCGGGACTAGGTTGGCCAGTCACCGACATGTCCGACGACTATAGGGTCGTCCCCAAGACCACGGGCCAAAGTTGCCCTGCCGCCGACATGTCCGACGACTATAGGGTCGTCCCCACGACCCCGGGTCTAGGTTGGCCCGCCGTCGACATGTCCGACGACTATAGGGTCGTCCCCACCACCCCGGGTCTAGGTTGGCCAGTCACCGACATGTCCGACGACTATAGGGTCGTCCCCAAGACCACGGGCCAAAGTTGCCCTGCCGCCGACATGTCCGACGACTATAGGGTCGTCCCCACCACCACTGGCCAAAGTTGCCCAGCCGCCGACATGTCCGACGACTATAGGGTCGTCCCCACGACCACGGGCCAAAGTTGGCCAGCCGCCGACATGTCCGACGACTTTAGGGTCGTCCCCACGACCCCGGGACTAGGTTGGCCTGCCGCCGACATGTCCGACGACTATAGGGTCGTCCCCACGAACCCGGGACTAGGTTGGCCAGTCACCGACATGTTCGACGACTATAGGGTCGTCCCCAAGACCACGGGCCAAAGTTGCCCAGCCGCCGACATGTCCGACGACTATAGGGTCGTCCCCACGCCCGGGCCAAAGTTGGCCAGCCGCCGACATGTCCAACGACTATAGGGTCGTCCCCACGACCCCGGGACTAGATTGGCCCGCCACCGTCATGTCCGACGACTATACGGTCGTCCCCACGACCCCGGGACTAGGTTGGCCCGCCGACGACGTGTCCTACGACTATGGGGTCTTTTCCACGACCACGAGGCTAGGTTGGCCAGCCGCCGACATGTCCGACGACTATAGGGTCGTCCCCACCACCCCGGGTCTAGGTTGGCCAGCCGCCGACATGTCCGACGACTATAGGGTCGTCCCCACGACCACGGGTCAAAGTTGCAATGCCGCCGACATGTCCGACGACTATAGGGTCGTCCCCACGTCCACTGGCCAAAGTTGCCCAGCCGCCGACATGTCCGACGACTATAGGGTCGTCCCCACGACCACGGGCCAAAGTTGCCCTGCCGCCGACATGTCCGACGACTATAGGGTCGTCCCCACGACCCCGGGACTAGGTTGGCCCGCCGCCGACATGTCCGACGACTATAGGGTCGTCCCCACGCCCCGGGCCAAAGTTGGCCAGCCGCCGACATGTCCGACGACTATAGGGTCGTCCCCACGACCCCGGGACAAGATTGGCCCGCCACCGTCATGTCCGACGACTATAGGGTCGTCCCCACGACCCCGGGACTAGGTTGGCCTGCCGCCGACATGTCCGACGACTATAGGGTCGTCCCCACGAACCCGGGATTAGGTTGGCCAGTCACCGACATGTCCGACGACTATAGGGTCGTCCCCACGACCCGGGCCAAAGTTGACCTGCCGCCGACATGTCCGACGACTATAGGGTCGTCCCCACGACCCCGGGTCTAGGTTGGCCTGCCGCCGACATGTCCGACGACTATAGGGTCGTCCCCACGAACCCGGGACTAGGTTGGCCAGTCACCGACATGTCCGACGACTATAGGGTCGTCCCCAAGACCACGGGCCAAAGTTGCCCAGCCGCCGACATGTCCGACGACTATAGGGTCGTCCCCACGACCCCGGTACTAGGTTGGCCCGCCGCCGACTTGTCCGACGACTATAGGGTCGCCCCACGACCCGGGCCAAAGTTGGCCAGCCGCCGACATGTCCGACGACTTTAGGGTCGTCCCCACGACCCCGGGACTAGGTTGGCCTGCCGCCGACATGTCCGACGACTATACGGTCGTCCCCACGAACCCGGGACTAGGTTGGCCATTCACCGACATGTCCGACGACTATAGGGTCGTCCCCACGACCACGGGCCAAAGTTGCACTGCCGCCGACATGTCCGACGACTATAGGGTCGTCCCCACGACCCCGGGACTAGGTTCGCCCGCCGCCGACATGTCCGACGACTATAGGGTCGTCCCCACGCCCCGGGCCAAAGTTGGCCAGCCGCCGACATGTCCGACGACTATAGGGTCGTCCCCACGACCCCGGGACAAGATTGGCCCACCACCGTCATGTCCGACGACTATACGGTCGTCCCCACGACCCCGGGACTAGGTTGGCCTGCCGCCGACAGGTCCGACGACTATAGGGTCGTCCCCACGACCGGGCCAAAGTTGGCCAGCCGCCGACATGTCCGACGACTATAGGGTCGTCCCCACGACCCCGGGTCTAGGTTGGCCCGCCGTCAACATGTCCGACGACTATAGGGTCGTCCCCACCACCCCGGGTCTAGGTTGGCCAGTCACCGACATGTCCGACGACTATAGGGTCGTCCCCACGACCCGGGCCAAAGTTGACCTGCCGCCGACATGTCCGACGACTATAGGGTCGTCCCCACGACCCCGGGACTAGGTTGGCCTGCCGCCGACATGTCCAACGACTATAGGGTCGTCCCCACGAACCCGGGACTAGGTTGGCCAGTCACCGACATGTCCGACGACTATAGGGTCGTCCCCACGACCCCGGGACTAGGTTGGCCTGCCGCCGACATATCCGACGACTATAGGGTCGTCCCCACCACCCCGGGTCTAGGTTGGCCAGCCGCCGACATGTCCGACGACTCTAGAGTCGTCCCCACGACCACGGGCCAAAGTTGCCCTGCCGCCGACATGTCCGACGACTATAGGGTCGTCCCCACGACCCCGGGACTGGATTGGCCCGCCACCGTCATGTCCGACGACTATACGGTCGTCCCCACGACCCCGGGACTAGGTTGGCCCGCCGACGACGTGTCCTACGACTATGGGGTCGTCCCCACGACCACGAGACTAGGTTGGCCAGCCGCCGACATGTCCGACGACTATAGGGTCGTCCCCACCACCCCGGGTCTAGGTTGGCCAGCCGCCGACATGTCCGACGACTCTAGGGTCGTCCCCACGGCCACGGGCCAAAGTTGCCCTGCCGCCGACATGTCCAACGACTATAGGGTCGTCCCCACGAACCCGGGACTAGGTTGGCCAGTCACCGACATGTCCGACGACTATAGGGTCGTCCCCACGACCCCGGGACTAGGTTGGCCTGCCGCCGACATATCCGACGACTATAGGGTCGTCCCCACCACCCCGGGACTAGGTTGGCCATTCACCGACATGTCCGACGACTATAGGGTCGTCCCCACGACCACGGGCCAAAGTTGCACTGCCGCCGACATGTCCGACGACTATAGGGTCGTCCCCACGACCCCGGGACTAGGTTCGCCCGCCGCCGACATGTCCGACGACTATAGGGTCGTCCCCACGCCCCGGGCCAAAGTTGGCCAGCCGCCGACATGTCCGACGACTATAGGGTCGTCCCCACGACCCCGGGACAAGATTGGCCCACCACCGTCATGTCCGACGACTATACGGTCGTCCCCACGACCCCGGGACTAGGTTGGCCTGCCGCCGACAGGTCCGACGACTATAGGGTCGTCCCCACGACCGGGCCAAAGTTGGCCAGCCGCCGACATGTCCGACGACTATAGGGTCGTCCCCACGACCCCGGGACTGGATTGGCCCGCCACCGTCATGTCCGACGACTATACGGTCGTCCCCACGACCCCGGGACTAGGTTGGCCCGCCGACGACGTGTCCAACGACTATAGGGTCGTCCCCACGAACCCGGGACTAGGTTGGCCAGTCACCGACATGTCCGACGACTATAGGGTCGTCCCCACGACCCCGGGACTAGGTTGGCCTGCCGCCGACATATCCGACGACTATAGGGTCGTCCCCACGAACCCGGGACTAGGTTGGCCAGTCACCGACATGTCCGACGACTATAGGGTCGTCCCCAAGACCACGGGCCAAAGTTGCCCTGCCGCCGACATGTCCGACGACTATAGGGTCGTCCCCACGACCCCGGGTCTAGGTTGGCCCGCCGTCGACATGTCCGACGACTATAGGGTCGTCCCCACCACCCCGGGTCTAGGTTGGCCAGTCACCGACATGTCCGACGACTATAGGGTCGTCCCCAAGACCACGGGCCAAAGTTGCCCTGCCGCCGACATGTCCGACGACTATAGGGTCGTCCCCACCACCACTGGCCAAAGTTGCCCAGCCGCCGACATGTCCGACGACTATAGGGTCGTCCCCACGACCACGGGCCAAAGTTGGCCAGCCGCCGACATGTCCGACGACTTTAGGGTCGTCCCCACGACCCCGGGACTAGGTTGGCCTGCCGCCGACATGTCCGACGACTATAGGGTCGTCCCCACGAACCCGGGA
Source organism: Andrena fulva (assembly GCA_946251845.1). Classification (NCBI taxonomy): domain Eukaryota; kingdom Metazoa; phylum Arthropoda; class Insecta; order Hymenoptera; family Andrenidae; genus Andrena; species Andrena fulva. The sequence continues at coordinate 434,684 of CAMITZ010000214.1, forward strand.
CTAGGTTGGCCAGTCACCGACATGTTCGACGACTATAGGGTCGTCCCCAAGACCACGGGCCAAAGTTGCCCAGCCGCCGACATGTCCGACGACTATAGGGTCGTCCCCACGCCCGGGCCAAAGTTGGCCAGCCGCCGACATGTCCAACGACTATAGGGTCGTCCCCACGACCCCGGGACTAGATTGGCCCGCCACCGTCATGTCCGACGACTATACGGTCGTCCCCACGACCCCGGGACTAGGTTGGCCCGCCGACGACGTGTCCTACGACTATGGGGTCGTCTCCACGACCACGAGGCTAGGTTGGCCAGCCGCCGACATGTCCGACGACTATAGGGTCGTCCCCACCACCCCGGGTCTAGGTTGGCCAGCCGCCGACATGTCCGACGACTATAGGGTCGTCCCCACGACCACGGGTCAAAGTTGCAATGCCGCCGACATGTCCGACGACTATAGGGTCGTCCCCACGACCACGGGCCAAAGTTGCCCTGCCGCCGACATGTCCGACGACTATAGGGTCGTCCCCACGACCACTGGCCAAAGTTGCCCAGCCGCCGACATGTCCGACGACTATAGGGTCGTCCCCACGACCACGGGCCAAAGTTGCCCTGCCGCCGACATGTCCGACGACTATAGGGTCGTCCCCACGACCCCGGGACTAGGTTGGCCCGCCGCCGACATGTCCGACGACTATAGGGTCGTCCCCACGCCCCGGGCCAAAGTTGGCCAGCCGCCGACATGTCCGACGACTATAGGGTCGTCCCCACGACCCCGGGACAAGATTGGCCCGCCACCGTCATGTCCGACGACTATAGGGTCGTCCCCACGACCCCGGGACTAGGTTGGCCTGCCGCCGACATGTCCGACGACTATAGGGTCGTCCCCACGAACCCGGGATTAGGTTGGCCAGTCACCGACATGTCCGACGACTATAGGGTCGTCCCCACGACCCGGGCCAAAGTTGACCTGCCGCCGACATGTCCGACGACTATAGGGTCGTCCCCACGACCCCGGGTCTAGGTTGGCCTGCCGCCGACATGTCCGACGACTATAGGGTCGTCCCCACGAACCCGGGACTAGGTTGGCCAGTCACCGACATGTCCGACGACTATAGGGTCGTCCCCAAGACCACGGGCCAAAGTTGCCCAGCCGCCGACATGTCCGACGACTATAGGGTCGTCCCCACGACCCCGGTACTAGGTTGGCCCGCCGCCGACTTGTCCGACGACTATAGGGTCGCCCCACGACCCGGGCCAAAGTTGGCCAGCCGCCGACATGTCCGACGACTTTAGGGTCGTCCCCACGACCCCGGGACTAGGTTGGCCTGCCGCCGACATGTCCGACGACTATACGGTCGTCCCCACGAACCCGGGACTAGGTTGGCCATTCACCGACATGTCCGACGACTATAGGGTCGTCCCCACGACCACGGGCCAAAGTTGCACTGCCGCCGACATGTCCGACGACTATAGGGTCGTCCCCACGACCCCGGGACTAGGTTCGCCCGCCGCCGACATGTCCGACGACTATAGGGTCGTCCCCACGCCCCGGGCCAAAGTTGGCCAGCCGCCGACATGTCCGACGACTATAGGGTCGTCCCCACGACCCCGGGACAAGATTGGCCCACCACCGTCATGTCCGACGACTATACGGTCGTCCCCACGACCCCGGGACTAGGTTGGCCTGCCGCCGACAGGTCCGACGACTATAGGGTCGTCCCCACGACCGGGCCAAAGTTGGCCAGCCGCCGACATGTCCGACGACTATAGGGTCGTCCCCACGACCCCGGGTCTAGGTTGGCCCGCCGTCAACATGTCCGACGACTATAGGGTCGTCCCCACCACCCCGGGTCTAGGTTGGCCAGTCACCGACATGTCCGACGACTATAGGGTCGTCCCCAAGACCACGGGCCAAAGTTGCCCTGCCGCCGACATGTCCGACGACTATAGGGTCGTCCCCACGACCCGGGCCAAAGTTGACCTGCCGCCGACATGTCCGACGACTATAGGGTCGTCCCCACGACCCCGGGACTAGGTTGGCCTGCCGCCGACATGTCCAACGACTATAGGGTCGTCCCCACGAACCCGGGACAAGGTTGGCCAGTCACCGACATGTCCGACGACTATAGGGTCGTCCCCACGACCCCGGGACTAGGTTGGCCTGCCGCCGACATATCCGACGACTATCGGGTCGTCCCCACGAACCCGGGACTAGGTTGGCCAGTCACCGACATGTCCGACGACTATAGGGTCGTCCCCAAGACCACGGGCCAAAGTTGCCCTGCCGCCGACATGTCCGACGACTATAGGGTCGTCCCCACGACCCCGGGTCTAGGTTGGCCCGCCGTCGACATGTCCGACGACTATAGGGTCGTCCCCACGACCACGGGCCAAAGTTGCACTGCCGCCGACATGTCCGACGACTATAGGGTCGTCCCCACGACCCCGGGACTAGGTTGGCCCGCCGCCGACATGTCCGACGACTATAGGGTCGTCCCCACGCCCCGGGCCAAAGTTGGCCAGCCGCCGACATGTCCGACGACTATAGGGTCGTCCCCACGACCCCGGGACAAGATTGGCCCACCACCGTCATGTCCGACGACTATACGGTCGTCCCCACGACCCCGGGACTAGGTTGGCCTGCCGCCGACAGGTCCGACGACTATAGGGTCGTCCCCACGACCGGGCCAAAGTTGGCCAGCCGCCGACATGTCCGACGACTATAGGGTCGTCCCCACGACCCCGGGTCTAGGTTGGCCCGCCGTCAACATGTCCGACGACTATAGGGTCGTCCCCACCACCCCGGGTCTAGGTTGGCCAGTCACCGACATGTCCGACGACTATAGGGTCGTCCCCAAGACCACGGGCCAAAGTTGCCCAGCCGCCGACATGTCCGACGACTATAGGGTCGTCCCCACGACCGGGCCAAAGTTGGCCAGCCGCCGACATGTCCGACGACTATAGGGTCGTCCCCACGACCCCGGGTCTAGGTTGGCCCGCCGCCGACATGTCCGACGACTATAGGGTCGTCCCCACGACCGGGCCAAAGTTGGCCAGCCGCCGACATGTCCGACGACTATACGGTCGTCCCCACGACCCCGGGACTAGGTTGGCCTGCCGCCGACGGGTCCGACGACTATAGGGTCGTCCCCACGACCGGGCCAAAGTTGGCCAGCCGCCGACATGTCCGACGACTATACGGTCGTCCCCACGACCCCGGGACTAGGTTGGCCTGCCGCCGACAGGTCCGACGACTATAGGGTCGTCCCCACCACCCCGGGTCTAGGTTGGCCAGCCGCCGACATGTCCGACGACTATAGGGTCGTCCCCACCACCCCGGGTCTAGTTTGGCCAGCCGCCGACATGTCCGACGACTATAGGGTCGTCCCCACGACCACTGGCCAAAGTTGCCCAGCCGCCGACATGTCCGACGACTATAGGGTCGTCCCCACGACCGGGCCAAAGTTGGCCAGCCGCCGACATGTCCGACGACTATAGGGTCGTCCCCACGACCCCGGGTCTAGGTTGGCCCGCCGCCGACATGTCCGACGACTATAGGGTCGTCCCCACGCCCCGGGCCAAAGTTGGCCAGCCGCCGACATGTCCGACGACTATAGGGTCGTCCCCACGATCCCGGGACAAGATTGGCCCGCCACCGTCATGTCCGCCGACTATAGGGTCGTCCCCACGACACCGGGACTAGGTTGGCCTGCCGCCGACATGTCCGACGACTATAGGGTCGTCCCCACGAACCCGGGACTAGGATGGCCAGTCACCGACATGTCCGACGACAATAGGGTCGTCCCCACGACCCGGGCCAAAGTTGACCTGCCGCCGACATGTCCGACGACTATAGGGTCGTCCCCACGACCCCGGGACTAGGTTGGCCTGCCGCCGACATGTCCGACGACTATAGGGTCGTCCCCACGAACCCGGGACTAGGTTGGCCAGTCACCGACATGTCCGACGACTATAGGGTCGTCCCCAAGACCACGGGCCAAAGTTGCCCAGCCGCCGACATGTCCGACGACTATAGGGTCGTCCCCACGACCCCGGGTCTAGGTTGGCCCGCCGTCGACATGTCCGACGACTATAGGGTCGTCCCCACGACCACGGGCCAAAGTTGCACTGCCGCCGACATGTCCGACGACTATAGGGTCGTCCCCACGACCCCGGGACTAGGTTGGCCCGCCGCCGACATGTCCGACGACTATAGGGTCGTCCCCACGCCCCGGGCCAAAGTTGGCCAGCCGCCGACATGTCCGACGACTATAGGGTCGTCCCCACGACCCCGGGACAAGATTGGCCCACCACCGTCATGTCCGACGACTATACGGTCGTCCCCACGACCCCGGGACTAGGTTGGCCTGCCGCCGACAGGTCCGACGACTATAGGGTCGTCCCCACGACCGGGCCAAAGTTGGCCAGCCGCCGACATGTCCGACGACTATAGGGTCGTCCCCACGACCCCGGGTCTAGGTTGGCCCGCCGTCAACATGTCCGACGACTATAGGGTCGTCCCCACCACCCCGGGTCTAGGTTGGCCAGTCACCGACATGTCCGACGACTATAGGGTCGTCCCCAAGACCACGGGCCAAAGTTGCCCTGCCGCCGACATGTCCGACGACTATACGGTCGTCCCCACGACCCCGGGACTAGGTTGGCCTGCCGCCGACGGGTCCGACGACTATAGGGTCGTCCCCACGACCGGGCCAAAGTTGGCCAGCCGCCGACATGTCCGACGACTATACGGTCGTCCCCACGACCCCGGGACTAGGTTGGCCTGCCGCCGACAGGTCCGACGACTATAGGGTCGTCCCCACCACCCCGGGTCTAGGTTGGCCAGCCGCCGACATGTCCGACGACTATAGGGTCGTCCCCACCACCCCGGGTCTTGTTTGGCCAGCCGCCGACATGTCCGACGACTATAGGGTCGTCCCCACGACCACTGGCCAAAGTTGCCCAGCCGCCGACATGTCCGACGACTATAGGGTCGTCCCCACGACCACGGGCCAAAGTTGCCCTGCCGCCGACATGTCCGACGACTATAGGGTCGTCCCCACGACCCCGGGACTAGGTTGGCCCGCCGCCGACATGTCCGACGACTATAGGGTCGTCCCCACGCCCCGGGCCAAAGTTGGCCAGCCGCCGACATGTCCGACGACTATAGGGTCGTCCCCACGATCCCGGGACATGATTGGCCCGCCACCGTCATGTCCGACGACTATAGGGTCGTCCCCACGACACCGGGACTAGGTTGGCCTGCCGCCGACATGTCCGACGACTATAGGGTCGTCCCCACGAACCCGGGACTAGGTTGGCCAGTCACCGACATGTCCGACGACAATAGGGTCGTCCCCACGACCCGGGCCAAAGTTGACCTGCCGCCGACATGTCCGACGACTATAGGGTCGTCCCCACGAACCCGGGACTAGGTTGGCCTGCCGCCGACATGTCCGACGACTATAGGGTCGTCCCCACCAACCCGGGACTAGGTTGGCCAGTCACCGACATGTCCGACGACTATAGGGTCGTCCCCAAGACCACGGGCCAAAGTTGCCCAGCCGCCGACATGTCCGACGACTATAGGGTCGTCCCCACGACCCCGGGACTAGGTTGGCCCGCCGCCGACTTGTCCGACGACTATAGGGTCGTCCCCACGACCCGGGCCAAAGTTGGCCAGCCGCCGACATGTCCGACGACTTTAGGGTCGTCCCCACGACCCCGGGACTAGGTTGGCCTGCCGCCGACATGTCCGACGACTATACGGTCGTCCCCACGAACCCGGGACTAGGTTGGCCAGTCACCGACATGTCCGACGACTATAGGGTCGTCCCCAAGACCACGGGCCAAAGTTGCCCTGCCGCCGACATGTCCGACGACTATAGGGTCGTCCCCACGACCCCGGGTCTAGGTTGGCCCGCCGTCGACGTGTACTACGACTATAGGGTCGTCCCCACGACCCCGGGCCAAAGTTGGCAAGCCGCCGACATGTCCGACGGCTATAGGGTCGTCCCCACGACCCCGGGACTAGATTGGCCCGCCACCGTCATGTCCGACGACTATACGGTCGTCCCCACGACCCCGGGACTAGGTTGGCCAGCCGCCGACATGTCCGACGACTATAGGGTCGTCCCCACCACCCCGGGTCTAGGTTGGCCAGCCGCCGACATGTCCGACGACTCTAGAGTCGTCCCCACGACCACGGGCCAAAGTTGCCTTGCCGCCGACATGTCCGACGACTATAGGGTCGTCCCCACGACCCCGGGACTGGATTGGCCCGCCACCGTCATGTCCGACGACTATACGGTCGTCCCCACGACCCCGGGACTAGGTTGGCCCGCCGACGACGTGTCCTACGACTATGGGGTCGTCCCCACGACCACGAGACTAGATTGGCCAGCCGCCGACATGTCCGACGACTATAGGGTCGTCCCCACCACCCCGGGTCTAGGTTGGCCAGCCGCCGACATGTCCGACGACTCTAGGGTCGTCCCCACGGCCACGGGACTAGGTTGGCCCGCCGACGACGTGTCCTACGACTATGGGGTCGTCCCCACGACCACGAGACTAGGTTGGCCAGCCGCCGACATGTCCGACGACTATAGGGTCGTCCCCACCACCCCGGGTCTAGGTTGGCCAGCCGCCGACATGTCCGACGACTCTAGGGTCGTCCCCACGGCCACGGGCCAAAGTTGCCCTGCCGCCGACATGTCCGACGACTATAGGGTCGTCCCCACGACCACTGGCCAAAGTTGCCCAGCCGCCGACAGGTCCGACGACTATAGGGTCGTCCCCACGACCGGGCCAAAGTTGGCCACCCGGCGACATGTCCGACGACTATACGGTCGTCCCCACGACCCCGGGACTAGGTTGGCCTGCCGCCGACAGGTCCGACGACTATAGGGTCGTCCCCACCACCCCGGGTCTAGGTTGGCCAGCCGCCGACATGTCCGACGACTATAGGGTCGTCCCCACCACCCCGGGTCTAGTTTGGCCAGCCGCCGACATGCCCGACGACTATAGGGTCGTCCCCACGACCACTGGCCAAAGTTGCCCAGCCGCCGACATGTCCGACGACTATAGGGTCGTCCCCACGACCACGGGCCAAAGTTGCCCTGCCGCCGACATGTCCGACGACTATAGGGTCGTCCCCACGACCCCGGGACTAGGTTGGCCCGCCGCCGACATGTCCGACGACTATAGGGTCGTCCCCACGACCCCGGGACAAGATTGGCCCGCCACCGTCATGTCCGACGACTATAGGGTCGTCCCCAAGACCACGGGCCAAAGTTGCCCTGCCGCCGACATGTCCGACGACTATAGGGTCGTCCTCACGACCACTGGCCAAAGTTGCGCAGCCGCCGACATGTCCGACAACTATAGGGTCGTCCCCACGACCCCGGGACTAGGTTGGCCAGTCACCGACATGTCCGGCGACTATAGGGTCGTCCCCACGACCATGGTCCAAAGTTGCCCTGCCGCCGACATGTCCGACGACTATAGGGTCGTCCTCACGACCACTGGCCAAAGTTGCGCAGCCGCCGACATGTCCGACAACTATAGGGTCGTCCCCACGACCCCGGGAGTAGGTTGGCCCGCCGCCGACTTGTCCGACGACTATAGGGTCCACCCCACGACCCCGGGACTAGGTTGGCCAGCCGCCGACATGTCCCACGAGTATAGGGTCGTCAGCACGACCACGGGCCAAAGTTGCCCTGCCGCCGACATGTCCGACGACTTTAGGGTCGTCCCCACGACCCCGGGACTAGGTTGGCCCGCCGCCGACATGTCCGACGACTATAGGGTCGTCCCCACGACCACGGGCCAAAGTTGCCCTGCCGCCGACATGTCCGACGACTATAGGGTCGTCCCCACGACCCCGGTCCAAAGTTGGCCAGCCGCCGACATGTCCGACGACTATAGGGTCGTCCCCACGAACCCGGGACTAGGTTGGCCAGTCACCGACATGTCCGACGACTATAGGGTCGTCCCCACGACCATGGTCCAAAGATGCCCTGCCGCCGACATGTCCGACGACTATAGGGTCGTCCCCACGACCACTGGCCAAAGTTGCGCAGCCGCCGACATGTCCGACGACTATAGGGTCGTCCCCACGACACCGGGACTAGGTTGGCCCGCCGCCGACATGTCCGACGTCTATAGGGTCGTCCCACGACCCCGGGACTAGATTGGCCCGCCGCCGACTTTTCAGACGACTATAGGGTCGTCCCCACGACCCCGGGAGTAGGTTGGCCCGCCGCCGACATGTCCGACGACTATAGGGTCGTCCCCACGACCCCGGGACTAGGTTGGCCAGCCGCCGACATGTCCGACGACTATAGGGTCGTCCCCACGACCATGGGCCAAAGTTGCCCTGCCGCCGACATGTCCGACGTCTATAGGGTCGTCCCCACGACCACTGGCCAAAGTTGCGCAGCCGCCGACATGTCCGACGACTATAGGGTCGACCCCACGGCCCCGGGACTAGGTTGGCCCGCCGCCGACTTGTCCGACGACTATAGGGTCGTCTCCACGACCCCGGGACTAGGTTGGCCAGCCGCCGACATGTCCGACGACTATAGGGTCGTCCCCACGACCCCGGGACTAGATTGGCCCGCCACCGTCATGTCCGACGACTATACGGTCGTCCCCACGACCACGAGACTAGGTTGGCCAGCCGCCGACATGTCCGACGACTATAGGGTCGTCCCCACCACCCCGGGTCTAGGTTGGCCAGCCGCCGACATGTCCGACGACTCTAGAGTCGTCCCCACGACCACGGGCCAAAGTTGCCCTGCCGCCGACATGTCCGACGACTATAGGGTCGTCCCCACGACCCCGGGACTGGATTGGCCCGCCACCGTCATGTCCGACGACTATACGGTCGTCCCCACGACCCCGGGACTAGGTTGGCCCGCCGACGACGTGTCCTACGACTATGGGGTCGTCCCCACGACCACGAGACTAGGTTGGCCAGCCGCCGACATGTCCGACGACTATAGGGTCGTCCCCACCACCCCGGGTCTAGGTTGGCCAGCCGCCGACATGTCCGACGACTCTAGGGTCGTCCCCACGGCCACGGGCCAAAGTTGCCCTGCCGCCGACATGTCCGACGACTATAGGGTCGTCCCCACGACCGCGGGCCAAAGTTGCCCTGCCGCCGACATGTCCGACGACTATAGGGTCGTCCCCACGACCCCGGGACTAGGTTGGCCTGCCGCCGACATGTCCAACGACTATAGGGTCGTCCCCACGAACCCGGGACTAGGTTGGCCAGTCACCGACATGTCCGACGACTATAGGGTCGTCCCCACGACCCCGGGACTAGGTTGGCCTGCCGCCGACATATCCGACGACTATAGGGTCGTCCCCACGAACCCGGGACTAGGTTGGCCAGTCACCGACATGTCCGACGACTATAGGGTCGTCCCCAAGACCACGGGCCAAAGTTGCCCTGCCGCCGACATGTCCGACGACTATAGGGTCGTCCCCACGACCCCGGGTCTAGGTTGGCCCGCCGTCGACATGTCCGACGACTATAGGGTCGTCCCCACCACCCCGGGTCTAGGTTGGCCAGTCACCGACATGTCCGACGACTATAGGGTCGTCCCCAAGACCACGGGCCAAAGTTGCCCTGCCGCCGACATGTCCGACGACTATAGGGTCGTCCCCACCACCACTGGCCAAAGTTGCCCAGCCGCCGACATGTCCGACGACTATAGGGTCGTCCCCACGACCACGGGCCAAAGTTGGCCAGCCGCCGACATGTCCGACGACTTTAGGGTCGTCCCCACGACCCCGGGACTAGGTTGGCCTGCCGCCGACATGTCCGACGACTATAGGGTCGTCCCCACGAACCCGGGACTAGGTTGGCCAGTCACCGACATGTTCGACGACTATAGGGTCGTCCCCAAGACCACGGGCCAAAGTTGCCCAGCCGCCGACATGTCCGACGACTATAGGGTCGTCCCCACGCCCGGGCCAAAGTTGGCCAGCCGCCGACATGTCCAACGACTATAGGGTCGTCCCCACGACCCCGGGACTAGATTGGCCCGCCACCGTCATGTCCGACGACTATACGGTCGTCCCCACGACCCCGGGACTAGGTTGGCCCGCCGACGACGTGTCCTACGACTATGGGGTCTTTTCCACGACCACGAGGCTAGGTTGGCCAGCCGCCGACATGTCCGACGACTATAGGGTCGTCCCCACCACCCCGGGTCTAGGTTGGCCAGCCGCCGACATGTCCGACGACTATAGGGTCGTCCCCACGACCACGGGTCAAAGTTGCAATGCCGCCGACATGTCCGACGACTATAGGGTCGTCCCCACGTCCACTGGCCAAAGTTGCCCAGCCGCCGACATGTCCGACGACTATAGGGTCGTCCCCACGACCACGGGCCAAAGTTGCCCTGCCGCCGACATGTCCGACGACTATAGGGTCGTCCCCACGACCCCGGGACTAGGTTGGCCCGCCGCCGACATGTCCGACGACTATAGGGTCGTCCCCACGCCCCGGGCCAAAGTTGGCCAGCCGCCGACATGTCCGACGACTATAGGGTCGTCCCCACGACCCCGGGACAAGATTGGCCCGCCACCGTCATGTCCGACGACTATAGGGTCGTCCCCACGACCCCGGGACTAGGTTGGCCTGCCGCCGACATGTCCGACGACTATAGGGTCGTCCCCACGAACCCGGGATTAGGTTGGCCAGTCACCGACATGTCCGACGACTATAGGGTCGTCCCCACGACCCGGGCCAAAGTTGACCTGCCGCCGACATGTCCGACGACTATAGGGTCGTCCCCACGACCCCGGGTCTAGGTTGGCCTGCCGCCGACATGTCCGACGACTATAGGGTCGTCCCCACGAACCCGGGACTAGGTTGGCCAGTCACCGACATGTCCGACGACTATAGGGTCGTCCCCAAGACCACGGGCCAAAGTTGCCCAGCCGCCGACATGTCCGACGACTATAGGGTCGTCCCCACGACCCCGGTACTAGGTTGGCCCGCCGCCGACTTGTCCGACGACTATAGGGTCGCCCCACGACCCGGGCCAAAGTTGGCCAGCCGCCGACATGTCCGACGACTTTAGGGTCGTCCCCACGACCCCGGGACTAGGTTGGCCTGCCGCCGACATGTCCGACGACTATACGGTCGTCCCCACGAACCCGGGACTAGGTTGGCCATTCACCGACATGTCCGACGACTATAGGGTCGTCCCCACGACCACGGGCCAAAGTTGCACTGCCGCCGACATGTCCGACGACTATAGGGTCGTCCCCACGACCCCGGGACTAGGTTCGCCCGCCGCCGACATGTCCGACGACTATAGGGTCGTCCCCACGCCCCGGGCCAAAGTTGGCCAGCCGCCGACATGTCCGACGACTATAGGGTCGTCCCCACGACCCCGGGACAAGATTGGCCCACCACCGTCATGTCCGACGACTATACGGTCGTCCCCACGACCCCGGGACTAGGTTGGCCTGCCGCCGACAGGTCCGACGACTATAGGGTCGTCCCCACGACCGGGCCAAAGTTGGCCAGCCGCCGACATGTCCGACGACTATAGGGTCGTCCCCACGACCCCGGGTCTAGGTTGGCCCGCCGTCAACATGTCCGACGACTATAGGGTCGTCCCCACCACCCCGGGTCTAGGTTGGCCAGTCACCGACATGTCCGACGACTATAGGGTCGTCCCCACGACCCGGGCCAAAGTTGACCTGCCGCCGACATGTCCGACGACTATAGGGTCGTCCCCACGACCCCGGGACTAGGTTGGCCTGCCGCCGACATGTCCAACGACTATAGGGTCGTCCCCACGAACCCGGGACTAGGTTGGCCAGTCACCGACATGTCCGACGACTATAGGGTCGTCCCCACGACCCCGGGACTAGGTTGGCCTGCCGCCGACATATCCGACGACTATAGGGTCGTCCCCACCACCCCGGGTCTAGGTTGGCCAGCCGCCGACATGTCCGACGACTCTAGAGTCGTCCCCACGACCACGGGCCAAAGTTGCCCTGCCGCCGACATGTCCGACGACTATAGGGTCGTCCCCACGACCCCGGGACTGGATTGGCCCGCCACCGTCATGTCCGACGACTATACGGTCGTCCCCACGACCCCGGGACTAGGTTGGCCCGCCGACGACGTGTCCTACGACTATGGGGTCGTCCCCACGACCACGAGACTAGGTTGGCCAGCCGCCGACATGTCCGACGACTATAGGGTCGTCCCCACCACCCCGGGTCTAGGTTGGCCAGCCGCCGACATGTCCGACGACTCTAGGGTCGTCCCCACGGCCACGGGCCAAAGTTGCCCTGCCGCCGACATGTCCAACGACTATAGGGTCGTCCCCACGAACCCGGGACTAGGTTGGCCAGTCACCGACATGTCCGACGACTATAGGGTCGTCCCCACGACCCCGGGACTAGGTTGGCCTGCCGCCGACATATCCGACGACTATAGGGTCGTCCCCACCACCCCGGGACTAGGTTGGCCATTCACCGACATGTCCGACGACTATAGGGTCGTCCCCACGACCACGGGCCAAAGTTGCACTGCCGCCGACATGTCCGACGACTATAGGGTCGTCCCCACGACCCCGGGACTAGGTTCGCCCGCCGCCGACATGTCCGACGACTATAGGGTCGTCCCCACGCCCCGGGCCAAAGTTGGCCAGCCGCCGACATGTCCGACGACTATAGGGTCGTCCCCACGACCCCGGGACAAGATTGGCCCACCACCGTCATGTCCGACGACTATACGGTCGTCCCCACGACCCCGGGACTAGGTTGGCCTGCCGCCGACAGGTCCGACGACTATAGGGTCGTCCCCACGACCGGGCCAAAGTTGGCCAGCCGCCGACATGTCCGACGACTATAGGGTCGTCCCCACGACCCCGGGACTGGATTGGCCCGCCACCGTCATGTCCGACGACTATACGGTCGTCCCCACGACCCCGGGACTAGGTTGGCCCGCCGACGACGTGTCCAACGACTATAGGGTCGTCCCCACGAACCCGGGACTAGGTTGGCCAGTCACCGACATGTCCGACGACTATAGGGTCGTCCCCACGACCCCGGGACTAGGTTGGCCTGCCGCCGACATATCCGACGACTATAGGGTCGTCCCCACGAACCCGGGACTAGGTTGGCCAGTCACCGACATGTCCGACGACTATAGGGTCGTCCCCAAGACCACGGGCCAAAGTTGCCCTGCCGCCGACATGTCCGACGACTATAGGGTCGTCCCCACGACCCCGGGTCTAGGTTGGCCCGCCGTCGACATGTCCGACGACTATAGGGTCGTCCCCACCACCCCGGGTCTAGGTTGGCCAGTCACCGACATGTCCGACGACTATAGGGTCGTCCCCAAGACCACGGGCCAAAGTTGCCCTGCCGCCGACATGTCCGACGACTATAGGGTCGTCCCCACCACCACTGGCCAAAGTTGCCCAGCCGCCGACATGTCCGACGACTATAGGGTCGTCCCCACGACCACGGGCCAAAGTTGGCCAGCCGCCGACATGTCCGACGACTTTAGGGTCGTCCCCACGACCCCGGGACTAGGTTGGCCTGCCGCCGACATGTCCGACGACTATAGGGTCGTCCCCACGAACCCGGGACTAGGTTGGCCAGTCACCGACATGTTCGACGACTATAGGGTCGTCCCCAAGACCACGGGCCAAAGTTGCCCAGCCGCCGACATGTCCGACGACTATAGGGTCGTCCCCACGCCCGGGCCAAAGTTGGCCAGCCGCCGACATGTCCAACGACTATAGGGTCGTCCCCACGACCCCGGGACTAGATTGGCCCGCCACCGTCATGTCCGACGACTATACGGTCGTCCCCACGACCCCGGGACTAGGTTGGCCCGCCGACGACGTGTCCTACGACTATGGGGTCTTTTCCACGACCACGAGGCTAGGTTGGCCAGCCGCCGACATGTCCGACGACTATAGGGTCGTCCCCACCACCCCGGGTCTAGGTTGGCCAGCCGCCGACATGTCCGACGACTATAGGGTCGTCCCCACGACCACGGGTCAAAGTTGCAATGCCGCCGACATGTCCGACGACTATAGGGTCGTCCCCACGTCCACTGGCCAAAGTTGCCCAGCCGCCGACATGTCCGACGACTATAGGGTCGTCCCCACGACCACGGGCCAAAGTTGCCCTGCCGCCGACATGTCCGACGACTATAGGGTCGTCCCCACGACCCCGGGACTAGGTTGGCCCGCCGCCGACATGTCCGACGACTATAGGGTCGTCCCCACGCCCCGGGCCAAAGTTGGCCAGCCGCCGACATGTCCGACGACTATAGGGTCGTCCCCACGACCCCGGGACAAGATTGGCCCGCCACCGTCATGTCCGACGACTATAGGGTCGTCCCCACGACCCCGGGACTAGGTTGGCCTGCCGCCGACATGTCCGACGACTATAGGGTCGTCCCCACGAACCCGGGATTAGGTTGGCCAGTCACCGACATGTCCGACGACTATAGGGTCGTCCCCACGACCCGGGCCAAAGTTGACCTGCCGCCGACATGTCCGACGACTATAGGGTCGTCCCCACGACCCCGGGTCTAGGTTGGCCTGCCGCCGACATGTCCGACGACTATAGGGTCGTCCCCACGAACCCGGGACTAGGTTGGCCAGTCACCGACATGTCCGACGACTATAGGGTCGTCCCCAAGACCACGGGCCAAAGTTGCCCAGCCGCCGACATGTCCGACGACTATAGGGTCGTCCCCACGACCCCGGTACTAGGTTGGCCCGCCGCCGACTTGTCCGACGACTATAGGGTCGCCCCACGACCCGGGCCAAAGTTGGCCAGCCGCCGACATGTCCGACGACTTTAGGGTCGTCCCCACGACCCCGGGACTAGGTTGGCCTGCCGCCGACATGTCCGACGACTATACGGTCGTCCCCACGAACCCGGGACTAGGTTGGCCATTCACCGACATGTCCGACGACTATAGGGTCGTCCCCACGACCACGGGCCAAAGTTGCACTGCCGCCGACATGTCCGACGACTATAGGGTCGTCCCCACGACCCCGGGACTAGGTTCGCCCGCCGCCGACATGTCCGACGACTATAGGGTCGTCCCCACGCCCCGGGCCAAAGTTGGCCAGCCGCCGACATGTCCGACGACTATAGGGTCGTCCCCACGACCCCGGGACAAGATTGGCCCACCACCGTCATGTCCGACGACTATACGGTCGTCCCCACGACCCCGGGACTAGGTTGGCCTGCCGCCGACAGGTCCGACGACTATAGGGTCGTCCCCACGACCGGGCCAAAGTTGGCCAGCCGCCGACATGTCCGACGACTATAGGGTCGTCCCCACGACCCCGGGTCTAGGTTGGCCCGCCGTCAACATGTCCGACGACTATAGGGTCGTCCCCACCACCCCGGGTCTAGGTTGGCCAGTCACCGACATGTCCGACGACTATAGGGTCGTCCCCACGACCCGGGCCAAAGTTGACCTGCCGCCGACATGTCCGACGACTATAGGGTCGTCCCCACGACCCCGGGACTAGGTTGGCCTGCCGCCGACATGTCCAACGACTATAGGGTCGTCCCCACGAACCCGGGACTAGGTTGGCCAGTCACCGACATGTCCGACGACTATAGGGTCGTCCCCACGACCCCGGGACTAGGTTGGCCTGCCGCCGACATATCCGACGACTATAGGGTCGTCCCCACCACCCCGGGTCTAGGTTGGCCAGCCGCCGACATGTCCGACGACTCTAGAGTCGTCCCCACGACCACGGGCCAAAGTTGCCCTGCCGCCGACATGTCCGACGACTATAGGGTCGTCCCCACGACCCCGGGACTGGATTGGCCCGCCACCGTCATGTCCGACGACTATACGGTCGTCCCCACGACCCCGGGACTAGGTTGGCCCGCCGACGACGTGTCCTACGACTATGGGGTCGTCCCCACGACCACGAGACTAGGTTGGCCAGCCGCCGACATGTCCGACGACTATAGGGTCGTCCCCACCACCCCGGGTCTAGGTTGGCCAGCCGCCGACATGTCCGACGACTCTAGGGTCGTCCCCACGGCCACGGGCCAAAGTTGCCCTGCCGCCGACATGTCCAACGACTATAGGGTCGTCCCCACGAACCCGGGACTAGGTTGGCCAGTCACCGACATGTCCGACGACTATAGGGTCGTCCCCACGACCCCGGGACTAGGTTGGCCTGCCGCCGACATATCCGACGACTATAGGGTCGTCCCCACCACCCCGGGACTAGGTTGGCCATTCACCGACATGTCCGACGACTATAGGGTCGTCCCCACGACCACGGGCCAAAGTTGCACTGCCGCCGACATGTCCGACGACTATAGGGTCGTCCCCACGACCCCGGGACTAGGTTCGCCCGCCGCCGACATGTCCGACGACTATAGGGTCGTCCCCACGCCCCGGGCCAAAGTTGGCCAGCCGCCGACATGTCCGACGACTATAGGGTCGTCCCCACGACCCCGGGACAAGATTGGCCCACCACCGTCATGTCCGACGACTATACGGTCGTCCCCACGACCCCGGGACTAGGTTGGCCTGCCGCCGACAGGTCCGACGACTATAGGGTCGTCCCCACGACCGGGCCAAAGTTGGCCAGCCGCCGACATGTCCGACGACTATAGGGTCGTCCCCACGACCCCGGGACTGGATTGGCCCGCCACCGTCATGTCCGACGACTATACGGTCGTCCCCACGACCCCGGGACTAGGTTGGCCCGCCGACGACGTGTCCAACGACTATAGGGTCGTCCCCACGAACCCGGGACTAGGTTGGCCAGTCACCGACATGTCCGACGACTATAGGGTCGTCCCCACGACCCCGGGACTAGGTTGGCCTGCCGCCGACATATCCGACGACTATAGGGTCGTCCCCACGAACCCGGGACTAGGTTGGCCAGTCACCGACATGTCCGACGACTATAGGGTCGTCCCCAAGACCACGGGCCAAAGTTGCCCTGCCGCCGACATGTCCGACGACTATAGGGTCGTCCCCACGACCCCGGGTCTAGGTTGGCCCGCCGTCGACATGTCCGACGACTATAGGGTCGTCCCCACCACCCCGGGTCTAGGTTGGCCAGTCACCGACATGTCCGACGACTATAGGGTCGTCCCCAAGACCACGGGCCAAAGTTGCCCTGCCGCCGACATGTCCGACGACTATAGGGTCGTCCCCACCACCACTGGCCAAAGTTGCCCAGCCGCCGACATGTCCGACGACTATAGGGTCGTCCCCACGACCACGGGCCAAAGTTGGCCAGCCGCCGACATGTCCGACGACTTTAGGGTCGTCCCCACGACCCCGGGACTAGGTTGGCCTGCCGCCGACATGTCCGACGACTATAGGGTCGTCCCCACGAACCCGGGACTAGGTTGGCCAGTCACCGACATGTTCGACGACTATAGGGTCGTCCCCAAGACCACGGGCCAAAGTTGCCCAGCCGCCGACATGTCCGACGACTATAGGGTCGTCCCCACGCCCGGGCCAAAGTTGGCCAGCCGCCGACATGTCCAACGACTATAGGGTCGTCCCCACGACCCCGGGACTAGATTGGCCCGCCACCGTCATGTCCGACGACTATACGGTCGTCCCCACGACCCCGGGACTAGGTTGGCCCGCCGACGACGTGTCCTACGACTATGGGGTCGTCTCCACGACCACGAGGCTAGGTTGGCCAGCCGCCGACATGTCCGACGACTATAGGGTCGTCCCCACCACCCCGGGTCTAGGTTGGCCAGCCGCCGACATGTCCGACGACTATAGGGTCGTCCCCACGACCACGGGTCAAAGTTGCAATGCCGCCGACATGTCCGACGACTATAGGGTCGTCCCCACGACCACGGGCCAAAGTTGCCCTGCCGCCGACATGTCCGACGACTATAGGGTCGTCCCCACGACCACTGGCCAAAGTTGCCCAGCCGCCGACATGTCCGACGACTATAGGGTCGTCCCCACGACCACGGGCCAAAGTTGCCCTGCCGCCGACATGTCCGACGACTATAGGGTCGTCCCCACGACCCCGGGACTAGGTTGGCCCGCCGCCGACATGTCCGACGACTATAGGGTCGTCCCCACGCCCCGGGCCAAAGTTGGCCAGCCGCCGACATGTCCGACGACTATAGGGTCGTCCCCACGACCCCGGGACAAGATTGGCCCGCCACCGTCATGTCCGACGACTATAGGGTCGTCCCCACGACCCCGGGACTAGGTTGGCCTGCCGCCGACATGTCCGACGACTATAGGGTCGTCCCCACGAACCCGGGATTAGGTTGGCCAGTCACCGACATGTCCGACGACTATAGGGTCGTCCCCACGACCCGGGCCAAAGTTGACCTGCCGCCGACATGTCCGACGACTATAGGGTCGTCCCCACGACCCCGGGTCTAGGTTGGCCTGCCGCCGACATGTCCGACGACTATAGGGTCGTCCCCACGAACCCGGGACTAGGTTGGCCAGTCACCGACATGTCCGACGACTATAGGGTCGTCCCCAAGACCACGGGCCAAAGTTGCCCAGCCGCCGACATGTCCGACGACTATAGGGTCGTCCCCACGACCCCGGTACTAGGTTGGCCCGCCGCCGACTTGTCCGACGACTATAGGGTCGCCCCACGACCCGGGCCAAAGTTGGCCAGCCGCCGACATGTCCGACGACTTTAGGGTCGTCCCCACGACCCCGGGACTAGGTTGGCCTGCCGCCGACATGTCCGACGACTATACGGTCGTCCCCACGAACCCGGGACTAGGTTGGCCATTCACCGACATGTCCGACGACTATAGGGTCGTCCCCACGACCACGGGCCAAAGTTGCACTGCCGCCGACATGTCCGACGACTATAGGGTCGTCCCCACGACCCCGGGACTAGGTTCGCCCGCCGCCGACATGTCCGACGACTATAGGGTCGTCCCCACGCCCCGGGCCAAAGTTGGCCAGCCGCCGACATGTCCGACGACTATAGGGTCGTCCCCACGACCCCGGGACAAGATTGGCCCACCACCGTCATGTCCGACGACTATACGGTCGTCCCCACGACCCCGGGACTAGGTTGGCCTGCCGCCGACAGGTCCGACGACTATAGGGTCGTCCCCACGACCGGGCCAAAGTTGGCCAGCCGCCGACATGTCCGACGACTATAGGGTCGTCCCCACGACCCCGGGTCTAGGTTGGCCCGCCGTCAACATGTCCGACGACTATAGGGTCGTCCCCACCACCCCGGGTCTAGGTTGGCCAGTCACCGACATGTCCGACGACTATAGGGTCGTCCCCAAGACCACGGGCCAAAGTTGCCCTGCCGCCGACATGTCCGACGACTATAGGGTCGTCCCCACGACCCGGGCCAAAGTTGACCTGCCGCCGACATGTCCGACGACTATAGGGTCGTCCCCACGACCCCGGGACTAGGTTGGCCTGCCGCCGACATGTCCAACGACTATAGGGTCGTCCCCACGAACCCGGGACAAGGTTGGCCAGTCACCGACATGTCCGACGACTATAGGGTCGTCCCCACGACCCCGGGACTAGGTTGGCCTGCCGCCGACATATCCGACGACTATCGGGTCGTCCCCACGAACCCGGGACTAGGTTGGCCAGTCACCGACATGTCCGACGACTATAGGGTCGTCCCCAAGACCACGGGCCAAAGTTGCCCTGCCGCCGACATGTCCGACGACTATAGGGTCGTCCCCACGACCCCGGGTCTAGGTTGGCCCGCCGTCGACATGTCCGACGACTATAGGGTCGTCCCCACGACCACGGGCCAAAGTTGCACTGCCGCCGACATGTCCGACGACTATAGGGTCGTCCCCACGACCCCGGGACTAGGTTGGCCCGCCGCCGACATGTCCGACGACTATAGGGTCGTCCCCACGCCCCGGGCCAAAGTTGGCCAGCCGCCGACATGTCCGACGACTATAGGGTCGTCCCCACGACCCCGGGACAAGATTGGCCCACCACCGTCATGTCCGACGACTATACGGTCGTCCCCACGACCCCGGGACTAGGTTGGCCTGCCGCCGACAGGTCCGACGACTATAGGGTCGTCCCCACGACCGGGCCAAAGTTGGCCAGCCGCCGACATGTCCGACGACTATAGGGTCGTCCCCACGACCCCGGGTCTAGGTTGGCCCGCCGTCAACATGTCCGACGACTATAGGGTCGTCCCCACCACCCCGGGTCTAGGTTGGCCAGTCACCGACATGTCCGACGACTATAGGGTCGTCCCCAAGACCACGGGCCAAAGTTGCCCAGCCGCCGACATGTCCGACGACTATAGGGTCGTCCCCACGACCGGGCCAAAGTTGGCCAGCCGCCGACATGTCCGACGACTATAGGGTCGTCCCCACGACCCCGGGTCTAGGTTGGCCCGCCGCCGACATGTCCGACGACTATAGGGTCGTCCCCACGACCGGGCCAAAGTTGGCCAGCCGCCGACATGTCCGACGACTATACGGTCGTCCCCACGACCCCGGGACTAGGTTGGCCTGCCGCCGACGGGTCCGACGACTATAGGGTCGTCCCCACGACCGGGCCAAAGTTGGCCAGCCGCCGACATGTCCGACGACTATACGGTCGTCCCCACGACCCCGGGACTAGGTTGGCCTGCCGCCGACAGGTCCGACGACTATAGGGTCGTCCCCACCACCCCGGGTCTAGGTTGGCCAGCCGCCGACATGTCCGACGACTATAGGGTCGTCCCCACCACCCCGGGTCTAGTTTGGCCAGCCGCCGACATGTCCGACGACTATAGGGTCGTCCCCACGACCACTGGCCAAAGTTGCCCAGCCGCCGACATGTCCGACGACTATAGGGTCGTCCCCACGACCGGGCCAAAGTTGGCCAGCCGCCGACATGTCCGACGACTATAGGGTCGTCCCCACGACCCCGGGTCTAGGTTGGCCCGCCGCCGACATGTCCGACGACTATAGGGTCGTCCCCACGCCCCGGGCCAAAGTTGGCCAGCCGCCGACATGTCCGACGACTATAGGGTCGTCCCCACGATCCCGGGACAAGATTGGCCCGCCACCGTCATGTCCGCCGACTATAGGGTCGTCCCCACGACACCGGGACTAGGTTGGCCTGCCGCCGACATGTCCGACGACTATAGGGTCGTCCCCACGAACCCGGGACTAGGATGGCCAGTCACCGACATGTCCGACGACAATAGGGTCGTCCCCACGACCCGGGCCAAAGTTGACCTGCCGCCGACATGTCCGACGACTATAGGGTCGTCCCCACGACCCCGGGACTAGGTTGGCCTGCCGCCGACATGTCCGACGACTATAGGGTCGTCCCCACGAACCCGGGACTAGGTTGGCCAGTCACCGACATGTCCGACGACTATAGGGTCGTCCCCAAGACCACGGGCCAAAGTTGCCCAGCCGCCGACATGTCCGACGACTATAGGGTCGTCCCCACGACCCCGGGTCTAGGTTGGCCCGCCGTCGACATGTCCGACGACTATAGGGTCGTCCCCACGACCACGGGCCAAAGTTGCACTGCCGCCGACATGTCCGACGACTATAGGGTCGTCCCCACGACCCCGGGACTAGGTTGGCCCGCCGCCGACATGTCCGACGACTATAGGGTCGTCCCCACGCCCCGGGCCAAAGTTGGCCAGCCGCCGACATGTCCGACGACTATAGGGTCGTCCCCACGACCCCGGGACAAGATTGGCCCACCACCGTCATGTCCGACGACTATACGGTCGTCCCCACGACCCCGGGACTAGGTTGGCCTGCCGCCGACAGGTCCGACGACTATAGGGTCGTCCCCACGACCGGGCCAAAGTTGGCCAGCCGCCGACATGTCCGACGACTATAGGGTCGTCCCCACGACCCCGGGTCTAGGTTGGCCCGCCGTCAACATGTCCGACGACTATAGGGTCGTCCCCACCACCCCGGGTCTAGGTTGGCCAGTCACCGACATGTCCGACGACTATAGGGTCGTCCCCAAGACCACGGGCCAAAGTTGCCCTGCCGCCGACATGTCCGACGACTATACGGTCGTCCCCACGACCCCGGGACTAGGTTGGCCTGCCGCCGACGGGTCCGACGACTATAGGGTCGTCCCCACGACCGGGCCAAAGTTGGCCAGCCGCCGACATGTCCGACGACTATACGGTCGTCCCCACGACCCCGGGACTAGGTTGGCCTGCCGCCGACAGGTCCGACGACTATAGGGTCGTCCCCACCACCCCGGGTCTAGGTTGGCCAGCCGCCGACATGTCCGACGACTATAGGGTCGTCCCCACCACCCCGGGTCTTGTTTGGCCAGCCGCCGACATGTCCGACGACTATAGGGTCGTCCCCACGACCACTGGCCAAAGTTGCCCAGCCGCCGACATGTCCGACGACTATAGGGTCGTCCCCACGACCACGGGCCAAAGTTGCCCTGCCGCCGACATGTCCGACGACTATAGGGTCGTCCCCACGACCCCGGGACTAGGTTGGCCCGCCGCCGACATGTCCGACGACTATAGGGTCGTCCCCACGCCCCGGGCCAAAGTTGGCCAGCCGCCGACATGTCCGACGACTATAGGGTCGTCCCCACGATCCCGGGACATGATTGGCCCGCCACCGTCATGTCCGACGACTATAGGGTCGTCCCCACGACACCGGGACTAGGTTGGCCTGCCGCCGACATGTCCGACGACTATAGGGTCGTCCCCACGAACCCGGGACTAGGTTGGCCAGTCACCGACATGTCCGACGACAATAGGGTCGTCCCCACGACCCGGGCCAAAGTTGACCTGCCGCCGACATGTCCGACGACTATAGGGTCGTCCCCACGAACCCGGGACTAGGTTGGCCTGCCGCCGACATGTCCGACGACTATAGGGTCGTCCCCACCAACCCGGGACTAGGTTGGCCAGTCACCGACATGTCCGACGACTATAGGGTCGTCCCCAAGACCACGGGCCAAAGTTGCCCAGCCGCCGACATGTCCGACGACTATAGGGTCGTCCCCACGACCCCGGGACTAGGTTGGCCCGCCGCCGACTTGTCCGACGACTATAGGGTCGTCCCCACGACCCGGGCCAAAGTTGGCCAGCCGCCGACATGTCCGACGACTTTAGGGTCGTCCCCACGACCCCGGGACTAGGTTGGCCTGCCGCCGACATGTCCGACGACTATACGGTCGTCCCCACGAACCCGGGACTAGGTTGGCCAGTCACCGACATGTCCGACGACTATAGGGTCGTCCCCAAGACCACGGGCCAAAGTTGCCCTGCCGCCGACATGTCCGACGACTATAGGGTCGTCCCCACGACCCCGGGTCTAGGTTGGCCCGCCGTCGACGTGTACTACGACTATAGGGTCGTCCCCACGACCCCGGGCCAAAGTTGGCAAGCCGCCGACATGTCCGACGGCTATAGGGTCGTCCCCACGACCCCGGGACTAGATTGGCCCGCCACCGTCATGTCCGACGACTATACGGTCGTCCCCACGACCCCGGGACTAGGTTGGCCAGCCGCCGACATGTCCGACGACTATAGGGTCGTCCCCACCACCCCGGGTCTAGGTTGGCCAGCCGCCGACATGTCCGACGACTCTAGAGTCGTCCCCACGACCACGGGCCAAAGTTGCCTTGCCGCCGACATGTCCGACGACTATAGGGTCGTCCCCACGACCCCGGGACTGGATTGGCCCGCCACCGTCATGTCCGACGACTATACGGTCGTCCCCACGACCCCGGGACTAGGTTGGCCCGCCGACGACGTGTCCTACGACTATGGGGTCGTCCCCACGACCACGAGACTAGATTGGCCAGCCGCCGACATGTCCGACGACTATAGGGTCGTCCCCACCACCCCGGGTCTAGGTTGGCCAGCCGCCGACATGTCCGACGACTCTAGGGTCGTCCCCACGGCCACGGGACTAGGTTGGCCCGCCGACGACGTGTCCTACGACTATGGGGTCGTCCCCACGACCACGAGACTAGGTTGGCCAGCCGCCGACATGTCCGACGACTATAGGGTCGTCCCCACCACCCCGGGTCTAGGTTGGCCAGCCGCCGACATGTCCGACGACTCTAGGGTCGTCCCCACGGCCACGGGCCAAAGTTGCCCTGCCGCCGACATGTCCGACGACTATAGGGTCGTCCCCACGACCACTGGCCAAAGTTGCCCAGCCGCCGACAGGTCCGACGACTATAGGGTCGTCCCCACGACCGGGCCAAAGTTGGCCACCCGGCGACATGTCCGACGACTATACGGTCGTCCCCACGACCCCGGGACTAGGTTGGCCTGCCGCCGACAGGTCCGACGACTATAGGGTCGTCCCCACCACCCCGGGTCTAGGTTGGCCAGCCGCCGACATGTCCGACGACTATAGGGTCGTCCCCACCACCCCGGGTCTAGTTTGGCCAGCCGCCGACATGCCCGACGACTATAGGGTCGTCCCCACGACCACTGGCCAAAGTTGCCCAGCCGCCGACATGTCCGACGACTATAGGGTCGTCCCCACGACCACGGGCCAAAGTTGCCCTGCCGCCGACATGTCCGACGACTATAGGGTCGTCCCCACGACCCCGGGACTAGGTTGGCCCGCCGCCGACATGTCCGACGACTATAGGGTCGTCCCCACGACCCCGGGACAAGATTGGCCCGCCACCGTCATGTCCGACGACTATAGGGTCGTCCCCAAGACCACGGGCCAAAGTTGCCCTGCCGCCGACATGTCCGACGACTATAGGGTCGTCCTCACGACCACTGGCCAAAGTTGCGCAGCCGCCGACATGTCCGACAACTATAGGGTCGTCCCCACGACCCCGGGACTAGGTTGGCCAGTCACCGACATGTCCGGCGACTATAGGGTCGTCCCCACGACCATGGTCCAAAGTTGCCCTGCCGCCGACATGTCCGACGACTATAGGGTCGTCCTCACGACCACTGGCCAAAGTTGCGCAGCCGCCGACATGTCCGACAACTATAGGGTCGTCCCCACGACCCCGGGAGTAGGTTGGCCCGCCGCCGACTTGTCCGACGACTATAGGGTCCACCCCACGACCCCGGGACTAGGTTGGCCAGCCGCCGACATGTCCCACGAGTATAGGGTCGTCAGCACGACCACGGGCCAAAGTTGCCCTGCCGCCGACATGTCCGACGACTTTAGGGTCGTCCCCACGACCACTGGCCAAAGTTGCGCAGCCGCCGACATGTCCGACGACTATAGGGTCGTCCCCACGACCCCGGGACTAGGTTGGCCCGCCGCCGACATGTCCGACGACTATAGGGTCGTCCCCACGACCACGGGCCAAAGTTGCCCTGCCGCCGACATGTCCGACGACTATAGGGTCGTCCCCACGACCCCGGTCCAAAGTTGGCCAGCCGCCGACATGTCCGACGACTATAGGGTCGTCCCCACGAACCCGGGACTAGGTTGGCCAGTCACCGACATGTCCGACGACTATAGGGTCGTCCCCACGACCATGGTCCAAAGATGCCCTGCCGCCGACATGTCCGACGACTATAGGGTCGTCCCCACGACCACTGGCCAAAGTTGCGCAGCCGCCGACATGTCCGACGACTATAGGGTCGTCCCCACGACACCGGGACTAGGTTGGCCCGCCGCCGACATGTCCGACGTCTATAGGGTCGTCCCACGACCCCGGGACTAGATTGGCCCGCCGCCGACTTTTCAGACGACTATAGGGTCGTCCCCACGACCCCGGGAGTAGGTTGGCCCGCCGCCGACATGTCCGACGACTATAGGGTCGTCCCCACGACCCCGGGACTAGGTTGGCCAGCCGCCGACATGTCCGACGACTATAGGGTCGTCCCCACGACCATGGGCCAAAGTTGCCCTGCCGCCGACATGTCCGACGTCTATAGGGTCGTCCCCACGACCACTGGCCAAAGTTGCGCAGCCGCCGACATGTCCGACGACTATAGGGTCGACCCCACGGCCCCGGGACTAGGTTGGCCCGCCGCCGACTTGTCCGACGACTATAGGGTCGTCTCCACGACCCCGGGACTAGGTTGGCCAGCCGCCGACATGTCCGACGACTATAGGGTCGTCCCCACGACCACGGGCCAAAGTTGCCCTGCCGCCGACATGTCCGACGACTATAGGGTCGTCCCCACGACCCCGGTCCAAAGTTGGCCAGCCGCCGACATGTCCGACGACTATAGGGTCGTCCCCACGACCCCGGGACTAGGTTGGCCCGCCGCCGACATGTCCGACGTCTATAGGGTCGTCCCACGACCCCGGGACTAGATTGGCCCGCCGCCGACTTTTCCGACGACTATAGGGTCGTCCCCACGACCCCGGGAGTAGGTTGGCCCGCCGCCGACATGTCCGACGACTATAGGGTCGTCCCCACGACCATGGGCCAAAGTTGCCCTGCCGCCGACATGTCCGACGACTATAGGGTCGTCCTCACGACCACTGGCCAAAGTTGCGCAGCCGCCGACATGTCCGACGACTATAGGGTCGTCCCCACGACCCCGGGACTAGGTTGGCCCGCCGCCGACATGTCCGACGTCTATAGGGTCGTCCCACGACCCCGGGACTAGATTGGCCCGCCGCCGACTTTTCCGACGACTATAGGGTCGTCCCCACGACCCCGGGAGTAGGTTGGCCCGCCGCCGACTTGTCCGACGACTATAGGGTCGACCCCACGACCCCGGGACTAGGTTGGCCAGCCGCCGACATGTCCCACGAGTATAGGGTCGTCAGCACGCCCACGGGCCAAAGTTGCCCTGCCGCCGACATGTCCGACGACTTTAGGGTCGTCCCCACGACCCCGGGACTAGTTTGGCCAGCCGCCGACATGTCCGACGACTATAGGGTCGTCCCCACGACCATGGGCCAAAGTTGCCCTGCCGCCGACATGTCCGACGACTATAGGGTCGTCCCCACGACCACTGGCCAAAGTTGCGCAGCCGCCGACATGTCCGACGACTATAGGGTCGTCCCCACGACCCCGGGACTAGGTTGGCCCGCCGCCGACATGTCCGACGTCTATAGGGTCGTCCCCACAACCCCGGGACTAGATTGGCCCGCCGCCGACTTTTCCGACGACTATAGGGTCGTCCCCACGACCCCGGGAGTAGGTTGGCCCGCCGCCGACATGTCCGTAGACTATAGGGTCGTCCCCACGCCCCGGGCCAAAGTTGGCCAGCCGCCGACAAGTCCGACGACTATAGGGTCGTCCCCGCGCCCCGGTCCAAAGTTGGCCAGCCGCCGACATGTCCGACGACTATAGGTCGGTTAATACAGCGGCCGAGCCGAGCCTTCCGAGCCGTCCGAGCTTCTATAGTATGTTTATGGCGCGAGGAGTCGCCCAGCTCGGTGGCACCTCGGACTCCTCGGAGGGTCCTCGTTGCACGCTGAGCCCGGGCTCGGTGGCCACTCGATGAGACGACTAGACGGGCGGGCCGCGTCCGTGCCCTGTCGAAGTCAACGCACGTCAACGCTGCTGGATTTTATGCTCCCAACACGTAGGGTAAATCCGCGAGACGCGTTCGACCTAATATGAAATGGCTATTAAAACTAATAAAGTAAAATTATTTATGAGTGAATAAACTCCACGCAAAATACACATTTAAAATATATCAGCAATATTCATCCATCATTAACGTCAATAATTTCCCGAAAATATTGGTAATTTTGAAATGACTGTATCTCAAAAAATGTTCGCAAAAAGTATTTAAAAAAAAAACATTTTAACGCTTAAAGTTTCTAATTTTTGAATCAAGGACTCAATGTTTTTCATTCATTATGAATCAATGAACTTTTGCAGTCTGAGATACGGCTTCACATACTGAAGGTACTGATACATGGTTTATGGTATTTTATGAGATGTTGAATGTTAAATGAATTTTGAAGGAAAGAAGTGGCATCCTCTCTGTGAATTAGTCGGTGGAGGAGGAATCCTCTCCTCATTGATGAAGTACGGTAGGAAAATGAACATCTGGTTCTCAAAAACTAGCCTGGTTGATCGGCCAGAGCGTTTCGCCAGGGTCGCGGTTTATGACTGTATTGTCCCGCTAGTCGACGGTTAACAACGGTACGCGCGTGTCCGAAATCATCTTATAGTACATACTTACTACCCACCGGCAGAGCAATATACGGATTAACTCAGGGCAAAGAAGGTGGAAAACCTTGCCAGATTGCCTTTCCGAAAATCTGGGAAGCAAATATTTTACGACGAACGCATCGAAAAACAAGTAATTGCCGCCCGGTCGTAAACGGTCAACGAATTTACTCTTCACTCTGAGCCCGCTTTCGTCCTCTAAGAACATCTTCCCTCATATATATTTTATATTTTCTTTCATTATATAAATATCCCGTTAGTTGTACTGACACTTTAGATTTAATTTGTTTGAAAATATTGAATTATTAATGTTCCGTTTCATTAATAGTTTCGTTATAATTAATCTATAAAGTGGTTTCATAATTATCGTAAAAGCAACGAAAACTTAAGAATTTTATACACCATAAACACCTAATAAATGTTCTGTGTGTAAAATGTGTTTGTGTGAGTGCTGGAAAGAGAACGAGAACAGTGAGACAGCAGAGAGAACGTAAGGAAATCGAGTGATAGAACGTGTATCAGTTAAATTGTATAATCGTGTGTGTAGTTAATAAAGTTATATGTATATATTTGCTACCAAAAAGACACAACACGTGTGTGCAAATACATAGTGTGAAGAAGGGGCGCCTTTGCGGAATCCCCTTAGCGTGACTCACGATGGGGAATTCCGGTCTTTCTATTTAAAAAATAAACAAAAAAAGGTGAGTTATAAAGTTGGTGACCTACCGCCACATTTGGAAGCACGGCGCGAAATCTTAACAGACCGCGATGGTGTATCATAAAGTGTACGCAGTCACATCTACAATGACCTGCCTATGGAATATTAGGGTGTGTTTGTCTCTCCGCGAGGCGTATTGGTGTTGGATAGTACCTACTCTGAGTCCGCTATTGTCCCGAGCCCAGTGGGTCTCAATCCCAAGAAATAGAGAAAAAATTAAACATACCATTTTTGGCAATCAAAATGTCGAATCGTATTAAGATATTTTTAACCTAATTTAAAAAAAATGATTTTGGTTTTATTTTAACAAAGATAGAAAACTATCTATTACTGGATCTGAAGAAATCGATAAAAAGTTTAAAACCTCTTCGTTTTTATTTTGAAATGACTGTATGTTCGCGAAAAATGTTCGCAAAAAAATTTAAAACAAGCATTTTAACGCTTGAAGTTTTGTCACACTTAACTTAATGTGTTTAGGGAAAAAATTATTGATGTTTCTGTAAAAGCGGGGCGTATTGTATAGTTTCACCCCAAGTAGAAACAATAGATACCACTGAGGGAACG
This sequence comes from Andrena fulva, assembly GCA_946251845.1. NCBI lineage: Eukaryota > Metazoa > Arthropoda > Insecta > Hymenoptera > Andrenidae > Andrena > Andrena fulva. The sequence continues at coordinate 464,037 of CAMITZ010000214.1, forward strand.
CTTGGCAATCTGTCTCAGGTACATAAATAAAAGATTGTCGAGAGACTGTTACATTTCCAAAAATTAATAAGCAATAATATTAATAAACGTACACAAACACATATAATACATATAAATGTACAAATTACACTCCAAGACAAAATGCAAACATTCAATACATATAAACATAAGTGTTCAGTGTAACTATACAAGGCGTAACCAATATTTTGAGAAATATTCACAGGGTACGCAGAGAGGTTTAAACGATAAAAAATGTTGTATGGCAATGTGTTCGATCTGCCTCTGTTTTGCAATAATAATGGCTTATACTTAATCGTGCGACTTTGGGAATATCCTGTCTTCGTTTTTATGGCTATACCTTCCGAAGGTGCTCGTCGTACCCCCGGCTCGAAGAAGCGCGCCAAATGAGTAAAAGAAGGGATGTTTCAAAATCGGCAGCAGTAATTGGTTATTTCCATTCAGGTAAATGACCGTAGGAAAATGTTCATTTACGAGATCGGGTGACTTGGAGCACCAAGTCAGTCAACTTCCGTGTCTCGAAGTGTATCTAACACGGTATTTAAAAGAAGTGTGTGCACAATGTTCGACGAGAAATTGATCGCGTTCGTGAGGCAGCACAATGTTTTGTTTGACTTGTCCAATTCACGCTATATTGACGTCAAACATAAATTAAAATTGTGGCAAGAAATTGGGAATTCCTTGAACACGCCAGGTATGTGTGAAATACTTACATATATACTTAATTAACTTAACATTAAATATATATACATATATATACAGTGGACTTATTTTAAATGCTGGATGTCTCGTACATTCCGTAGGTCGTTAAACATATATGAAATTGTTTGCTATGGAGGGTAACATTGTATGGTGTAAGTAGTTTGTTTGTGCATGAAATTGTAGGGGAGATTTGAAGGTCAAGTTCATTTGTTTAAATGCAATATTATATATCTTTATTCATAATATGATGGTGTTTGTTAAGACGAGTGCAACGGTGTGCCACATGAAGTCATTCCATGTAGTACACGGTCATAGTACATATGTAGAGTATGTACATTGCACGGTCACGTAGGGTTTACCTACGCGACGATCCACGATTTGAGTTGCCCTGTTTCCATAGGATGTCATTAATGTATAACCTTGTACTACACTGAAAGACCTTATGCGGCCCACCGTTGCACTCGTCTTAACAAACACCATCATATTATGGGTAAACACGTATAATATTCCATTTAAACAAATGAACTTGACCTTCAAATCTCCCCTACAATTTCATGCACAAACAAACTATTTACACCACACAATGCCATTCACATAAATCACTTACACTGTCATCAAGTATGTTGCAAACGCATCTCTAATTCTAAAAGGTTGGTGATGCACTGCATTTCCTTCTTCTAACGCGTTCTCTCTCGGGTGTATAGTGTTTGATGCTGGTGTACTATTGGTTACGGGTGCAACGCATCCCTCTCTTTTCCGGATAAAATTGTGTAATATACACGTCGCCATCACGATATAGTCGACGTGGTGGGGGGTTGTTTGAATGCGTCTATTATAGATTCTAAATTTCTGTGATAAAATCCCAAAAGCATTTTCGACATAACGCCTGGCTAAAGTCAACCGATAGTTGAAGTTTCTTTTTTCGTTCGTAGTTAATTGTGGTCCCGGAAATGGCCTCATGAGGTAAGTTTTTAGGGGGAATGCCTCATCCCCTACAATAACGTACGGTGCTGATACAGAAGTGCCCGGCAGAGGCTCATCGGGGGGTAAACGGAATGAGCCGTTTTCCAATGCCTTCCCTAAATTGGAGTGGGCTAGTATGCCACCGTCACTATTTTTCCCGTAACTTCCCACATCGACCGCGATAAAATTGTACTGGGCGTCCACCAGTGCCAGCAGCACTGTGGAAAATGTCTTTTTATAATTAAAATACATAGTTCCACTATTTGCTGGAGCTTGTATTTGAACATGTTTCCCATCTATTGCTCCTATACAATGTGGGAAACCGGTACGACGAAAAAACTCTGCACTGATTAGTTTCCATTCTTCTTCGGTTGGAAGAGGCATTGCTTCTTGCATTAGCGTTGCAACTATTGCGTTGCACGTTTCATGCACAATCACCGATGCAGTGGTGTGCCCAATTCTGTAATTATAGGAAATTGTCCTAAACGAATCTCCTGTAGTAAGATACCTAAATCAGAAATTAAAAACCATATTTAATTGGAGTAAAAATAAAGTGGGAAAACATTCATACACATCGGAATATTGTTTTCAACATAATATCGCAATATGTACAGGATGTTTTATTACAAATGATACAATTGAAATTATGCTGTTTTCCAGTGAAAAATAAGTCGAAAATATAGTAATATTTTTTTCGATAAAAGTGACCTTTAATTCCTACACCGAAGCACAGTTGTAAGTACTGACAAGGGTACGCTGAAGTAAGGGAAGCAGTTCTCTATCCCCTTACCTGGGCGCAGCTTTTCAGTGCCTAGAGCTGTACTTCGGTGCACTTGCATGTAACCGATATTCCAATTCAATTGAATCGAAAAAAAATCTTATAAGACACTCTGTACAATATTGTACTTCCTACTTCCTGTTCTGTAATTACTGTATAATTGAAATTATTATTACTGTCTTTTTAGCATTGGAATGCAAGAGTAGCTGGACCAATATAAGAGACCAATTCCGGCGGAACTTGGGCAAAAAACCAAAAAGTGGGCAAGCCGCGGAAAAAGTAAAACCATACAAATATGCAAAATTATTAGAGTTCTTATTGCCCCACCTGAGCGAGAGGGACACAATATCAAACATACCGACACCGGAGATTCCACGAATTGTAAGTTCTATAATAGTCAACGAAAATGATACACCCGTCGTCAGCGTGGAAGCAGAAGCTGCGGATAACCGACAAAATCAGGAGTTTGTGGCTGAGCCACAACCACAAATACGTGGAGCGGCCAAAAAACGGAACAAATCCGTTTGCGAGACTGATGCAACACCGGCAACGGTACTAATGGAGTATATCTTACGGAAGAACGACGAACGAAACGTGCCCGAGCATCCAATGCTTTCATTTTTAACAAGTATGGGACAGATTTTAATAAATTTGCCGCCACGTGCCCAACATACAGCCAGGGGGCGCATTTTTAATATCGTCCACGAACTAGAAAATGAATTCTTAAACGAACCAATCAGGGAGCAACAGAAGCCCATATCAAGTTGGGTGCCACCGCATACACACCATTACGATGGTCCCTCCACGTCCCAGGGATTCGCACCACATCCCATACACCACGACTACTCCGATGTAGAACATGAATTTTATGACTACGAGGCAGACAATCCCCAAAACAATTCCCTGTAGCGTATACCAAAATTTAAGTTGAAATTTTTCTGTAAGACACTTCATTTTTATTAGGACGAAATGTTAATGGGAAAAGTGTGTCCGATTTCGCGTGCAATGGCCCCTACCTATTTTGTAAATATTCCGCCGTATACTTGTTACACCCTGTATGTTTGTATTTTATGTTTATGTTTATATGTATTGTATGTTTGCATTTGGGGTATTTAGTCGGAATCAGGTACATCTCACCTGGATATTTCTTAACGTATTCGAGGTAGAAAAAAATGATTATACGGTAATTGCATGGTTCGAGGGCACAAATTTATTAGACCAGAAAAATAATTTCTTACATTATTATTTAAAGAGATACGATGGTCAAGTTTGATTTTTTTAAATGGAACTATATATTTTTTTACACATCACTTGATAGTGCGTTTCAAGACAAATTCAATAACCTGTAATGTATACACATTATTTCAAATAGTTTTCGAGATATTGCGTTTGTAAATTTACTCATTTTGACTGGAAGAAAACCCGCCCGAATAGGAAGCACCGAAGGTGTTCTTGTTTACGCCACGGGTGGCACGCGCTAGGCATTGCCTCTTGAAACAGATACCCGTCAATAGTCTCTGTCAGGAGTGGCATGCCCAAAGGCTGCACAATAAGAAAAATGCCACCAATATAGCAGTTAATAAGTATTATCCAACATCAATATCTTTCATGGGACACGGGTACATTACAGGGTATTGAATCTGTCTTGAAACGTACTATCAATTGATTTCTAAAAAAAATATATAGTTCTATTTAAAAAACCAAGCTTGACCATCGTATCTTTTAAAATAATAATCTAAGAAAGAATTTGTCGGGGCTAGTAAATTAACTCCCTTCAACCATGCAATTCCATATAAACATTTCTTTCTTTTTCGAATACGTTACGAAATATCCAGCTGTTTACTGTTCCCGCGGACACCCTGCATATTTGTATTATGCGTTTTGTGTACGTTTATTATTCTAGTTTTCCACAGAGGGTGGACACTCCATCTTCTTTGCCTTCTTCTGTTTTGCGGTTCTTAAAATAAAATTGCCATTATTGCTAAGTGCTCCATTGGAAATGAATAAGGCATTGCAGAACACTTAACTGAAAGGTCTTCACTGGTCGAAGATTTGTTCAGAACTGATCAGTCACTTGTTTTCGACCAGCTAAAAAGGCGTAGGCAATAAAGTCATGAAGCTACACCTCGGGACCTTCGCTTGTCAGGTATGACTCCTCTAGGGTAAATCCTGGAGACGCGGTCGTGCCGGAGAGTTGGTCGAGTCTCCATATTTTAGACTCTATACGGAAAATCACGTTAAAGTGCAGACAAATTACTTCTCTAGAAGCCAAACAATTGAATGAATAGCGTCATTTCGCTTCCTTCTGTGTTTTTTTTTTATTTATAGGCTATAAAAGGTAAATTGAGGTTACATTTAACCTCTTTTCTCAACCAGCGGTGTACAGAATCGTATTTTAAAATATACTTCTAAGTTTATTTTCGTTTAATGTTTGGGATAATAACATAGTAGAGTATTTGGCCATATTAACTCTTCCCCTGAAAGCTAACGAGAAGACCATCTCTTGCTGCAGAAAGGTGAGATGGTCGAGTTATGATTTTTTTATTATTTATTATTATTTTTGTTTATTTAGTTTATTTATTCACATTTGTATTCATTTGCCCTACTAATCGCCAGTAGGTAGTTCCCTTTTTCTTTCATGTGTTCTTTACTTGTTTAGCGTAAACAAATTAAATATCAATGAATCTGTAGTTGTATTCACTCATAAATAATTTTACTTTATTAGTTTTAATAGCCATTTCATATTAGGTCGAACGCGTCTCGCGGATTTACCCTACGTGTTGGGAGCATAAAATCCAGCAGCGTTGACGTGCGTTGACTTCGACAGGGCACGGACTCGGCCCGCCCGTCTAGCCGTCTCATCGAGTGGCCACCGAGCCCGGGCTCAGCGTGCAACGAGGACCCTCCGAGGAGTCCGAGGTGCCACCGAGCTGGGCGACTCCTCGCGCCATAAACGTACTATAGAAGCTCGGACGGCTCGGAAGGCTCGGCTCGGCCGCTGTATAAACCGACCTTATAGGGTCGTCCCCACGACCCCGGGACTAGATTGGCCCGCCGCCGACTTGTCCGACGACTATAGGGTCGTCCCCACGACCCTGGGACTAGGTTGGCCCGCCGCCGACATGTCCGTAGACTATAGGGTCGTCCCCACGCCCCGGGCCAAAGTTGGCCAGCCGCCGACAAGTCCGACGACTATAGGGTCGTCCCCACGACCCCGGGACTAGATTGGCCCGCCGCCGACTTTTCCGACGACTATAGGGTCGTCCCCACGACCCCGGGAGTAGGTTGGCCCGCCGCCGACTTGTCCGACGACTATAGGGTCGACCCCACGACCCCGGGACTAGGTTGGCCAGCCGCCGACATGTCCGACGATTATACGGTCGTCCCCACGACCACGGGACTAGGTTGGCCCGCCGCCGACTTTTCCGACGACTATAGGGTCGTCCCCACGACCCCGGGAGTAGGTTGGCCCGCCGCCGACTTGTCCGACGACTATAGGGTCGACCCCACGACCCCGGGACTAGGTTGGCCAGCCGCCGACATGTCCGACGATTATACGGTCGTCCCCACGACCACGGGACTAGGTTGGCCCGCCGCCGACTTGTCCGACCACTATAGGGTCGTCTCCACGACCCCGTGGCTAGGTTGGCCAGCCGCCGACATGTCCGACTACTATAGGGTCGTCCCCACGACCACGGGCCAAAGTTGCCCTGCCGCCGACATGTCCGACGACTATAGGATCGTCCCCACGACCCCGGGACTAGGTTTGCCCGCCGCCGACATGTCCGACGTCTATAGGGTCGTCCCCACGACCCCGGGACTAGGTTGGCCCGCCGCCGACTTGCCCGACGACTATAGGGTCGTCCCCACGACCACGGGCCAAAGTTGCCCTGCCGCCGACATGTCCGACGACTATAGGGTCGTCCCCACGACCACTGGCCAAAGTTGCGCAGCCGCCGACATGCCCGACGTCTATAGGGTCGTCCTCACGACCCCGGGTCTAGGTTGGCCTGCCGTCGACATGTCCGACGTCTATAGGGTCGTCCCCACGCCCGGGCCAAAGTTGGCCAGCCGCCGACATGTCCGACGACTATAGGGTCGTCCCCACGACCCCGGGACTAGATTGGCCCGCCACCGTCATGTCCGACGATTATACGGTCGTCCCCACGACCCCGGGACTAGGTTGGCCCGCCGACGACGTGTCCTACGACTATGGGGTCGTCCCCACGACCACGAGACTAGGTTGGCCAGCCGCCGACATGTCCGACGACTATAGGGTCGTCCCCACGCCCCGGGCCATAGTTGCCCCGCCGCCGACATGTCCGACGACTATAGGGTCGTCCCCACGACCCCGGGACTAGGTTGGCCCGCCGCCGACTTGTCCGACGACTATAGGGTCGTCCCCACGACCGGGCCAAAGTTGGCCAGCCGCCGACATGTCCGACGACTATAGGGTCGTCCCCACGACCCCGGGTCTAGGTTGGCCCGCCGTCAACATGTCCGACGACTATAGGGTCGTCCCCACGACCACGGGCCAAAGTTGTCCTGCCGCCGACATGTCCGACGACTATAGGGTCGTCCCCACGACCCGGGCCAAAGTTGACCTGCCGCCGACATGTCCGACGACTATAGGGTCGTCCCCACGACCCCGGGACTAGGTTGGCCTGCCGCCGACATGTCCAACGACTATAGGGTCGTCCCCACGAACCCGGGACTAGGTTGGCCAGTCACCGACATGTCCGACGACTATAGGGTCGTCCCCACGACCCCGGGACAAGATTGGCCCGCCCCCGTCATGTCCGACGACTATACGGTCGTCCCCACGACCCCGGGACTAGGTTGGCCTGCCGCCGACAGGTCCGACGACTATAGGGTCGTCCCCACGAACCCGGGACTAGGTTGGCCAGTCACCGACATGTCCGACGACAATAGGGTCGTCCCCACGACCACTGGCCAAAGTTGCCCAGCCGCCGACGTGTCCGACGACTATAGGGTCGTCCCCACGACCACGGGCCAAAGTTGCCCTGCCGCCGACATGCCCGACGACTATAGGGTCGTCCCCACGACCCGGGCCAAAGTTGACCTGCCGCCGACATGTCCGACGACTATAGGGTCGTCCCCACGACCCCGGGACTAGGTTGGCCTGCCGCCGACATGTCCAACGACTATAGGGTCGTCCCCACGAACCCGGGACTAGGTTGGCCAGTCACCGACATGTCCGACGACTATAGGGTCGTCCCCACGACCACTGGCCAAAGTTGCCCAGCCGCCGACATGTCCGACGACTATAGGGTCGTCCCCACGACCCCGGGACTAGGTTGGCCCGCCGCCGACTTGTCCGCCGACTATAGGGTCGTCCCCACGACCCGGGACAAAGTTGGCCAGTCACCGACATGTCCGACGACTATAGGGTCGTCCCCACGACCACTGGCCAAAGTTGCCCAGCCGCCGACATGTCCGACGACTATAGGGTCGTCCCCACGAACCCGGGACTAGGTTGGCCAGTCACCGACATGTCCGACGACTATAGGGTCGTCCCCAAGACCACGGGCCAAGTTGCCCTGCCGCCGACATGTCCGACGACTATAGTGTCGTCCCCACGACCACTGGCCAAAGTTGCCCAGCCGCCGACATGTCCGACGACTATAGGGTGGTATCCACGACCCCGGGACTAGGTTGGCCCGCCGCCGACTTGTCCGACGACTATAGGGTCGTCCCCACGACCCGGGACAAAGTTGGCCAGCCCCCGACATGTCCGACGACTTTAGGGTCGTTCCCACGACCCCGGGTCTAGGTTGGCCTGCCGCCGACATGCCCGACGACTATAGGGTCGTCCCCACGAACCCGGGACTAGGTTGGCCAGTCACCGACATGTCCGACGACTATAGGGTCGTCCCCAAGACCACGGGCCAAAGTTGCCCTGCCGCCGACATGTCCGACGACTATAGGGTCGTCCCCACGACCACTGCCCAAAGTTGCCCAGCCGCCGACATGTCCGACGACTATAGGGCCGTCCCCACGACCACGGGCCAAAGTTGCCCTGCCGCCGACATGTCCGACGACTATGGGGTCGTCCCCACGACCCCGGGACTAGGTTGGCCCGCCGCCGACATGTCCGACGACTATAGGGTCGTCCCCACGCCCCGGGCCAAAGTTGGCCAGCCGCCGACATGTCCGACGACTATAGGGTCGTCCCCACGCCCCGGGCCAAAGTTGGCCAGCCGCCGACATGTCCAACGACTATAGGGTCGTCCCCACGAACCCGGGACTAGGTTGGCCAGTCACCGACATGTCCGACGACTATAGGGTCGTCCCCACGACCACTGGCCAAAGTTGCCCAGCCGCCGACATGTCCGACGACTATAGGGTCGTCCCCACGACCCCGGGACTAGGTTGGCCCGCCGCCGACTTGTCCGACGACTATAGGGTCGTCCCCACGAACCCGGGACTAGGTTGGCCAGTCACCGACATGTCCGACGACTATAGGGTCGTCCCCACGACCCGGGCCAAAGTTGGCCAGCCGCCGACATGTCCGACGACTTTAGGGTCGTCCCCACGACCCCGGGTCTAGGTTGGCCTGCCGCCGACATATCCGACGACTATAGGGTCGTCCCCACGACCCCGGGACAAGATTGGCCCGCCACCGTCATGTCCGACGACTATAGGGTCGTCCCCACGACCCCGGGACTAGGTTGGCCTGCCGCCGACATGTCCAACGACTATAGGGTCGTCCCCACGAACCCGGGACTAGGTTGGCCAGTCACCGACATGTCCGACGACTATAGGGTCGTCCCCACGACCCGGGCCAAAGTTGGCCAGCCGCCGACATGTCCGACGACTATAGGGTCGTCCCCACGACCCCGGGACAAGATTGGCCCGCCACCGTCATGTCCGACGACTATAGGGTCGTCCCCACGACCCGGGACTAGGTTGGCCTGCCGCCGACAGGTCCGACGACTATAGGGTCGTCCCCACGAACCCGGGACTAGGTTGGCCAGTCACCGACATGTCCGACGACAATAGGGTCGCCCCCACGACCACTGGCCAAAGTTGCCCCGCCGCTGACATGTCCGACGACTATAGGGTCGTCCCCACGACCCCGGGACTAGGTTGGCCAGCCGCCGACATGTCCGACGACTTTAGGGTCGTCCCCACGACCCCGGGTCTAGGTTGGCCTGCCGCCGACATATCCGACGACTATAGGGTCGTCCCCACGACCCCGGGACAAGATTGGCCCGCCACCGTCATGTCCGACGACTATAGGGTCGTCCCCACGACCCCGGGACTAGGTTGGCCTGCCGCCGACATGTCCAACGACTATAGGGTCGTCCCCACGAACCCGGGACTAGGTTGGCCAGCCGCCGACATGTCCGACGACTATAGGGTCGTCCCCACGACCCCGGGTCTAGGTTGGCCCGCCGCCAACATGTCCGACGACTATAGGGTCGTCCCCACGACTACGGGCCAAAGTTGCCCTGCCGCCGACATGTCCGACGACTATAGGGTCGTCCCCACGACCCGGGCCAAAGTTGACCTGCCGCCGACATGTCCGACGACTATAGGGTCGTCCCCACGACCCCGGGACTAGGTTGGCCTGCCGCCGACATGTCCAACGACTATAGGGTCGTCCCCACGAACCCGGGACTAGGTTGGCCAGTCACCGACATGTCCGACGACTATAGGGTCGTCCCCACGACCCCGGGACTAGGTTGGCCTGCCGCCGACATATCCGACGACTATAGGGTCGTCCCCACGAACCCGGGACTAGGTTGGCCAGTCACCGACATGTCCGACGACTATAGGGTCGTCCCCAAGACCACGGGCCAAAGTTGCCCTGCCGCCGATATGTCCGACGACTATAGGGTCGTCCTCACGACCCCGGGTCTAGGTTGGCCTGCCGTCGACATGTCCGACGACTATAGGGTCGTCCCCACGCCCGGGCCAAAGTTGGCCAGCCGCCGACATGTCCGACGACTATAGGGTCGTCCCCACGACCCGGGCCGAAGTTGACCTGCCGCCGACATGTCCGACGACTATAGGGTCGTCCCCACGACCCCGGGACTAGGTTGGCCTGCCGCCGACATGTCCAACGACTATAGGGTCGTCCCCACGAACCCGGGACTAGGTTGGCCAGTCACCGACATGTCCGACGACTATAGGGTCGTCCCCACGACCCCGGGACAAGATTGGCCCGCCCCCGTCATGTCCAACGACTATAGGGTCGTCCCCACGAACCCGGGACTAGGTTGGCCAGTCACCGACATGTCCGACGACTATAGGGTCGTCCCCACGACCCCGGGTCTAGGTTGGCCCGCCGTCAACATGTCCGACGACTATAGGGTCGTCCCCACGAACCCGGGACTAGGTTGGCCAGTCACCGACATGTCCGACGACAATAGGGTCGTCCCCACGACCACTGGCCAAAGTTGCCCCGCCGCCGACATGTCCGACGACTATAGGGTCGTCCCCACGACCCCGGGACTAGGTTGGCCCGCCGCCGACTTGTCCGACGACTATAGGGTCGTCCCCACGACCCGGGCCAAAGTTGGCCAGCCGCCGACATGTCCGACGACTATAGGGTCGTCCCCACGACCACTGGCCAAAGTTGCCCAGCCGCCGACATGTCCGACGACTATAGGGTCGTCCCCACGACCCCGGGACTGGGTTGGCCTGCCGCCGACAGGTCCGACGACTATAGGGTCGTCCCCACGAACCCGGGACTAGGTTGGCCAGTCACCGACATGTCCGACGACAATAGGGTCGTCCCCACGACCACTGGCCAAAGTTGCCCCGCCGCCGACATGTCCGACGACTATAGGGTCGTCCCCACGACCCCGGGACTAGGTTGGCCCGCCGCCGACTTGTCCGACGACTATAGGGTCGTCCCCACGACCCGGGCCAAAGTTGGCCAGCCGCCGACATGTCCGACGACTATAGGGTCGTCCCCACGACCACTGGCCAAAGTTGCCCAGCCGCCGACATGTCCGACGACTATAGGGTCGTCCCCACGCCCGGGCCAAAGTTGGCCAGCCGCCGACATGTCCGACGACTATAGGGTCGTCCCCACGACCCCGGGACTAGATTGGCCCGCCACCGTCATGTCCGACGATTATACGGTCGTCCCCACGACCCCGGGACTAGGTTGGCCCGCCGACGACGTGTCCTACGACTATGGGGTCGTCCCCACGACCACGAGACTAGGTTGGCCAGCCGCCGACATGTCCGACGACTATAGGGTCGTCCCCACCACCCCGGGTCTAGGTTGGCCAGCCGCCGACATGTCCGACGACTATAGGGTCGTCCCCACGACCACGGGCCAAAGTTGCCCTGCCGCCGACATGTCCGACGACTATAGGGTCGTCCCCACGACCACTGGCCAAAGTTGCCCAGCCGCCGACGTGTCCGACGACTATAGGGTCGTCCCCACGACCACGGGCCAAAGTTGCCCTGCCGCCGACATGTCCGACGACTATAGGGTCGTCCCCACGCCTCGGGCCATAGTTGCCCCGCCGCCGACATGTCCGACGACTATAGGGTCGTCCCCACGACCCCGGGACTAGGTTGGCCCGCCGCCGACTTGTCCGACGACTATAGGGTCGTCCCCACGACCGGGCCAAAGTTGGCCAGCCGCCGACATGTCCGACGACTATAGGGTCGTCCCCACGACCCCGGGTCTAGGTTGGCCCGCCGTCAACATGTCCGACGACTATAGGGTCGTCCCCACGACCACGGGCCAAAGTTGTCCTGCCGCCGACATGTCCGACGACTATAGGGTCGTCCCCACGAACCCGGGACTAGGTTGGCCAGTCACCGACATGTCCGACGACTATAGGGTCGTCCCCACGACCCCGGGACAAGATTGGCCCGCCCCCGTCATGTCCGACGACTATACGGTCGTCCCCACGACCCCGGGACTAGGTTGGCCTGCCGCCGACAGGTCCGACGACTATAGGGTCGTCCCCACGAACCCGGGACTAGGTTGGCCAGTCACCGACATGTCCGACGACAATAGGGTCGTCCCCACGACCACTGGCCAAAGTTGCCCCGCCGCCGACATGTCCGACGACTATAGGGTCGTCCCCACGACCCCGGGACTAGGTTGGCCCGCCGCCGACTTGTCCGACGACTATAGGGTCGTCCCCACGACCCGGGCCAAAGTTGGCCAGCCGCCGACATGTCCGACGACTATAGGGTCGTCCCCACGACCACTGGCCAAAGTTGCCCCGCCGCCGACATGTCCGACGACTATAGGGTCGTCCCCACGACCCCGGGACTAGGTTGGCCCGCCGCCGACTTGTCCGACGACTATAGGGTCGTCCCCACGACCCCGGGACTGGGTTGGCCTGCCGCCGACATATCCGACGGCTATACGGTCGTCCCCACGACCCCGGGACTAGGTTGGCCCGCCGACGACGTGTCCTACGACTATGGGGTCGTCCCCACGACCACGAGACTAGGTTGGCCAGCCGCCGACATGTCCGACGACTATAGGGTCGTCCCCACGACCCCGGGACTAGGTTGGCCCGCCGACGACGTGTCCTACGACTATAGGGTCGTCCCCACGACCCCGGGTCTAGGTTGGCCCGCCGTCAACATGTCCGACGACTATAGGGTCGTCCCCACGAACCCGGGACTAGGTTGGCCAGTCACCGACATGTCCGACGACAATAGGGTCGTCCCCACGACCACTGGCCAAAGTTGCCCCGCCGCCGACATGTCCGACGACTATAGGGTCGTCCCCACGACCCCGGGACTAGGTTGGCCCGCCGCCGACTTGTCCGACGACTATAGGGTCGTCCCCACGACCACTGGCCAAAGTTGCCCCGCCGCCGACATGTCCGACGACTATAGGGTCGTCCCCACGACTGTGTTGGCCTGCCGCCGACATATCCGACGACTATACGGTCGTCCCCACGACCCCGGGACTAGGTTGGCCCGCCGACGACGTGTCCTACGACTATAGGGTCGTCCCCACGACCCCGGGTCTAGGTTGGCCCGCCGTCAACATGTCCGACGACTATAGGGTCGTCCCCACGAACCCGGGACTAGGTTGGCCAGTCACCGACATGTCCGACGACAATAGGGTCGTCCCCACGACCACTGGCCAAAGTTGCCCCGCCGCCGACATGTCCGACGACTATAGGGTCGTCCCCACGACCCCGGGACTAGGTTGGCCCGCCGCCGACTTGTCCGACGACTATAGGGTCGTCCCCACGACCCGGGCCAAAGTTGGCCAGCCGCCGACATGTCCGACGACTATAGGGTCGTCCCCACGACCACTGGCCAAAGTTGCCCAGCCGCCGACATGTCCGACGACTATAGGGTCGTCCCCACGACCCCGGGACTGGGTTGGCCTGCCGCCGACATATCCGACGACTATACGGTCGTCCCCACGACCCCGGGACTAGGTTGGCCCGCCGACGACGTGTCCTACGACTATGGGGTCGTCCCCACGACCACGAGACTAGGTTGGCCAGCCGCCGACATGTCCGACGACTATAGGGTCGTCCCCACGACCCCGGGACTAGGTTGGCCCGCCGACGACGTGTCCTACGACTATAGGGTCGTCCCCACGACCCCGGGTCTAGGTTGGCCCGCCGTCAACATGTCCGACGACTATAGGGTCGTCCCCACGACCACGGGCCAAAGTTGCCCTGCCGCCGACATGTCCGACGACTATAGGGTCGTCCCCACGACCCGGGCCAAAGTTGACCTGCCGCCGACATGTCCGACGACTATAGGGTCGTCCCCACGACCCCGGGACTAGGTTGGCCCGCCGCCGACATGTCCGACGACTATAGGGTCGTCCCCACGCCCCGGGCCAAAGTTGGCCAGCCGCCGACATGTCCGACGACTATAGGGTCGTCCCCACGCCCCAGGCCAAAGTTGGCCAGCCGCCGACATGTCCGACGACTTTAGGGTCGTCCCCACGACCCCGGGACTAGTTTGGCCAGCCGCCGACATGTCCGACGACTATAGGGTCGTCCCCACGACCATGGGCCAAAGTTGCCCTGCCGCCGACATGTCCGACGACTATAGGGTCGTCCCCACGACCACTGGCCAAAGTTGCGCAGCCGCCGACATGTCCGACGACTATAGGGTCGTCCCCACGACCCCGGGACTAGGTTGGCCCGCCGCCGACATGTCCGACGTCTATAGGGTCGTCCCCACAACCCCGGGACTAGATTGGCCCGCCGCCGACTTTTCCGACGACTATAGGGTCGTCCCCACGACCCCGGGAGTAGGTTGGCCCGCCGCCGACATGTCCGTAGACTATAGGGTCGTCCCCACGCCCCGGGCCAAAGTTGGCCAGCCGCCGACAAGTCCGACGACTATAGGGTCGTCCCCGCGCCCCGGTCCAAAGTTGGCCAGCCGCCGACATGTCCGACGACTATAGGTCGGTTAATACAGCGGCCGAGCCGAGCCTTCCGAGCCGTCCGAGCTTCTATAGTATGTTTATGGCGCGAGGAGTCGCCCAGCTCGGTGGCACCTCGGACTCCTCGGAGGGTCCTCGTTGCACGCTGAGCCCGGGCTCGGTGGCCACTCGATGAGACGACTAGACGGGCGGGCCGCGTCCGTGCCCTGTCGAAGTCAACGCACGTCAACGCTGCTGGATTTTATGCTCCCAACACGTAGGGTAAATCCGCGAGACGCGTTCGACCTAATATGAAATGGCTATTAAAACTAATAAAGTAAAATTATTTATGAGTGAATAAACTCCACGCAAAATACACATTTAAAATATATCAGCAATATTCATCCATCATTAACGTCAATAATTTCCCGAAAATATTGGTAATTTTGAAATGACTGTATCTCAAAAAATGTTCGCAAAAAGTATTTAAAAAAAAACATTTTAACGCTTAAAGTTTCTAATTTTTGAATCAAGGACTCAATGTTTTTCATTCATTATGAATCAATGAACTTTTGCAGTCTGAGATACGGCTTCACATACTGAAGGTACTGATACATGGTTTATGGTATTTTATGAGATGTTGAATGTTAAATGAATTTTGAAGGAAAGAAGTGGCATCCTCTCTGTGAATTAGTCGGTGGAGGAGGAATCCTCTCCTCATTGATGAAGTACGGTAGGAAAATGAACATCTGGTTCTCAAAAACTAGCCTGGTTGATCGGCCAGAGCGTTTCGCCAGGGTCGCGGTTTATGACTGTATTGTCCCGCTAGTCGACGGTTAACAACGGTACGCGCGTGTCCGAAATCATCTTATAGTACATACTTACTACCCACCGGCAGAGCAATATACGGATTAACTCAGGGCAAAGAAGGTGGAAAACCTTGCCAGATTGCCTTTCCGAAAATCTGGGAAGCAAATATTTTACGACGAACGCATCGAAAAACAAGTAATTGCCGCCCGGTCGTAAACGGTCAACGAATTTACTCTTCACTCTGAGCCCGCTTTCGTCCTCTAAGAACATCTTCCCTCATATATATTTTATATTTTCTTTCATTATATAAATATCCCGTTAGTTGTACTGACACTTTAGATTTAATTTGTTTGAAAATATTGAATTATTAATGTTCCGTTTCATTAATAGTTTCGTTATAATTAATCTATAAAGTGGTTTCATAATTATCGTAAAAGCAACGAAAACTTAAGAATTTTATACACCATAAACACCTAATAAATGTTCTGTGTGTAAAATGTGTTTGTGTGAGTGCTGGAAAGAGAACGAGAACAGTGAGACAGCAGAGAGAACGTAAGGAAATCGAGTGATAGAACGTGTATCAGTTAAATTGTATAATCGTGTGTGTAGTTAATAAAGTTATATGTATATATTTGCTACCAAAAAGACACAACACGTGTGTGCAAATACATAGTGTGAAGAAGGGGCGCCTTTGCGGAATCCCCTTAGCGTGACTCACGATGGGGAATTCCGGTCTTTCTATTTAAAAAATAAACAAAAAAAGGTGAGTTATAAAGTTGGTGACCTACCGCCACATTTGGAAGCACGGCGCGAAATCTTAACAGACCGCGATGGTGTATCATAAAGTGTACGCAGTCACATCTACAATGACCTGCCTATGGAATATTAGGGTGTGTTTGTCTCTCCGCGAGGCGTATTGGTGTTGGATAGTACCTACTCTGAGTCCGCTATTGTCCCGAGCCCAGTGGGTCTCAATCCCAAGAAATAGAGAAAAAATTAAACATACCATTTTTGGCAATCAAAATGTCGAATCGTATTAAGATATTTTTAACCTAATTTAAAAAAAATGATTTTGGTTTTATTTTAACAAAGATAGAAAACTATCTATTACTGGATCTGAAGAAATCGATAAAAAGTTTAAAACCTCTTCGTTTTTATTTTGAAATGACTGTATGTTCGCGAAAAATGTTCGCAAAAAAATTTAAAACAAGCATTTTAACGCTTGAAGTTTTGTCACACTTAACTTAATGTGTTTAGGGAAAAAATTATTGATGTTTCTGTAAAAGCGGGGCGTATTGTATAGTTTCACCCCAAGTAGAAACAATAGATACCACTGAGGGAACGCTTGGCAATCTGTCTCAGGTACATAAATAAAAGATTGTCGAGAGACTGTTACATTTCCAAAAATTAATAAGCAATAATATTAATAAACGTACACAAACACATATAATACATATAAATGTACAAATTACACTCCAAGACAAAATGCAAACATTCAATACATATAAACATAAGTGTTCAGTGTAACTATACAAGGCGTAACCAATATTTTGAGAAATATTCACAGGGTACGCAGAGAGGTTTAAACGATAAAAAATGTTGTATGGCAATGTGTTCGATCTGCCTCTGTTTTGCAATAATAATGGCTTATACTTAATCGTGCGACTTTGGGAATATCCTGTCTTCGTTTTTATGGCTATACCTTCCGAAGGTGCTCGTCGTACCCCCGGCTCGAAGAAGCGCGCCAAATGAGTAAAAGAAGGGATGTTTCAAAATCGGCAGCAGTAATTGGTTATTTCCATTCAGGTAAATGACCGTAGGAAAATGTTCATTTACGAGATCGGGTGACTTGGAGCACCAAGTCAGTCAACTTCCGTGTCTCGAAGTGTATCTAACACGGTATTTAAAAGAAGTGTGTGCACAATGTTCGACGAGAAATTGATCGCGTTCGTGAGGCAGCACAATGTTTTGTTTGACTTGTCCAATTCACGCTATATTGACGTCAAACATAAATTAAAATTGTGGCAAGAAATTGGGAATTCCTTGAACACGCCAGGTATGTGTGAAATACTTACATATATACTTAATTAACTTAACATTAAATATATATACATATATATACAGTGGACTTATTTTAAATGCTGGATGTCTCGTACATTCCGTAGGTCGTTAAACATATATGAAATTGTTTGCTATGGAGGGTAACATTGTATGGTGTAAGTAGTTTGTTTGTGCATGAAATTGTAGGGGAGATTTGAAGGTCAAGTTCATTTGTTTAAATGCAATATTATATATCTTTATTCATAATATGATGGTGTTTGTTAAGACGAGTGCAACGGTGTGCCACATGAAGTCATTCCATGTAGTACACGGTCATAGTACATATGTAGAGTATGTACATTGCACGGTCACGTAGGGTTTACCTACGCGACGATCCACGATTTGAGTTGCCCTGTTTCCATAGGATGTCATTAATGTATAACCTTGTACTACACTGAAAGACCTTATGCGGCCCACCGTTGCACTCGTCTTAACAAACACCATCATATTATGGGTAAACACGTATAATATTCCATTTAAACAAATGAACTTGACCTTCAAATCTCCCCTACAATTTCATGCACAAACAAACTATTTACACCACACAATGCCATTCACATAAATCACTTACACTGTCATCAAGTATGTTGCAAACGCATCTCTAATTCTAAAAGGTTGGTGATGCACTGCATTTCCTTCTTCTAACGCGTTCTCTCTCGGGTGTATAGTGTTTGATGCTGGTGTACTATTGGTTACGGGTGCAACGCATCCCTCTCTTTTCCGGATAAAATTGTGTAATATACACGTCGCCATCACGATATAGTCGACGTGGTGGGGGGTTGTTTGAATGCGTCTATTATAGATTCTAAATTTCTGTGATAAAATCCCAAAAGCATTTTCGACATAACGCCTGGCTAAAGTCAACCGATAGTTGAAGTTTCTTTTTTCGTTCGTAGTTAATTGTGGTCCCGGAAATGGCCTCATGAGGTAAGTTTTTAGGGGGAATGCCTCATCCCCTACAATAACGTACGGTGCTGATACAGAAGTGCCCGGCAGAGGCTCATCGGGGGGTAAACGGAATGAGCCGTTTTCCAATGCCTTCCCTAAATTGGAGTGGGCTAGTATGCCACCGTCACTATTTTTCCCGTAACTTCCCACATCGACCGCGATAAAATTGTACTGGGCGTCCACCAGTGCCAGCAGCACTGTGGAAAATGTCTTTTTATAATTAAAATACATAGTTCCACTATTTGCTGGAGCTTGTATTTGAACATGTTTCCCATCTATTGCTCCTATACAATGTGGGAAACCGGTACGACGAAAAAACTCTGCACTGATTAGTTTCCATTCTTCTTCGGTTGGAAGAGGCATTGCTTCTTGCATTAGCGTTGCAACTATCGCGTTGCACGTTTCATGCACAATCACCGATGCAGTGGTGTGCCCAATTCTGTAATTATAGGAAATTGTCCTAAACGAATCTCCTGTAGTAAGATACCTAAATCAGAAATTAAAAACCATATTTAATTGGAGTAAAAATAAAGTGGGAAAACATTCATACACATCGGAATATTGTTTTCAACATAATATCGCAATATGTACAGGATGTTTTATTACAAATGATACAATTGAAATTATGCTGTTTTCCAGTGAAAAATAAGTCGAAAATATAGTAATATTTTTTTCGATAAAAGTGACCTTTAATTCCTACACCGAAGCACAGTTGTAAGTACTGACAAGGGTACGCTGAAGTAAGGGAAGCAGTTCTCTATCCCCTTACCTGGGCGCAGCTTTTCAGTGCCTAGAGCTGTACTTCGGTGCACTTGCATGTAACCGATATTCCAATTCAATTGAATCGAAAAAAAATCTTATAAGACACTCTGTACAATATTGTACTTCCTACTTCCTGTTCTGTAATTACTGTATAATTGAAATTATTATTACTGTCTTTTTAGCATTGGAATGCAAGAGTAGCTGGACCAATATAAGAGACCAATTCCGGCGGAACTTGGGCAAAAAACCAAAAAGTGGGCAAGCCGCGGAAAAAGTAAAACCATACAAATATGCAAAATTATTAGAGTTCTTATTGCCCCACCTGAGCGAGAGGGACACAATATCAAACATACCGACACCGGAGATTCCACGAATTGTAAGTTCTATAATAGTCAACGAAAATGATACACCCGTCGTCAGCGTGGAAGCAGAAGCTGCGGATAACCGACAAAATCAGGAGTTTGTGGCTGAGCCACAACCACAAATACGTGGAGCGGCCAAAAAACGGAACAAATCCGTTTGCGAGACTGATGCAACACCGGCAACGGTACTAATGGAGTATATCTTACGGAAGAACGACGAACGAAACGTGCCCGAGCATCCAATGCTTTCATTTTTAACAAGTATGGGACAGATTTTAATAAATTTGCCGCCACGTGCCCAACATACAGCCAGGGGGCGCATTTTTAATATCGTCCACGAACTAGAAAATGAATTCTTAAACGAACCAATCAGGGAGCAACAGAAGCCCATATCAAGTTGGGTGCCACCGCATACACACCATTACGATGGTCCCTCCACGTCCCAGGGATTCGCACCACATCCCATACACCACGACTACTCCGATGTAGAACATGAATTTTATGACTACGAGGCAGACAATCCCCAAAACAATTCCCTGTAGCGTATACCAAAATTTAAGTTGAAATTTTTCTGTAAGACACTTCATTTTTATTAGGACGAAATGTTAATGGGAAAAGTGTGTCCGATTTCGCGTGCAATGGCCCCTACCTATTTTGTAAATATTCCGCCGTATACTTGTTACACCCTGTATGTTTGTATTTTATGTTTATGTTTATATGTATTGTATGTTTGCATTTGGGGTATTTAGTCGGAATCAGGTACATCTCACCTGGATATTTCTTAACGTATTCGAGGTAGAAAAAAATGATTATACGGTAATTGCATGGTTCGAGGGCACAAATTTATTAGACCAGAAAAATAATTTCTTACATTATTATTTAAAGAGATACGATGGTCAAGTTTGATTTTTTTAAATGGAACTATATATTTTTTTACACATCACTTGATAGTGCGTTTCAAGACAAATTCAATAACCTGTAATGTATACACATTATTTCAAATAGTTTTCGAGATATTGCGTTTGTAAATTTACTCATTTTGACTGGAAGAAAACCCGCCCGAATAGGAAGCACCGAAGGTGTTCTTGTTTACGCCACGGGTGGCACGCGCTAGGCATTGCCTCTTGAAACAGATACCCGTCAATAGTCTCTGTCAGGAGTGGCATGCCCAAAGGCTGCACAATAAGAAAAATGCCACCAATATAGCAGTTAATAAGTATTATCCAACATCAATATCTTTCATGGGACACGGGTACATTACAGGGTATTGAATCTGTCTTGAAACGTACTATCAATTGATTTCTAAAAAAAATATATAGTTCTATTTAAAAAACCAAGCTTGACCATCGTATCTTTTAAAATAATAATCTAAGAAAGAATTTGTCGGGGCTAGTAAATTAACTCCCTTCAACCATGCAATTCCATATAAACATTTCTTTCTTTTTCGAATACGTTACGAAATATCCAGCTGTTTACTGTTCCCGCGGACACCCTGCATATTTGTATTATGCGTTTTGTGTACGTTTATTATTCTAGTTTTCCACAGAGGGTGGACACTCCATCTTCTTTGCCTTCTTCTGTTTTGCGGTTCTTAAAATAAAATTGCCATTATTGCTAAGTGCTCCATTGGAAATGAATAAGGCATTGCAGAACACTGAACTGAAAGGTCTTCACTGGTCGAAGATTTGTTCAGAACTGATCAGTCACTTGTTTTCGACCAGCTAAAAAGGCGTAGGCAATAAAGTCATGAAGCTACACCTCGGGACCTTCGCTTGTCAGGTATGACTCCTCTAGGGTAAATCCTGGAGACGCGGTCGTGCCGGAGAGTTGGTCGAGTCTCCATATTTTAGACTCTATACGGAAAATCACGTTAAAGTGCAGACAAATTACTTCTCTAGAAGCCAAACAATTGAATGAATAGCGTCATTTCGCTTCCTTCTGTGTTTTTTTTTTATTTATAGGCTATAAAAGGTAAATTGAGGTTACATTTAACCTCTTTTCTCAACCAGCGGTGTACAGAATCGTATTTTAAAATATACTTCTAAGTTTATTTTCGTTTAATGTTTGGGATAATAACATAGTAGAGTATTTGGCCATATTAACTCTTCCCCTGAAAGCTAACGAGAAGACCATCTCTTGCTGCAGAAAGGTGAGATGGTCGAGTTATGATTTTTTTATTATTTATTATTATTTTTGTTTATTTAGTTTATTTATTCACATTTGTATTCATTTGCCCTACTAATCGCCAGTAGGTAGTTCCCTTTTTCTTTCATGTGTTCTTTACTTGTTTAGCGTAAACAAATTAAATATCAATGAATCTGTAGTTGTATTCACTCATAAATAATTTTACTTTATTAGTTTTAATAGCCATTTCATATTAGGTCGAACGCGTCTCGCGGATTTACCCTACGTGTTGGGAGCATAAAATCCAGCAGCGTTGACGTGCGTTGACTTCGACAGGGCACGGACTCGGCCCGCCCGTCTAGCCGTCTCATCGAGTGGCCACCGAGCCCGGGCTCAGCGTGCAACGAGGACCCTCCGAGGAGTCCGAGGTGCCACCGAGCTGGGCGACTCCTCGCGCCATAAACGTACTATAGAAGCTCGGACGGCTCGGAAGGCTCGGCTCGGCCGCTGTATAAACCGACCTTATAGGGTCGTCCCCACGACCCCGGGACTAGATTGGCCCGCCGCCGACTTGTCCGACGACTATAGGGTCGTCCCCACGACCCTGGGACTAGGTTGGCCCGCCGCCGACATGTCCGTAGACTATAGGGTCGTCCCCACGCCCCGGGCCAAAGTTGGCCAGCCGCCGACAAGTCCGACGACTATAGGGTCGTCCCCACGACCCCGGGACTAGATTGGCCCGCCGCCGAAGTGTCCTACGACTATGGGGTCGTCCCCACGACCACGGGACTAGGTTGGCCAGCCGCCGACATGTCCGACGACTATAGGGTCGTCCCCACCACCCCGGGTCTAGGTTGGCCAGCCGCCGACATGTCCGACGACTATAGGGTCGTCCCCACGACCACTGGCCAAAGTTGCGCCGCCGCCGACATGTCCGACGACTATAGGGTCGTCCCCACGACCCCGGGACTAGGTTGGCCCGCCGCCGACATGTCCGACGACTATAGGGTCGTCCCCACGACCACTGGCCAAAGTTGCGCAGCCGCCGACATGCCCGACGACTATAGGGTCGTCCCCACGACCCCGGGACTAGGTTGGCCCGCCGCCGACATGTCCGACGTCTATATGGTCGTCCCCACGACCCCGGGACTAGATTGGCCCGCCGCCGACTATTCCGACGACTATAGGGTCGTCCCCACGACCCCGGGAGTAGGTTGGCCCGCCGCCGACTTGTCCGACGACTATAGGGTCGACCCCACGACCCCGGGACTAGGTTGGCCAGCCGCCGACATGTCCGACGATTATACGGTCGTCCCCACGACCACGGGACTAGGTTGGCCCGCCGCCGACTTTTCCGACGACTATAGGGTCGTCCCCACGACCCCGGGAGTAGGTTGGCCCGCCGCCGACTTGTCCGACGACTATAGGGTCGACCCCACGACCCCGGGACTAGGTTGGCCAGCCGCCGACATGTCCGACGATTATACGGTCGTCCCCACGACCACGGGACTAGGTTGGCCCGCCGCCGACTTGTCCGACCACTATAGGGTCGTCTCCACGACCCCGTGGCTAGGTTGGCCAGCCGCCGACATGTCCGACTACTATAGGGTCGTCCCCACGACCACGGGCCAAAGTTGCCCTGCCGCCGACATGTCCGACGACTATAGGATCGTCCCCACGACCCCGGGACTAGGTTTGCCCGCCGCCGACATGTCCGACGTCTATAGGGTCGTCCCCACGACCCCGGGACTAGGTTGGCCCGCCGCCGACTTGCCCGACGACTATAGGGTCGTCCCCACGACCACGGGCCAAAGTTGCCCTGCCGCCGACATGTCCGACGACTATAGGGTCGTCCCCACGACCACTGGCCAAAGTTGCGCAGCCGCCGACATGCCCGACGTCTATAGGGTCGTCCTCACGACCCCGGGTCTAGGTTGGCCTGCCGTCGACATGTCCGACGTCTATAGGGTCGTCCCCACGCCCGGGCCAAAGTTGGCCAGCCGCCGACATGTCCGACGACTATAGGGTCGTCCCCACGACCCCGGGACTAGATTGGCCCGCCACCGTCATGTCCGACGATTATACGGTCGTCCTCACGACCCCGGGACTAGGTTGGCCCGCCGACGACGTGTCCTACGACTATGGGGTCGTCCCCACGACCACGAGACTAGGTTGGCCAGCCGCCGACATGTCCGACGACTATAGGGTCGTCCCCACCACCCCGGGTCTAGGTTGGCCAGCCGCCGACATGTCCGACGACTATAGGGTCGTCCCCACGACCACGGGCCAAAGTTGCCCTGCCGCCGACATGTCCGACGACTATAGGGTCGTCCCCACGACCACTGGCCAAAGTTGCCCAGCCGCCGACGTGTCCGACGACTATAGGGTCGTCCCCACGACCCGGGACAAAGTTGGCCAGCCGCCGACATGTCCGACGACTTTAGGGTCGTCCCCACGACCCCGGGTCTAGGTTGGCCTGCCGCCGACATATCCGACGACTATAGGGTCGTCCCCACGACCCCGGGACAAGATTGGCCCGCCACCGTCATGTCCGACGACTATAGGGTCGTCCCCACGACCCCGGGACTAGGTTGGCCTGCCGCCGACATGTCCAACGACTATAGGGTCGTCCCCACGAACCCGGGACTAGGTTGGCCAGTCACCGACATGTCCGACGACTATAGGGTCGTCCCCACGACCCGGGCCAAAGTTGGCCAGCCGCCGACATGTCCGACGACTATAGGGTCGTCCCCACGACCCCGGGACAAGATTGGCCCGCCACCGTCATGTCCGACGACTATAGGGTCGTCCCCACGACCCCGGGACTAGGTTGGCCTGCCGCCGACATGTCCAACGATTATAGGGTCGTCCCCACGACCCCGGGACAAGATTGGCCCGCCACCGTCATGTCCGACGACTATACGGTCGTCCCCACGACCCGGGACTAGGTTGGCCTGCCGCCGACATGTCCGACGACTATAGGGTCGTCCCCACGCCCCGGGCCAAAGTTGGCCAGCCGCCGACATGTCCGACGACTATAGGGTCGTCCCCACGCCCCGGGCCAAAGTTGGCCAGCCGCCGACATGTCCAACGACTATAGGGTCGTCCCCACGAACCCGGGACTAGGTTGGCCAGTCACCGACATGTCCGACGACTATAGGGTCGTCCCCACGACCACTGGCCAAAGTTGCCCAGCCGCCGACATGTCCGACGACTATAGGGTCGTCCCCACGACCCCGGGACTAGGTTGGCCCGCCGCCGACTTGTCCGACGACTATAGGGTCGTCCCCACGACCCGGGACAAAGTTGGCCAGCCGCCGACATGTCCGACGACTTTAGGGTCGTCCCCACGACCCCGGGTCTAGGTTGGCCTGCCGCCGACATATCCGACGACTATAGGGTCGTCCCCACGACCCCGGGACAAGATTGGCCCGCCACCGTCATGTCCGACGACTATAGGGTCGTCCCCACGACCCCGGGACTAGGTTGGCCTGCCGCCGACATGTCCAACGACTATAGGGTCGTCCCCACGAACCCGGGACTAGGTTGGCCAGTCACCGACATGTCCGACGACTATAGGGTCGTCCCCACGACCCGGGCCAAAGTTGGCCAGCCGCCGACATGTCCGACGACTATAGGGTCGTCCCCACGACCCCGGGACAAGATTGGCCCGCCACCGTCATGTCCGACGACTATAGTGTCGTCCCCACGACCCCGGGACTAGGTTGGCCTGCCGCCGACATGTCCAACGATTATAGGGTCGTCCCCACGACCCCGGGACAAGATTGGCCCGCCACCGTCATGTCCGACGACTATACGGTCGTCCCCACGACCCGGGACTAGGTTGGCCTGCCGCCGACAGGTCCGACGACTATAGGGTCGTCCCCACGAACCCGGGACTAGGTTGGCCAGTCACCGACATGTCCGACGACAATAGGGTCGCCCCCACGACCACTGGCCAAAGTTGCCCCGCCGCTGACATGTCCGACGACTATAGGGTCGTCCCCACGACCCCGGGACTAGGTTGGCCCGCCGCCGACTTGTCCGACGACTATAGGGTCGTCCCCACGACCGGGCCAAAGTTGGCCAGCCGCCGACATGTCCGACGACTATAGGGTCGTCCCCACGACCCCGGGTCTAGGTTGGCCCGCCGCCAACATGTCCGACGACTATAGGGTCGTCCCCACGACTACGGGCCAAAGTTGCCCTGCCGCCGACATGTCCGACGACTATAGGGTCGTCCCCACGACCCGGGCCAAAGTTGACCTGCCGCCGACATGTCCGACGACTATAGGGTCGTCCCCACGACCCCGGGACTAGGTTGGCCTGCCGCCGACATGTCCAACGACTATAGGGTCGTCCCCACGAACCCGGGACTAGGTTGGCCAGTCACCGACATGTCCGACGACTATAGGGTCGTCCCCACGACCCCGGGACTAGGTTGGCCTGCCGCCGACATATCCGACGACTATAGGGTCGTCCCCACGAACCCGGGACTAGGTTGGCCAGTCACCGACATGTCCGACGACTATAGGGTCGTCCCCAAGACCACGGGCCAAAGTTGCCCTGCCGCCGATATGTCCGACGACTATAGGGTCGTCCTCACGACCCCGGGTCTAGGTTGGCCTGCCGTCGACATGTCCGACGACTATAGGGTCGTCCCCACGCCCGGGCCAAAGTTGGCCAGCCGCCGACATGTCCGACGACTATAGGGTCGTCCCCACGACCCCGGGACTAGATTGGCCCGCCACCGTCATGTCCGACGATTATACGGTCGTCCCCACGACCCCGGGACTAGGTTGGCCCGCCGACGACGTGTCCTACGACTATGGGGTCGTCCCCACGACCACGAGACTAGGTTGGCCAGCCGCCGACATGTCCGACGACTATAGGGTCGTCCCCACCACCCCGGGTCTAGGTTGGCCAGCCGCCGACATGTCCGACGACTATAGGGTCGTCCCCACGACCACGGGCCAAAGTTGCCCTGCCGCCGACATGTCCGACGACTATAGGGTCGTCCCCACGACCACTGGCCAAAGTTGCCCAGCCGCCGACGTGTCCGACGACTATAGGGTCGTCCCCACGACCACGGGCCAAAGTTGCCCTGCCGCCGACATGTCCGACGACTATAGGGTCGTCCCCACGCCCCGGGCCATAGTTGCCCCGCCGCCGACATGTCCGACGACTATAGGGTCGTCCCCACGACCCCGGGACTAGGTTGGCCCGCCGCCGACTTGTCCGACGACTATAGGGTCGTCCCCACGACCGGGCCAAAGTTGGCCAGCCGCCGACATGTCCGACGACTATAGGGTCGTCCCCACGACCCCGGGTCTAGGTTGGCCCGCCGTCAACATGTCCGACGACTATGGGGTCGTCCCCACGACCACGGGCCAAAGTTGTCCTGCCGCCGACATGTCCGACGACTATAGGGTCGTCCCCACGACCCGGGCCAAAGTTGACCTGCCGCCGACATGTCCGACGACTATAGGGTCGTCCCCACGACCCCGGGACTAGGTTGGCCTGCCGCCGACATGTCCAACGACTATAGGGTCGTCCCCACGAACCCGGGACTAGGTTGGCCAGTCACCGACATGTCCGACGACTATAGGGTCGTCCCCACGACCCCGGGACAAGATTGGCCCGCCCCCGTCATGTCCAACGACTATAGGGTCGTCCCCACGAACCCGGGACTAGGTTGGCCAGTCACCGACATGTCCGACGACTATAGGGTCGTCCCCACGACCCCGGGTCTAGGTTGGCCCGCCGTCAACATGTCCGACGACTATAGGGTCGTCCCCACGAACCCGGGACTAGGTTGGCCAGTCACCGACATGTCCGACGACAATAGGGTCGTCCCCACGACCACTGGCCAAAGTTGCCCCGCCGCCGACATGTCCGACGACTATAGGGTCGTCCCCACGACCCCGGGACTAGGTTGGCCCGCCGCCGACTTGTCCGACGACTATAGGGTCGTCCCCACGACCCGGGCCAAAGTTGGCCAGCCGCCGACATGTCCGACGACTATAGGGTCGTCCCCACGACCACTGGCCAAAGTTGCCCAGCCGCCGACATGTCCGACGACTATAGGGTCGTCCCCACGACCCCGGGACTGGGTTGGCCTGCCGCCGACAGGTCCGACGACTATAGGGTCGTCCCCACGAACCCGGGACTAGGTTGGCCAGTCACCGACATGTCCGACGACAATAGGGTCGTCCCCACGACCACTGGCCAAAGTTGCCCCGCCGCCGACATGTCCGACGACTATAGGGTCGTCCCCACGACCCCGGGACTAGGTTGGCCCGCCGCCGACTTGTCCGACGACTATAGGGTCGTCCCCACGACCCGGGCCAAAGTTGGCCAGCCGCCGACATGTCCGACGACTATAGGGTCGTCCCCACGACCACTGGCCAAAGTTGCCCAGCCGCCGACATGTCCGACGACTATAGGGTCGTCCCCACGCCCGGGCCAAAGTTGGCCAGCCGCCGACATGTCCGACGACTATAGGGTCGTCCCCACGACCCCGGGACTAGATTGGCCCGCCACCGTCATGTCCGACGATTATACGGTCGTCCCCACGACCCCGGGACTAGGTTGGCCCGCCGACGACGTGTCCTACGACTATGGGGTCGTCCCCACGACCACGAGACTAGGTTGGCCAGCCGCCGACATGTCCGACGACTATAGGGTCGTCCCCACCACCCCGGGTCTAGGTTGGCCAGCCGCCGACATGTCCGACGACTATAGGGTCGTCCCCACGACCACGGGCCAAAGTTGCCCTGCCGCCGACATGTCCGACGACTATAGGGTCGTCCCCACGACCACTGGCCAAAGTTGCCCAGCCGCCGACGTGTCCGACGACTATAGGGTCGTCCCCACGACCACGGGCCAAAGTTGCCCTGCCGCCGACATGTCCGACGACTATAGGGTCGTCCCCACGCCCCGGGCCATAGTTGCCCCGCCGCCGACATGTCCGACGACTATAGGGTCGTCCCCACGACCCCGGGACTAGGTTGGCCCGCCGCCGACTTGTCCGACGACTATAGGGTCGTCCCCACGACCGGGCCAAAGTTGGCCAGCCGCCGACATGTCCGACGACTATAGGGTCGTCCCCACGACCCCGGGTCTAGGTTGGCCCGCCGTCAACATGTCCGACGACTATAGGGTCGTCCCCACGACCACGGGCCAAAGTTGTCCTGCCGCCGACATGTCCGACGACTATAGGGTCGTCCCCACGAACCCGGGACTAGGTTGGCCAGTCACCGACATGTCCGACGACTATAGGGTCGTCCCCACGACCCCGGGACAAGATTGGCCCGCCCCCGTCATGTCCGACGACTATACGGTCGTCCCCACGACCCCGGGACTAGGTTGGCCTGCCGCCGACAGGTCCGACGACTATAGGGTCGTCCCCACGAACCCGGGACTAGGTTGGCCAGTCACCGACATGTCCGACGACAATAGGGTCGTCCCCACGACCACTGGCCAATGTTGCCCCGCCGCCGACATGTCCGACGACTATAGGGTCGTCCCCACGACCCCGGGACTAGGTTGGCCCGCCGCCGACTTGTCCGACGACTATAGGGTGGTCCCCACGACCCGGGCCAAAGTTGGCCAGCCGCGACATGTCCGACGACTATAGGGTCGTCCCCACGAACCCGGGACTAGGTTGGCCAGTCACCGACATGTCCGACGACAATAGGGTCGTCCCCACGACCACTGGCCAAAGTTGCCCCGCCGCCGACATGTCCGACGACTATAGGGTCGTCCCCACGACCCCGGGACTAGGTTGGCCCGCCGACGACGTGTCCTACGACTATAGGGTCGTCCCCACGACCCCGGGTCTAGGTTGGCCCGCCGTCAACATGTCCGACGACTATAGGGTCGTCCCCACGAACCCGGGACTAGGTTGGCCAGTCACCGACATGTCCGACGACAATAGGGTCGTCCCCACGACCACTGGCCAAAGTTGCCCCGCCGCCGACATGTCCGACGATTATAGGGTCGTCCCCACGACCCCGGGACTAGGTTGGCCCGCCGCCGACTTGTCCGACGACTATAGGGTCGTCCCCACGACCACTGGCCAAAGTTGCCCCGCCGCCGACATGTCCGACGACTATAGGGTCGTCCCCACGACCCCGGGACTGTGTTGGCCTGCCGCCGACATATCCGACGACTATACGGTCGTCCCCACGACCCCGGGACTAGGTTGGCCCGCCGACGACGTGTCCTACGACTATAGGGTCGTCCCCACGACCCCGGGTCTAGGTTGGCCCGCCGTCAACATGTCCGACGACTATAGGGTCGTCCCCACGAACCCGGGACTAGGTTGGCCAGTCACCGACATGTCCGACGACAATAGGGTCGTCCCCACGACCACTGGCCAAAGTTGCCCCGCCGCCGACATGTCCGACGACTATAGGGTCGTCCCCACGACCCCGGGACTAGGTTGGCCCGCCGCCGACTTGTCCGACGACTATAGGGTCGTCCCCACGACCCGGGCCAAAGTTGGCCAGCCGCCGACATGTCCGACGACTATAGGGTCGTCCCCACGACCACTGGCCAAAGTTGCCCAGCCGCCGACATGTCCGACGACTATAGGGTCGTCCCCACGACCCCGGGACTGGGTTGGCCTGCCGCCGACATATCCGACGACTATACGGTCGTCCCCACGACCCCGGGACTAGGTTGGCCCGCCGACGACGTGTCCTACGACTATGGGGTCGTCCCCACGACCACGAGACTAGGTTGGCCAGCCGCCGACATGTCCGACGACTATAGGGTCGTCCCCACGACCCCGGGACTAGGTTGGCCCGCCGACGACGTGTCCTACGACTATAGGGTCGTCCCCACGACCCCGGGTCTAGGTTGGCCCGCCGTCAACATGTCCGACGACTATAGGGTCGTCCCCACGACCACGGGCCAAAGTTGCCCTGCCGCCGACATGTCCGACGACTATAGGGTCGTCCCCACGACCCGGGCCAAAGTTGACCTGCCGCCGACATGTCCGACGACTATAGGGTCGTCCCCACGACCCCGGGACTAGGTTGGCCCGCCGCCGACATGTCCGACGACTATAGGGTCGTCCCCACGCCCCGGGCCAAAGTTGGCCAGCCGCCGACATGTCCGACGACTATAGGGTCGTCCCCACGCCCCAGGCCAAAGTTGGCCAGCCGCCGACATGTCCGACGACTATAGGGTCGTCCCCACGACCCCGGGACTAGGTTGGCCAGTCACCGACATGTCCGACGACAATAGGGTCGTCCCCACGACCACTGGCCAATGTTGCCCCGCCGCCGACATGTCCGACGACTATAGGGTCGTCCCCACGACCCCGGGACTAGGTTGGCCCGCCGACGACGTGTCCTACGACTATGGGGTCGTCCCCACGACCACGAGACTAGGTTGGCCAGCCGCCGACATGTCCGACGACTATAGGGTCGTCCCCACCACCCCGGGTCTAGGTTGGCCAGCCGCCGACATGTCCGACGACTATAGGGTCGTCCCCACGACCACGGGCCAAAGTTGCCCTGCCGCCGACATGTCCGACGACTATAGGGTCGTCCCCACGACCACTGGCCAAAGTTGCCCAGCCGCCGACGTGTCCGACGACTATAGGGTCGTCCCCACGACCACGGGCCAAAGTTGCCCTGCCGCCGACATGTCCGACGACTATAGGGTCGTCCCCACGCCCCGGGCCATAGTTGCCCCGCCGCCGACATGTCCGACGACTATAGGGTCGTCCCCACGACCCCGGGACTAGGTTGGCCCGCCGCCGACTTGTCCGACGACTATAGGGTCGTCCCCACGACCGGGCCAAAGTTGGCCAGCCGCCGACATGTCCGACGACTATAGGGTCGTCCCCACGACCCCGGGTCTAGGTTGGCCCGCCGTCAACATGTCCGACGACTATAGGGTCGTCCCCACGACCACGGGCCAAAGTTGTCCTGCCGCCGACATGTCCGACGACTATAGGGTCGTCCCCACGAACCCGGGACTAGGTTGGCCAGTCACCGACATGTCCGACGACTATAGGGTCGTCCCCACGACCCCGGGACAAGATTGGCCCGCCCCCGTCATGTCCGACGACTATACGGTCGTCCCCACGACCCCGGGACTAGGTTGGCCTGCCGCCGACAGGTCCGACGACTATAGGGTCGTCCCCACGAACCCGGGACTAGGTTGGCCAGTCACCGACATGTCCGACGACAATAGGGTCGTCCCCACGACCACTGGCCAATGTTGCCCCGCCGCCGACATGTCCGACGACTATAGGGTCGTCCCCACGACCCCGGGACTAGGTTGGCCCGCCGCCGACTTGTCCGACGACTATAGGGTGGTCCCCACGACCCGGGCCAAAGTTGGCCAGCCGCGACATGTCCGACGACTATAGGGTCGTCCCCACGAACCCGGGACTAGGTTGGCCAGTCACCGACATGTCCGACGACAATAGGGTCGTCCCCACGACCACTGGCCAAAGTTGCCCCGCCGCCGACATGTCCGACGACTATAGGGTCGTCCCCACGACCCCGGGACTAGGTTGGCCCGCCGACGACGTGTCCTACGACTATAGGGTCGTCCCCACGACCCCGGGTCTAGGTTGGCCCGCCGTCAACATGTCCGACGACTATAGGGTCGTCCCCACGAACCCGGGACTAGGTTGGCCAGTCACCGACATGTCCGACGACAATAGGGTCGTCCCCACGACCACTGGCCAAAGTTGCCCCGCCGCCGACATGTCCGACGATTATAGGGTCGTCCCCACGACCCCGGGACTAGGTTGGCCCGCCGCCGACTTGTCCGACGACTATAGGGTCGTCCCCACGACCACTGGCCAAAGTTGCCCCGCCGCCGACATGTCCGACGACTATAGGGTCGTCCCCACGACCCCGGGACTGTGTTGGCCTGCCGCCGACATATCCGACGACTATACGGTCGTCCCCACGACCCCGGGACTAGGTTGGCCCGCCGACGACGTGTCCTACGACTATAGGGTCGTCCCCACGACCCCGGGTCTAGGTTGGCCCGCCGTCAACATGTCCGACGACTATAGGGTCGTCCCCACGAACCCGGGACTAGGTTGGCCAGTCACCGACATGTCCGACGACAATAGGGTCGTCCCCACGACCACTGGCCAAAGTTGCCCCGCCGCCGACATGTCCGACGACTATAGGGTCGTCCCCACGACCCCGGGACTAGGTTGGCCCGCCGCCGACTTGTCCGACGACTATAGGGTCGTCCCCACGACCCGGGCCAAAGTTGGCCAGCCGCCGACATGTCCGACGACTATAGGGTCGTCCCCACGACCACTGGCCAAAGTTGCCCAGCCGCCGACATGTCCGACGACTATAGGGTCGTCCCCACGACCCCGGGACTGGGTTGGCCTGCCGCCGACATATCCGACGACTATACGGTCGTCCCCACGACCCCGGGACTAGGTTGGCCCGCCGACGACGTGTCCTACGACTATGGGGTCGTCCCCACGACCACGAGACTAGGTTGGCCAGCCGCCGACATGTCCGACGACTATAGGGTCGTCCCCACGACCCCGGGACTAGGTTGGCCCGCCGACGACGTGTCCTACGACTATAGGGTCGTCCCCACGACCCCGGGTCTAGGTTGGCCCGCCGTCAACATGTCCGACGACTATAGGGTCGTCCCCACGACCACGGGCCAAAGTTGCCCTGCCGCCGACATGTCCGACGACTATAGGGTCGTCCCCACGACCCGGGCCAAAGTTGACCTGCCGCCGACATGTCCGACGACTATAGGGTCGTCCCCACGACCCCGGGACTAGGTTGGCCCGCCGCCGACATGTCCGACGACTATAGGGTCGTCCCCACGCCCCGGGCCAAAGTTGGCCAGCCGCCGACATGTCCGACGACTATAGGGTCGTCCCCACGCCCCAGGCCAAAGTTGGCCAGCCGCCGACATGTCCGACGACTATAGGGTCGTCCCCACGACCCCGGGACTAGGTTGGCCAGTCACCGACATGTCCGACGACTATAGGGTCGTCCCCAAGACCACGGGCCAAAGTTGCCCTGCCGCCGACATGTCCGACGACTATAGGGTCGTCCCCACGACCACTGGCCAAAGTTGCCCAGCCGCCGACATGTCCGACGACTATAGGGTCGTCCCCACGACCCCGGGACTAGGTTGGCCAGTCACCGACATGTCCGACGACTATAGGGTCGTCCCCAAGACCACGGGCCAAAGTTGCCCTGCCGCCGACATGTCCGACGACTATAGGGTCGTCCACACGACCACTGGCCAAAGTTGGCCCGCCGTCAACATGTCCGACGACTATAGGGCCGTCCCCACGACCAGGGGCCAAAGTTGCCCTGCCGCCGACATGTCCGACGACTATAGGGTCGTCCCCACGACCCCGGGACTAGGTTGGCCTGCCGCCGACATGTCCAACGACTATAGGGTCGTCCCCACGAACCCGGGACTAGGTTGGCCTGTCACCGACATGTCCGACGACTATAGGGTCGTCCCCACGAACCCGGGACTAGGTTGGCCAGTCACCGACATGTCCGACGACTATAGGGTCGTCCCCAAGACCACGGGCCAAAGTTGCCCTGCCGCCGACATGTCCGACGACTATAGGGTCGTCCCCACGACCCCGGGACTAGATTGGCCCGCCACCGTCATGTCCGACGATTATACGGTCGTCCCCACGACCCCGGGACTAGGTTGGCCCGCCGACGACGTGTCCTACGACTATGGGGTCGTCCCCACGACCACGAGACTAGGTTGGCCAGCCGCCGACATGTCCGACGACTATAGGGTCGTCCCCACCACCCCGGGTCTAGGTTGGCCAGCCGCCGACATGTCCGACGACTATAGGGTCGTCCCCACGACCACGGGCCAAAGTTGCCCTGCCGCCGACATGTCCGACGACTATAGGGTCGTCCCCACGACCACTGGCCAAAGTTGCCCAGCCGCCGACGTGTCCGACGACTATAGGGTCGTCCCCACGACCACGGGCCAAAGTTGCCCTGCCGCCGACATGTCCGACGACTATAGGGTCGTCCCCACGCCCCGGGCCAAAGTTGGCCAGCCGCCGACATGTCCGACGACTATAGGGTCGTCCCCACGACCCCGGGACAAGATTGGCCCGCCACCGTCATGTCCGACGACTATACGGTCGTCCCCACGACCCCGGGACTAGGTTGGCCTGCCGCCGACAGGTCCGACGACTATAGGGTCGTCCCCACGAACCCGGGACTAGGTTGGCCAGTCACCGACATGTCCGACGACAATAGGGTCGCCCCCACGACCACTGGCCAAAGTTGCCCCGCCGCCGACATGTCCGACGACTATAGGGTCGTCCCCACGACCCCGGGACTAGGTTGGCCCGCCGCCGACTTATCCGACGACTATAGGGTCGTCCCCACGACCACTGGCCAAAGTTGCCCAGCCGCCGACATGTCCGACGACTATAGGGTCGTCCCCACGACCCCGGGACTGGGTTGGCCTGCCGCCGACATATCCGACGACTATACGGTCGTCCCCACGACCCCGGGCCAAAGTTGCCCTGCCGCCGACATGTCCGACGACTATAGGGTCGTCCCCACGACCCGGGCCAAAGTTGACCTGCCGCCGACATGTCCGACGACTATAGGGTCGTCCCCACGACCCCGGGACTAGGTTGGCCCGCCGCCGACATGTCCGACGACTATAGGGTCGTCCCCACGCCCCGGGCCAAAGTTGGCCAGCCGCCGACATGTCCGACGACTATAGGGTCGTCCCCACGCCCCAGGCCAAAGTTGGCCAGCCGCCGACATGTCCGACGACTATAGGGTCGTCCCCACGACCCCGGGACTAGGTTGGCCAGTCACCGACATGTCCGACGACTATAGGGTCGTCCCCAAGACCACGGGCCAAAGTTGCCCTGCCGCCGACATGTCCGACGACTATAGGGTCGTCCACACGACCACTGGCCAAAGTTGGCCCGCCGTCAACATGTCCGACGACTATAGGGTCGTCCCCACGACCAGGGGCCAAAGTTGCCCTGCCGCCGACATGTCCGACGACTATAGGGTCGTCCCCACGACCCCGGGACTAGGTTGGCCTGCCGCCGACATGTCCAACGACTATAGGGTCGTCCCCACGAACCCGGGACTAGGTTGGCCTGTCACCGACATGTCCGACGATTATAGGGTCGTCCCCACGACCCCGGGACTAGGTTGGCCTGCCGCCGACATATCCGACGACTATAGGGTCGTCCCCACGAACCCGGGACTAGGTTGGCCAGTCACCGACATGTCCGACGACTATAGGGTCGTCCCCAAGACCACGGGCCAAAGTTGCCCTGCCGCCGACATGTCGGTCGACTATAGGGTCGTCGTCACGACCCCGGGTCTAGGTTGGCCTGCCGTCGACATGTCCGACGACTATAGGGTCGTCCCCACGCCCGGGCCAAAGTTGGCCAGCCGCCGACATGTCCGACGACTATAGGGTCGTCCCCACGACCCCGGGACTAGATTGGCCCGCCACCGTCATGTCCGACGATTATACGGTCGTCCCCACGACCCCGGGACTAGGTTGGCCCGCCGACGACGTGTCCTACGACTATGGGGTCGTCCCCACGACCACGAGACTAGGTTGGCCAGCCGCCGACATGTCCGACGACTATAGAGTCGTCCCCACCACCCCGGGTCTAGGTTGGCCAGCCGCCGACATGTCCGACGACTATAGGGTCGTCCCCACGACCACGGGCCAAAGTTGCCCTGCCGCCGACATGTCCGACGACTATAGGGTCGTCCCCACGACCACTGGCCAAAGTTGCCCAGCCGCCGACGTGTCCGACGACTATAGGGTCGTCCCCACGACCACGGGCCAAAGTTGCCCTGCCGCCGACATGTCCGACGACTATAGGGTCGTCCCCACGCCCCGGGCCAAAGTTGGCCAGCCGCCGACATGTCCGACGACTATAGGGTCGTCCCCACGACCCCGGGACAAGATTGGCCCGCCACCGTCATGTCCGACGACTATACGGTCGTCCCCACGACCCCGGGACTAGGTTGGCCTGCCGCCGACAGGTCCGACGACTATAGGGTCGTCCCCACGAACCCGGGACTAGGTTGGCCAGTCACCGACATGTCCGACGACAATAGGGTCGCCCCCACGACCACTGGCCAAAGTTGCCCCGCCGCCGACATGTCCGACGACTATAGGGTCGTCCCCACGACCCCGGGACTAGGTTGGCCCGCCGCCGTCTTGTCCGACGACTATAGGGTCGTCCCCACGACCACTGGCCAAAGTTGCCCAGCCGCCGACATGTCCGACGACTATAGGGTCGTCCCCACGACCCCGGGACTGGGTTGGCCTGCCGCCGACATATCCGACGACTATACGGTCGTCCCCACGACCCCGGGGCTAGGTTGGCCCGCCGACGACGTGTCCTACGACTATGGGGTCGTCCCCACGACCACGAGACTAGGTTGGCCAGCCGCCGACATGTCCGACGACTATAGGGTCGTCCCCACGACCCCGGGACTAGGTTGGCCCGCCGACGACGTGTCCTACGACTATAGGGTCGTCCCCACGACCCCGGGTCTAGGTTGGCCCGCCGTCAACATGTCCGACGACTATAGGGTCGTCCCCACGACCACGGGCCAAAGTTGCCCTGCCGCCGACATGTCCGACGACTATAGGGTCGTCCCCACGACCCGGGCCAAAGTTGACCTGCCGCCGACATGTCCGACGACTATAGGGTCGTCCCCACGACCCCGGGACTAGGTTGGCCCGCCGCCGACATGTCCGACGACTATAGGGTCGTCCCCACGCCCCGGGCCAAAGTTGGCCAGCCGCCGACATGTCCGACGACTATAGGGTCGTCCCCACGCCCCAGGCCAAAGTTGGCCAGCCGCCGACATGTCCGACGACTATAGGGTCGTCCCCACGACCCCGGGACTAGGTTGGCCAGTCACCGACATGTCCGACGACTATAGGGTCGTCCCCACGACCACTGGCCAAAGTTGCCCAGCCGCCGACATGTCCGACGACTATAGGGTCGTCCCCACGACCCCGGGACTAGGTTGGCCAGTCACCGACATGTCCGACGACTATAGGGTCGTCCCCAAGACCACGGGCCAAAGTTGCCCTGCCGCCGACATGTCCGACGACTATAGGGTCGTCCCCACGACCACTGGCCAAAGTTGGCCCGCCGTCAACATGTCCGACGACTATAGGGTCGTCCCCACGACCAGGGGCCAAAGTTGCCCTGCCGCCGACATGTCCGACGACTATAGGGTCGTCCCCACGACCCCGGGACTAGGTTGGCCTGCCGCCGACATGTCCAACGACTATAGGGTCGTCCCCACGAACCCGGGACTAGGTTGGCCTGTCACCGACATGTCCGACGACTATAGGGTCGTCCCCACGACCCCGGGCTAGGTTGGCCTGCCGCCGACATATCCGACGACTATAGGGTCGTCCCCACGAACCCGGGACTAGGTTGGCCAGTCACCGACATGTCCGACGACTATAGGGTCGTCCCCAAGACCACGGGCCAAAGTTGCCCTGCCGCCGACATGTCGGACGACTATAGGGTCGTCCTCACGACCCCGGGTCTAGGTTGGCCTGCCGTCGACATGTCCGACGACTATAGGGTCGTCCCCACGCCCGGGCCAAAGTTGGCCAGCCGCCGACATGTCCGACGACTATAGGGTCGTCCCCACGACCCCGGGACTAGACTGGCCCGCCACCGTCATGTCCGACGATTATACGGTCGTCCCCACGACCCCGGGACTAGGTTGGCCCGCCGACGACGTGTCCTACGACTATGGGGTCGTCCCCACGACCACGAGACTAGGTTGGCCAGCCGCCGACTTGTCCGACGACTATAGGGTCGTCCCCACCACCCCGGGTCTAGGTTGGCCAGCCGCCGACATGTCCGACGACTATAGGGTCGTCCCCACGACCACGGGCCAAAGTTGCCCTGCCGCCGACATGTCCGACGACTATAGGGTCGTCCCCACGACCACTGGCCAAAGTTGCCCAGCCGCCGACGTGTCCGACGACTATAGGGTCGTCCCCACGACCACGGGCCAAAGTTGCCCTGCCGCCGACATGTCCGACGACTATAGGGTCGTCCCCACGCCCCGGGCCAAAGTTGGCCAGCCGCCGACATGTCCGACGACTATAGGGTCGTCCCCACGACCCCGGGACAAGATTGGCCCGCCACCGTCATGTCCGACGACTATACGGTCGTCCCCACGACCCCGGGACTAGGTTGGCCTGCCGCCGACAGGTCCGACGACTATAGGGTCGTCCCCCACGAACCCGGGACTAGGATGGCCAGTCACCGACATGTCCGACGACAATAGGGTCGCCCCCACGACCACTGGCCAAAGTTGCCCCGCCGCCGACATGTCCGACGACTATAGGGTCGTCCCCACGACCCCGGGACTAGGTTGGCCCGCCGCCGACTTGTCCGACGACTATAGGGTCGTCCCCACGACCGGGCCAAAGTTGGCCAGCCGCCGACATGTCCGACGACTATACTGTCGTCCCCACGACCCCGGGTCTAGGTTGGCCCGCCGTCAACATGTCCGACGACTATAGGGTCGTCCCCACGACCACGGGCCAAAGTTGCCCTGCCGCCGACATGTCCGACGACTATAGGGTCGTCCCCATGACCCCGGGACTAGGTTGGCCTGCCGCCGACATATCCGACGACTATAGGGTCGTCCCCACGAACCCGGGACTAGGTTGGCCAGTCACCGACATGTCCGACGACTATAGGGTCGTCCCCAAGACCACGGGCCAAAGTTGCCCTGCCGCCGACATGTCCGACGACTATAGGGTCGTCCCCACGACCCCGGGTCTAGGTTGGCCCGCCGTCGACATGTCCGACGACTATAGGGTCGTCCCCACCACCCCGGGTCTAGGTTGGCCAGCCGCCGACATGTCCGACGACTATAGGGTCGTCCCCACGACCACGGGCCAAAGTTGCCCTGCCGCCGCCATGTCCGACGACTATAGGGTCGTCCCCACGACCACTGGCCAAAGTTGCCCAGCCGCCGACATGTCCGACGACTATAGGGTCGTCCCCACGACCACGGGCCAAAGTTGGCCAGCCGCCGACATGTCCGACGACTTTAGGGTCGTCCCCACGGCCCCGGGACTAGGTTGGCCAGCCGCCGACATGTCCGACGACTATAGGGTCGTCCCCACCACCCCGGGTCTAGGTTGGCCAGCCGCCGACATGTCCGACGACTATAGGGTCGTCCCCACGACCATGGGCCAAAGTTGCCCAGCCGCCGACATGTCCGACGACTATAGGGTCGTCCCCACGACCACTGGCCAAAGTTGCGCAGCCGCCGACATGTCCGACGACTATAGGGTCGTACCCACGACCCCGGGACTAGGTTGGCCCGCCGCCGACATGTCCGACGACTATAAGGCCGTCTCCACGACCCCGGGACTAGGTTCGCCCGCCGCCGACTTGTCCGACGACTATAGGGTCGTCTCCACGACCCCGGGACTAGGTTGGCCAGCCGCCGACATGTCCGACGACTATAGGGTCGTCCCCACGACCACGGGCCAAAGTTGCCCTGCCGCCGACATGTCCGACGACTATAGGGTCGTCCCCACGACCCCGGGACTAGATTGGCCCGCCACCGTCATGTCCGACGACTATACGGTCGTCCCCACGACCCCGGGACTAGGTTGGCCCGCCGCCGACATGTCCGACGACTATAGGGTCGTCCCCACGACCCCGGGACTAGGTTGGCTCGCCCCGACATGTCCGTAGACTATAGGGTCGTCCCCACGACCACGAGACTAGGTTGGCCAGCCGCCGACATGTCCGACGACTATAGGGTCGTCCCCACGACCCCGGGACTAGGTTGGCCAGCCGCCGACATGTCCGACGACTATAGGGTCGTCCCCACGACCACGGGCCAAAGTTGCCCTGCCGCCGACATGTCCGACGACTATAGGGTCGTCCCCACGACCACGGGCCAAAGTTGCCCTGCCGCCGACATGTCCGACGACTATAGGGTCGTCCCCACGACCACTGGCCAAAGTTGCCCAGCCGCCGACGTGTCCGACGACTATAGGGTCGTCCCCACGACCACGGGCCAAAGTTGCCCTGCCGCCGACATGTCCGACGACTATAGGGTCGTCCCCACGCCCCGGGCCAAAGTTGGCCAGCCGCCGACATGTCCGACGACTATAGGGTCGTCCCCACGACCCCGGGACAAGATTGGCCCGCCACCGTCATGTCCGACGACTATACGGTCGTCCCCACGACCCCGGGACTAGGTTGGCCTGCCGCCGACAGGTCCGACGACTATAGGGTCGTCCCCACGAACCCGGGACTAGGATGGCCAGTCACCGACATGTCCGACGACAATAGGGTCGCCCCCACGACCACTGGCCAAAGTTGCCCCGCCGCCGACATGTCCGACGACTATAGGGTCGTCCCCACGACCCCGGGACTAGGTTGGCCCGCCGCCGACTTGTCCGACGACTATAGGGTCGTCCCCACGACCGGGCCAAAGTTGGCCAGCCGCCGACATGTCCGACGACTATACTGTCGTCCCCACGACCCCGGGTCTAGGTTGGCCCGCCGTCAACATGTCCGACGACTATAGGGTCGTCCCCACGACCACGGGCCAAAGTTGCCCTGCCGCCGACATGTCCGACGACTATAGGGTCGTCCCCATGACCCCGGGACTAGGTTGGCCTGCCGCCGACATATCCGACGACTATAGGGTCGTCCCCACGAACCCGGGACTAGGTTGGCCAGTCACCGACATGTCCGACGACTATAGGGTCGTCCCCAAGACCACGGGCCAAAGTTGCCCTGCCGCCGACATGTCCGACGACTATAGGGTCGTCCCCACGACCCCGGGTCTAGGTTGGCCCGCCGTCGACATGTCCGACGACTATAGGGTCGTCCCCACCACCCCGGGTCTAGGTTGGCCAGCCGCCGACATGTCCGACGACTATAGGGTCGTCCCCACGACCACGGGCCAAAGTTGCCCTGCCGCCGCCATGTCCGACGACTATAGGGTCGTCCCCACGACCACTGGCCAAAGTTGCCCAGCCGCCGACATGTCCGACGACTATAGGGTCGTCCCCACGACCACGGGCCAAAGTTGGCCAGCCGCCGACATGTCCGACGACTTTAGGGTCGTCCCCACGACCCCGGGACTAGGTTGGCCAGCCGCCGACATGTCCGACGACTATAGGGTCGTCCCCACCACCCCGGGTCTAGGTTGGCCAGCCGCCGACATGTCCGACGACTATAGGGTCGTCCCCACGACCATGGGCCAAAGTTGCCCAGCCGCCGACATGTCCGACGACTATAGGGTCGTCCCCACGACCACTGGCCAAAGTTGCGCAGCCGCCGACATGTCCGACGACTATAGGGTCGTACCCACGACCCCGGGACTAGGTTGGCCCGCCGCCGACATGTCCGACGACTATAAGGCCGTCTCCACGACCCCGGGACTAGGTTCGCCCGCCGCCGACTTGTCCGACGACTATAGGGTCGTCTCCACGACCCCGGGACTAGGTTGGCCAGCCGCCGACATGTCCGACGACTATAGGGTCGTCCCCACGACCACGGGCCAAAGTTGCCCTGCCGCCGACATGTCCGACGACTATAGGGTCGTCCCCACGACCCCGGGACTAGATTGGCCCGCCACCGTCATGTCCGACGACTATACGGTCGTCCCCACGACCCCGGGACTAGGTTGGCCCGCCGCCGACATGTCCGACGACTATAGGGTCGTCCCCACGACCCCGGGACTAGGTTGGCTCGCCCCGACATGTCCGTAGACTATAGGGTCGTCCCCACGACCACGAGACTAGGTTGGCCAGCCGCCGACATGTCCGACGACTATAGGGTCGTCCCCACGACCCCGGGACTAGGTTGGCCCGCCGACGACGTGTCCTACGACTATAGGGTCGTCCCCACGACCCCGGGTCTAGGTTGGCCCGCCATCAACATGTCCGACGACTATAGGGTCGTCCCCACGACCACGGGCCAAAGTTGCCCTGCCGCCGACATGTCCGACGACTATAGGGTCGTCCCCACGACCCGGGCCAAAGTTGACCTGCCGCCGACATGTCCGACGACTATAGGGTCGTCCCCACGACCCCGGGACTAGGTTGGCCTGCCGCCGACATGTCCAACGACTATAGGGTCGTCCCCACGCCCCGGGCCAAAGTTGGCAAGCCGCCGACATGTCCGACGACTATAGGGTCGTCCCCACCACCCCGGGTCTAGGTTGGCCAGCCGCCAACATGTCCGACGACTATAGGGTCGTCCCCACGACCCCGGGACTAGATTGGCCCGCCACCGTCATGTCCGACGACTATACGGTCGTCCCCACGACCCCGGGACTAGGTTGGCCCGCCGCCGACATGTCCGACGACTATAGGGTCGTCCCCACGACCACGGGCCAAAGTTGCCCTGCCGCCGACATGTCCGACGACTATAGGGTCGTCCCCACGACCACGGGCCAAAGTTGCCCTGCCGCCGACATGTCCGACGACTATAGGGTCGTCCCCACGCCCCGGGCCAAAGTTGGCCAGCCGCCGACATGTCCGACGACTATAGGGTCGTCCCCACGACCCCGGGACAAGATTGGCCCGCCACCGTCATGTCCGACGACTATACGGTCGTCCCCACGACCCCGGGACTAGGTTGGCCTGCCGCCGACGGGTCCGACGACTATAGGGTCGTCCCCACGAACCCGGGACTAGGTTGGCCAGTCACCGACATGTCCGACGACAATAGGGTCGCCCCCACGACCACTGGCCAAAGTTGCCCCGCCGCCGACATGTCCGACGACTATAGGGTCGTCCCCACGACCCCGGGACTAGGTTGGCCCGCCGCCGACTTGTCCGACGACTATAGGGTCGTCCCCACGACCGGGCCAAAGTTGGCCAGCCGCCGACATGTCCGACGACTATAGGGTCGTCCCCACGACCCCGGGTCTAGGTTGGCCCGCCGTCAACATGTCCGACGACTATAGGGTCGTCCCCACGACCACGGGCCAAAGTTGCCCTGCCGCCGAC
Organism: Andrena fulva; assembly: GCA_946251845.1. NCBI lineage: Eukaryota > Metazoa > Arthropoda > Insecta > Hymenoptera > Andrenidae > Andrena > Andrena fulva. Next base: position 508,003 of record CAMITZ010000214.1, read on the forward strand.
ATGTCCGACGACTATAGGGTCGTCCCCATGACCCCGGGACTAGGTTGGCCTGCCGCCGACATATCCGACGACTATAGGGTCGTCCCCACGAACCCGGGACTAGGTTGGCCAGTCACCGACATGTCCGACGACTATAGGGTCGTCCCCAAGACCACGGGCCAAAGTTGCCCTGCCGCCGACATGTCCGACGACTATAGGGTCGTCCCCACGACCCCGGGTCTAGGTTGGCCCGCCGTCGACATGTCCGACGACTATAGGGTCGTCCCCACCACCCCGGGTCTAGGTTGGCCAGCCGCCGACATGTCCGACGACTATAGGGTCGTCCCCACGACCACGGGCCAAAGTTGCCCTGCCGCCGACATGTCCGACGACTATAGGGTCGTCCCCACGACCACTGGCCAAAGTTGCCCAGCCGCCGACATGTCCGACGACTATAGGGTCGTCCCCACGACCACGGGCCAAAGTTGGCCAGCCGCCGACATGTCCGACGACTTTAGGGTCGTCCCCACGACCCCGGGACTAGGTTGGCCTGCCGCCGACATGTCCGACGACTATAGGGTCGTCCCCACCACCCCGGGTCTAGGTTGGCCAGCCGCCGACATGTCCGACGACTATAGGGTCGTCCCCACGACCATGGGCCAAAGTTGCCCAGCCGCCGACATGTCCGACGACTATAGGGTCGTCCCCACGACCACTGGCCAAAGTTGCGCAGCCGCCGACATGTCCGACGACTATAGGGTCGTACCCACGACCCCGGGACTAGGTTGGCCCGCCGCCGACATGTCCGACGACTATAAGGCCGTCTCCACGACCCCGGGACTAGGTTCGCCCGCCGCCGACTTGTCCGACGACTATAGGGTCGTCTCCACGACCCCGGGACTAGGTTGGCCAGCCGCCGACATGTCCGACGACTATAGGGTCGTCCCCACGACCACGGGCCAAAGTTGCCCTGCCGCCGACATGTCCGACGACTATAGGGTCGTCCCCACGACCCCGGGACTAGATTGGCCCGCCACCGTCATGTCCGACGACTATACGGTCGTCCCCACGACCCCGGGACTAGGTTGGCCCGCCGCCGACATGTCCGACGACTATAGGGTCGTCCCCACGACCCCGGGACTAGGTTGGCTCGCCGCCGACATGTCCGTAGACTATAGGGTCGTCCCCACGACCACGAGACTAGGTTGGCCAGCCGCCGACATGTCCGACGACTATAGGGTCGTCCCCACGACCCCGGGACTAGGTTGGCCCGCCGCCGACATGTCCGACGACTATAGGGTCGTCCCCACGACCCCGGGACTAGGTTGGCTCGCCGCCGACATGTCCGTAGACTATAGGGTCGTCCCCACGACCACGAGACTAGGTTGGCCAGCCGCCGACATGTCCGACGACTATAGGGTCGTCCCCACGACCCCGGGACTAGGTTGGCCCGCCGTCAACATGTCCGACGACTATAGGGTCGTCCCCACGACCACGGGCCAAAGTTGCCCTGCCGCCGACATGTCCGACGACTATAGGGTCGTCCCCATGACCCCGGGACTAGGTTGGCCTGCCGCCGACATATCCGACGACTATAGGGTCGTCCCCACCACCCCGGGTCTAGGTTGGCCAGCCGCCGACATGTCCGACGACTATAGGGTCGTCCCCACGACCACGGGCCAAAGTTGCCCTGCCGCCGACATGTCCGACGACTATAGGGTCGTCCCCACGACCACTGGCCAAAGTTGCCCAGCCGCCGACATGTCCGACGACTATAGGGTCGTCCCCACGACCACGGGCCAAAGTTGGCCAGCCGCCGACATGTCCGACGACTTTAGGGTCGTCCCCACGACCCCGGGACTAGGTTGGCCTGCCGCCGACATGTCCGACGACTATAGGGTCGTCCCCACCACCCCGGGTCTAGGTTGGCCAGCCGCCGACATGTCCGACGACTATAGGGTCGTCCCCACGACCATGGGCCAAAGTTGCCCAGCCGCCGACATGTCCGACGACTATAGGGTCGTCCCCACGACCACTGGCCAAAGTTGCGCAGCCGCCGACATGTCCGACGACTATAGGGTCGTACCCACGACCCCGGGACTAGGTTGGCCCGCCGCCGACATGTCCGACGACTATAAGGCCGTCTCCACGACCCCGGGACTAGGTTCGCCCGCCGCCGACTTGTCCGACGACTATAGGGTCGTCTCCACGACCCCGGGACTAGGTTGGCCAGCCGCCGACATGTCCGACGACTATAGGGTCGTCCCCACGACCACGGGCCAAAGTTGCCCTGCCGCCGACATGTCCGACGACTATAGGGTCGTCCCCACGACCCCGGGACTAGATTGGCCCGCCACCGTCATGTCCGACGACTATACGGTCGTCCCCACGACCCCGGGACTAGGTTGGCCCGCCGCCGACATGTCCGACGACTATAGGGTCGTCCCCACGACCCCGGGACTAGGTTGGCTCGCCGCCGACATGTCCGTAGACTATAGGGTCGTCCCCACGACCACGAGACTAGGTTGGCCAGCCGCCGACATGTCCGACGACTATAGGGTCGTCCCCACGACCCCGGGACTAGGTTGGCCCGCCGACGACGTGTCCTACGACTATAGGGTCGTCCCCACGACCCCGGGTCTAGGTTGGCCCGCCGTCAACATGTCCGACGACTATAGGGTCGTCCCCACGACCACGGGCCAAAGTTGCCCTGCCGCCGACATGTCCGACGACTATAGGGTCGTCCCCACGACCCGGGCCAAAGTTGACCTGCCGCCGACATGTCCGACGACTATTGGGTCGTCCCCACGACCCCGGGACTAGGTTGGCCTGCCGCCGACATGTCCAACGACTATAGGGTCGTCCCCACGCCCCGGGCCAAAGTTGGCAAGCCGCCGACATGTCCGACGACTATAGGGTCGTCCCCACCACCCCGGGCCAAAGTTGGCCAGCCGCCGACATGTCCGACGACTATAGGGTCGTCCCCACGACCCCGGGACAAGATTGGCCCGCCACCGTCATGTCCGACGACTATACGGTCGTCCCCACGACCCCGGGACTAGGTTGGCCTGCCGCCGACGGGTCCGACGACTATAGGGTCGTCCCCACGAACCCGGGACTAGGTTGGCCAGTCACCGACATGTCCGACGACAATAGGGTCGCCCCCACGACCACTGGCCAAAGTTGCCCCGCCGCCGACATGTCCGACGACTATAGGGTCGTCCCCACGACCCCGGGACTAGGTTGGCCCGCCGCCGACTTGTCCGACGACTATAGGGTCGTCCCCACGATCGGGCGAAAGTTGGCCAGCCGCCGACATGTCCGACGACTATAGGGTCGTCCCCACGACCCCGGGTCTAGGTTGGCCCGCCGTCAACATGTCCGACGACTATAGGGTCGTCCCCACGACCACGGGCCAAAGTTGCCCTGCCGCCGACATGTCCGACGACTATAGGGTCGTCCCCATGACCCCGGGACTAGGTTGGCCTGCCGCCGACATATCCGACGACTATAGGGTCGTCCCCACGAACCCGGGACTAGGTTGGCCAGTCACCGACATGTCCGACGACTATAGGGTCGTCCCCAAGACCACGGGCCAAAGTTGCCCTGCCGCCGACATGTCCGACGACTATAGGGTCGTCCCCACGACCCCGGGTCTAGGTTGGCCCGCCGTCGACATGTCCGACGACTATAGGGTCGTCCCCACCACCCCGGGTCTAGGTTGGCCAGCCGCCGACATGTCCGACGACTATAGGGTCGTCCCCACGACCACGGGCCAAAGTTGCCCTGCCGCCGACATGTCCGACGACTATAGGGTCGTCCCCACGACCCGGGCCAAAGTTGACCTGCCGCCGACATGTCCGACGACTATAGGGTCGTCCCCACGACCCCGGGACTAGGTTGGCCTGCCGCCGACATGTCCAACGACTATAGGGTCGTCCCCACGACCACGGGCCAAAGTTGCCCTGCCGCCGACATGTCCGACGACTATAGGGTCGTCCCCACGACCACTGCCCAAAGTTGCCCAGCCGCCGACATGTCCGACGACTATAGGGTCGTCCCCACGACCACGGGCCAAAGTTGCCCTGCCGCCGACATGTCCGACGACTATAGGGTCGTCTCCACGACCACTGGCCAAAGTTGCCCAGCCGCCGACATGTCCGACGACTATAGGGTCGTCCCCACGACCCCGGGACTAGGTTGGCCAGTCACCGACATGTCCGACGACTATAGGGTCGTCCCCAAGACCACGGGCCAAAGTTGCCCTGCCGCCGACATGTCCGACGACTATAGGGTCGTCCCCACGACCACTGGCCAAAGTTGGCCCGCCGTCAACATGTCCGACGTCTATAGGGTCGTCCCCACGACAAGGGGCCAAAGTTGCCCTGCCGCCGACATGTCCGACGACTATAGGGTCGTCCCCACGACCCCGGGACTAGGTTGGCCTGCCGCCGACATGTCCAACGACTATAGGGTCGTCCCCACGACCCCGGGCTAGGTTGGCCTGCCGCCGACATATCCGACGACTATAGGGTCGTCCCCACGAACCCGGGACTAGGTTGGCCAGTCACCGACATGTCCGACGACTATAGGGTCGTCCCCAAGACCACGGGCCAAAGTTGCACTGCCGCCGACATGTCGGACGACTATAGGGTCGTCCTCACGACCCCGGGTCTAGGTTGGCCTGCCGTCGACATGTCCGACGACTATAGGGTCGTCCCCACGCCCGGGCCAAAGTTGGCCAGCCGCCGACATGTCCGACGACTATAGGGTCGTCCCCACGACCCCGGGACTAGACTGGCCCGCCACCGTCATGTCCGACGATTATACGGTCGTCCCCACGACCCCGGGACTAGGTTGGCCCGCCGACGACGTGTCCTACGACTATGGGGTCGTCCCCACGACCACGAGACTAGGTTGGCCAGCCGCCGACATGTCCGACGACTATAGGGTCGTCCCCACCACCCCGGGTCTAGGTTGGCCAGCCGCCGACATGTCCGACGACTATAGGGTCGTCCCCACGACCACGGGCCAAAGTTGCCCTGCCGCCGACATGTCCGACGACTATAGGGTCGTCCCCACGACCACTGGCCAAAGTTGCCCAGCCGCCGACGTGTCCGACGACAATAGGGTCGTCCCCACGACCACGGGCCAAAGTTGCCCTGCCGCCGACATGTCCGACGACTATAGGGTCGTCCCCACGCCCCGGGCCAAAGTTGGCCAGCCGCCGACATGTCCGACGACTATAGGGTCGTCCCCACGACCCCGGGACAAGATAGGCCCGCCACCGTCATGTCCGACGACTATACGGTCGTCCCCACGACCCCGGGACTAGGTTGGCCTGCCGCCGACAGGTCCGACGACTATAGGGTCGTCCCCACGAACCCGGGACTAGGTTGGCCCGCCGTCAACATGTCCGACGACTATAGGGTCGTCCCCACGACCACGGGCCAAAGTTGCCCTGCCGCCGACATGTCCGACGACTATAGGGTCGTCCCCACGACCCGGGCCAAAGTTGACCTGCCGCCGACATGTCCGACGACTATAGGGTCGTCCCCACGACCCCGGGACTAGGTTGGCCTGCCGCCGACATGTCCAACGACTATAGGGTCGTCCCCACGCCCCGGGCCAAAGTTGGCAAGCCGCCGACATGTCCGACGACTATAGGGTCGTCCCCACCACCCCGGGTCTAGGTTGGCCAGCCGCCAACATGTCCGACGACTATAGGGTCGTCCCCACGACCCCGGGACTAGATTGGCCCGCCACCGTCATGTCCGACGACTATACGGTCGTCCCCACGACCCCGGGACTAGGTTGGCCCGCCGCCGACATGTCCGACGACTATAGGGTCGTCCCCACGACCACGGGCCAAAGTTGCCCTGCCGCCGACATGTCCGACGACTATAGGGTCGTCCCCACGACCACGGGCCAAAGTTGCCCTGCCGCCGACATGTCCGACGACTATAGGGTCGTCCCCACGCCCCGGGCCAAAGTTGGCCAGCCGCCGACATGTCCGACGACTATAGGGTCGTCCCCACGACCCCGGGACAAGATTGGCCCGCCACCGTCATGTCCGACGACTATACGGTCGTCCCCACGACCCCGGGACTAGGTTGGCCTGCCGCCGACGGGTCCGACGACTATAGGGTCGTCCCCACGAACCCGGGACTAGGTTGGCCAGTCACCGACATGTCCGACGACAATAGGGTCGCCCCCACGACCACTGGCCAAAGTTGCCCCGCCGCCGACATGTCCGACGACTATAGGGTCGTCCCCACGACCCCGGGACTAGGTTGGCCCGCCGCCGACTTGTCCGACGACTATAGGGTCGTCCCCACGACCGGGCCAAAGTTGGCCAGCCGCCGACATGTCCGACGACTATAGGGTCGTCCCCACGACCCCGGGTCTAGGTTGGCCCGCCGTCAACATGTCCGACGACTATAGGGTCGTCCCCACGACCACGGGCCAAAGTTGCCCTGCCGCCGACATGTCCGACGACTATAGGGTCGTCCCCATGACCCCGGGACTAGGTTGGCCTGCCGCCGACATATCCGACGACTATAGGGTCGTCCCCACGAACCCGGGACTAGGTTGGCCAGTCACCGACATGTCCGACGACTATAGGGTCGTCCCCAAGACCACGGGCCAAAGTTGCCCTGCCGCCGACATGTCCGACGACTATAGGGTCGTCCCCACGACCCCGGGTCTAGGTTGGCCCGCCGTCGACATGTCCGACGACTATAGGGTCGTCCCCACCACCCCGGGTCTAGGTTGGCCAGCCGCCGACATGTCCGACGACTATAGGGTCGTCCCCACGACCACGGGCCAAAGTTGCCCTGCCGCCGACATGTCCGACGACTATAGGGTCGTCCCCACGACCCGGGCCAAAGTTGACCTGCCGCCGACATGTCCGACGACTATAGGGTCGTCCCCACGACCCCGGGACTAGGTTGGCCTGCCGCCGACATGTCCAACGACTATAGGGTCGTCCCCACGCCCCGGGCCAAAGTTGGCCAGCCGCCGACATGTCCGACGACTATAGGGTCGTCCCCACCACCCCGGGTCTAGGTTGGCCAGCCGCCAACATGTCCGACGACTATAGGGTCGTCCCCACGACCACGGGCCAAAGTTGCCCTGCCGCCGACATGTCCGACGACTATAGGGTCGTCCCCACGACCACTGCCCAAAGTTGCCCAGCCGCCGACATGTCCGACGACTATAGGGTCGTCCCCACGACCACGGGCCAAAGTTGCCCTGCCGCCGACATGTCCGACGACTATAGGGTCGTCTCCACGACCACTGGCCAAAGTTGCCCAGCCGCCGACATGTCCGACGACTATAGGGTCGTCCCCACGACCCCGGGACTAGGTTGGCCAGTCACCGACATGTCCGACGACTATAGGGTCGTCCCCAAGACCACGGGCCAAAGTTGCCCTGCCGCCGACATGTCCGACGACTATAGGGTCGTCCCCACGACCACTGGCCAAAGTTGGCCCGCCGTCAACATGTCCGACGTCTATAGGGTCGTCCCCACGACCAGGGGCCAAAGTTGCCCTGCCGCCGACATGTCCGACGACTATAGGGTCGTCCCCACGACCCCGGGACTAGGTTGGCCTGCCGCCGACATGTCCAACGACTATAGGGTCGTCCCCACGACCCCGGGCTAGGTTGGCCTGCCGCCGACATATCCGACGACTATAGGGTCGTCCCCACGAACCCGGGACTAGGTTGGCCACTCACCGACATGTCCGACGACTATAGGGTCGTCCACAAGACCACGGGCCAAAGTTGCCCTGCCGCCGACATGTCGGACGACTATAGGGTCGTCCTCACGACCCCGGGTCTAGGTTGGCCTGCCGTCGACATGTCCGACGACTATAGGGTCGTCCCCACGCCCGGGCCAAAGTTGGCCAGCCGCCGACATGTCCGACGACTATAGGGTCGTCCCCACGACCCCGGGACTAGACTGGCCCGCCACCGTCATGTCCGACGATTATACGGTCGTCCCCACGACCCCGGGACTAGGTTGGCCCGCCGACGACGTGTCCTACGACTATGGGGTCGTCCCCACGACCACGAGACTAGGTTGGCCAGCCGCCGACATGTCCGACGACTATAGGGTCGTCCCCACCACCCCGGGTCTAGGTTGGCCAGCCGCCGACATGTCCGACGACTATAGGGTCGTCCCCACGACCACGGGCCAAAGTTGCCCTGCCGCCGACATGTCCGACGACTATAGGGTCGTCCCCACGACCACTGGCCAAAGTTGCCCAGCCGCCGACGTGTCCGACGACTATAGGGTCGTCCCCACGACCACGGGCCAAAGTTGCCCTGCCGCCGACATGTCCGACGACTATAGGGTCGTCCCCACGCCCCGGGCCAAAGTTGGCCAGCCGCCGACATGTCCGACGACTATAGGGTCGTCCCCACGACCCCGGGACAAGATAGGCCCGCCACCGTCATGTCCGACGACTATACGGTCGTCCCCACGACCCCGGGACAAGATAGGCCCGCCACCGACATGTCCGACGACTATAGGGTCGTCCCCACGACCCCGGGACTAGGTTGGCCCGCCGCCGACTTGTCCGACGACTATAGGGTCGTCCCCACGACCGGGCCAAAGTTGGCCAGCCGCCGACATGTCCGACGACTATAGGGTCGTCCCCACGACCCCGGGTCTAGGTTGGCCCGCCGTCAACATGTCCGACGACTATAGGGTCGTCCCCACGACCACGGGCCAAAGTTGCCCTGCCGCCGACATGTCCGACGACTATAGGGTCGTCCCCATGACCCCGGGACTAGGTTGGCCTGCCGCCGACATATCCGACGACTATAGGGTCGTCCCCACGAACCCGGGACTAGGTTGGCCAGTCACCGACATGTCCGACGACTATAGGGTCGTCCCCAAGACCACGGGCCAAAGTTGCCCTGCCGCCGACATGTCCGACGACTATAGGGTCGTCCCCACGACCCCGGGTCTAGGTTGGCCCGCCGTCGACATGTCCGACGACTATAGGGTCGTCCCCACGACCCCGGGACTAGATTGGCCCGCCACCGTCATGTCCGACGACTATACGGTCGTCCCCACGACCCCGGGACTAGGTTGGCCCGCCGCCGACATGTCCGACGACTATAGGGTCGTCCCCACGACCCCGGGACTAGGTTGGCTCGCCGCCGACATGTCCGTAGACTATAGGGTCGTCCCCACGACCACGAGACTAGGTTGGCCAGCCGCCGACATGTCCGACGACTATAGGGTCGTCCCCACGACCCCGGGACTAGGTTGGCCCGCCGACGACGTGTCCTACGACTATAGGGTCGTCCCCACGACCCCGGGTCTAGGTTGGCCCGCCGTCAACATGTCCGACGACTATAGGGTCGTCCCCACGACCACGGGCCAAAGTTGCCCTGCCGCCGACATGTCCGACGACTATAGGGTCGTCCCCACGACCCGGGCCAAAGTTGACCTGCCGCCGACATGTCCGACGACTATAGGGTCGTCCCCACGACCCCGGGACTAGGTTGGCCTGCCGCCGACATGTCCAACGACTATAGGGTCGTCCCCACGCCCCGGGCCAAAGTTGGCCAGCCGCCGACATGTCCGACGACTATAGGGTCGTCCCCACCACCCCGGGTCTAGGTTGGCCAGCCGCCAACATGTCCGACGACTATAGGGTCGTCCCCACGACCCCGGGACTAGATTGGCCCGCCACCGTCATGTCCGACGATTATACGGTCGTCCCCACGACCCCGGGACTAGGTTGGCCCGCCGCCGACATGTCCGACGACTATAGGGTCGTCCCCACGACCACGGGCCAAAGTTGCCCTGCCGCCGACATGTCCGACGACTATAGGGTCGTCCCCACGACCACGGGCCAAAGTTGCCCTGCCGCCGACATGTCCGACGACTATAGGGTCGTCCCCACGCCCCGGGCCAAAGTTGGCCAGCCGCCGACATGTCCGACGACTATAGGGTCGTCCCCACGACCCCGGGACAAGATTGGCCCGCCACCGTCATGTCCGACGACTATACGGTCGTCCCCACGATCCCGGGACTAGGTTGGCCTGCCGCCGACGGGTCCGACGACTATAGGGTCGTCCCCACGAACCCGGGACTAGGTTCGCCAGTCACCGACATGTCTGACGACAATAGGGTCGCCCCCACGACCACTGGCCAAAGTTGCCCCGCCGCCGACATGTCCGACGACTATAGGGTCGTCCCCACGACCCCGGGACTAGGTTGGCCCGCCGCCGACTTGTCCGACGACTATAGGGTCGTCCCCACGACCGGGCCAAAGTTGGCCAGCCGCCGACATGTCCGACGACTATAGGGTCGTCCCCACGACCCCGGGTCTAGGTTGGCCCGCCGTCAACATGTCCGACGACTATAGGGTCGTCCCCACGACCACGGGCCAAAGTTGCCCTGCCGCCGACATGTCCGACGACTATAGGGTCGTCCCCATGACCCCGGGACTAGGATGGCCTGCCGCCGACATATCCGACGACTATAGGGTCGTCCCCACGAACACGGGACTAGGTTGGCCAGTCACCGACATGTCCGACGACTATAGGGTCGTCCCCAAGACCACGGGCCAAAGTTGCCCTGCCGCCGACATGTCCGACGACTATAGGGTCGTCCCCACGACCCCGGGTCTAGGTTGGCCCGCCGTCGACATGTCCGACGACTATAGGGTCGTCCCCACCACCCCGGGTCTAGGTTGGCCAGCCGCCGACATGTCCGACGACTATAGGGTCGTCCCCACGACCACGGGCCAAAGTTGCCCTGCCGCCGACATGTCCGACGACTATAGGGTCGTCCCCACGACCCGGGCCAAAGTTGACCTGCCGCCGACATGTCCGACGACTATAGGGTCGTCCCCACGACCCCGGGACTAGGTTGGCCTGCCGCCGACATGTCCAACGACTATAGGGTCGTCCCCACGCCCCGGGCCAAAGTTGGCCAGCCGCCGACATGTCCGACGACTATAGGGTCGTCCCCACCACCCCGGGTCTAGGTTGGCCAGCCGCCAACATGTCCGACGACTATAGGGTCGTCCCCACGACCACGGGCCAAAGTTGCCCTGCCGCCGACATGTCCGACGACTATAGGGTCGTCCCCACGACCACTGCCCAAAGTTGCCCAGCCGCCGACATGTCCGACGACTATAGGGTCGTCCCCACGACCACGGGCCAAAGTTGCCCTGCCGCCGACATGTCCGACGACTATAGGGTCGTCCCCACGACCACTGGCCAAAGTTGCCCAGCCGCCGACATGTCCGACGACTATAGGGTCGTCCCCACGACCCCGGGACTAGGTTGGCCAGTCACCGACATGTCCGACGACTATAGGGTCGTCCCCAAGACCACGGGCCAAAGTTGCCCTGCCGCCGACATGTCCGACGACTATAGGGTCGTCCCCACGACCACTGGCCAAAGTTGGCCCGCCGTCAACATGTCCGACGTCTATAGGGTCGTCCCCACGACCAGGGGCCAAAGTTGCCCTGCCGCCGACATGTCCGACGACTATAGGGTCGTCCCCACGACCCCGGGACTAGGTTGGCCTGCCGCCGACATGTCCAACGACTATAGGGTCGTCCCCACGACCCCGGGCTAGGTTGGCCTGCCGCCGACATATCCGACGACTATAGGGTCGTCCCCACGAACCCGGGACTAGGTTGGCCAGTCACCGACATGTCCGACGACTATAGGGTCGTCCCCAAGACCACGGGCCAAAGTTGCCCTGCCGCCGACATGTCGGACGACTATAGGGTCGTCCTCACGACCCCGGGTCTAGGTTGGCCTGCCGTCGACATGTCCGGCGACTATAGGGTCGTCCCCACGCCCGGGCCAAAGTTGGCCAGCCGCCGACATGTCCGACGACTATAGGGTCGTCCCCACGACCCCGGGACTAGACTGGCCCGCCACCGTCATGTCCGACGATTATACGGTCGTCCCCACGACCCCGGGACTAGGTTGGCCCGCCGACGACGTGTCCTACGACTATGGGGTCGTCCCCACGACCACGAGACTAGGTTGGCCAGCCGCCGACATGTCCGACGACTATAGGGTCGTCCCCACCACCCCGGGTCTAGGTTGGCCAGCCGCCGACATGTCCGACGACTATAGGGTCGTCCCCACGACCACGGGCCAAAGTTGCCCTGCCGCCGACATGTCCGACGACTATAGGGTCGTCCCCACGACCACTGGCCAAAGTTGCCCAGCCGCCGACGTGTCCGACGACTATAGGGTCGTCCCCACGACCACGGGCCAAAGTTGCCCTGCCGCCGACATGTCCGACGACTATAGGGTCGTCCCCACGCCCCGGGCCAAAGTTGGCCAGCCGCCGACATGTCCGACGACTATAGGGTCGTCCCCACGACCCCGGGACAAGATTGGCACGCCACCGTCATGTCCGACGACTATACGGTCGTCCCCACGACCCCGGGACTAGGTTGGCCCGCCGACGACGTGTCCTACGACTATAGGGTCGTCCCCACGACCCCGGGTCTAGGTTGGCCCGCCGTCAACATGTCCGACGACTATAGGGTCGTCCCCACGAACCCGGGACTAGGTTGGCCAGTCACCGACATGTCCGACGACAATAGGGTCGTCCCCACGCCCCGGGCCAAAGTTGGCCAGCCGCCGACATGTCCGACGACTATAGGGTCGTCCCCACGACCCCGGGACAAGATTGGCCCGCCACCGTCATGTCCGACGACTATACGGTCGTCCCCACGACCCCGGGACTAGGTTGGCCCGCCGACGACGTGTCCTACGACTATAGGGTCGTCCCCACGACCCCGGGTCTAGGTTGGCCCGCCGTCAACATGTCCGACGACTATAGGGTCGTCCCCACGACCACGGGCCAAAGTTGCCCTGCCGCCGACATGTCCGACGACTATAGGGTCGTCCCCATGACCCCGGGACTAGGTTGGCCTGCCGCCGACATATCCGACGACTATAGGGTCGTCCCCACGAACCCGGGACTATGTTGGCCAGTCACCGACATGTCCGACGACTATAGGGTCGTCCCCAAGACCACGGGCCAAAGTTGCCCTGCCGCCGACATGTCCGACGACTATAGGGTCGTCCCCACGACCCCGGGTCTAGGTTGGCCCGCCGTCGACATGTCCGACGACTATAGGGTCGTCCCCACCACCCCGGGTCTAGGTTGGCCAGCCGCCGACATGTCCGACGACTATAGGGTCGTCCCCACGACCACGGGCCAAAGTTGCCCTGCCGCCGACATGTCCGACGACTATAGGGTCGTCCCCACGACCACTGGCCAAAGTTGCCCAGCCGCCGACATGTCCGACGACTATAGGGTCGTCCCCACGACCACGGGCCAAAGTTGGCCAGCCGCCGACATGTCCGACGACTTTAGGGTCGTCCCCACGACCCCGGGACTAGGTTGGCCTGCCGCCGACATGTCTGACGACTATAGGGTCGTCCCCACCACCCCGGGTCTAGGTTGGCCAGCCGCCGACATGTCCGACGACTATAGGGTCGTCCCCACGACCATGGGCCAAAGTTGCCCAGCCGCCGACATGTCCGACGACTATAGGGTCGTCCCCACGACCACTGGCCAAAGTTGCGCAGCCGCCGACATATCCGACGACTATAGGGTCGTACCCACGACCCCGGGACTAGGTTGGCCCGCCGCCGACATGTCCGACGACTATAAGGCCGTCTCCACGACCCCGGGACTAGGTTCGCCCGCCGCCGACTTGTCCGACGACTATAGGGTCGTCTCCACGACCCCGGGACTAGGTTGGCCAGCCGCCGACATGTCCGACGACTATAGGGTCGTCCCCACGACCACGGGCCAAAGTTGCCCTGCCGCCGACATGTCCGACGACTATAGGGTCGTCCCCACGACCCCGGGACTAGATTGGCCCGCCACCGTCATGTCCGACGACTATACGGTCGTCCCCACGACCCCGGGACTAGGTTGGCCCGCCGCCGACATGTCCGACGACTATAGGGTCGTCCCCACGACCCCGGGACTAGGTTGGCTCGCCGCCGACATGTCCGTAGACTATAGGGTCGTCCCCACGACCACGAGACTAGGTTGGCCAGCCGCCGACATGTCCGACGACTATAGGGTCGTCCCCACGACCCCGGGACTAGGTTGGCCCGCCGACGACGTGTCCTACGACTATAGGGTCGTCCCCACGACCCCGGGTCTAGGTTGGCCCGCCGTCAACATGTCCGACGACTATAGGGTCGTCCCCACGACCACGGGCCAAAGTTGCCCTGCCGCCGACATGTCCGACGACTATAGGGTCGTCCCCACGACCCGGGCCAAAGTTGACCTGCCGCCGACATGTCCGACGACTATAGGGTCGTCCCCACGACCCCGGGACTAGGTTGGCCTGCCGCCGACATGTCCAACGACTATAGGGTCGTCCCCACGCCCCGGGCCAAAGTTGGCCAGCCGCCGACATGTCCGACGACTATAGGGTCGTCCCCACCACCCCGGGTCTAGGCTGGCCAGCCGCCAACATGTCCGACGACTATAGGGTCGTCCCCACGACCCCGGGACTAGATTGGCCCGCCACCGTCATGTCCGACGACTATACGGTCGTCCCCACGACCCCGGGACTAGGTTCGCCCGCCGCCGACATGTCCGACGACTATAGGGTCGTCCCCACGACCACGGGCCAAAGTTGCCCTGCCGCCGACATGTCCGACGACTATAGGGTCGTCCCCACGACCACGGGCCAAAGTTGCCCTGCCGCCGACATGTCCGACGACTATAGGGTCGTCCCCACGCCCCGGGCCAAAGTTGGCCAGCCGCCGACATGTCCGACGACTATAGGGTCGTCCCCACGACCCCGGGACAAGATTGGCCCGCCACCGTCATGTCCGACGACTATACGGTCGTCCCCACGACCCCGGGACTAGGTTGGCCTGCCGCCGACGGGTCCGACGACTATAGGGTCGTCCCCACGAACCCGGGACTAGGTTGGCCAGTCACCGACATGTCCGACGACAATAGGGTCGCCCCCACGACCACTGGCCAAGGTTGCCCCGCCGCCGACATGTCCGACGACTATAGGGTCGTCCCCACGACCCCGGGACTAGGTTGGCCCGCCGCCGACTTGTCCGACGACTATAGGGTCGTCCCCACGACCGGGCCAAAGTTGGCCAGCCGCCGACATGTCCGACGACTATAGGGTCGTCCCCACGACCCCGGGTCTAGGTTGGCCCGCCGTCAACATGTCCGACGACTATAGGGTCGTCCCCACGACCACGGGCCAAAGTTGCCCTGCCGCCGACATGTCCGACGACTATAGGGTCGTCCCCATGACCCCGGGACTAGGATGGCCTGCCGCCGACATATCCGACGACTATAGGGTCGTCCCCACGAACACGGGACTAGGTTGGCCAGTCACCGACATGTCCGACGACTATAGGGTCGTCCCCAAGACCACGGGCCAAAGTTGCCCTGCCGCCGACATGTCCGACGACTATAGGGTCGTCCCCACGACCCCGGGTCTAGGTTGGCCCGCCGTCGACATGTCCGACGACTATAGGGTCGTCCCCACCACCCCGGGTCTAGGTTGGCCAGCCGCCGACATGTCCGACGACTATAGGGTCGTCCCCACGACCACGGGCCAAAGTTGCCCTGCCGCCGACATGTCCGACGACTATAGGGTCGTCCCCACGACCACTGGCCAAAGTTGCCCAGCCGCCGACATGTCCGACGACTATAGGGTCGTCCCCACGACCACGGGCCAAAGTTGGCCAGCCGCCGACATGTCCGACGACTTTAGGGTCGTCCCCACGACCCCGGGACTAGGTTGGCCTGCCGCCGACATGTCCGACGACTATAGGGTCGTCCCCACCACCCCGGGTCTAGGTTGGCCAGCCGCCGACATGTCCGACGACTATAGGGTCGTCCCCACGACCATGGGCCAAAGTTGCCCAGCCGCCGACATGTCCGACGACTATAGGGTCGTCCCCACGACCACTGGCCAAAGTTGCGCAGCCGCCGACATGTCCGACGACTATAGGGTCGTACCCACGACCCCGGGACTAGGTTGGCCCGCCGCCGACATGTCCGACGACTATAAGGCCGTCTCCACGACCCCGGGACTAGGTTCGCCCGCCGCCGACTTGTCCGACGACTATAGGGTCGTCTCCACGACCCCGGGACTAGGTTGGCCAGCCGCCGACATGTCCGACGACTATAGGGTCGTCCCCACGACCACGGGCCAAAGTTGCCCTGCCGCCGACATGTCCGACGACTATAGGGTCGTCCCCACGACCCCGGGACTAGATTGGCCCGCCACCGTCATGTCCGACGACTATACGGTCGTCCCCACGACCCCGGGACTAGGTTGGCCCGCCGCCGACATGTCCGACGACTATAGGGTCGTCCCCACGACCCCGGGACTAGGTTGGCTCGCCGCCGACATGTCCGTAGACTATAGGGTCGTCCCCACGACCACGAGACTAGGTTGGCCAGCCGCCGACATGTCCGACGACTATAGGGTCGTCCCCACGACCCCGGGACTAGGTTGGCCCGCCGACGACGTGTCCTACGACTATAGGGTCGTCCCCACGACCCCGGGTCTAGGTTGGCCCGCCGTCAACATGTCCGACGACTATAGGGTCGTCCCCACGACCACGGGCCAAAGTTGCCCTGCCGCCGACATGTCCGACGACTATAGGGTCGTCCCCACGACCCGGGCCAAAGTTGACCTGCCGCCGACATGTCCGACGACTATAGGGTCGTCCCCACGACCCCGGGACTGGGTTGGCCTGCCGCCGACATGTCCAACGACTATAGGGTCGTCCCCACGCCCCGGGCCAAAGTTGGCCAGCCGCCGACATGTCCGACGACTATAGGGTCGTCCCCACCACCCCGGGTCTAGGTTGGCCAGCCGCCAACATGTCCGACGACTATAGGGTCGTCCCCACGACCCCGGGACTAGATTGGCCCGCCACCGTCATGTCCGACGACTATACGGTCGTCCCCACGACCCCGGGACTAGGTTGGCCCGCCGCCGACATGTCCGACGACTATAGGGTCGTCCCCACGACCACGGGCCAAAGTTGCCCTGCCGCCGACATGTCCGACGACTATAGGGTCGTCCCCACGACCACGGGCCAAAGTTGCCCTGCCGCCGACATGTCCGACGACTATAGGGTCGTCCCCACGCCCCGGGCCAAAGTTGGCCAGCCGCCGACATGTCCGACGACTATAGGGTCGTCCCCACGACCCCGGGACAAGATTGGCCCGCCACCGTCATGTCCGACGACTATACGGTCGTCCCCACGACCCCGGGACTAGGTTGGCCTGCCGCCGACGGGTCCGACGACTATAGGGTCGTCCCCACGAACCCGGGACTAGGTTGGCCAGTCACCGACATGTCCGACGACAATAGGGTCGCCCCCACGACCACTGGCCAAGGTTGCCCCGCCGCCGACATGTCCGACGACTATAGGGTCGTCCCCACGACCCCGGGACTAGGTTGGCCCGCCGCCGACTTGTCCGACGACTATAGGGTCGTCCCCACGACCGGGCCAAAGTTGGCCAGCCGCCGACATGTCCGACGACTATAGGGTCGTCCCCACGACCCCGGGTCTAGGTTGGCCCGCCGTCAACATGTCCGACGACTATAGGGTCGTCCCCACGACCACGGGCCAAAGTTGCCCTGCCGCCGACATGTCCGACGACTATAGGGTCGTCCCCATGACCCCGGGACTAGGATGGCCTGCCGCCGACATATCCGACGACTATAGGGTCGTCCCCACGAACACGGGACTAGGTTGGCCAGTCACCGACATGTCCGACGACTATAGGGTCGTCCCCACGAACACGGGACTAGGTTGGCCAGTCACCGACATGTCCGACGACTATAGGGTCGTCCCCAAGACCACGGGCCAAAGTTGCCCTGCCGCCGACATGTCCGACGACTATAGGGTCGTCCCCACGACCCCGGGTCTAGGTTGGCCCGCCGTCGACATGTCCGACGACTATAGGGTCGTCCCCACCACCCCGGGTCTAGGTTGGCCAGCCGCCGACATGTCCGACGACTATAGGGTCGTCCCCACGACCACGGGCCAAAGTTGCCCTGCCGCCGACATGTCCGACGACTATAGGGTCGTCCCCACGACCCGGGCCAAAGTTGACCTGCCGCCGACATGTCCGACGACTATAGGGTCGTCCCCACGACCCCGGGACTAGGTTGGCCTGCCGCCGACATGTCCAACGACTATAGGGTCGTCCCCACGCCCCGGGCCAAAGTTGGCCAGCCGCCGACATGTCCGACGACTATAGGGTCGTCCCCACGACCACGGGCCAAAGTTGCCCTGCCGCCGACATGTCCGACGACTATAGGGTCGTCCCCAAGACCACGGGCCAAAGTTGCCCTGCCGCCGACATGTCCGACGACTATAGGGTCGTCCTCACGACCCCGGGTCTAGGTTGGCCTGCCGTCGACATGTCCGACGACTATAGGGTCGTCCCCACGACCCCGGGACTAGATTGGCCCGCCGCCGACATGTCCGACGACTATAGGGTCGTCCCCACGACCCCGGGACTAGATTGGCCCGCCACCGTCATGTCCGACGATTATACGGTCGTCCCCACGACCCCGGGACTAGGTTGGCCCGCCGACGACGTGTCCTACGACTATGGGGTCGTCCCCACGACCACGAGACTAGGTTGGCCAGCCGCCGACATGTCCGACGACTATAGGGTCGTCCCCACCACCCCGGGTCTAGGTTGGCCAGCCGCCGACATGTCCGACGACTATAGGGTCGTCCCCACGACCACGGGCCAAAGTTGCCCTGCCGCCGACATGTCCGACGACTATAGGGTCGTCCCCACGACCACTGGCCAAAGTTGCCCAGCCGCCGACGTGTCCGACGACTATAGGGTCGTCCCCACGACCACGGGCCAAAGTTGCCCTGCCGCCGACATGTCCGACGACTATAGGGTCGTCCCCACGCCCCGGGCCAAAGTTGGCCAGCCGCCGACATGTCCGACGACTATAGGGTCGTCCCCACGACCCCGGGACAAGATTGGCCCGCCACCGTCATGTCCGACGACTATACGGACGTCCCCACGACCCCGGGACTAGGTTGGCCTGCCGCCGACAGGTCCGGCGACTATAGGGTCGTCCCCACGAACCCGGGACTAGGTTGGCCAGTCACCGACATGTCCGACGACAATAGGGTCGCCCCCACGACCACTGGCCAAAGTTGCCCCGCCGCCGACATGTCCGACGACTATAGGGTCGTCCCCACGACCCCGGGACTAGGTTGGCCCGCCGCCGACTTGTCCGACGACTATAGGGTCGTCCCCACGACCGGGCCAAAGTTGGCCAGCCGCCGACATGTCCGACGACTATAGGGTCGTCCCCACGACCCCGGGTCTAGGTTGGCCCGCCGTCAACATGTCCGACGACTATAGGGTCGTCCCCACGACCACGGGCCAAAGTTGCCCTGCCGCCGACATGTCCGACGACTATAGGGTCGTCCCCATGACCCCGGGACTAGGTTGGCCTGCCGCCGACATATCCGACGACTATAGGGTCGTCCCCACGAACCCGGGACTAGGTTGGCCAGTCACCGACATGTCCGACGACTATAGGGTCGTCCCCAAGACCACGGGCCAAAGTTGCCCTGCCGCCGACATGTCCGACGACTATAGGGTCGTCCCCACGACCCCGGGTCTAGGTTGGCCCGCCGTCGACATGTCCGACGACTATAGGGTCGTCCCCACCACCCCGGGTCTAGGTTGGCCAGCCGCCGACATGTCCGACGACTATAGGGTCGTCCCCACGACCACGGGCCAAAGTTGCCCTGCCGCCGACATGTCCGACGACTATAGGGTCGTCCCCACGACCACTGGCCAAAGTTGCCCAGCCGCCGACATGTCCGACGACTATAGGGTCGTCCCCACGACCACGGGCCAAAGTTGGCCAGCCGCCGACATGTCCGACGACTTTAGGGTCGTCCCCACGACCACGGGACTAGGTTGGCCTGCCGCCGACATGTCCGACGACTATAGGGTCGTCCTCACCACCCCGGGTCTAGGTTGGCCAGCCGCCGACATGTCCGACGACTATAGGGTCGTCCCCACGACCATGGGCCAAAGTTGCCCAGCCGCCGACATGTCCGACGACTATAGGGTCGTCCCCACGACCACTGGCCAAAGTTGCGCAGCCGCCGATATGTCCGACGACTATAGGGTCGTACCCACGACCCCGGGACTAGGTTGGCCCGCCGCCGACATGTCCGACGACTATAAGGCCGTCTCCACGACCCCGGGACTAGGTTCGCCCGCCGCCGACTTGTCCGACGACTATAGGGTCGTCTCCACGACCCCGGGACTAGGTTGGCCCGCCGCCGACATGTCCGACGACTATAGGGTCGTCCCCACGACCCCGGGACTAGATTGGCCCGCCGCCGACATGTCCGACGTCTATAGGGTCGTCCCCACGACCACGGGACTAGGTTGGCCCGCCTCCGACGTGTTCTACGACTATGGGGTCGTCCCCACGACCACGGGACTAGGTTGGCCCGCCGCCGACGTGTTCTACGACTATGGGGTCGTCCCCACGACCACGGGACTAGGTTGGCAAGCCGCCGACATGTCCGACGACTATAGGGTCGTCCCCACCACCCCGGGACTAGGTTGGCCCGCCGCCGACTTGTCCGACGACTATAGGGTCGTCCCCACGACCCCGGGACTAGATTGGCCCGCCGCCGACTTGTCCGACGACTATAGGGTCGTCTCCACGACCACGGGCCAAAGTTGCCCTGCCGCCGACATGTCCGACGACTATAGGGTCGTCCCCACGCCCCGGGCCAAAGTTGGCCAGCCGCCGACATGTCCGACGACTATAGGGTCGTCCCCACGACCCCGGGTCTAGGATGGCCAGCCGCCGACATGTCCGACGACTATAGGGTCGTCCCCACGACCACGGGCCAAAGTTGCCCTGCCGCCGACATGTCCGACGACTATAGGGTCGTCCCCACGACCACTGGCCAAAGTTGCCCAGCCGCCGACGTGTCCGACGACTATAGGGTCGTCCCCACGACCACGGGCCAAAGTTGCCCTGCCGCCGACATGTCCGACGACTATAGGGTCGTCCCCACGCCCCGGGCCAAAGTTGGCCAGCCGCCGACATGTCCGACGACTATAGGGTCGTCCCCACGACCCCGGGACAAGATTGGCACGCCACCGTCATGTCCGACGACTATACGGTCGTCCCCACGACCCCGGGACTAGGTTGGCCCGCCGACGACGTGTCCTACGACTATAGGGTCGTCCCCACGACCCCGGGTCTAGGTTGGCCCGCCGTCAACATGTCCGACGACTATAGGGTCGTCCCCACGAACCCGGGACTAGGTTGGCCAGTCACCGACATGTCCGACGACAATAGGGTCGTCCCCACGCCCCGGGCCAAAGTTGGCCAGCCGCCGACATGTCCGACGACTATAGGGTCGTCCCCACGACCCCGGGACAAGATTGGCCCGCCACCGTCATGTCCGACGACTATACGGTCGTCCCCACGACCCCGGGACTAGGTTGGCCCGCCGACGACGTGTCCTACGACTATAGGGTCGTCCCCACGACCCCGGGTCTAGGTTGGCCCGCCGTCAACATGTCCGACGACTATAGGGTCGTCCCCACGACCACGGGCCAAAGTTGCCCTGCCGCCGACATGTCCGACGACTATAGGGTCGTCCCCATGACCCCGGGACTAGGTTGGCCTGCCGCCGACATATCCGACGACTATAGGGTCGTCCCCACGAACCCGGGACTATGTTGGCCAGTCACCGACATGTCCGACGACTATAGGGTCGTCCCCAAGACCACGGGCCAAAGTTGCCCTGCCGCCGACATGTCCGACGACTATAGGGTCGTCCCCACGACCCCGGGTCTAGGTTGGCCCGCCGTCGACATGTCCGACGACTATAGGGTCGTCCCCACCACCCCGGGTCTAGGTTGGCCAGCCGCCGACATGTCCGACGACTATAGGGTCGTCCCCACGACCACGGGCCAAAGTTGCCCTGCCGCCGACATGTCCGACGACTATAGGGTCGTCCCCACGACCACTGGCCAAAGTTGCCCAGCCGCCGACATGTCCGACGACTATAGGGTCGTCCCCACGACCACGGGCCAAAGTTGGCCAGCCGCCGACATGTCCGACGACTTTAGGGTCGTCCCCACGACCCCGGGACTAGGTTGGCCTGCCGCCGACATGTCTGACGACTATAGGGTCGTCCCCACCACCCCGGGTCTAGGTTGGCCAGCCGCCGACATGTCCGACGACTATAGGGTCGTCCCCACGACCATGGGCCAAAGTTGCCCAGCCGCCGACATGTCCGACGACTATAGGGTCGTCCCCACGACCACTGGCCAAAGTTGCGCAGCCGCCGACATATCCGACGACTATAGGGTCGTACCCACGACCCCGGGACTAGGTTGGCCCGCCGCCGACATGTCCGACGACTATAAGGCCGTCTCCACGACCCCGGGACTAGGTTCGCCCGCCGCCGACTTGTCCGACGACTATAGGGTCGTCTCCACGACCCCGGGACTAGGTTGGCCAGCCGCCGACATGTCCGACGACTATAGGGTCGTCCCCACGACCACGGGCCAAAGTTGCCCTGCCGCCGACATGTCCGACGACTATAGGGTCGTCCCCACGACCCCGGGACTAGATTGGCCCGCCACCGTCATGTCCGACGACTATACGGTCGTCCCCACGACCCCGGGACTAGGTTGGCCCGCCGCCGACATGTCCGACGACTATAGGGTCGTCCCCACGACCCCGGGACTAGGTTGGCTCGCCGCCGACATGTCCGTAGACTATAGGGTCGTCCCCACGACCACGAGACTAGGTTGGCCAGCCGCCGACATGTCCGACGACTATAGGGTCGTCCCCACGACCCCGGGACTAGGTTGGCCCGCCGACGACGTGTCCTACGACTATAGGGTCGTCCCCACGACCCCGGGTCTAGGTTGGCCCGCCGTCAACATGTCCGACGACTATAGGGTCGTCCCCACGACCACGGGCCAAAGTTGCCCTGCCGCCGACATGTCCGACGACTATAGGGTCGTCCCCACGACCCGGGCCAAAGTTGACCTGCCGCCGACATGTCCGACGACTATAGGGTCGTCCCCACGACCCCGGGACTAGGTTGGCCTGCCGCCGACATGTCCAACGACTATAGGGTCGTCCCCACGCCCCGGGCCAAAGTTGGCCAGCCGCCGACATGTCCGACGACTATAGGGTCGTCCCCACCACCCCGGGTCTAGGCTGGCCAGCCGCCAACATGTCCGACGACTATAGGGTCGTCCCCACGACCCCGGGACTAGATTGGCCCGCCACCGTCATGTCCGACGACTATACGGTCGTCCCCACGACCCCGGGACTAGGTTCGCCCGCCGCCGACATGTCCGACGACTATAGGGTCGTCCCCACGACCACGGGCCAAAGTTGCCCTGCCGCCGACATGTCCGACGACTATAGGGTCGTCCCCACGACCACGGGCCAAAGTTGCCCTGCCGCCGACATGTCCGACGACTATAGGGTCGTCCCCACGCCCCGGGCCAAAGTTGGCCAGCTGCCGACATGTCCGACGACTATAGGGTCGTCCCCACGACCCCGGGACAAGATTGGCCCGCCACCGTCATGTCCGACGACTATACGGTCGTCCCCACGACCCCGGGACTAGGTTGGCCTGCCGCCGACGGGTCCGACGACTATAGGGTCGTCCCCACGAACCCGGGACTAGGTTGGCCAGTCACCGACATGTCCGACGACAATAGGGTCGCCCCCACGACCACTGGCCAAGGTTGCCCCGCCGCCGACATGTCCGACGACTATAGGGTCGTCCCCACGACCCCGGGACTAGGTTGGCCCGCCGCCGACTTGTCCGACGACTATAGGGTCGTCCCCACGACCGGGCCAAAGTTGGCCAGCCGCCGACATGTCCGACGACTATAGGGTCGTCCCCACGACCCCGGGTCTAGGTTGGCCCGCCGTCAACATGTCCGACGACTATAGGGTCGTCCCCACGACCACGGGCCAAAGTTGCCCTGCCGCCGACATGTCCGACGACTATAGGGTCGTCCCCATGACCCCGGGACTAGGATGGCCTGCCGCCGACATATCCGACGACTATAGGGTCGTCCCCACGAACACGGGACTAGGTTGGCCAGTCACCGACATGTCCGACGACTATAGGGTCGTCCCCAAGACCACGGGCCAAAGTTGCCCTGCCGCCGACATGTCCGACGACTATAGGGTCGTCCCCACGACCCCGGGTCTAGGTTGGCCCGCCGTCGACATGTCCGACGACTATAGGGTCGTCCCCACCACCCCGGGTCTAGGTTGGCCAGCCGCCGACATGTCCGACGACTATAGGGTCGTCCCCACGACCACGGGCCAAAGTTGCCCTGCCGCCGACATGTCCGACGACTATAGGGTCGTCCCCACGACCACTGGCCAAAGTTGCCCAGCCGCCGACATGTCCGACGACTATAGGGTCGTCCCCACGACCACGGGCCAAAGTTGGCCAGCCGCCGACATGTCCGACGACTTTAGGGTCGTCCCCACGACCCCGGGACTAGGTTGGCCTGCCGCCGACATGTCCGACGACTATAGGGTCGTCCCCACCACCCCGGGTCTAGGTTGGCCAGCCGCCGACATGTCCGACGACTATAGGGTCGTCCCCACGACCATGGGCCAAAGTTGCCCAGCCGCCGACATGTCCGACGACTATAGGGTCGTCCCCACGACCACTGGCCAAAGTTGCGCAGCCGCCGACATGTCCGACGACTATAGGGTCGTACCCACGACCCCGGGACTAGGTTGGCCCGCCGCCGACATGTCCGACGACTATAAGGCCGTCTCCACGACCCCGGGACTAGGTTCGCCCGCCGCCGACTTGTCCGACGACTATAGGGTCGTCTCCACGACCCCGGGACTAGGTTGGCCAGCCGCCGACATGTCCGACGACTATAGGGTCGTCCCCACGACCACGGGCCAAAGTTGCCCTGCCGCCGACATGTCCGACGACTATAGGGTCGTCCCCACGACCCCGGGACTAGATTGGCCCGCCACCGTCATGTCCGACGACTATACGGTCGTCCCCACGACCCCGGGACTAGGTTGGCCCGCCGCCGACATGTCCGACGACTATAGGGTCGTCCCCACGACCCCGGGACTAGGTTGGCTCGCCGCCGACATGTCCGTAGACTATAGGGTCGTCCCCACGACCACGAGACTAGGTTGGCCAGCCGCCGACATGTCCGACGACTATAGGGTCGTCCCCACGACCCCGGGACTAGGTTGGCCCGCCGACGACGTGTCCTACGACTATAGGGTCGTCCCCACGACCCCGGGTCTAGGTTGGCCCGCCGTCAACATGTCCGACGACTATAGGGTCGTCCCCACGACCACGGGCCAAAGTTGCCCTGCCGCCGACATGTCCGACGACTATAGGGTCGTCCCCACGACCCGGGCCAAAGTTGACCTGCCGCCGACATGTCCGACGACTATAGGGTCGTCCCCACGACCCCGGGACTGGGTTGGCCTGCCGCCGACATGTCCAACGACTATAGGGTCGTCCCCACGCCCCGGGCCAAAGTTGGCCAGCCGCCGACATGTCCGACGACTATAGGGTCGTCCCCACCACCCCGGGTCTAGGTTGGCCAGCCGCCAACATGTCCGACGACTATAGGGTCGTCCCCACGACCCCGGGACTAGATTGGCCCGCCACCGTCATGTCCGACGACTATACGGTCGTCCCCACGACCCCGGGACTAGGTTGGCCCGCCGCCGACATGTCCGACGACTATAGGGTCGTCCCCACGACCACGGGCCAAAGTTGCCCTGCCGCCGACATGTCCGACGACTATAGGGTCGTCCCCACGACCACGGGCCAAAGTTGCCCTGCCGCCGACATGTCCGACGACTATAGGGTCGTCCCCACGCCCCGGGCCAAAGTTGGCCAGCCGCCGACATGTCCGACGACTATAGGGTCGTCCCCACGACCCCGGGACAAGATTGGCCCGCCACCGTCATGTCCGACGACTATACGGTCGTCCCCACGACCCCGGGACTAGGTTGGCCTGCCGCCGACGGGTCCGACGACTATAGGGTCGTCCCCACGAACCCGGGACTAGGTTGGCCAGTCACCGACATGTCCGACGACAATAGGGTCGCCCCCACGACCACTGGCCAAGGTTGCCCCGCCGCCGACATGTCCGACGACTATAGGGTCGTCCCCACGACCCCGGGACTAGGTTGGCCCGCCGCCGACTTGTCCGACGACTATAGGGTCGTCCCCACGACCGGGCCAAAGTTGGCCAGCCGCCGACATGTCCGACGACTATAGGGTCGTCCCCACGACCCCGGGTCTAGGTTGGCCCGCCGTCAACATGTCCGACGACTATAGGGTCGTCCCCACGACCACGGGCCAAAGTTGCCCTGCCGCCGACATGTCCGACGACTATAGGGTCGTCCCCATGACCCCGGGACTAGGATGGCCTGCCGCCGACATATCCGACGACTATAGGGTCGTCCCCACGAACACGGGACTAGGTTGGCCAGTCACCGACATGTCCGACGACTATAGGGTCGTCCCCACGAACACGGGACTAGGTTGGCCAGTCACCGACATGTCCGACGACTATAGGGTCGTCCCCAAGACCACGGGCCAAAGTTGCCCTGCCGCCGACATGTCCGACGACTATAGGGTCGTCCCCACGACCCCGGGTCTAGGTTGGCCCGCCGTCGACATGTCCGACGACTATAGGGTCGTCCCCACCACCCCGGGTCTAGGTTGGCCAGCCGCCGACATGTCCGACGACTATAGGGTCGTCCCCACGACCACGGGCCAAAGTTGCCCTGCCGCCGACATGTCCGACGACTATAGGGTCGTCCCCACGACCCGGGCCAAAGTTGACCTGCCGCCGACATGTCCGACGACTATAGGGTCGTCCCCACGACCCCGGGACTAGGTTGGCCTGCCGCCGACATGTCCAACGACTATAGGGTCGTCCCCACGCCCCGGGCCAAAGTTGGCCAGCCGCCGACATGTCCGACGACTATAGGGTCGTCCCCACGACCACGGGCCAAAGTTGCCCTGCCGCCGACATGTCCGACGACTATAGGGTCGTCCCCAAGACCACGGGCCAAAGTTGCCCTGCCGCCGACATGTCCGACGACTATAGGGTCGTCCTCACGACCCCGGGTCTAGGTTGGCCTGCCGTCGACATGTCCGACGACTATAGGGTCGTCCCCACGACCCCGGGACTAGATTGGCCCGCCGCCGACATGTCCGACGACTATAGGGTCGTCCCCACGACCCCGGGACTAGATTGGCCCGCCACCGTCATGTCCGACGATTATACGGTCGTCCCCACGACCCCGGGACTAGGTTGGCCCGCCGACGACGTGTCCTACGACTATGGGGTCGTCCCCACGACCACGAGACTAGGTTGGCCAGCCGCCGACATGTCCGACGACTATAGGGTCGTCCCCACCACCCCGGGTCTAGGTTGGCCAGCCGCCGACATGTCCGACGACTATAGGGTCGTCCCCACGACCACGGGCCAAAGTTGCCCTGCCGCCGACATGTCCGACGACTATAGGGTCGTCCCCACGACCACTGGCCAAAGTTGCCCAGCCGCCGACGTGTCCGACGACTATAGGGTCGTCCCCACGACCACGGGCCAAAGTTGCCCTGCCGCCGACATGTCCGACGACTATAGGGTCGTCCCCACGCCCCGGGCCAAAGTTGGCCAGCCGCCGACATGTCCGACGACTATAGGGTCGTCCCCACGACCCCGGGACAAGATTGGCCCGCCACCGTCATGTCCGACGACTATACGGACGTCCCCACGACCCCGGGACTAGGTTGGCCTGCCGCCGACAGGTCCGGCGACTATAGGGTCGTCCCCACGAACCCGGGACTAGGTTGGCCAGTCACCGACATGTCCGACGACAATAGGGTCGCCCCCACGACCACTGGCCAAAGTTGCCCCGCCGCCGACATGTCCGACGACTATAGGGTCGTCCCCACGACCCCGGGACTAGGTTGGCCCGCCGCCGACTTGTCCGACGACTATAGGGTCGTCCCCACGACCGGGCCAAAGTTGGCCAGCCGCCGACATGTCCGACGACTATAGGGTCGTCCCCACGACCCCGGGTCTAGGTTGGCCCGCCGTCAACATGTCCGACGACTATAGGGTCGTCCCCACGACCACGGGCCAAAGTTGCCCTGCCGCCGACATGTCCGACGACTATAGGGTCGTCCCCATGACCCCGGGACTAGGTTGGCCTGCCGCCGACATATCCGACGACTATAGGGTCGTCCCCACGAACCCGGGACTAGGTTGGCCAGTCACCGACATGTCCGACGACTATAGGGTCGTCCCCAAGACCACGGGCCAAAGTTGCCCTGCCGCCGACATGTCCGACGACTATAGGGTCGTCCCCACGACCCCGGGTCTAGGTTGGCCCGCCGTCGACATGTCCGACGACTATAGGGTCGTCCCCACCACCCCGGGTCTAGGTTGGCCAGCCGCCGACATGTCCGACGACTATAGGGTCGTCCCCACGACCACGGGCCAAAGTTGCCCTGCCGCCGACATGTCCGACGACTATAGGGTCGTCCCCACGACCACTGGCCAAAGTTGCCCAGCCGCCGACATGTCCGACGACTATAGGGTCGTCCCCACGACCACGGGCCAAAGTTGGCCAGCCGCCGACATGTCCGACGACTTTAGGGTCGTCCCCACGACCACGGGACTAGGTTGGCCTGCCGCCGACATGTCCGACGACTATAGGGTCGTCCTCACCACCCCGGGTCTAGGTTGGCCAGCCGCCGACATGTCCGACGACTATAGGGTCGTCCCCACGACCATGGGCCAAAGTTGCCCAGCCGCCGACATGTCCGACGACTATAGGGTCGTCCCCACGACCACTGGCCAAAGTTGCGCAGCCGCCGATATGTCCGACGACTATAGGGTCGTACCCACGACCCCGGGACTAGGTTGGCCCGCCGCCGACATGTCCGACGACTATAAGGCCGTCTCCACGACCCCGGGACTAGGTTCGCCCGCCGCCGACTTGTCCGACGACTATAGGGTCGTCTCCACGACCCCGGGACTAGGTTGGCCCGCCGCCGACATGTCCGACGACTATAGGGTCGTCCCCACGACCCCGGGACTAGATTGGCCCGCCGCCGACATGTCCGACGTCTATAGGGTCGTCCCCACGACCACGGGACTAGGTTGGCCCGCCTCCGACGTGTTCTACGACTATGGGGTCGTCCCCACGACCACGGGACTAGGTTGGCCCGCCGCCGACGTGTTCTACGACTATGGGGTCGTCCCCACGACCACGGGACTAGGTTGGCAAGCCGCCGACATGTCCGACGACTATAGGGTCGTCCCCACCACCCCGGGACTAGGTTGGCCCGCCGCCGACTTGTCCGACGACTATAGGGTCGTCCCCACGACCCCGGGACTAGATTGGCCCGCCGCCGACTTGTCCGACGACTATAGGGTCGTCTCCACGACCCCGGGACTAGGTTGGCCCGCCGCCGACGTGTTCTACGACTATGGGGTCGTCCCCACGACCCTGGGACTAGGTTGGCCAGCCGCCGACATGTCCGACGACTATAGGGTCGTCCCCACGACCACGGGCCAAAGTTGCCCTGCCGCCGACATGTCCGACGACTATAGGGTCGTCCCCACGACCCCGGGACTAGATTGGCCCGCCGCCGACATGTCCGACGTCTATAGGGTCGTCCCCACGACCACGGGACTAGGTTGGCCCGCCTCCGACGTGTTCTACGACTATGGGGTCGTCCCCACGACCACGGGACTAGGTTGGCAAGCCGCCGACATGTCCGACGACTATAGGGTCGTCCCCACCACCCCGGGACTAGATTGGCCGGCCACCGTCATGTCCGACGACTATACGGTCATCCCCACGACCGTGGGACTAGGTTGGCCCGCCGCCGACTTGTCCGACGACTATAGGGTCGTCCCCACGACCACTGGCCAAAGTTGCCCAGCCGCCGACATGTCCGACGACTATAGGGTCGTCCCCACGACGCCGGGACTAGGTTGGCCCGCCGCCGAAATGTCCGACGACTATAGGGTCGTCTCCACGACCCCGGGACTAGGTTGGCCCGCCGCCGACATGTCCGTAGACTATAGGGTCGTCCCCACGCCCCGGGCCAAAGTTGGCCAGCCGCCGACAAGTCCGACGACTATAGGGTCGTCCCCACGACCCCGGGACTAGGTTGGCCCGCCGCCGACATGTCCATAGACTATAGGGTCGTCCCCACGCCCCGGGCCAAAGTTGGCCAGCCGCCGACAAGTCCGACGACTATAGGGTCGTCCCCACGACCCCGGGACTAGATTGGCCCGCCGCCGACGTGTCCTACGACTATGGGGTCGTCCCCACGACCACGGGACTAGGTTGGCCCGCCGCCGACGTGTTCTACGACTATGGGGTCGTCCCCACGACCACGGGACTAGGTTGGCAAGCCGCCGACATGTCCGACGACTATAGGGTCGTCCCCACGACCCCGGGACTAGATTGGCCCGCCGCCGACGTGTCCTACGACTATGGGGTCGTCCCCACGACCACGGGACTAGGTTGGCCCGCCGCCGACGTGTTCTACGACTATGGGGTCGTCCCCACGACCACGGGACTAGGTTGGCAAGCCGCCGACTTGTCCGACGACTATAGGGTCGTCCCCACGACCCCGGGACTAGATTGGCCGGCCACCGTCATGTCCGACGACTATACGGTCGTCCCCACGACCGTGGGACTAGGTTGGCCCGCCGCCGACTTGTCCGACGACTATAGGGTCGTCCCCACGACCACTGGCCAAAGTTGCCCAGCCGCCGACATGTCCGACGACTATAGGGTCGTCCCCACGACCACTGGCCAAAGTTGCGCAGCCGCCGACATGTCCGACGACTATAGGGTCGTCCCCACGACCCCGGGACTAGGTTGGCCCGCCGCCGACGTGTCCTACGACTATAGGGTCGTCCCCACGACCCTGGGACTAGGTTGGCCAGCCGCCGACATGTCCGACGACTATAGGGTCGTCCCCACGACCACGGGCCAAAGTTGCCCTGCCGCCGACATGTCCGACGACTATAGGGTCGTCCCCACGACCCCGGGACTAGGTTGGCCCGCCGCCGACGTGTCCTACGACTATAGGGTCGTCCCCACGGCCCCGGGACTAGATTGGCCCGCCGCCGACATGTCCGACGTCTATAGGGTCGTCCCCACGACCCCGGGGCTAGATTGCACCGGCACCGTCATGTCCGACGACTATAGGGTCGTCCCCACGACCCAGGGGCTAGATTGCCCCGGCACCGTCATGTCCGACGACTATAGGGTCGTCCCCTCCACCCCGGGACTAGGTTGGCCCGCCGCCGACTTGTCCGACGACTATAGGGTCGTCCCCACGACCCCGGGACTAGATTGGCCGGCCACCGTCATGTCCGACGACTATACGGTCGTCCCCACGACCGTGGGACTAGGTTGGCCCGCCGCCGACTTGTCCGACGACTATAGGGTCGTCCCCACGACCACTGGCCAAAGTTGCCCAGCCGCCGACATGTCCGACGACTATAGGGTCGTCCCCACGACCACTGGCCAAAGTTGCGCAGCCGCCGACATGTCCGACGACTATAGGGTCGTCCCCACGACCCCGGGACTAGGTTGGCCCGCCGCCGACGTGTCCTACGACTATAGGGTCGTCCCCACGACCCTGGGACTAGGTTGGCCAGCCGCCGACATGTCCGACGACTATAGGGTCGTCCCCACGACCACGGGCCAAAGTTGCCCTGCCGCCGACATGTCCGACGACTATAGGGTCGTCCCCACGGCCCCGGGACTAGATTGGCCCGCCGCCGACATGTCCGACGTCTATAGGGTCGTCCCCACGACCCCGGGGCTAGATTGCACCGGCACCGTCATGTCCGACGACTATAGGGTCGTCCCCACGACCCAGGGGCTAGATTGCCCCGGCACCGTCATGTCCGACGACTATAGGGTCGTCCCCACGAACCCGGGACTAGGTTGGCCCGCCGCCGACTTGTCCGACGACTATAGGGTCGTCTCCACGACCCCGGGACTAGGTTGGCCAGCCGCCGACATGTCCGACGAGTATAGGGTCGTCCCCACGACCACGGGCCAAAGTTGCCCTGCCGCCGACATGTCCGACGACTATAGGGTCGTCCCCACGACCACGGGCCAAAGTTGCCCTGCCGCCGACATGTCCGACGACTATAGGGTCGTCCCCACGACCCCGGGACTAGATTGGCCCGCCACCGTCATGTCCGACGACTATACGGTCGTCCCCACGACCCCGGGTCTAGGTTGGCCCGCCGCCGACTTGTCCGACGACTATAGGGTCGTCCCCACGACCACTGGCCAAAGTTGCCCAGCCGCCGACATGTCCGACGACTATAGGGTCGTCCCCACGACCCCGGGACTAGGTTGGCCCGCCGCCGACATGTCCGACGACTATAGGGTCGTCCCCACGACCCCGGGACTATGTTGGCCCGCCGCCGACATGTCCGTAGACTATAGGGTCGTCCCCACGCCCCGGGCCAAAGTTGGCCAGCCGCCGACAAGTCCGACGACTATAGGGTCGTCCCCACGACCCCGGGACTAGATTGGCCCGTCGCCGACGTGTCCTACGACTATGGGGTCGTCCCCACGACCACGGGACTAGGTTGGCCAGCCGCCGACATGTCCGACGACTATAGGGCCGTCCCCACGACCACGGGCCAAAGTTGCCCTGCCGCCGACATGTCCGACGACTATGGGGTCGTCCCCACGACCGCGGGACTAGGTTGGCCCGCCGCCGACATGTCCGACGACTATAGGGTCGTCCCCACGACCCCGGGACTAGGTTGGCCCGCCGCCGACAGGTCCGACGACTATAGGGTCGTCTCCACGACCCCGGGACTAGGTTGGCCAGCCGCCGACATGTACGACGACTATAGGGTCGTCCCCACGACCACGGGCCAAAGTTGGCCAGCCGCCGACAAGTCCGACGACTATAGGGTCGTCCCCACGACCCCGGGACTAGATTGGCCCGCCGCCGACGTGTCCTACGACTATGGGGTCGTCCCCACGACCACGGGACTAGGTTGGCCCGCCTCCGACGTGTTCTACGACTATGGGGTCGTCCCCACGACCACGGGACTAGGTTGGCAAGCCGCCGACATGTCCGACGACTATAGGGTCGTCCCCACCACCCCGGGACTAGATTGGCCGGCCACCGTCATGTCCGACGACTATACGGTCATCCCCACGACCGTGGGACTAGGTTGGCCCGCCGCCGACTTGTCCGACGACTATAGGGTCGTCCCCACGACCACTGGCCAAAGTTGCCCAGCCGCCGACATGTCCGACGACTATAGGGTCGTCCCCACGACGCCGGGACTAGGTTGGCCCGCCGCCGAAATGTCCGACGACTATAGGGTCGTCTCCACGACCCCGGGACTAGGTTGGCCCGCCGCCGACATGTCCGTAGACTATAGGGTCGTCCCCACGCCCCGGGCCAAAGTTGGCCAGCCGCCGACAAGTCCGACGACTATAGGGTCGTCCCCACGACCCCGGGACTAGGTTGGCCCGCCGCCGACATGTCCATAGACTATAGGGTCGTCCCCACGCCCCGGGCCAAAGTTGGCCAGCCGCCGACAAGTCCGACGACTATAGGGTCGTCCCCACGACCCCGGGACTAGATTGGCCCGCCGCCGACGTGTCCTACGACTATGGGGTCGTCCCCACGACCACGGGACTAGGTTGGCCCGCCGCCGACGTGTTCTACGACTATGGGGTCGTCCCCACGACCACGGGACTAGGTTGGCAAGCCGCCGACATGTCCGACGACTATAGGGTCGTCCCCACCACCCCGGGACTAGGTTGGCCCGCCGCCGACTTGTCCGACGACTATAGGGTCGTCCCCACGACCCCGGGACTAGATTGGCCCGCCGCCGACTTGTCCGACGACTATAGGGTCGTCTCCACGACCCCGGGACTAGGTTGGCCAGTCACCGTCATGTCCCACGACTATAGGGTCGTCACCACGAACCCGGGCCAAAGTTGGCCAGCCGCCGACAAGTCCGACGACTATAGGGTCGTCCCCACGACCCCGGGACTAGATTGGCCCGCCGCCGACGTGTCCTACGACTATGGGGTCGTCCCCACGACCACGGGACTAGGTTGGCCCGCCGCCGACGTGTTCTACGACTATGGGGTCGTCCCCACGACCACGGGACTAGGTTGGCAAGCCGCCGACATGTCCGACGACTATAGGGTCGTCCCCACCACCCCGGGACTAGGTTGGCCCGCCGCCGACTTGTCCGACGACTATAGGGTCGTCCCCACGACCCCGGGACTAGATTGGCCCGCCGCCGACTTGTCCGACGACTATAGGGTCGTCTCCACGACCCCGGGACTAGGTTGGCCCGCCGCCGACGTGTTCTACGACTATGGGGTCGTCCCCACGACCACGGGACTAGGTTGGCAAGCCGCCGACATGTCCGACGACTATAGGGTCGTCCCCTCCACCCCGGGACTAGGTTGGCCCGCCGCCGACTTGTCCGACGACTATAGGGTCGTCCCCACGACCCCGGGACTAGATTGGCCGGCCACCGTCATGTCCGACGACTATACGGTCGTCCCCACGACCGTGGGACTAGGTTGGCCCGCCGCCGACTTGTCCGACGACTATAGGGTCGTCCCCACGACCACTGGCCAAAGTTGCCCAGCCGCCGACATGTCCGACGACTATAGGGTCGTCCCCACGACCACTGGCCAAAGTTGCGCAGCAGCCGACATGTCCGACGACTATAGGGTCGTCCCCACGACCCCGGGACTAGGTTGGCCCGCCGCCGACGTGTCCTACGACTATAGGGTCGTCCCCACGACCCTGGGACTAGGTTGGCCAGCCGCCGACATGTCCGACGACTATAGGGTCGTCCCCACGACCGGGCCAAAGTTGGCCAGCCGCCGACATGTCCGACGACTATAGGGTCGTCCCCACGACCCCGGGTCTAGGTTGGCCCGCCGTCAACATGTCCGACGACTATAGGGTCGTCCCCACGACTACGGGCCAAAGTTGCCCTGCCGCCGACATGTCCGACGACTATAGGGTCGTCCCCACGACCCGGGCCAAAGTTGACCTGCCGCCGACATGTCCGACGACTATAGGGTCGTCCCCACGACCCCGGGACTAGATTGGCCCGCCACCGTCATGCCCGACGATTATACGGTCGTCCCCACGACCCCGGGACTAGGTTGGCCCGCCGACGACGTGTCCTACGACTATGGGGTCGTCCCCACGACCACGAGACTAGGTTGGCCAGCCGCCGACATGTCCGACGACTATAGGGTCGTCCCCACCACCCCGGGTCTAGGTTGGCCAGCCGCCGACATGTCCGACGACTATAGGGTCGTCCCCACGACCACGGGCCAAAGTTGCCCAGCCGCCGACGTGTCCGACGACTATAGGGTCGTCCCCACGACCACGGGCCAAAGTTGCCCTACCGCCGACATGTCCGACGATTATAGGGTCGTCCCCACGCCCCGGGCTATAGTTGCCCCGCCGCCGACATGTCCGACGACTATAGGGTCGTCCCCACGACCCCGGGACTAGGTTGGCCCGCCGCCGACTTGTCCGACGACTATAGGGTCGTCCCCACGACCGGGCCAAAGTTGGCCAGCCGCCGACATGTCCGACGACTATAGGGTCGTCCCCACGACCCCGGGTCTAGGTTGGCCCGCCGTCAACATGTCCGACGATTATAGGGTCGTCCCCACGACCACGGGCCAAAGTTGTCCTGCCGCCGACATGTCCGACGACTATAGGGTCGTCCCCACGACCCGGGCCAAAGTTGACCTGCCGCCGACATGTCCGACGACTATAGGGTCGTCCCCACGACCCCGGGACTAGGTTGGCCTGCCGCCGACATGTCCAACGACTATAGGGTCGTCCCCACGAACCCGGGACTAGGTTGGCCAGTCACCGACATGTCCGACGACTATAGGGTCGTCCCCACGACCCCGGGACAAGATTGGCCCGCCCCCGTCATGTCCGACGACTATACGGTTGTCCCCACGACCCCGGGACTAGGTTGGCCTGCCGCCGACAGGTCCGACGATTATAGGGTCGTCCCCACGAACCCGGGACTAGGTTGGCCAGTCACCGACATGTCCGACGACAATAGGGTCGTCCCCACGACCACTGGCCAAAGTTGCCCCGCCGCCGACATGTCCGACGACTATAGGGTCGTCCACACGCCCCGGGCCAAAGTTGGCCAGCCACCGACATGTCCGACGGCTATAGGGTCGTCCCCACGACCCCGGGACAAGATTGGGCCGCCACCGTCATGTCCGACGACTATACGGTCGTCCCCACGACCCCGGGACTAGGTTGGCCTGCCGCCGACAGGTCCGACGACTATAGGGTCGTCCCCACGAACCCGGGACTAGGTTGGCCAGTCACCGACATGTCCGACGACAATAGGGTCGTCCCCACGACCACTGGCCAAAGTTGCCCCGCCGCCGACATGTCCGACGACTATAGGGTCGTCCCCACGACCCCGGGACTAGGTTGGCCCGCCGCCGACTTGTCCGACGACTATAGGGTCGTCCCCACGACCCGGGCCAAAGTTGGCCAGCCGCCGACATGTCCGACGACTATAGGGTCGTCCCCACGACCACTGGCCAATGTTGCCCAGCCGCCGACATGTCCGACGACT
The DNA here is from genome assembly GCA_946251845.1 of Andrena fulva. Taxonomy (NCBI): domain Eukaryota; kingdom Metazoa; phylum Arthropoda; class Insecta; order Hymenoptera; family Andrenidae; genus Andrena; species Andrena fulva. Next base: position 544,775 of record CAMITZ010000214.1, read on the forward strand.
ATAGGGTCATCCCCACGACCCCGGGACTGTGTTGGCCTGCCGCCGACATATCCGACGACTATACGGTCGTCCCCACGACCCCGGGACTAGGTTGGCCCGCCGACGACGTGTCCTACGACTATGGGGTCGTCCCCACGACCACGAGACTAGGTTGGCCAGCCGCCGACATGTCCGACGACTATAGGGTCGTCCCCACGACCCCGGGACTAGGTTGGCCCGCCGACGACGTGTCCTACGACTATAGGGTCGTCCCCACGACCCCGGGTCTAGGTTGGCCCGCCGTCAACATGTCCGACGACTATAGGGTCGTCCCCACGACCACGGGCCAAAGTTGCCCTGCCGCCGACATGTCCGACGACTATAGGGTCGTCCCCACGACCCGGGCCAAAGTTGACCTGCCGCCGACATGTCCGACGACTATAGGGTCGTCCCCACCACCCCGGGTCTAGGTTGGCCAGCCGCCAACATGTCCGACGACTATAGGGTCGTCCCCACGACCACGGGCCAAAGTTGCCCTGCCGCCGACATGTCCGACGACTATAGGGTCGTCCCCACGACCACTGCCCAAAGTTGCCCAGCCGCCGACATGTCCGACGACTATAGGGTCGTCCCCACGACCACGGGCCAAAGTTGCCCTGCCGCCGACATGTCCGACGACTATGGGGTCGTCCCCACGACCCCGGGACTAGGTTGGCCCGCCGCCGACATGTCCGACGCCTATAGGGTCGTCCCCACGCCCCGGGCCAAAGTTGGCCAGCCGCCGACATGTCCATAGACTATAGGGTCGTCCCCACGCCCCGGGCCAAAGTTGGCCAGCCGCCGACAAGTCCGACGACTATAGGGTCGTCCCCACGACCCCGGGACTAGATTGGCCCGCCGCCGACGTGTCCTACGACTATGGGGTCGTCCCCACGACCACGGGACTAGGTTGGCCCGCCGCCGACGTGTTCTACGACTATGGGGTCGTCCCCACGACCACGGGACTAGGTTGGCAAGCCGCCGACATGTCCGACGACTATAGGGTCGTCCCCACCACCCCGGGACTAGGTTGGCCCGCCGCCGACTTGTCCGACGACTATAGGGTCGTCCCCACGACCCCGGGACTAGATTGGCCCGCCGCCGACTTGTCCGACGACTATAGGGTCGTCTCCACGACCCCGGGACTAGGTTGGCCAGTCACCGTCATGTCCCACGACTATAGGGTCGTCACCACGAACCCGGGCCAAAGTTGGCCAGCCGCCGACAAGTCCGACGACTATAGGGTCGTCCCCACGACCCCGGGACTAGATTGGCCCGCCGCCGACGTGTCCTACGACTATGGGGTCGTCCCCACGACCACGGGACTAGGTTGGCCCGCCGCCGACGTGTTCTACGACTATGGGGTCGTCCCCACGACCACGGGACTAGGTTGGCAAGCCGCCGACATGTCCGACGACTATAGGGTCGTCCCCACCACCCCGGGACTAGGTTGGCCCGCCGCCGACTTGTCCGACGACTATAGGGTCGTCCCCACGACCCCGGGACTAGATTGGCCCGCCGCCGACTTGTCCGACGACTATAGGGTCGTCTCCACGACCCCGGGACTAGGTTGGCCCGCCGCCGACGTGTTCTACGACTATGGGGTCGTCCCCACGACCACGGGACTAGGTTGGCAAGCCGCCGACATGTCCGACGACTATAGGGTCGTCCCCTCCACCCCGGGACTAGGTTGGCCCGCCGCCGACTTGTCCGACGACTATAGGGTCGTCCCCACGACCCCGGGACTAGATTGGCCGGCCACCGTCATGTCCGACGACTATACGGTCGTCCCCACGACCGTGGGACTAGGTTGGCCCGCCGCCGACTTGTCCGACGACTATAGGGTCGTCCCCACGACCACTGGCCAAAGTTGCCCAGCCGCCGACATGTCCGACGACTATAGGGTCGTCCCCACGACCACTGGCCAAAGTTGCGCAGCAGCCGACATGTCCGACGACTATAGGGTCGTCCCCACGACCCCGGGACTAGGTTGGCCCGCCGCCGACGTGTCCTACGACTATAGGGTCGTCCCCACGACCCTGGGACTAGGCTGGCCAGCCGCCGACATGTCCGACGACTATAGGGTCGTCCCCACGACCGGGCCAAAGTTGGCCAGCCGCCGACATGTCCGACGACTATAGGGTCGTCCCCACGACCCCGGGTCTAGGTTGGCCCGCCGTCAACATGTCCGACGACTATAGGGTCGTCCCCACGACTACGGGCCAAAGTTGCCCTGCCGCCGACATGTCCGACGACTATAGGGTCGTCCCCACGACCCGGGCCAAAGTTGACCTGCCGCCGACATGTCCGACGACTATAGGGTCGTCCCCACGACCCCGGGACTAGATTGGCCCGCCACCGTCATGCCCGACGATTATACGGTCGTCCCCACGACCCCGGGACTAGGTTGGCCCGCCGACGACGTGTCCTACGACTATGGGGTCGTCCCCACGACCACGAGACTAGGTTGGCCAGCCGCCGACATGTCCGACGACTATAGGGTCGTCCCCACCACCCCGGGTCTAGGTTGGCCAGCCGCCGACATGTCCGACGACTATAGGGTCGTCCCCACGACCACGGGCCAAAGTTGCCCAGCCGCCGACGTGTCCGACGACTATAGGGTCGTCCCCACGACCACGGGCCAAAGTTGCCCTACCGCCGACATGTCCGACGATTATAGGGTCGTCCCCACTCCCCGGGCTATAGTTGCCCCGCCGCCGACATGTCCGACGACTATAGGGTCGTCCCCACGACCCCGGGACTAGGTTGGCCCGCCGCCGACTTGTCCGACGACTATAGGGTCGTCCCCACGACCGGGCCAAAGTTGGCCAGCCGCCGACATGTCCGACGACTATAGGGTCGTCCCCACGACCCCGGGTCTAGGTTGGCCCGCCGTCAACATGTCCGACGATTATAGGGTCGTCCCCACGACCACGGGCCAAAGTTGTCCTGCCGCCGACATGTCCGACGACTATAGGGTCGTCCCCACGACCCGGGCCAAAGTTGACCTGCCGCCGACATGTCCGACGACTATAGGGTCGTCCCCACGACCCCGGGACTAGGTTGGCCTGCCGCCGACATGTCCAACGACTATAGGGTCGTCCCCACGAACCCGGGACTAGGTTGGCCAGTCACCGACATGTCCGACGACTATAGGGTCGTCCCCACGACCCCGGGACAAGATTGGCCCGCCCCCGTCATGTCCGACGACTATACGGTTGTCCCCACGACCCCGGGACTAGGTTGGCCTGCCGCCGACAGGTCCGACGATTATAGGGTCGTCCCCACGAACCCGGGACTAGGTTGGCCAGTCACCGACATGTCCGACGACAATAGGGTCGTCCCCACGACCACTGGCCAAAGTTGCCCCGCCGCCGACATGTCCGACGACTATAGGGTCGTCCACACGCCCCGGGCCAAAGTTGGCCAGCCACCGACATGTCCGACGGCTATAGGGTCGTCCCCACGACCCCGGGACAAGATTGGGCCGCCACCGTCATGTCCGACGACTATACGGTCGTCCCCACGACCCCGGGACTAGGTTGGCCTGCCGCCGACAGGTCCGACGACTATAGGGTCGTCCCCACGAACCCGGGACTAGGTTGGCCAGTCACCGACATGTCCGACGACAATAGGGTCGTCCCCACGACCACTGGCCAAAGTTGCCCCGCCGCCGACATGTCCGACGACTATAGGGTCGTCCCCACGACCCCGGGACTAGGTTGGCCCGCCGCCGACTTGTCCGACGACTATAGGGTCGTCCCCACGACCCGGGCCAAAGTTGGCCAGCCGCCGACATGTCCGACGACTATAGGGTCGTCCCCACGACCACTGGCCAAAGTTGCCCAGCCGCCGACATGTCCGACGACTATAGGGTCATCCCCACGACCCCGGGACTGTGTTGGCCTGCCGCCGACATATCCGACGACTATACGGTCGTCCCCACGACCCCGGGACTAGGTTGGCCCGCCGACGACGTGTCCTACGACTATGGGGTCGTCCCCACGACCACGAGACTAGGTTGGCCAGCCGCCGACATGTCCGACGACTATAGGGTCGTCCCCACGACCCCGGGACTAGGTTGGCCCGCCGACGACGTGTCCTACGACTATAGGGTCGTCCCCACGACCCCGGGTCTAGGTTGGCCCGCCGTCAACATGTCCGACGACTATAGGGTCGTCCCCACGACCACGGGCCAAAGTTGCCCTGCCGCCGACATGTCCGACGACTATAGGGTCGTCCCCACGACCCGGGCCAAAGTTGACCTGCCGCCGACATGTCCGACGACTATAGGGTCGTCCCCACCACCCCGGGTCTAGGTTGGCCAGCCGCCAACATGTCCGACGACTATAGGGTCGTCCCCACGACCACGGGCCAAAGTTGCCCTGCCGCCGACATGTCCGACGACTATAGGGTCGTCCCCACGACCACTGCCCAAAGTTGCCCAGCCGCCGACATGTCCGACGACTATAGGGTCGTCCCCACGACCACGGGCCAAAGTTGCCCTGCCGCCGACATGTCCGACGACTATGGGGTCGTCCCCACGACCCCGGGACTAGGTTGGCCCGCCGCCGACATGTCCGACGCCTATAGGGTCGTCCCCACGCCCCGGGCCAAAGTTGGCCAGCCGCCGACATGTCCGACGACTATAGGGTCGTCCCCACGCCCCGGGCCAAAGTTGGCCAGCCGCCGACATGTCCGACGACTATAGGGTCGTCCCCACGACCCCGGGACTAGGTTGGCCAGTCACCGACATGTCCGACGACTATAGGGTCGTCCCCAAGACCACGGGCCAAAGTTGCCCTGCCGCCGACATGTCCGACGACTATAGGGTCGTCCGCACGACCACTGGCCAAAGTTGCCCAGCCGCCGACATGTCCGACGACTATAGGGTCGTCCCCACGACCCCGGGACTAGGTTGGCCAGTCACCGACATGTCCGACGACTATAGGGTCGTCCCCAAGACCACGGGCCAAAGTTGCCCTGCCGCCGACATGTCCGACGACTATAGGGTCGTCCCCACGACCACTGGCCAAAGTTGGCCCGCCGTCAACATGTCCGACGACTATAGGGTCGTCCCCACGACCAGGGGCCAAAGTTGCCCTGCCGCCGACATGTCCGACGACTATAGGGTCGTCCCCACGACCCCGGGACTTGGTTGGCCTGCCGCCGACATGTCCAACGACTATAGGGTCGTCCCCACGAACCCGGGACTAGGTTGGCCTGTCACCGACATGTCCGACGACTATAGGGTCGTCCCCACGACCCCGGGACTAGGTTGGCCTGCCGCCGACATATCCGACGACTATAGGGTCGTCCCCACGAACCCGGGACTAGGTTGGCCAGTCACCGACATGTCCGACGACTATAGGGTCGTCCCCAAGACCACGGGCCAAAGTTGCCCTGCCGCCGACATGTCCGACGACTATAGGGTCGTCCTCACGACCCCGGGTCTAGGTTGGCCTGCCGTCGACATGTCCGACGACTATAGGGTCGTCCCCACGCCCGGGCCAAAGTTGGCCAGCCGCCGACATGTCCGACGACTATAGGGTCGTCCCCACGACCCCGGGACTAGATTGGCCCGCCACCGTCATGTCCGACGATTATACGGTCGTCCCCACGACCCCGGGACTAGGTTGGCCCACCGACGACGTGTCCTACGACTATGGGGTCGTCCCCACGACCACGAGACTAGGTTGGCCAGCCGCCGACATGTCCGACGACTATAGGGTCGTCCCCACCACCCCGGGTCTAGGTTGGCCAGCCGCCGACATGTCCGACGACTATAGGGTCGTCCCCACGACCACGGGCCAAAGTTGCCCTGCCGCCGACATGTCCGACGACTATAGGGTCGTCCCCACGACCACTGGCCAAAGTTGCCCAGCCGCCGACGTGTCCGACGACTATAGGGTCGTCCCCACGACCACGGGCCAAAGTTGCCTTGCCGCCGACATGTCCGACGACTATAGGGTCGTCCCCACGCCCCGGGCCAAAGTTGGCCAGCCGCCGACATGTCCGACGACTATAGGGTCGTCCCCACGACCCCGGGACAAGATTGGCCCGCCACCGTCATGTCCGACGATTATACGGTCGTCCCCACGACCCCGGGACTAGGTTGGCCTGCCGCCGACAGGTCCGACGATTATAGGGTCGTCCCCACGAACCCGGGACTAGGTTGGCCAGTCACCGACATGTCCGACGACAATAGGGTCGCCCCCACGACCACTGGCCAAAGTTGCCCCGCCGCCGACATGTCCGACGACTATAGGGTCGTCCCCACGACCCCGGGACTAGGTTGGCCCGCCGCCGACTTGTCCGACGACTATAGGGTCGTACCCACGACCCCGGGACTAGGTTGGCCCGCCGCCGACATGTCCGACGACTATAAGGCCGTCTCCACGACCCCGGGACTAGGTTCGCCCGCCGCCGACTTGTCCGACGACTATAGGGTCGTCTCCACGACCCCGGGACTAGGTTGGCCAGCCGCCGACATGTCCGACGACTATAGGGTCGTCTCCACGACCCCGGGACTAGGTTGGCCAGCCGGCGACATGTCCGACGACTATAGGGTCGTCCCCACGACCCCGGGACTAGATTGGCCCGCCACCGTCATGTCCGACGACTATACGGTCGTCCCCACGACCCCGGGACTAGGTTGGCCCGCCGCCGACATGTCCGACGACTATAGGGTCGTCCCCACGACCCCGGGACTAGGTTGGCTCGCCGCCGACATGTCCGTAGACTATATGGTCGTCCCCACGACCACGAGACTAGGTTGGCCAGCCGCCGACAAGTCCGACGACTATAGGGTCGTCCCCACGACCCCGGGACTAGGTTGGCCCGCCGACGACGTGTCCTACGACTATAGGGTCGTCCCCACGACCCCGGGTCTAGGTTGGCCCGCCGTCAACATGTCCGACGACTATAGGGTCGTCCCCACGACCACGGGCCAAAGTTGCCCTGCCGCCGACATGTCCGACGACTATAGGGTCGTCCCCACGACCCGGGCCAAAGTTGACCTGCCGCCGACATGTCCGACGACTATAGGGTCGTCCCCACGACCCCGGGACTAGGTTGGCCTGCCGCCGACATGTCCAACGACTATAGGGTCGTCCCCACGCCCCGGGCCAAAGTTGGCCAGCCGCCGACATGTCCGACGACTATAGGGTCGTCCCCACGACCACTGGCCAAAGTTGCGCAGCCGCCGACATGTCCGACGACTATAGGGTCGTCCCCACGACCACGGGACTAGGTTGGCAAGCCGCCGACATGTCCGACGACTATAGGGTCGTCCCCTCCACCCCGGGACTAGGTTGGCCCGCCGCCGACTTGTCCGACGACTATAGGGTCGTCCCCACGACCCCGGGACTAGATTGGCCGGCCACCGTCATGTCCGACGACTATACGGTCGTCCCCACGACCGTGGGACTAGGTTGGCCCGCCGCCGACTTGTCCGACGACTATAGGGTCGTCCCCACGACCACTGGCCAAAGTTGCCCAGCCGCCGACATGTCCGACGACTATAGGGTCGTCCCCACGACCACTGGCCAAAGTTGCGCAGCCGCCGACATGTCCGACGACTATAGGGTCGTCCCCACGACCCCGGGACTAGGTTGGCCCGCCGCCGACGTGTCCTACGACTATAGGGTCGTCCCCACGACCCTGGGACTAGGTTGGCCAGCCGCCGACATGTCCGACGACTATAGGGTCGTCCCCACGACCGGGCCAAAGTTGGCCAGCCGCCGACATGTCCGACGACTATAGGGTCGTCCCCACGACCCCGGGTCTAGGTTGGCCCGCCGTCAACATGTCCGACGACTATAGGGTCGTCCCCACGACTACGGGCCAAAGTTGCCCTGCCGCCGACATGTCCGACGACTATAGGGTCGTCCCCACGACCCGGGCCAAAGTTGACCTGCCGCCGACATGTCCGACGACTATAGGGTCGTCCCCACGACCCCGGGACTAGATTGGCCCGCCACCGTCATGCCCGACGATTATACGGTCGTCCCCACGACCCCGGGACTAGGTTGGCCCGCCGACGACGTGTCCTACGACTATGGGGTCGTCCCCACGACCACGAGACTAGGTTGGCCAGCCGCCGACATGTCCGACGACTATAGGGTCGTCCCCACCACCCCGGGTCTAGGTTGGCCAGCCGCCGACATGTCCGACGACTATAGGGTCGTCCCCACGACCACGGGCCAAAGTTGCCCAGCCGCCGACGTGTCCGACGACTATAGGGTCGTCCCCACGACCACGGGCCAAAGTTGCCCTACCGCCGACATGTCCGACGATTATAGGGTCGTCCCCACGCCCCGGGCTATAGTTGCCCCGCCGCCGACATGTCCGACGACTATAGGGTCGTCCCCACGACCCCGGGACTAGGTTGGCCCGCCGCCGACTTGTCCGACGACTATAGGGTCGTCCCCACGACCGGGCCAAAGTTGGCCAGCCGCCGACATGTCCGACGACTATAGGGTCGTCCCCACGACCCCGGGTCTAGGTTGGCCCGCCGTCAACATGTCCGACGATTATAGGGTCGTCCCCACGACCACGGGCCAAAGTTGTCCTGCCGCCGACATGTCCGACGACTATAGGGTCGTCCCCACGACCCGGGCCAAAGTTGACCTGCCGCCGACATGTCCGACGACTATAGGGTCGTCCCCACGACCCCGGGACTAGGTTGGCCTGCCGCCGACATGTCCAACGACTATAGGGTCGTCCCCACGAACCCGGGACTAGGTTGGCCAGTCACCGACATGTCCGACGACTATAGGGTCGTCCCCACGACCCCGGGACAAGATTGGCCCGCCCCCGTCATGTCCGACGACTATACGGTTGTCCCCACGACCCCGGGACTAGGTTGGCCTGCCGCCGACAGGTCCGACGATTATAGGGTCGTCCCCACGAACCCGGGACTAGGTTGGCCAGTCACCGACATGTCCGACGACAATAGGGTCGTCCCCACGACCACTGGCCAAAGTTGCCCCGCCGCCGACATGTCCGACGACTATAGGGTCGTCCACACGCCCCGGGCCAAAGTTGGCCAGCCACCGACATGTCCGACGGCTATAGGGTCGTCCCCACGACCCCGGGACAAGATTGGGCCGCCACCGTCATGTCCGACGACTATACGGTCGTCCCCACGACCCCGGGACTAGGTTGGCCTGCCGCCGACAGGTCCGACGACTATAGGGTCGTCCCCACGAACCCGGGACTAGGTTGGCCAGTCACCGACATGTCCGACGACAATAGGGTCGTCCCCACGACCACTGGCCAAAGTTGCCCCGCCGCCGACATGTCCGACGACTATAGGGTCGTCCCCACGACCCCGGGACTAGGTTGGCCCGCCGCCGACTTGTCCGACGACTATAGGGTCGTCCCCACGACCCGGGCCAAAGTTGGCCAGCCGCCGACATGTCCGACGACTATAGGGTCGTCCCCACGACCACTGGCCAAAGTTGCCCAGCCGCCGACATGTCCGACGACTATAGGGTCATCCCCACGACCCCGGGACTGTGTTGGCCTGCCGCCGACATATCCGACGACTATACGGTCGTCCCCACGACCCCGGGACTAGGTTGGCCCGCCGACGACGTGTCCTACGACTATGGGGTCGTCCCCACGACCACGAGACTAGGTTGGCCAGCCGCCGACATGTCCGACGACTATAGGGTCGTCCCCACGACCCCGGGACTAGGTTGGCCCGCCGACGACGTGTCCTACGACTATAGGGTCGTCCCCACGACCCCGGGTCTAGGTTGGCCCGCCGTCAACATGTCCGACGACTATAGGGTCGTCCCCACGACCACGGGCCAAAGTTGCCCTGCCGCCGACATGTCCGACGACTATAGGGTCGTCCCCACGACCCGGGCCAAAGTTGACCTGCCGCCGACATGTCCGACGACTATAGGGTCGTCCCCACCACCCCGGGTCTAGGTTGGCCAGCCGCCAACATGTCCGACGACTATAGGGTCGTCCCCACGACCACGGGCCAAAGTTGCCCTGCCGCCGACATGTCCGACGACTATAGGGTCGTCCCCACGACCACTGCCCAAAGTTGCCCAGCCGCCGACATGTCCGACGACTATAGGGTCGTCCCCACGACCACGGGCCAAAGTTGCCCTGCCGCCGACATGTCCGACGACTATGGGGTCGTCCCCACGACCCCGGGACTAGGTTGGCCCGCCGCCGACATGTCCGACGCCTATAGGGTCGTCCCCACGCCCCGGGCCAAAGTTGGCCAGCCGCCGACATGTCCGACGACTATAGGGTCGTCCCCACGCCCCGGGCCAAAGTTGGCCAGCCGCCGACATGTCCGACGACTATAGGGTCGTCCCCACGACCCCGGGACTAGGTTGGCCAGTCACCGACATGTCCGACGACTATAGGGTCGTCCCCAAGACCACGGGCCAAAGTTGCCCTGCCGCCGACATGTCCGACGACTATAGGGTCGTCCGCACGACCACTGGCCAAAGTTGCCCAGCCGCCGACATGTCCGACGACTATAGGGTCGTCCCCACGACCCCGGGACTAGGTTGGCCAGTCACCGACATGTCCGACGACTATAGGGTCGTCCCCAAGACCACGGGCCAAAGTTGCCCTGCCGCCGACATGTCCGACGACTATAGGGTCGTCCCCACGACCACTGGCCAAAGTTGGCCCGCCGTCAACATGTCCGACGACTATAGGGTCGTCCCCACGACCAGGGGCCAAAGTTGCCCTGCCGCCGACATGTCCGACGACTATAGGGTCGTCCCCACGACCCCGGGACTTGGTTGGCCTGCCGCCGACATGTCCAACGACTATAGGGTCGTCCCCACGAACCCGGGACTAGGTTGGCCTGTCACCGACATGTCCGACGACTATAGGGTCGTCCCCACGACCCCGGGACTAGGTTGGCCTGCCGCCGACATATCCGACGACTATAGGGTCGTCCCCACGAACCCGGGACTAGGTTGGCCAGTCACCGACATGTCCGACGACTATAGGGTCGTCCCCAAGACCACGGGCCAAAGTTGCCCTGCCGCCGACATGTCCGACGACTATAGGGTCGTCCTCACGACCCCGGGTCTAGGTTGGCCTGCCGTCGACATGTCCGACGACTATAGGGTCGTCCCCACGCCCGGGCCAAAGTTGGCCAGCCGCCGACATGTCCGACGACTATAGGGTCGTCCCCACGACCCCGGGACTAGATTGGCCCGCCACCGTCATGTCCGACGATTATACGGTCGTCCCCACGACCCCGGGACTAGGTTGGCCCGCCGACGACGTGTCCTACGACTATGGGGTCGTCCCCACGACCACGAGACTAGGTTGGCCAGCCGCCGACATGTCCGACGACTATAGGGTCGTCCCCACCACCCCGGGTCTAGGTTGGCCAGCCGCCGACATGTCCGACGACTATAGGGTCGTCCCCACGACCACGGGCCAAAGTTGCCCTGCCGCCGACATGTCCGACGACTATAGGGTCGTCCCCACGACCACTGGCCAAAGTTGCCCAGCCGCCGACGTGTCCGACGACTATAGGGTCGTCCCCACGACCACGGGCCAAAGTTGCCTTGCCGCCGACATGTCCGACGACTATAGGGTCGTCCCCACGCCCCGGGCCAAAGTTGGCCAGCCGCCGACATGTCCGACGACTATAGGGTCGTCCCCACGACCCCGGGACAAGATTGGCCCGCCACCGTCATGTCCGACGATTATACGGTCGTCCCCACGACCCCGGGACTAGGTTGGCCTGCCGCCGACAGGTCCGACGATTATAGGGTCGTCCCCACGAACCCGGGACTAGGTTGGCCAGTCACCGACATGTCCGACGACAATAGGGTCGCCCCCACGACCACTGGCCAAAGTTGCCCCGCCGCCGACATGTCCGACGACTATAGGGTCGTCCCCACGACCCCGGGACTAGGTTGGCCCGCCGCCGACTTGTCCGACGACTATAGGGACGTCCCCACGACCGGGCCAAAGTTGCCCTGCCGCCGACATGTCCGACGACTATAGGGTCGTCCCCACGACCCCGGGTCTAGGTTGGCCCGCCGTCGACATGTCCGACGACTATAGGGTCGTCCCCACCACCCCGGGTCTAGGTTGGCCAGCCGCCGACATGTCCGACGACTATAGGGTCGTCCCCACGACCACGGGCCAAAGTTGCCCTGCCGCCGACATGTCCGACGACTATAGGGTCGTCCCCACGACCACTGGCCAAAGTTGCCCAGCCGCCGACATGTCCGACGACTATAGGGTCGTCCCCACGACCACGGGCCAAAGTTGGCCAGCCGCCGACATGTCCGACGACTTTAGGGTCGTCCCCACGACCCCGGGACTAGGTTGGCCTGCCGCCGACATGTCCGACGACTATAGGGTCGTCCCCACCACCCCGGGTCTAGGTTGGCCAGCCGCCGACATGTCCGACGACTATAGGGTCGTCCCCACGACCATGGGCCAAAGTTGCCCAGCCGCCGACATGTCCGACGACTATAGGGTCGTCCCCACGACCACTGGCCAAAGTTGCGCAGCCGCCGACATGTCCGACGACTATAGGGTCGTACCCACGACCCCGGGACTAGGTTGGCCCGCCGCCGACATGTCCGACGACTATAAGGCCGTCTCCACGACCCCGGGACTAGGTTCGCCCGCCGCCGACTTGTCCGACGACTATAGGGTCGTCTCCACGACCCCGGGACTAGGTTGGCCAGCCGCCGACATGTCCGACGACTATAGGGTCGTCTCCACGACCCCGGGACTAGGTTGGCCAGCCGGCGACATGTCCGACGACTATAGGGTCGTCCCCACGACCCCGGGACTAGATTGGCCCGCCACCGTCATGTCCGACGACTATACGGTCGTCCCCACGACCCCGGGACTAGGTTGGCCCGCCGCCGACATGTCCGACGACTATAGGGTCGTCCCCACGACCCCGGGACTAGGTTGGCTCGCCGCCGACATGTCCGTAGACTATATGGTCGTCCCCACGACCACGAGACTAGGTTGGCCAGCCGCCGACAAGTCCGACGACTATAGGGTCGTCCCCACGACCCCGGGACTAGGTTGGCCCGCCGACGACGTGTCCTACGACTATAGGGTCGTCCCCACGACCCCGGGTCTAGGTTGGCCCGCCGTCAACATGTCCGACGACTATAGGGTCGTCCCCACGACCACGGGCCAAAGTTGCCCTGCCGCCGACATGTCCGACGACTATAGGGTCGTCCCCACGACCCGGGCCAAAGTTGACCTGCCGCCGACATGTCCGACGACTATAGGGTCGTCCCCACGACCCCGGGACTAGGTTGGCCTGCCGCCGACATGTCCAACGACTATAGGGTCGTCCCCACGCCCCGGGCCAAAGTTGGCCAGCCGCCGACATGTCCGACGACTATAGGGTCGTCCCCACCACCCCGGGTCTAGGTTGGCCAGCCGCCAACATGTCCGACGACTATAGGGTCGACCCCACGACCACGGGCCAAAGTTGCCCTGCCGCCGACATGTCCGACGACTATAGGGTCGTCCCCACGACCACTGCCCAAAGTTGCCCAGCCGCCGACATGTCCGACGACTATAGGGTCGTCCCCACGACCACGGGCCAAAGTTGCCCTGCCGCCGACATGTCCGACGACTATGGGGTCGTCCCCACGACCCCGGGACTAGGTTGGCCCGCCGCCGACATGTCCGACGACTATAGGGTCGTCCCCACGCCCCGGGCCAAAGTTGGCCAGCCGCCGACATGTCCGACGACTATAGGGTCGTCCCCACGCCCCGGGCCAAAGTTGGCCAGCCGCCGACATGTCCGACGACTATAGGGTCGTCCCCACGACCCCGGGACTAGGTTGGCCAGTCACCGACATGTACGACGACTATAGGGTCGTCCTCAAGACCACGGGCCAAAGTTGCCCTGCCGCCGACATGTCCGACGACTATAGGGTCGTCCCCACGACCACTGGCCAAAGTTGCCCAGCCGCCGACATGTCCGACGACTATAGGGTCGTCCCCACGACCCCGGGACTAGGTTGGCCAGTCACCGACATGTCCGACGACTATAGGGTCGTCCCCAAGACCACGGGCCAAAGTTGCCCTGCCGCCGACATGTCCGACGACTATAGGGTCGTCCCCACGACCACGGGCCAAAGTTGCCCTGCCGCCGACATGTCCGACGACTATAGGGTCGTCCCCACGACCCGGGCCAAAGTTGACCTGCCGCCGACATGTCCGACGACTATAGGGTCGTCCCCACGACCCCGGGACTAGGTTGGCCTGCCGCCGACATGTCCAACGACTATAGGGTCGTCCCCACGCCCCGGGCCAAAGTTGGCCAGCCGCCGACATGTCCGACGACTATAGGGTCGTCCCCACCACCCCGGGTCTAGGTTGGCCAGCCGCCAACATGTCCGACGACTATAGGGTCGTCCCCACGACCACGGGCCAAAGTTGCCCTGCCGCCGACATGTCCGACGACTATAGGGTCGTCCCCACGACCACTGCCCAAAGTTGCCCAGCCGCCGACATGTCCGACGACTATAGGGTCGTCCCCACGACCACGGGCCAAAGTTGCCCTGCCGCCGACATGTCCGACGACTATGGGGTCGTCCCCACGACCCCGGGACTAGGTTGGCCCGCCGCCGACATGTCCGACGCCTATAGGGTCGTCCCCACGCCCCGGGCCAAAGTTGGCCAGCCGCCGACATGTCCGACGACTATAGGGTCGTCCCCACGCCCCGGGCCAAAGTTGGCCAGCCGCCGACATGTCCGACGACTATAGGGTCGTCCCCACCACCCCGGGACTAGATTGGCCGGCCACCGTCATGTCCGACGACTATACGGTCATCCCCACGACCGTGGGACTAGGTTGGCCCGCCGCCGACTTGTCCGACGACTATAGGGTCGTCCCCACGACCACTGGCCAAAGTTGCCCAGCCGCCGACATGTCCGACGACTATAGGGTCGTCCCCACGACGCCGGGACTAGGTTGGCCCGCCGCCGAAATGTCCGACGACTATAGGGTCGTCTCCACGACCCCGGGACTAGGTTGGCCCGCCGCCGACATGTCCGTAGACTATAGGGTCGTCCCCACGCCCCGGGCCAAAGTTGGCCAGCCGCCGACAAGTCCGACGACTATAGGGTCGTCCCCACGACCCCGGGACTAGGTTGGCCCGCCGCCGACATGTCCATAGACTATAGGGTCGTCCCCACGCCCCGGGCCAAAGTTGGCCAGCCGCCGACAAGTCCGACGACTATAGGGTCGTCCCCACGACCCCGGGACTAGATTGGCCCGCCGCCGACGTGTCCTACGACTATGGGGTCGTCCCCACGACCACGGGACTAGGTTGGCCCGCCGCCGACGTGTTCTACGACTATGGGGTCGTGCCCACGACCACGGGACTAGGTTGGCAAGCCGCCGACATGTCCGACGACTATAGGGTCGTCCCCACGACCCCGGGACTAGATTGGCCCGCCGCCGACGTGTCCTACGACTATGGGGTCGTCCCCACGACCACGGGACTAGGTTGGCCCGCCGCCGACGTGTTCTACGACTATGGGGTCGTCCCCACGACCACGGGACTAGGTTGGCAAGCCGCCGACATGTCCGACGACTATAGGGTCGTCCCCACCACCCCGGGACTAGGTTGGCCCGCCGCCGACTTGTCCGACGACTATAGGGTCGTCCCCACGACCCCGGGACTAGATTGGCCCGCCGCCGACTTGTCCGACGACTATAGGGTCGTCTCCACGACCCCGGGACTAGGTTGGCCCGCCGCCGACGTGTTCTACGACTATGGGGTCGTCCCCACGACCACGGGACTAGGTTGGCAAGCCGCCGACATGTCCGACGACTATAGGGTCGTCCCCTCCACCCCGGGACTAGGTTGGCCCGCCGCCGACTTGTCCGACGACTATAGGGTCGTCCCCACGACCCCGGGACTAGATTGGCCGGCCACCGTCATGTCCGACGACTATACGGTCGTCCCCACGACCGTGGGACTAGGTTGGCCCGCCGCCGACTTGTCCGACGACTATAGGGTCGTCCCCACGACCACTGGCCAAAGTTGCCCAGCCGCCGACATGTCCGACGACTATAGGGTCGTCCCCACGACCACTGGCCAAAGTTGCGCAGCCGCCGACATGTCCGACGACTATAGGGTCGTCCCCACGACCCCGGGACTAGGTTGGCCCGCCGCCGACGTGTCCTACGACTATAGGGTCGTCCCCACGACCCTGGGACTAGGTTGGCCAGCCGCCGACATGTCCGACGACTATAGGGTCGTCCCCACGACCACGGGCCAAAGTTGCCCTGCCGCCGACATGTCCGACGACTATAGGGTCGTCCCCACGACCCCGGGACTAGGTTGGCCCGCCGCCGACGTGTCCTACGACTATAGGGTCGTCCCCACGGCCCCGGGACTAGATTGGCCCGCCGCCGACATGTCCGACGTCTATAGGGTCGTCCCCACGACCCCGGGGCTAGATTGCACCGGCACCGTCATGTCCGACGACTATAGGGTCGTCCCCACGACCCAGGGGCTAGATTGCCCCGCCGCCGACATGTCCGACGACTATAGGGTCGTCCCCACGACCCCGGGACTAGGTTGGCTCGCCGCCGACATGTCCGTAGACTATATGGTCGTCCCCACGACCACGAGACTAGGTTGGCCAGCCGCCGACAAGTCCGACGACTATAGGGTCGTCCCCACGACCCCGGGACTAGGTTGGCCCGCCGACGACGTGTCCTACGACTATAGGGTCGTCCCCACGACCCCGGGTCTAGGTTGGCCCGCCGTCAACATGTCCGACGACTATAGGGTCGTCCCCACGACCACGGGCCAAAGTTGCCCTGCCGCCGACATGTCCGACGACTATAGGGTCGTCCCCACGACCCGGGCCAAAGTTGACCTGCCGCCGACATGTCCGACGACTATAGGGTCGTCCCCACGACCCCGGGACTAGGTTGGCCTGCCGCCGACATGTCCAACGACTATAGGGTCGTCCCCACGCCCCGGGCCAAAGTTGGCCAGCCGCCGACATGTCCGACGACTATAGGGTCGTCCCCACCACCCCGGGTCTAGGTTGGCCAGCCGCCAACATGTCCGACGACTATAGGGTCGACCCCACGACCACGGGCCAAAGTTGCCCTGCCGCCGACATGTCCGACGACTATAGGGTCGTCCCCACGACCACTGCCCAAAGTTGCCCAGCCGCCGACATGTCCGACGACTATAGGGTCGTCCCCACGACCACGGGCCAAAGTTGCCCTGCCGCCGACATGTCCGACGACTATGGGGTCGTCCCCACGACCCCGGGACTAGGTTGGCCCGCCGCCGACATGTCCGACGACTATAGGGTCGTCCCCACGCCCCGGGCCAAAGTTGGCCAGCCGCCGACATGTCCGACGACTATAGGGTCGTCCCCACGCCCCGGGCCAAAGTTGGCCAGCCGCCGACATGTCCGACGACTATAGGGTCGTCCCCACGACCCCGGGACTAGGTTGGCCAGTCACCGACATGTACGACGACTATAGGGTCGTCCTCAAGACCACGGGCCAAAGTTGCCCTGCCGCCGACATGTCCGACGACTATAGGGTCGTCCCCACGACCACTGGCCAAAGTTGCCCAGCCGCCGACATGTCCGACGACTATAGGGTCGTCCCCACGACCCCGGGACTAGGTTGGCCAGTCACCGACATGTCCGACGACTATAGGGTCGTCCCCAAGACCACGGGCCAAAGTTGCCCTGCCGCCGACATGTCCGACGACTATAGGGTCGTCCCCACGACCACGGGCCAAAGTTGCCCTGCCGCCGACATGTCCGACGACTATAGGGTCGTCCCCACGACCCGGGCCAAAGTTGACCTGCCGCCGACATGTCCGACGACTATAGGGTCGTCCCCACGACCCCGGGACTAGGTTGGCCTGCCGCCGACATGTCCAACGACTATAGGGTCGTCCCCACGCCCCGGGCCAAAGTTGGCCAGCCGCCGACATGTCCGACGACTATAGGGTCGTCCCCACCACCCCGGGTCTAGGTTGGCCAGCCGCCAACATGTCCGACGACTATAGGGTCGTCCCCACGACCACGGGCCAAAGTTGCCCTGCCGCCGACATGTCCGACGACTATAGGGTCGTCCCCACGACCACTGCCCAAAGTTGCCCAGCCGCCGACATGTCCGACGACTATAGGGTCGTCCCCACGACCACGGGCCAAAGTTGCCCTGCCGCCGACATGTCCGACGACTATGGGGTCGTCCCCACGACCCCGGGACTAGGTTGGCCCGCCGCCGACATGTCCGACGCCTATAGGGTCGTCCCCACGCCCCGGGCCAAAGTTGGCCAGCCGCCGACATGTCCGACGACTATAGGGTCGTCCCCACGCCCCGGGCCAAAGTTGGCCAGCCGCCGACATGTCCGACGACTATAGGGTCGTCCCCCACCACCCCGGGACTAGATTGGCCGGCCACCGTCATGTCCGACGACTATACGGTCATCCCCACGACCGTGGGACTAGGTTGGCCCGCCGCCGACTTGTCCGACGACTATAGGGTCGTCCCCACGACCACTGGCCAAAGTTGCCCAGCCGCCGACATGTCCGACGACTATAGGGTCGTCCCCACGACGCCGGGACTAGGTTGGCCCGCCGCCGAAATGTCCGACGACTATAGGGTCGTCTCCACGACCCCGGGACTAGGTTGGCCCGCCGCCGACATGTCCGTAGACTATAGGGTCGTCCCCACGCCCCGGGCCAAAGTTGGCCAGCCGCCGACAAGTCCGACGACTATAGGGTCGTCCCCACGACCCGGGACTAGGTTGGCCCGCCGCCGACATGTCCATAGACTATAGGGTCGTCCCCCACGCCCCGGGCCAAAGTTGGCCAGCCGCCGACAAGTCCGACGACTATAGGGTCGTCCCCACGACCCCGGGACTAGATTGGCCCGCCGCCGACGTGTCCTACGACTATGGGGTCGTCCCCACGACCACGGGACTAGGTTGGCCCGCCGCCGACGTGTTCTAACGACTATGGGGTCGTCCCCACGACCACGGGACTAGGTTGGTAAGCCGCCGACATGTCCGACGACTATAGGGTCGTCCCCACGACCCCGGGACTAGATTGGCCCGCCGCCGACGTGTCCTACGACTATGGGGTCGTCCCCACGACCACGGGACTAGGTTGGCCCGCCGCCGACGTGTTCTACGACTATGGGGTCGTCCCCACGACCACGGGACTAGGTTGGCAAGCCGCCGACATGTCCGACGACTATAGGGTCGTCCCCACCACCCCGGGACTAGGTTGGCCCGCCGCCGACTTGTCCGACGACTATAGGGTCGTCCCCACGACCCCGGGACTAGATTGGCCCGCCGCCGACTTGTCCGACGACTATAGGGTCGTCTCCAACGACCCCGGGACTAGGTTGGCCCGCCGCCGACGTGTTCTACGACTATGGGGTCGTCCCCACGACCACGGGACTAGGTTGGCAAGCCGCCGACATGTCCGACGACTATAGGGTCGTCCCCTCCACCCCGGGACTAGGTTGGCCCGCCGCCGACTTGTCCGACGACTATAGGGTCGTCCCCACGACCCCGGGACTAGATTGGCCGGCCACCGTCATGTCCGACGACTATACGGTCGTCCCCACGACCGTGGGACTAGGTTGGCCCGCCGCCGACTTGTCCGACGACTATAGGGTCGTCCCCACGACCACTGGCCAAAGTTGCCCAGCCGCCGACATGTCCGACGACTATAGGGTCGTCCCCACGACCACTGGCCAAAGTTGCGCAGCCGCCGACATGTCCGACGACTATAGGGTCGTCCCCACGACCCCGGGACTAGGTTGGCCCGCCGCCGACGTGTCCTACGACTATAGGGTCGTCCCCACGACCCTGGGACTAGGTTGGCCAGCCGCCGACATGTCCGACGACTATAGGGTCGTCCCCACGACCACGGGCCAAAGTTGCCCTGCCGCCGACATGTCCGACGACTATAGGGTCGTCCCCACGACCCCGGGACTAGGTTGGCCCGCCGCCGACGTGTCCTACGACTATAGGGTCGTCCCCACGGCCCCGGGACTAGATTGGCCCGCCGCCGACATGTCCGACGTCTATAGGGTCGTCCCCACGACCCCGGGGCTAGATTGCACCGGCACCGTCATGTCCGACGACTATAGGGTCGTCCCCACGACCCAGGGGCTAGATTGCCCCGGCACCGTCATGTCCGACGACTATAGGGTCGTCCCCTCCACCCCGGGACTAGGTTGGCCCGCCGCCGACTTGTCCGACGACTATAGGGTCGTCCCCACGACCACGGGCCAAAGTTGCCCTGCCGCCGACATGTCCGACGACTATAGGGTCGTCCCCACGGCCCCGGGACTAGATTGGCCCGCCGCCGACATGTCCGACGTCTATAGGGTCGTCCCCACGACCCCGGGGCTAGATTGCACCGGCACCGTCATGTCCGACGACTATAGGGTCGTCCCCACGACCCAGGGGCTAGATTGCCCCGGCACCGTCATGTCCGACGACTATAGGGTCGTCCCCACGAACCCGGGACTAGGTTGGCCCGCCGCCGACTTGTCCGACGACTATAGGGTCGTCTCCACGACCCCGGGACTAGGTTGGCCAGCCGCCGACATGTCCGACGAGTATAGGGTCGTCCCCACGACCACGGGCCAAAGTTGCCCTGCCGCCGACATGTCCGACGACTATAGGGTCGTCCCCACGACCACGGGCCAAAGTTGCCCTGCCGCCGACATGTCCGACGACTATAGGGTCGTCCCCACGACCCCGGGACTAGATTGGCCCGCCACCGTCATGTCCGACGACTATACGGTCGTCCCCACGACCCCGGGTCTAGGTTGGCCCGCCGCCGACTTGTCCGACGACTATAGGGTCGTCCCCACGACCACGGGCCAAAGTTGCCCTGCCGCCGACATGTCCGACGACTATAGGGTCGTCCCCACGGCCCCGGGACTAGATTGGCCCGCCGCCGACATGTCCGACGTCTATAGGGTCGTCCCCACGACCCCGGGGCTAGATTGCACCGGCACCGTCATGTCCGACGACTATAGGGTCGTCCCCACGACCCAGGGGCTAGATTGCCCCGGCACCGTCATGTCCGACGACTATAGGGTCGTCCCCACGACCCCGGGACTAGATTGGCCGGCCACCGTCATGTCCGACGACTATACGGTCGTCCCCACGACCGTGGGACTAGGTTGGCCCGCCGCCGACTTGTCCGACGACTATAGGGTCGTCCCCACGACCACTGGCCAAAGTTGCCCAGCCGCCGACATGTCCGACGACTATAGGGTCGTCCCCACGACCACTGGCCAAAGTTGCGCAGCCGCCGACATGTCCGACGACTATAGGGTCGTCCCCACGACCCCGGGACTAGGTTGGCCCGCCGCCGACGTGTCCTACGACTATAGGGTCGTCCCCACGACCCTGGGACTAGGTTGGCCAGCCGCCGACATGTCCGACGACTATAGGGTCGTCCCCACGACCACGGGCCAAAGTTGCCCTGCCGCCGACATGTCCGACGACTATAGGGTCGTCCCCACGGCCCCGGGACTAGATTGGCCCGCCGCCGACATGTCCGACGTCTATAGGGTCGTCCCCACGACCCCGGGGCTAGATTGCACCGGCACCGTCATGTCCGACGACTATAGGGTCGTCCCCACGACCCAGGGGCTAGATTGCCCCGGCACCGTCATGTCCGACGACTATAGGGTCGTCCCCACGAACCCGGGACTAGGTTGGCCCGCCGCCGACTTGTCCGACGACTATAGGGTCGTCTCCACGACCCCGGGACTAGGTTGGCCAGCCGCCGACATGTCCGACGAGTATAGGGTCGTCCCCACGACCACGGGCCAAAGTTGCCCTGCCGCCGACATGTCCGACGACTATAGGGTCGTCCCCACGACCACGGGCCAAAGTTGCCCTGCCGCCGACATGTCCGACGACTATAGGGTCGTCCCCACGACCCCGGGACTAGATTGGCCCGCCACCGTCATGTCCGACGACTATACGGTCGTCCCCACGACCCCGGGTCTAGGTTGGCCCGCCGCCGACTTGTCCGACGACTATAGGGTCGTCCCCACGACCACTGGCCAAAGTTGCCCAGCCGCCGACATGTCCGACGACTATAGGGTCGTCCCCACGACCCCGGGACTAGGTTGGCCCGCCGCCGACATGTCCGACGACTATAGGGTCGTCCCCACGACCCCGGGACTATGTTGGCCCGCCGCCGACATGTCCGTAGACTATAGGGTCGTCCCCACGCCCCGGGCCAAAGTTGGCCAGCCGCCGACAAGTCCGACGACTATAGGGTCGTCCCCACGACCCCGGGACTAGATTGGCCCGTCGCCGACGTGTCCTACGACTATGGGGTCGTCCCCACGACCACGGGACTAGGTTGGCCAGCCGCCGACATGTCCGACGACTATAGGGCCGTCCCCACGACCACGGGCCAAAGTTGCCCTGCCGCCGACATGTCCGACGACTATGGGGTCGTCCCCACGACCGCGGGACTAGGTTGGCCCGCCGCCGACATGTCCGACGACTATAGGGTCGTCCCCACGACCCCGGGACTAGGTTGGCCCGCCGCCGACAGGTCCGACGACTATAGGGTCGTCTCCACGACCCCGGGACTAGGTTGGCCAGCCGCCGACATGTACGACGACTATAGGGTCGTCCCCACGACCACGGGCCAAAGTTGGCCAGCCGCCGACAAGTCCGACGACTATAGGGTCGTCCCCACGACCCCGGGACTAGATTGGCCCGCCGCCGACGTGTCCTACGACTATGGGGTCGTCCCCACGACCACGGGACTAGGTTGGCCCGCCTCCGACGTGTTCTACGACTATGGGGTCGTCCCCACGACCACGGGACTAGGTTGGCAAGCCGCCGACATGTCCGACGACTATAGGGTCGTCCCCACCACCCCGGGACTAGATTGGCCGGCCACCGTCATGTCCGACGACTATACGGTCATCCCCACGACCGTGGGACTAGGTTGGCCCGCCGCCGACTTGTCCGACGACTATAGGGTCGTCCCCACGACCACTGGCCAAAGTTGCCCAGCCGCCGACATGTCCGACGACTATAGGGTCGTCCCCACGACGCCGGGACTAGGTTGGCCCGCCGCCGAAATGTCCAGCGACTATAGGGTCGTCTCCACGACCCCGGGACTAGGTTGGCCCGCCGCCGACATGTCCGTAGACTATAGGGTCGTCCCCACGCCCCGGGCCAAAGTTGGCCAGTCACCGTCATGTCCCACGACTATAGGGTCGTCACCACGAACCCGGGCCAAAGTTGGCCAGCCGCCGACAAGTCCGACGACTATAGGGTCGTCCCCACGACCCCGGGACTAGATTGGCCCGCCGCCGACGTGTCCTACGACTATGGGGTCGTCCCCACGACCACGGGACTAGGTTGGCCCGCCGCCGACGTGTTCTACGACTATGGGGTCGTCCCCACGACCACGGGACTAGGTTGGCAAGCCGCCGACATGTCCGACGACTATAGGGTCGTCCCCACCACCCCGGGACTAGGTTGGCCCGCCGCCGACTTGTCCGACGACTATAGGGTCGTCCCCACGACCCCGGGACTAGATTGGCCCGCCGCCGACTTGTCCGACGACTATAGGGTCGTCTCCACGACCCCGGGACTAGGTTGGCCCGCCGCCGACGTGTTCTACGACTATGGGGTCGTCCCCACGACCACGGGACTAGGTTGGCAAGCCGCCGACATGTCCGACGACTATAGGGTCGTCCCCTCCACCCCGGGACTAGGTTGGCCCGCCGCCGACTTGTCCGACGACTATAGGGTCGTCCCCACGACCCCGGGACTAGATTGGCCGGCCACCGTCATGTCCGACGACTATACGGTCGTCCCCACGACCGTGGGACTAGGTTGGCCCGCCGCCGACTTGTCCGACGACTATAGGGTCGTCCCCACGACCACGGGCCAAAGTTGCCCTGCCGCCGACATGTCCGACGATTATAGGGTCGTCCCCACGCCCCGGGCTATAGTTGCCCCGCCGCCGACATGTCCGACGACTATAGGGTCGTCCCCACGACCCCGGGACTAGGTTGGCCCGCCGCCGACTTGTCCGACGACTATAGGGTCGTCCCCACGACCGGGCCAAAGTTGGCCAGCCGCCGACATGTCCGACGACTATAGGGTCGTCCCCACGACCCCGGGTCTAGGTTGGCCCGCCGTCAACATGTCCGACGATTATAGGGTCGTCCCCACGACCACGGGCCAAAGTTGTCCTGCCGCCGACATGTCCGACGACTATAGGGTCGTCCCCACGACCCGGGCCAAAGTTGACCTGCCGCCGACATGTCCGACGACTATAGGGTCGTCCCCACGACCCCGGGACTAGGTTGGCCTGCCGCCGACATGTCCAACGACTATAGGGTCGTCCCCACGAACCCGGGACTAGGTTGGCCAGTCACCGACATGTCCGACGACTATAGGGTCGTCCCCACGACCCCGGGACAAGATTGGCCCGCCCCCGTCATGTCCGACGACTATACGGTTGTCCCCACGACCCCGGGACTAGGTTGGCCTGCCGCCGACAGGTCCGACGACTATAGGGTCGTCCCCACGAACCCGGGACTAGGTTGGCCAGTCACCGACATGTCCGACGACAATAGGGTCGTCCCCACGACCACTGGCCAAAGTTGCCCCGCCGCCGACATGTCCGACGACTATAGGGTCGTCCACACGCCCCGGGCCAAAGTTGGCCAGCCACCGACATGTCCGACGACTATAGGGTCGTCCCCACGACCCCGGGACAAGATTGGGCCGCCACCGTCATGTCCGACGACTATACGGTCGTCCCCACGACCCCGGGACTAGGTTGGCCTGCCGCCGACAGGTCCGACGACTATAGGGTCGTCCCCACGAACCCGGGACTAGGTTGGCCAGTCACCGACATGTCCGACGACAATAGGGTCGTCCCCACGACCACTGGCCAAAGTTGCCCCGCCGCCGACATGTCCGACGACTATAGGGTCGTCCCCACGACCCCGGGACTTGGTTGGCCCGCCGCCGACTTGTCCGACGACTATAGGGTCGTCCCCACGACCCGGGCCAAAGTTGGCCAGCCGCCGACATGTCCGACGACTATAGGGTCGTCCCCACGACCACTGGCCAAAGTTGCCCAGCCGCCGACATGTCCGACGACTATAGGGTCATCCCCACGACCCCGGGACTGTGTTGGCCTGCCGCCGACATATCCGACGACTATACGGTCGTCCCCACGACCCCGGGACTAGGTTGGCCCGCCGACGACGTGTCCTACGACTATGGGGTCGTCCCCACGACCACGAGACTAGGTTGGCCAGCCGCCGACATGTCCGACGACTATAGGGTCGTCCCCACGACCCCGGGACTAGGTTGGCCCGCCGACGACGTGTCCTACGACTATAGGGTCGTCCCCACGACCCCGGGTCTAGGTTGGCCCGCCGTCAACATGTCCGACGACTATAGGGTCGTCCCCACGACCACGGGCCAAAGTTGCCCTGCCGCCGACATGTCCGACGACTATAGGGTCGTCCCCACGACCCGGGCCAAAGTTGACCTGCCGCCGACATGTCCGACGACTATAGGGTCGTCCCCACCACCCCGGGTCTAGGTTGGCCAGCCGCCAACATGTCCGACGACTATAGGGTCGTCCCCACGACCACGGGCCAAAGTTGCCCTGCCGCCGACATGTCCGACGACTATAGGGTCGTCCCCACGACCACTGCCCAAAGTTGCCCAGCCGCCGACATGTCCGACGACTATAGGGTCGTCCCCACGACCACGGGCCAAAGTTGCCCTGCCGCCGACATGTCCGACGACTATGGGGTCGTCCCCACGACCCCGGGACTAGGTTGGCCCGCCGCCGACATGTCCGACGCCTATAGGGTCGTCCCCACGCCCCGGGCCAAAGTTGGCCAGCCGCCGACATGTCCGACGACTATGGGGTCGTCCCCACGCCCCGGGCCAAAGTTGGCCAGCCGCCGACATGTCCGACGACTATAGGGTCGTCCCCACGACCCCGGGACTAGGTTGGCCAGTCACCGATATGTCCGACGACTATAGGGTCGTCCCCAAGACCACGGGCCAAAGTTGCCCTGCCGCCGACATGTCCGACGACTATAGGGTCGTCCGCACGACCACTGGCCAAAGTTGCCCAGCCGCCGACATGTCCGACGACTATAGGGTCGTCCCCACGACCCCGGGACTAGGTTGGCCAGTCACCGACATGTCCGACGACTATAGGGTCGTCCCCAAGACAACGGGCCAAAGTTGCCCTGCCGCCGACATGTCCGACGACTATAGGGTCGTCCCCACGACCACTGGCCAAAGTTGGCCCGCCGTCAACATGTCCGACGACTATAGGGTCGTCCCCACGACCAGGGGCCAAAGTTGCCCTGCCGCCGACATGTCCGACGACTATAGGGTCGTCCCCACGACCCCGGGACTTGGTTGGCCTGCCGCCGACATGTCCAACGACTATAGGGTCGTCCCCACGAACCCGGGACTAGGTTGGCCTGTCACCGACATGTCCGACGACTATAGGGTCGTCCCCACGACCCCGGGACTAGGTTGGCCTGCCGCCGACATATCCGACGACTATAGGGTCGTCCCCACGAACCCGGGACTAGGTTGGCCAGTCACCGACATGTCCGACGACTATAGGGTCGTCCCCAAGACCACGGGCCAAAGTTGCCCTGCCGCCGACATGTCCGACGACTATAGGGTCGTCCTCACGACCCCGGGTCTAGGTTGGCCTGCCGTCGACATGTCCGACGACTATAGGGTCGTCCCCACGCCCGGGCCAAAGTTGGCCAGCCGCCGACATGTCCGACGACTATAGGGTCGTCCCCACGACCCCGGGACTAGATTGGCCCGCCACCGTCATGTCCGACGATTATACGGTCGTCCCCACGACCCCGGGACTAGGTTGGCCCGCCGACGACGTGTCCTACGACTATGGGGTCGTCCCCACGACCACGAGACTAGGTTGGCCAGCCGCCGACATGTCCGACGACTATAGGGTCGTCCCCACCACCCCGGGTCTAGGTTGGCCAGCCGCCGACATGTCCGACGACTATAGGGTCGTCCCCACGACCACGGGCCAAAGTTGCCCTGCCGCCGACATGTCCGACGACTATAGGGTCGTCCCCACGACCACTGGCCAAAGTTGCCCAGCCGCCGACGTGTCCGACGACTATAGGGTCGTCCCCACGACCACGGGCCAAAGTTGGCCAGCCGCCGACATGTCCGACGACTATAGGGTCGTCCCCACGACCCCGGGACTAGGTTGGCCCGCCGCCGACGTGTCCTACGACTATAGGGTCGTCCCCACGACCCTGGGACTAGGTTGGCCAGCCGCCGACATGTCCGACGACTATATGGTCGTCCCCACGACCACGGGCCAAAGTTGCCCTGCCGCCGACATGTCCGACGACTATAGGGTCGTCCCCACGGCCCCGGGACTAGATTGGCCCGCCGCCGACATGTCCGACGTCTATAGGGTCGTCCCCACGACCCCGGGGCTAGATTGCACCGGCACCGTCATGTCCGACGACTATAGGGTCGTCCCCACGACCCAGGGGCTAGATTGCCCCGGCACCGTCATGTCCGACGACTATAGGGTCGTCCCCACGAACCCGGGACTAGGTTGGCCCGCCGCCGACTTGTCCGACGACTATAGGGTCGTCTCCACGACCCCGGGACTAGGTTGGCCAGCCGCCGACATGTCCGACGAGTATAGGGTCGTCCCCACGACCACGGGCCAAAGTTGCCCTGCCGCCGACATGTCCGACGACTATAGGGTCGTCCCCACGACCACGGGCCAAAGTTGCCCTGCCGCCGACATGTCCGACGACTATAGGGTCGTCCCCACGACCCCGGGACTAGATTGGCCCGCCACCGTCATGTCCGACGACTATACGGTCGTCCCCACGACCCCGGGTCTAGGTTGGCCCGCCGCCGACTTGTCCGACGACTATAGGGTCGTCCCCACGACCACTGGCCAAAGTTGCCCAGCCGCCGACATGTCCGACGACTATAGGGTCGTCCCCACGACCCCGGGACTAGGTTGGCCCGCCGCCGACATGTCCGACGACTATAGGGTCGTCCCCACGACCCCGGGACTATGTTGGCCCGCCGCCGACATGTCCGTAGACTATAGGGTCGTCCCCACGCCCCGGGCCAAAGTTGGCCAGCCGCCGACAAGTCCGACGACTATAGGGTCGTCCCCACGACCCCGGGACTAGATTGGCCCGTCGCCGACGTGTCCTACGACTATGGGGTCGTCCCCACGACCACGGGACTAGGTTGGCCAGCCGCCGACATGTCCGACGACTATAGGGCCGTCCCCACGACCACGGGCCAAAGTTGCCCTGCCGCCGACATGTCCGACGACTATGGGGTCGTCCCCACGACCGCGGGACTAGGTTGGCCCGCCGCCGACATGTCCGACGACTATGGGGTCGTCCCCACGACCGCGGGACTAGGTTGGCCCGCCGCCGACATGTCCGACGACTATAGGGTCGTCCCCACGACCCCGGGACTAGGTTGGCCCGCCGCCGACAGGTCCGACGACTATAGGGTCGTCTCCACGACCCCGGGACTAGGTTGGCCAGCCGCCGACATGTACGACGACTATAGGGTCGTCCCCACGACCACGGGCCAAAGTTGGCCAGCCGCCGACAAGTCCGACGACTATAGGGTCGTCCCCACGACCCCGGGACTAGATTGGCCCGCCGCCGACGTGTCCTACGACTATGGGGTCGTCCCCACGACCACGGGACTAGGTTGGCCAGCCGCCGACATGTCCGACGACTATAGGGCCGTCCCCACGACCACGGGCCAAAGTTGCCCTGCCGCCGACATGTCCGACGACTATGGGGTCGTCCCCACGACCGCGGGACTAGGTTGGCCCGCCGCCGACATGTCCGACGACTATAGGGTCGTCCCCACGACGCCGGGACTAGGTTGGCCCGCCGCCGAAATGTCCAGCGACTATAGGGTCGTCTCCACGACCCCGGGACTAGGTTGGCCCGCCGCCGACATGTCCGTAGACTATAGGGTCGTCCCCACGCCCCGGGCCAAAGTTGGCCAGCCGCCGACAAGTCCGACGACTATAGGGTCGTCCCCACGACCCCGGGACTAGGTTGGCCCGCCGCCGACATGTCCATAGACTATAGGGTCGTCCCCACGCCCCGGGCCAAAGTTGGCCAGCCGCCGACAAGTCCGACGACTATAGGGTCGTCCCCACGACCCCGGGACTAGATTGGCCCGCCGCCGACGTGTCCTACGACAATGGGGTCGTCCCCACGACCACGGGACTAGGTTGGCCCGCCGCCGACGTGTTCTACGACTATGGGGTCGTCCCCACGACCACGGGACTAGGTTGGCAAGCCGCCGACATGTCCGACGACTATAGGGTCGTCCCCACCACCCCGGGACTAGGTTGGCCCGCCGCCGACTTGTCCGACGACTATAGGGTCGTCCCCACGACCCCGGGACTAGATTGGCCCGCCGCCGACTTGTCCGACGACTATAGGGTCGTCTCCACGACCCCGGGACTAGGTTGGCCAGTCACCGTCATGTCCCACGACTATAGGGTCGTCACCACGAACCCGGGCCAAAGTTGGCCAGCCGCCGACAAGTCCGACGACTATAGGGTCGTCCCCACGACCCCGGGACTAGATTGGCCCGCCGCCGACGTGTCCTACGACTATGGGGTCGTCCCCACGACCACGGGACTAGGTTGGCCCGCCGCCGACGTGTTCTACGACTATGGGGTCGTCCCCACGACCACGGGACTAGGTTGGCAAGCCGCCGACATGTCCGACGACTATAGGGTCGTCCCCACCACCCCGGGACTAGGTTGGCCCGCCGCCGACTTGTCCGACGACTATAGGGTCGTCCCCACGACCCCGGGACTAGATTGGCCCGCCGCCGACTTGTCCGACGACTATAGGGTCGTCTCCACGACCCCGGGACTAGGTTGGCCCGCCGCCGACGTGTTCTACGACTATGGGGTCGTCCCCACGACCACGGGACTAGGTTGGCAAGCCGCCGACATGTCCGACGACTATAGGGTCGTCCCCTCCACCCCGGGACTAGGTTGGCCCGCCGCCGACTTGTCCGACGACTATAGGGTCGTCCCCACGACCCCGGGACTAGATTGGCCGGCCACCGTCATGTCCGACGACTATACGGTCGTCCCCACGACCGTGGGACTAGGTTGGCCCGCCGCCGACTTGTCCGACGACTATAGGGTCGTCCCCACGACCACGGGCCAAAGTTGCCCTGCCGCCGACATGTCCGACGATTATAGGGTCGTCCCCACGCCCCGGGCTATAGTTGCCCCGCCGCCGACATGTCCGACGACTATAGGGTCGTCCCCACGACCCCGGGACTAGGTTGGCCCGCCGCCGACTTGTCCGACGACTATAGGGTCGTCCCCACGACCGGGCCAAAGTTGGCCAGCCGCCGACATGTCCGACGACTATAGGGTCGTCCCCACGACCCCGGGTCTAGGTTGGCCCGCCGTCAACATGTCCGACGATTATAGGGTCGTCCCCACGACCACGGGCCAAAGTTGTCCTGCCGCCGACATGTCCGACGACTATAGGGTCGTCCCCACGACCCGGGCCAAAGTTGACCTGCCGCCGACATGTCCGACGACTATAGGGTCGTCCCCACGACCCCGGGACTAGGTTGGCCTGCCGCCGACATGTCCAACGACTATAGGGTCGTCCCCACGAACCCGGGACTAGGTTGGCCAGTCACCGACATGTCCGACGACTATAGGGTCGTCCCCACGACCCCGGGACAAGATTGGCCCGCCCCCGTCATGTCCGACGACTATACGGTTGTCCCCACGACCCCGGGACTAGGTTGGCCTGCCGCCGACAGGTCCGACGACTATAGGGTCGTCCCCACGAACCCGGGACTAGGTTGGCCAGTCACCGACATGTCCGACGACAATAGGGTCGTCCCCACGACCACTGGCCAAAGTTGCCCCGCCGCCGACATGTCCGACGACTATAGGGTCGTCCACACGCCCCGGGCCAAAGTTGGCCAGCCACCGACATGTCCGACGACTATAGGGTCGTCCCCACGACCCCGGGACAAGATTGGGCCGCCACCGTCATGTCCGACGACTATACGGTCGTCCCCACGACCCCGGGACTAGGTTGGCCTGCCGCCGACAGGTCCGACGACTATAGGGTCGTCCCCACGAACCCGGGACTAGGTTGGCCAGTCACCGACATGTCCGACGACAATAGGGTCGTCCCCACGACCACTGGCCAAAGTTGCCCCGCCGCCGACATGTCCGACGACTATAGGGTCGTCCCCACGACCCCGGGACTAGGTTGGCCCGCCGCCGACTTGTCCGACGACTATAGGGTCGTCCCCACGACCCGGGCCAAAGTTGGCCAGCCGCCGACATGTCCGACGACTATAGGGTCGTCCCCACGACCACTGGCCAAAGTTGCCCAGCCGCCGACATGTCCGACGACTATAGGGTCATCCCCACGACCCCGGGACTGTGTTGGCCTGCCGCCGACATATCCGACGACTATACGGTCGTCCCCACGACCCCGGGACTAGGTTGGCCCGCCGACGACGTGTCCTACGACTATGGGGTCGTCCCCACGACCACGAGACTAGGTTGGCCAGCCGCCGACATGTCCGACGACTATAGGGTCGTCCCCACGACCCCGGGACTAGGTTGGCCCGCCGACGACGTGTCCTACGACTATAGGGTCGTCCCCACGACCCCGGGTCTAGGTTGGCCCGCCGTCAACATGTCCGACGACTATAGGGTCGTCCCCACGACCACGGGCCAAAGTTGCCCTGCCGCCGACATGTCCGACGACTATAGGGTCGTCCCCACGACCCGGGCCAAAGTTGACCTGCCGCCGACATGTCCGACGACTATAGGGTCGTCCCCACCACCCCGGGTCTAGGTTGGCCAGCCGCCAACATGTCCGACGACTATAGGGTCGTCCCCACGACCACGGGCCAAAGTTGCCCTGCCGCCGACATGTCCGACGACTATAGGGTCGTCCCCACGACCACTGCCCAAAGTTGCCCAGCCGCCGACATGTCCGACGACTATAGGGTCGTCCCCACGACCACGGGCCAAAGTTGCCCTGCCGCCGACATGTCCGACGACTATGGGGTCGTCCCCACGACCCCGGGACTAGGTTGGCCCGCCGCCGACATGTCCGACGCCTATAGGGTCGTCCCCACGCCCCGGGCCAAAGTTGGCCAGCCGCCGACATGTCCGACGACTATGGGGTCGTCCCCACGCCCCGGGCCAAAGTTGGCCAGCCGCCGACATGTCCGACGACTATAGGGTCGTCCCCACGACCCCGGGACTAGGTTGGCCAGTCACCGACATGTCCGACGACTATAGGGTCGTCCCCAAGACCACGGGCCAAAGTTGCCCTGCCGCCGACATGTCCGACGACTATAGGGTCGTCCGCACGACCACTGGCCAAAGTTGCCCAGCCGCCGACATGTCCGACGACTATAGGGTCGTCCCCACGACCCCGGGACTAGGTTGGCCAGTCACCGACATGTCCGACGACTATAGGGTCGTCCCCAAGACCACGGGCCAAAGTTGCCCTGCCGCCGACATGTCCGACGACTATAGGGTCGTCCCCACGACCACTGGCCAAAGTTGGCCCGCCGTCAACATGTCCGACGACTATAGGGTCGTCCCCACGACCAGGGGCCAAAGTTGCCCTGCCGCCGACATGTCCGACGACTATAGGGTCGTCCCCACGACCCCGGGACTTGGTTGGCCTGCCGCCGACATGTCCAACGACTATAGGGTCGTCCCCACGAACCCGGGACTAGGTTGGCCTGTCACCGACATGTCCGACGACTATAGGGTCGTCCCCACGACCCCGGGACTAGGTTGGCCTGCCGCCGACATATCCGACGACTATAGGGTCGTCCCCACGAACCCGGGACTAGGTTGGCCAGTCACCGACATGTCCGACGACTATAGGGTCGTCCCCAAGACCACGGGCCAAAGTTGCCCTGCCGCCGACATGTCCGACGACTATAGGGTCGTCCTCACGACCCCGGGTCTAGGTTGGCCTGCCGTCGACATGTCCGACGACTATAGGGTCGTCCCCACGCCCGGGCCAAAGTTGGCCAGCCGCCGACATGTCCGACGACTATAGGGTCGTCCCCACGACCCCGGGACTAGATTGGCCCGCCACCGTCATGTCCGACGATTATACGGTCGTCCCCACGACCCCGGGACTAGGTTGGCCCGCCGACGACGTGTCCTACGACTATGGGGTCGTCCCCACGACCACGAGACTAGGTTGGCCAGCCGCCGACATGTCCGACGACTATAGGGTCGTCCCCACCACCCCGGGTCTAGGTTGGCCAGCCGCCGACATGTCCGACGACTATAGGGTCGTCCCCACGACCACGGGCCAAAGTTGCCCTGCCGCCGACATGTCCGACGACTATAGGGTCGTCCCCACGACCACTGGCCAAAGTTGCCCAGCCGCCGACGTGTCCGACGACTATAGGGTCGTCCCCACGACCACGGGCCAAAGTTGGCCAGCCGCCGACATGTCCGACGACTATAGGGTCGTCCCCACGACCCCGGGACAAGATTGGCCCGCCACCGTCATGTCCGACGATTATACGGTCGTCCCCACGACCCCGGGACTAGGTTGGCCTGCCGCCGACAGGTCCGACGATTATAGGGTCGTCCCCACGAACCCGGGACTAGGTTGGCCAGTCACCGACATGTCCGACGACAATAGGGTCGCCCCCACGACCACTGGCCAAAGTTGCCCCGCCGCCGACATGTCCGACGACTATAGGGTCGTCCCCACGACCCCGGGACTAGGTTGGCCCGCCGCCGACTTGTCCGACGACTATAGGGACGTCCCCACGACCGGGCCAAAGTTGCCCTGCCGCCGACATGTCCGACGACTATAGGGTCGTCCCCACGACCCCGGGTCTAGGTTGGCCCGCCGTCGACATGTCCGACGACTATAGGGTCGTCCCCACCACCCCGGGTCTAGGTTGGCCAGCCGCCGACATGTCCGACGACTATAGGGTCGTCCCCACGACCACGGGCCAAAGTTGCCCTGCCGCCGACATGTCCGACGACTATAGGGTCGTCCCCACGACCACTGGCCAAAGTTGCCCAGCCGCCGACATGTCCGACGACTATAGGGTCGTCCCCACGACCACGGGCCAAAGTTGGCCAGCCGCCGACATGTCCGACGACTTTAGGGTCGTCCCCACGACCCCGGGACTAGGTTGGCCTGCCGCCGACATGTCCGACGACTATAGGGTCGTCCCCACCACCCCGGGTCTAGGTTGGCCAGCCGCCGACATGTCCGACGACTATAGGGTCGTCCCCACGACCATGGGCCAAAGTTGCCCAGCCGCCGACATGTCCGACGACTATAGGGTCGTCCCCACGACCACTGGCCAAAGTTGCGCAGCCGCCGACATGTCCGACGACTATAGGGTCGTACCCACGACCCCGGGACTAGGTTGGCCCGCCGCCGACATGTCCGACGACTATAAGGCCGTCTCCACGACCCCGGGACTAGGTTCGCCCGCCGCCGAATTGTCCGACGACTATAGGGTCGTCTCCACGACCCCGGGACTAGGTTGGCCAGCCGCCGACATGTCCGACGACTATAGGGTCGTCTCCACGACCCCGGGACTAGGTTGGCCAGCCGGCGACATGTCCGACGACTATAGGGTCGTCCCCACGACCCCGGGACTAGATTGGCCCGCCACCGTCATGTCCGACGACTATACGGTCGTCCCCACGACCCCGGGACTAGGTTGGCCCGCCGCCGACATGTCCGACGACTATAGGGTCGTCCCCACGACCCCGGGACTAGGTTGGCCTGCCGCCGACATGTCCGTAGACTATATGGTCGTCCCCACGACCACGAGACTAGGTTGGCCAGCCGCCGACAAGTCCGACGACTATAGGGTCGTCCCCACGACCCCGGGACTAGGTTGGCCCGCCGACGACGTGTCCTACGACTATAGGGTCGTCCCCACGACCCCGGGTCTAGGTTGGCCCGCCGTCAACATGTCCGACGACTATAGGGTCGTCCCCACGACCACGGGCCAAAGTTGCCCTGCCGCCGACATGTCCGACGACTATAGGGTCGTCCCCACGACCCGGGCCAAAGTTGACCTGCCGCCGACATGTCCGACGACTATAGGGTCGTCCCCACGACCCCGGGACTAGGTTGGCCTGCCGCCGACATGTCCAACGACTATAGGGTCGTCCCCACGCCCCGGGCCAAAGTTGGCCAGCCGCCGACATGTCCGACGACTATAGGGTCGTCCCCAAGACCACGGGCCAAAGTTGCCCTGCCGCCGACATGTCCGACGACTATAGGGTCGTCCCCACGACCACTGGCCAAAGTTGGCCCGCCGTCAACATGTCCGACGACTATAGGGTCGTCCCCACGACCAGGGGCCAAAGTTGCCCTGCCGCCGACATGTCCGACGACTATAGGGTCGTCCCCACGACCCCGGGACTTGGTTGGCCTGCCGCCGACATGTCCAACGACTATAGGGTCGTCCCCACGAACCCGGGACTAGGTTGGCCTGTCACCGACATGTCCGACGACTATAGGGTCGTCCCCACGACCCCGGGACTAGGTTGGCCTGCCGCCGACATATCCGACGACTATAGGGTCGTCCCCACGAACCCGGGACTAGGTTGGCCAGTCACCGACATGTCCGACGACTATAGGGTCGTCCCCAAGACCACGGGCCAAAGTTGCCCTGCCGCCGACATGTCCGACGACTATAGGGTCGTCCTCACGACCCCGGGTCTAGGTTGGCCTGCCGTCGACATGTCCGACGACTATAGGGTCGTCCCCACGCCCGGGCCAAAGTTGGCCAGCCGCCGACATGTCCGACGACTATAGGGTCGTCCCCACGACCCCGGGACTAGATTGGCCCGCCACCGTCATGTCCGACGATTATACGGTCGTCCCCACGACCCCGGGACTAGGTTGGCCCGCCGACGACGTGTCCTACGACTATGGGGTCGTCCCCACGACCACGAGACTAGGTTGGCCAGCCGCCGACATGTCCGACGACTATAGGGTCGTCCCCACCACCCCGGGTCTAGGTTGGCCAGCCGCCGACATGTCCGACGACTATAGGGTCGTCCCCACGACCACGGGCCAAAGTTGCCCTGCCGCCGACATGTCCGACGACTATAGGGTCGTCCCCACGACCACTGGCCAAAGTTGCCCAGCCGCCGACGTGTCCGACGACTATAGGGTCGTCCCCACGACCACGGGCCAAAGTTGGCCAGCCGCCGACATGTCCGACGACTATAGGGTCGTCCCCACGACCCCGGGACAAGATTGGCCCGCCACCGTCATGTCCGACGATTATACGGTCGTCCCCACGACCCCGGGACTAGGTTGGCCTGCCGCCGACAGGTCCGACGATTATAGGGTCGTCCCCACGAACCCGGGACTAGGTTGGCCAGTCACCGACATGTCCGACGACAATAGGGTCGCCCCCACGACCACTGGCCAAAGTTGCCCCGCCGCCGACATGTCCGACGACTATAGGGTCGTCCCCACGACCCCGGGACTAGGTTGGCCCGCCGCCGACTTGTCCGACGACTATAGGGACGTCCCCACGACCGGGCCAAAGTTGCCCTGCCGCCGACATGTCCGACGACTATAGGGTCGTCCCCACGACCCCGGGTCTAGGTTGGCCCGCCGTCGACATGTCCGACGACTATAGGGTCGTCCCCACCACCCCGGGTCTAGGTTGGCCAGCCGCCGACATGTCCGACGACTATAGGGTCGTCCCCACGACCACGGGCCAAAGTTGCCCTGCCGCCGACATGTCCGACGACTATAGGGTCGTCCCCACGACCACTGGCCAAAGTTGCCCAGCCGCCGACATGTCCGACGACTATAGGGTCGTCCCCACGACCACGGGCCAAAGTTGGCCAGCCGCCGACATGTCCGACGACTTTAGGGTCGTCCCCACGACCCCGGGACTAGGTTGGCCTGCCGCCGACATGTCCGACGACTATAGGGTCGTCCCCACCACCCCGGGTCTAGGTTGGCCAGCCGCCGACATGTCCGACGACTATAGGGTCGTCCCCACGACCATGGGCCAAAGTTGCCCAGCCGCCGACATGTCCGACGACTATAGGGTCGTCCCCACGACCACTGGCCAAAGTTGCGCAGCCGCCGACATGTCCGACGACTATAGGGTCGTACCCACGACCCCGGGACTAGGTTGGCCCGCCGCCGACATGTCCGACGACTATAAGGCCGTCTCCACGACCCCGGGACTAGGTTCGCCCGCCGCCGAATTGTCCGACGACTATAGGGTCGTCTCCACGACCCCGGGACTAGGTTGGCCAGCCGCCGACATGTCCGACGACTATAGGGTCGTCTCCACGACCCCGGGACTAGGTTGGCCAGCCGGCGACATGTCCGACGACTATAGGGTCGTCCCCACGACCCCGGGACTAGATTGGCCCGCCACCGTCATGTCCGACGACTATACGGTCGTCCCCACGACCCCGGGACTAGGTTGGCCCGCCGCCGACATGTCCGACGACTATAGGGTCGTCCCCACGACCCCGGGACTAGGTTGGCCTGCCGCCGACATGTCCGTAGACTATATGGTCGTCCCCACGACCACGAGACTAGGTTGGCCAGCCGCCGACAAGTCCGACGACTATAGGGTCGTCCCCACGACCCCGGGACTAGGTTGGCCCGCCGACGACGTGTCCTACGACTATAGGGTCGTCCCCACGACCCCGGGTCTAGGTTGGCCCGCCGTCAACATGTCCGACGACTATAGGGTCGTCCCCACGACCACGGGCCAAAGTTGCCCTGCCGCCGACATGTCCGACGACTATAGGGTCGTCCCCACGACCCGGGCCAAAGTTGACCTGCCGCCGACATGTCCGACGACTATAGGGTCGTCCCCACGACCCCGGGACTAGGTTGGCCTGCCGCCGACATGTCCAACGACTATAGGGTCGTCCCCACGCCCCGGGCCAAAGTTGGCCAGCCGCCGACATGTCCGACGACTATAGGGTCGTCCCCACCACCCCGGGTCTAGGTTGGCCAGCCGCCAACATGTCCGACGACTATAGGGTCGACCCCACGACCACGGGCCAAAGTTGCCCTGCCGCCGACATGTCCGACGACTATAGGGTCGTCCCCACGACCACTGCCCAAAGTTGCCCAGCCGCCGACATGTCCGACGACTATAGGGTCGTCCCCACGACCACGGGCCAAAGTTGCCCTGCCGCCGACATGTCCGACGACTATGGGGTCGTCCCCACGACCCCGGGACTAGGTTGGCCCGCCGCCGACATGTCCGACGACTATAGGGTCGTCCCCACGCCCCGGGCCAAAGTTGGCCAGCCGCCGACATGTCCGACGACTATAGGGTCG
Source organism: Andrena fulva (assembly GCA_946251845.1). Taxonomy (NCBI): domain Eukaryota; kingdom Metazoa; phylum Arthropoda; class Insecta; order Hymenoptera; family Andrenidae; genus Andrena; species Andrena fulva. The sequence continues at coordinate 583,272 of CAMITZ010000214.1, forward strand.
TCCCTACGCCCCGGGCCAAAGTTGGCCAGCCGCCGACATGTCCGACGACTATAGGGTCGTCCCCACGACCCCGGGACTAGGTTGGCCAGTCACCGACATGTACGACGACTATAGGGTCGTCCTCAAGACCACGGGCCAAAGTTGCCCTGCCGCCGACATGTCCGACGACTATAGGGTCGTCCCCACGACCACTGGCCAAAGTTGCCCAGCCGCCGACATGTCCGACGACTATAGGGTCGTCCCCACGACCCCGGGACTAGGTTGGCCAGTCACCGACATGTCCGACGACTATAGGGTCGTCCCCAAGACCACGGGCCAAAGTTGCCCTGCCGCCGACATGTCCGACGACTATAGGGTCGTCCCCACGACCACGGGCCAAAGTTGCCCTGCCGCCGACATGTCCGACGACTATAGGGTCGTCCCCACGACCACTGGCCAAAGTTGCCCAGCCGCCGACATGTCCGACGACTATAGGGTCGTCCCCACGACCACGGGCCAAAGTTGGCCAGCCGCCGACATGTCCGACGACTTTAGGGTCGTCCCCACGACCCCGGGACTAGGTTGGCCTGCCGCCGACATGTCCGACGACTATAGGGTCGTCCCCACCACCCCGGGTCTAGGTTGGCCAGCCGCCGACATGTCCGACGACTATAGGGTCGTCCCCACGACCATGGGCCAAAGTTGCCCAGCCGCCGACATGTCCGACGACTATAGGGTCGTCCCCACGACCACTGGCCAAAGTTGCGCAGCCGCCGACATGTCCGACGACTATAGGGTCGTACCCACGACCCCGGGACTAGGTTGGCCCGCCGCCGACATGTCCGACGACTATAAGGCCGTCTCCACGACCACGGGACTAGGTTCGCCCGCCGCCGACTTGTCCGACGACTATAGGGTCGTCTCCACGACCCCGGGACTAGGTTGGCCAGCCGCCGACATGTCCGACGACTATAGGGTCGTCCCCACGACCACGGGCCAAAGTTGCCCTGCCGCCGACATGTCCGACGACTATAGGGTCGTCCCCACGACCCGGGCCAAAGTTGGCCAGCCGCCGACATGTCCGACGACTATAGGGTCGTCCCCACGACCACTGGCCAAAGTTGCCCAGCCGCCGACATGTCCGACGACTATAGGGTCATCCCCACGACCCCGGGACTGTGTTGGCCTGCCGCCGACATATCCGACGACTATACGGTCGTCCCCACGACCCCGGGACTAGGTTGGCCCGCCGACGACGTGTCCTACGACTATGGGGTCGTCCCCACGACCACGAGACTAGGTTGGCCAGCCGCCGACATGTCCGACGACTATAGGGTCGTCCCCACGACCCCGGGACTAGGTTGGCCCGCCGACGACGTGTCCTACGACTATAGGGTCGTCCCCACGACCCCGGGTCTAGGTTGGCCCGCCGTCAACATGTCCGACGACTATAGGGTCGTCCCCACGACCACGGGCCAAAGTTGCCCTGCCGCCGACATGTCCGACGACTATAGGGTCGTCCCCACGACCCGGGCCAAAGTTGACCTGCCGCCGACATGTCCGACGACTATAGGGTCGTCCCCACGACCCCGGGACTAGGGTGGCCTGCCGCCGACATGTCCAACGACTATAGGGTCGTCCCCACGCCCCGGGCCAAAGTTGGCCAGCCGCCGACATGTCCGACGACTATAGGGTCGTCCCCACCACCCCGGGTCTAGGTTGGCCAGCCGCCAACATGTCCGACGACTATAGGGTCGTCCCCACGACCACGGGCCAAAGTTGCCCTGCCGCCGACATGTCCGACGACTATAGGGTCGTCCCCACGACCACTGCCCAAAGTTGCCCAGCCGCCGACATGTCCGACGACTATAGGGTCGTCCCCACGACCACGGGCCAAAGTTGCCCTGCCGCCGACATGTCCGACGACTATGGGGTCGTCCCCACGACCCCGGGACTAGGTTGGCCCGCCGCCGACATGTCCGACGCCTATAGGGTCGTCCCCACGCCCCGGACCAAAGTTGGCCAGCCGCCGACATGTCCGACGACTATAGGGTCGTCCCCACGCCCCGGGCCAAAGTTGGCCAGCCGCCGACATGTCCGACGACTATAGGGTCGTCCCCACGACCCCGGGACTAGGTTGGCCAGTCACCGACATGTCCGACGACTATAGGGTCGTCCCCAAGACCACGGGCCAAAGTTGCCCTGCCGCCGACATGTCCGACGACTATAGGGTCGTCCCCACGACCACTGGCCAAAGTTGCCCAGCCGCCGACATGTCCGACGACTATAGGGTCGTCCCCACGACCCCGGGACTAGGTTGGCCAGTCACCGACATGTCCGACGACTATAGGGTCGTCCCCAAGACCACGGGCCAAAGTTGCCCTGCCGCCGACATGTCCGACGACTATAGGGTCGTCCCCACGACCACTGGCCAAAGTTGGCCCGCCGTCAACATGTCCGACGACTATAGGGTCGTCCCCACGACCAGGGGCCAAAGTTGCCCTGCCGCCGACATGTCCGACGACAATAGGGTCGTCCCCACGACCCCGGGACTAGGTTGGCCTGCCGCCGACATGTCCAACGACTATAGGGTCGTCCCCACGAACCCGGGACTAGGTTGGCCTGTCACCGACATGTCCGACGACTATAGGGTCGTCCCCACGACCCCGGGACTAGGTTGGCCTGCCGCCGACATATCCGACGACTATAGGGTCGTCCCCACGAACCCGGGACTAGGTTGGCCAGTCACCGACATGTCCGACGACTATAGGGTCGTCCCCAAGACCACGGGCCAAAGTTGCCCTGCCGCCGACATGTCCGACGACTATAGGGTCGTCCTCACGACCCCGGGTCTAGGTTGGCCTGCCGTCGACATGTCCGACGACTATAGGGTCGTCCCCACGACCACGGGCCAAAGTTGCCCTGCCGCCGACATGTCCGACGACTATAGGGTCGTCCCCACGACCACTGGCCAAAGTTGCCCAGCCGCCGACATGTCCGACGACTATAGGGTCGTCCCCACGACCACGGGCCAAAGTTGGCCAGCCGCCGACATGTCCGACGACTTTAGGGTCGTCCCCACGACCACTGGCCAAAGTTGGCCCGCCGTCAACATGTCCGACGACTATAGGGTCGTCCCCACGACCAGGGGCCAAAGTTGCCCTGCCGCCGACATGTCCGACGACAATAGGGTCGTCCCCACGACCCCGGGACTAGGTTGGCCTGCCGCCGACATGTCCAACGACTATAGGGTCGTCCCCACGAACCCGGGACTAGGTTGGCCTGTCACCGACATGTCCGACGACTATAGGGTCGTCCCCACGACCCCGGGACTAGGTTGGCCTGCCGCCGACATGTCCAACGACTATAGGGTCGTCCCCACGCCCCGGGCCAAAGTTGGCCAGCCGCCGACATGTCCGACGACTATAGGGTCGTCCCCACCACCCCGGGTCTAGGTTGGCCAGCCGCCAACATGTCCGACGACTATAGGGTCGACCCCACGACCACGGGCCAAAGTTGCCCTGCCGCCGACATGTCCGACGACTATAGGGTCGTCCCCACGACCACTGCCCAAAGTTGCCCAGCCGCCGACATGTCCGACGACTATAGGGTCGTCCCCACGACCACGGGCCAAAGTTGCCCTGCCGCCGACATGTCCGACGACTATGGGGTCGTCCCCACGACCCCGGGACTAGGTTGGCCCGCCGCCGACATGTCCGACGACTATAGGGTCGTCCCCACGCCCCGGGCCAAAGTTGGCCAGCCGCCGACATGTCCGACGACTATAGGGTCGTCCCCACGCCCCGGGCCAAAGTTGGCCAGCCGCCGACATGTCCGACGACTATAGGGTCGTCCCCACGACCCCGGGACTAGGTTGGCCAGTCACCGACATGTACGACGACTATAGGGTCGTCCTCAAGACCACGGGCCAAAGTTGCCCTGCCGCCGACATGTCCGACGACTATAGGGTCGTCCCCACGACCACTGGCCAAAGTTGCCCAGCCGCCGACATGTCCGACGACTATAGGGTCGTCCCCACGACCCCGGGACTAGGTTGGCCAGTCACCGACATGTCCGACGACTATAGGGTCGTCCCCAAGACCACGGGCCAAAGTTGCCCTGCCGCCGACATGTCCGACGACTATAGGGTCGTCCCCACGACCACGGGCCAAAGTTGCCCTGCCGCCGACATGTCCGACGACTATAGGGTCGTCCCCACGACCACTGGCCAAAGTTGCCCAGCCGCCGACATGTCCGACGACTATAGGGTCGTCCCCACGACCACGGGCCAAAGTTGGCCAGCCGCCGACATGTCCGACGACTTTAGGGTCGTCCCCACGACCCCGGGACTAGGTTGGCCTGCCGCCGACATGTCCGACGACTATAGGGTCGTCCCCACCACCCCGGGTCTAGGTTGGCCAGCCGCCGACATGTCCGACGACTATAGGGTCGTCCCCACGACCATGGGCCAAAGTTGCCCAGCCGCCGACATGTCCGACGACTATAGGGTCGTCCCCACGACCACTGGCCAAAGTTGCGCAGCCGCCGACATGTCCGACGACTATAGGGTCGTACCCACGACCCCGGGACTAGGTTGGCCCGCCGCCGACATGTCCGACGACTATAAGGCCGTCTCCACGACCACGGGACTAGGTTCGCCCGCCGCCGACTTGTCCGACGACTATAGGGTCGTCTCCACGACCCCGGGACTAGGTTGGCCAGCCGCCGACATGTCCGACGACTATAGGGTCGTCCCCACGACCACGGGCCAAAGTTGCCCTGCCGCCGACATGTCCGACGACTATAGGGTCGTCCCCACGACCCGGGCCAAAGTTGGCCAGCCGCCGACATGTCCGACGACTATAGGGTCGTCCCCACGACCACTGGCCAAAGTTGCCCAGCCGCCGACATGTCCGACGACTATAGGGTCATCCCCACGACCCCGGGACTGTGTTGGCCTGCCGCCGACATATCCGACGACTATACGGTCGTCCCCACGACCCCGGGACTAGGTTGGCCCGCCGACGACGTGTCCTACGACTATGGGGTCGTCCCCACGACCACGAGACTAGGTTGGCCAGCCGCCGACATGTCCGACGACTATAGGGTCGTCCCCACGACCCCGGGACTAGGTTGGCCCGCCGACGACGTGTCCTACGACTATAGGGTCGTCCCCACGACCCCGGGTCTAGGTTGGCCCGCCGTCAACATGTCCGACGACTATAGGGTCGTCCCCACGACCACGGGCCAAAGTTGCCCTGCCGCCGACATGTCCGACGACTATAGGGTCGTCCCCACGACCCGGGCCAAAGTTGACCTGCCGCCGACATGTCCGACGACTATAGGGTCGTCCCCACGACCCCGGGACTAGGTTGGCCTGCCGCCGACATGTCCAACGACTATAGGGTCGTCCCCACGCCCCGGGCCAAAGTTGGCCAGCCGCCGACATGTCCGACGACTATAGGGTCGTCCCCACCACCCCGGGTCTAGGTTGGCCAGCCGCCAACATGTCCGACGACTATAGGGTCGTCCCCACGACCACGGGCCAAAGTTGCCCTGCCGCCGACATGTCCGACGACTATAGGGTCGTCCCCACGACCACTGCCCAAAGTTGCCCAGCCGCCGACATGTCCGACGACTATAGGGTCGTCCCCACGACCACGGGCCAAAGTTGCCCTGCCGCCGACATGTCCGACGACTATGGGGTCGTCCCCACGACCCCGGGACTAGGTTGGCCCGCCGCCGACATGTCCGACGCCTATAGGGTCGTCCCCACGCCCCGGGCCAAAGTTGGCCAGCCGCCGACATGTCCGACGACTATAGGGTCGTCCCCACGCCCCGGGCCAAAGTTGGCCAGCCGCCGACATGTCCGACGACTATAGGGTCGTCCCCACGACCCCGGGACTAGGTTGGCCAGTCACCGACATTTCCGACGACTATAGGGTCGTCCCCAAGACCACGGGCCAAAGTTGCCCTGCCGCCGACATGTCCGACGACTATAGGGTCGTCCCCACGACCACTGGCCAAAGTTGCCCAGCCGCCGACATGTCCGACGACTATAGGGTCGTCCCCACGACCCCGGGACTAGGTTGGCCAGTCACCGACATGTCCGACGACTATAGGGTCGTCCCCAAGACCACGGGCCAAAGTTGCCCTGCCGCCGACATGTCCGACGACTATAGGGTCGTCCCCACGACCACTGGCCAAAGTTGGCCCGCCGTCAACATGTCCGACGACTATAGGGTCGTCCCCACGACCAGGGGCCAAAGTTGCCCTGCCGCCGACATGTCCGACGACAATAGGGTCGTCCCCACGACCCCGGGACTAGGTTGGCCTGCCGCCGACATGTCCAACGACTATAGGGTCGTCCCCACGAACCCGGGACTAGGTTGGCCTGTCACCGACATGTCCGACGACTATAGGGTCGTCCCCACGACCCCGGGACTAGGTTGGCCTGCCGCCGACATATCCGACGACTATAGGGTCGTCCCCACGAACCCGGGACTAGGTTGGCCAGTCACCGACATGTCCGACGACTATAGGGTCGTCCCCAAGACCACGGGCCAAAGTTGCCCTGCCGCCGACATGTCCGACGACTATAGGGTCGTCCTCACGACCCCGGGTCTAGGTTGGCCTGCCGTCGACATGTCCGACGACTATAGGGTCGTCCCCACGCCCGGGCCAAAGTTGGCCAGCCGCCGACATGTCCGACGACTATAGGGTCGTCCCCACGACCCCGGGACTAGATTGGCCCGCCACCGTCATGTCCGACGATTATACGGTCGTCCCCACGACCCCGGGACTAGGTTGGCCCGCCGACGACGTGTCCTACGACTATGGGGTCGTCCCCACGACCACGAGACTAGGTTGGCCAGCCGCCGACATGTCCGACGACTATAGGGTCGTCCCCACCACCCCGGGTCTAGGTTGGCCAGCCGCCGACATGTCCGACGACTATAGGGTCGTCCCCACGACCACGGGCCAAAGTTGCCTTGCCGCCGACATGTCCGACGACTATAGGGTCGTCCCCACGACCACTGGCCAAAGTTGCCCAGCCGCCGACGTGTCCGACGACTATAGGGTCGTCCCCACGACCACGGGCCAAAGTTGCCTTGCCGCCGACATGTCCGACGACTATAGGGTCGTCCCCACGCCCCGGGCCAAAGTTGGCCAGCCGCCGACATGTCCGACGACTATAGGGTCGTCCCCACGACCCCGGGACAAGATTGGCCCGCCACCGTCATGTCCGACGACTATACGGTCGTCCCCACGACCCCGGGACTAGGTTGGCCTGCCGCCGACAGGTCCGACGATTATAGGGTCGTCCCCACGAACCCGGGACTAGGTTGGCCAGTCACCGACATGTCCGACGACAATAGGGTCGCCCCCACGACCACTGGCCAAAGTTGCCCCGCCGCCGACATGTCCGACGACTATAGGGTCGTCCCCACGACCCCGGGACTAGGTTGGCCCGCCGCCGACTTGTCCGACGACTATAGGGACGTCCCCACGACCGGGCCAAAGTTGCCCTGCCGCCGACATGTCCGACGACTATAGGGTCGTCCCCACGACCCCGGGTCTAGGTTGGCCCGCCGTCGACATGTCCGACGACTATAGGGTCGTCCCCACCACCCCGGGTCTAGGTTGGCCAGCCGCCGACATGTCCGACGACTATAGGGTCGTCCCCACGACCACGGGCCAAAGTTGCCCTGCCGCCGACATGTCCGACGACTATAGGGTCGTCCCCACGACCACTGGCCAAAGTTGCCCAGCCGCCGACATGTCCGACGACTATAGGGTCGTCCCCACGACCACGGGCCAAAGTTGGCCAGCCGCCGACATGTCCGACGACTTTAGGGTCGTCCCCACGACCCCGGGACTAGGTTGGCCTGCCGCCGACATGTCCGACGACTATAGGGTCGTCCCCACCACCCCGGGTCTAGGTTGGCCAGCCGCCGACATGTCCGACGACTATAGGGTCGTCCCCACGACCATGGGCCAAAGTTGCCCAGCCGCCGACATGTCCGACGACTATAGGGTCGTCCCCACGACCACTGGCCAAAGTTGCGCAGCCGCCGACATGTCCGACGACTATAGGGTCGTACCCACGACCCCGGGACTAGGTTGGCCCGCCGCCGACATGTCCGACGACTATAAGGCCGTCTCCACGACCCCGGGACTAGGTTCGCCCGCCGCCGACTTGTCCGACGACTATAGGGTCGTCTCCACGACCCCGGGACTAGGTTGGCCAGCCGCCGACATGTCCGACGACTATAGGGTCGTCCCCACGACCACGGGCCAAAGTTGCCCTGCCGCCGACATGTCCGACGACTATAGGGTCGTCCCCACGACCCCGGGACTAGATTGGCCCGCCACCGTCATGTCCGACGACTATACGGTCGTCCCCACGACCCCGGGACTAGGTTGGCCCGCCGCCGACATGTCCGACGACTATAGGGTCGTCCCCACGACCCCGGGACTAGGTTGGCTCGCCGCCGACATGTCCGTAGACTATAGGGTCGTCCCCACGCCACGGGCCAATGTTGCCCTGCCGCCGACATGTGCGACGACTATAGGGTCGACCCCACGACCACGGGCCAAAGTTGCCCTGCCGCCGACATGTCCGACGACTATAGGGTCGTCCCCACGACCACTGCCCAAAGTTGCCCAGCCGCCGACATGTCCGACGACTATAGGGTCGTACCCACGACCCCGGGACTAGGTTGGCCCGCCGCCGACATGTCCGACGACTATAAGGCCGTCTCCACGACCCCGGGACTAGGTTCGCCCGCCGCCGACTTGTCCGACGACTATAGGGTCGTCTCCACGACCCCGGGACTAGGTTGGCCAGCCGCCGACATGTCCGACGACTATAGGGTCGTCCCCACGACCACGGGCCAAAGTTGCCCTGCCGCCGACATGTCCGACGACTATAGGGTCGTCCCCACGACCCGGGCCAAAGTTGACCTGCCGCCGACATGTCCGACGACTATAGGGTCGTCCCCACGACCCCGGGACTAGGTTGGCCTGCCGCCGACATGTCCAACGACTATAGGGTCGTCCCCACGCCCCGGGCCAAAGTTGGCCAGCCGCCGACATGTCCGACGACTATAGGGTCGTCCCCACCACCCCGGGTCTAGGTTGGCCAGCCGCCAACATGTCCGACGACTATAGGGTCGACCCCACGACCACGGGCCAAAGTTGCCCTGCCGCCGACATGTCCGACGACTATAGGGTCGTCCCCACGACCACTGCCCAAAGTTGCCCAGCCGCCGACATGTCCGACGACTATAGGGTCGTCCCCACGACCACGGGCCAAAGTTGCCCTGCCGCCGACATGTCCGACGACTATGGGGTCGTCCCCACGACCCCGGGAATAGGTTGGCCCGCCGCCGACATGTCCGACGACTATAGGGTCGTCCCCACCACCCCGGGTCTAGGTTGGCCAGCCGCCGACATGTCCGACGACTATAGGGTCGTCCCCACGACCATGGGCCAAAGTTGCCCAGCCGCCGACATGTCCGACGACTATAGGGTCGTCCCCACGACCACTGGCCAAAGTTGCGCAGCCGCCGACATGTCCGACGACTATAGGGTCGTACCCACGACCCCGGGACTAGGTTGGCCCGCCGCCGACATGTCCGACGACTATAAGGCCGTCTCCACGACCCCGGGACTAGGTTCGCCCGCCGCCGACTTGTCCGACGACTATAGGGTCGTCTCCACGACCCCGGGACTAGGTTGGCCAGCCGCCGACATGTCCGACGACTATAGGGTCGTCCCCACGACCACGGGCCAAAGTTGCCCTGCCGCCGACATGTCCGACGACTATAGGGTCGTCCCCACGACCCCGGGACTAGATTGGCCCGCCACCGTCATGTCCGACGACTATACGGTCGTCCCCACGACCCCGGGACTAGGTTGGCCCGCCGCCGACATGTCCGACGACTATAGGGTCGTCCCCACGACCCCGGGACTAGGTTGGCTCGCCGCCGACATGTCCGTAGACTATAGGGTCGTCCCCACGCCACGGGCCAATGTTGCCCTGCCGCCGACATGTGCGACGACTATAGGGTCGTCCCCACGACTCCGGGACTAGGTTGGCCCGCCGCCGACATGTCCGACGTCTATAGGGTCGTCCCCACGACCCCGGGGCTAGATTGCCCCGGCACCGTCATGTCCGACGACTATAGGGTCGTCCCCACGACCCCGGGGCTAGATTGCCCCGGCACCGTCATGTCCGACGACTATAGGGTCGTCCCCACGACCCTGGGAGTAGGTTGGCCCGCCGACTTGTCCGACGACTATAGGGTCGTCTCCGCGACCCCGGGACTAGGTTGGCCAGCCGCGGACACGTCCGACGAGTAAAGGGTCGTCCCCACGACCACGGGCCAAAGTTGCCCTGCCGCCGACATGTCCGACGACTATAGGGTCGTCTCCACGACCCCGGGACTACGTTGGCCAGCCGCCGACATGTCCGACGAGTATAGGGTCGTCCCCGCGACCACGGGCCAATGTTGCCCTGCCGCCGACATGTGCGACGACTGTAGGGTCGTCCCCACGACCCCGGGACTAGATTGGCCAGTCACCTTCATGTCCCACGATTACAGGGTCGTCACCACGACCACGGGCCAAAGTTGCCCTGCCGGCGACATGTCCGACGACTATAGGGTCGTCCCCACGACCCCGGGACTAGGTTGGCCCGCCGCCGACTTGTCCGACGACTATAGGGTCGTCTCCACGACCCCGGGACTAGGTTGGCCAGCCGCCGACATGTACGACGACTATAGGGTCGTCCCCACGACCACGGGCCAAAGTTGCCCTGCCGCCGACATGTGCGACGACTATAGGGTCGTCCCCACGACTCCGGGACTAGGTTGGCCCGCCGCCGACATGACCGACGTCTGTAGGGTCGTCCCCACGACCCCGGGGCTAGATTGCCCCGGCACCGTCATGTCCGACGACTATAGGGTCGTCCCCACGACCCCGGGACTAGGTTGGCCCGCCGCCGACATGTCCGACGACTATAGGGTCGTCCCCACGACCACTGGCCAAAGTTGCCCAGCCGCCGACATGTCCGACGACTATAGGTTCGTCTCCACGAACCCGGGACTAGGTTGGCCCGCCGCCGACATGTCCGACGACTATAAGGCCGTCTCCACGACCCCGGGACTAGGTTCGCCCGCCGCCGACTTGTCCGACGACTATAGGGTCGTCTCCACGACCCCGGGACTAGGTTGGCCAGCCGCCGAAGTGTCCGACGACTATAGGGTCGTCCCCACGACCACGGGCCAAAGTTGCCCTGCCGCCGACATGTCCGACGACTATAGGGTCGTCCCCACGACCCCGGGACTAGATTGGCCCGCCACCGTCATGTCCGACGACTATACGGTCGTCCCCACGACCCCGGGACTAGGTTGGCCCGCCGCCGACATGTCCGACGACTATAGGGTCGTCCCCACGACCCCGGGACTAGGTTGGCTCGCCGCCGACATGTCCGTAGACTATAGGGTCGTCCCCACGCCACGGGCCAATGTTGCCCTGCCGCCGACATGTGCGACGACTATAGGGTCGACCCCACGACCACGGGCCAAAGTTGCCCTGCCGCCGACATGTCCGACGACTATAGGGTCGTCCCCACGACCACTGCCCAAAGTTGCCCAGCCGCCGACATGTCCGACGACTATAGGGTCGTACCCACGACCCCGGGACTAGGTTGGCCCGCCGCCGACATGTCCGACGACTATAAGGCCGTCTCCACGACCCCGGGACTAGGTTCGCCCGCCGCCGACTTGTCCGACGACTATAGGGTCGTCTCCACGACCCCGGGACTAGGTTGGCCAGCCGCCGACATGTCCGACGACTATAGGGTCGTCCCCACGACCACGGGCCAACGTTGCCCTGCCGCCGACATGTCCGACGACTATAGGGTCGTCCCCACGACCCGGGCCAAAGTTGACCTGCCGCCGACATGTCCGACGACTATAGGGTCGTCCCCACGACCCCGGGACTAGGTTGGCCTGCCGCCGACATGTCCAACGACTATAGGGTCGTCCCCACGCCCCGGGCCAAAGTTGGCCAGCCGCCGACATGTCCGACGACTATAGGGTCGTCCCCACCACCCCGGGTCTAGGTTGGCCAGCCGCCAACATGTCCGACGACTATAGGGTCGACCCCACGACCACGGGCCAAAGTTGCCCTGCCGCCGACATGTCCGACGACTATAGGGTCGTCCCCACGACCACTGCCCAAAGTTGCCCAGCCGCCGACATGTCCGACGACTATAGGGTCGTCCCCACGACCACGGGCCAAAGTTGCCCTGCCGCCGACATGTCCGACGACTATGGGGTCGTCCCCACGACCCCGGGACTAGGTTGGCCCGCCGCCGACATGTCCGACGACTATAGGGTCGTCCCCACGCCCCGGGCCAAAGTTGGCCAGCCGCCGACATGTCCGACGACTATAGGGTCGTCCCCACGCCCCGGGCCAAAGTTGGCCAGCCGCCGACATGTCCGACGACTATAGGGTCGTCCCCACGACCCCGGGACTAGGTTGGCCAGTCACCGACATGTACGACGACTATAGGGTCGTCCTCAAGACCACGGGCCAAAGTTGCCCTGCCGCCGACATGTCCGACGACTATAGGGTCGTCCCCACGCCCCGGGCCAAAGTTGGCCAGCCGCCGACATGTCCGACGACTATAGGGTCGTCCCCACCACCCCGTGTCTAGGTTGGCCAGCCGCCAACATGTCCGACGACTATAGGGTCGACCCCACGACCACGGGCCAAAGTTGCCCTGCCGCCGACATGTCCGACGACTATAGGGTCGTCCCCACGACCACTGCCCAAAGTTGCCCAGCCGCCGACATGTCCGACGACTATAGGGTCGTCCCCACGACCACGGGCCAAAGTTGCCCTGCCGCCGACATGTCCGACGACTATGGGGTCGTCCCCACGACCCCGGGACTAGGTTGGCCCGCCGCCGACATGTCCGACGACTATAGGGTCGTCCCCACGCCCCGGGCCAAAGTTGGCCAGCCGCCGACATGTCCGACGACTATAGGGTCGTCCCCACGCCCCGGGCCAAAGTTGGCCAGCCGCCGACATGTCCGACGACTATAGGGTCGTCCCCACGACCCCGGGACTAGGTTGGCCAGTCACCGACATGTACGACGACTATAGGGTCGTCCTCAAGACCACGGGCCAAAGTTGCCCTGCCGCCGACATGTCCGACGACTATAGGGTCGTCCCCACGACCACTGGCCAAAGTTGCCCAGCCGCCGACATGTCCGACGACTATAGGGTCGTCCCCACGACCCCGGGACTAGGTTGGCCCAGTCACCGACATGTCCGACGACTATAGGGTCGTCCCCAAGACCACGGGCCAAAGTTGCCCTGCCGCCGACATGTCCGACGACTATAGGGTCGTCCCCACGACCACGGGCCAAAGTTGCCCTGCCGCCGACATGTCCGACGACTATAGGGTCGTCCCCACGACCACTGGCCAAAGTTGCCCAGCCGCCGACATGTCCGACGACTATAGGGTCGTCCCCACGACCACGGGCCAAAGTTGGCCAGCCGCCGACATGTCCGACGACTTTAGGGTCGTCCCCACGACCACTGGCCAAAGTTGCCCAGCCGCCGACATGTCCGACGACTATAGGGTCGTACCCACGACCCCGGGACTAGGTTGGCCCGCCGCCGACATGTCCGACGACTATAAGGCCGTCTCCACGACCCCGGGACTAGGTTCGCCCGCCGCCGACTTGTCCGACGACTATAGGGTCGTCTCCACGACCCCGGGACTAGGTTGGCCAGCCGCCGACATGTCCGACGACTATAGGGTCGTCCCCACGACCACGGGCCAAAGTTGCCCTGCCGCCGACATGTCCGACGACTATAGGGTCGTCCCCACGACCCCGGGACTAGATTGGCCCGCCACCGTCATGTCCGACGACTATACGGTCGTCCCCACGACCCCGGGACTAGGTTGGCCCGCCGCCGACATGTCCGACGACTATAGGGTCGTCCCCACGACCCCGGGACTAGGTTGGCTCGCCGCCGACATGTCCGTAGACTATAGGGTCGTCCCCACGCCACGGGCCAATGTTGCCCTGCCGCCGACATGTGCGACGACTATAGGGTCGTCCCCACGACTCCGGGACTAGGTTGGCCCGCCGCCGACATGTCCGACGTCTATAGGGTCGTCCCCACGACCCCGGGGCTAGATTGCCCCGGCACCGTCATGTCCGACGACTATAGGGTCGTCCCCACGACCCCGGGGCTAGATTGCCCCGGCACCGTCATGTCCGACGACTATAGGGTCGTCCCCACGACCCTGGGAGTAGGTTGGCCCGCCGACTTGTCCGACGACTATAGGGTCGTCTCCGCGACCCCGGGACTAGGTTGGCCAGCCGCGGACACGTCCGACGAGTAAAGGGTCGTCCCCACGACCACGGGCCAAAGTTGCCCTGCCGCCGACATGTCCGACGACTATAGGGTCGTCTCCACGACCCCGGGACTACGTTGGCCAGCCGCCGACATGTCCGACGAGTATAGGGTCGTCCCCGCGACCACGGGCCAATGTTGCCCGGCCGCCGACATGTGCGACGACTGTAGGGTCGTCCCCACGACCCCGGGACTAGATTGGCCAGTCACCTTCATGTCCCACGATTACAGGGTCGTCACCACGACCACGGGCCAAAGTTGCCCTGCCGGCGACATGTCCGACGACTATAGGGTCGTCCCCACGACCCCGGGACTAGGTTGGCCCGCCGCCGACTTGTCCGACGACTATAGGGTCGTCTCCACGACCCCGGGACTAGGTTGGCCAGCCGCCGACATGTACGACGACTATAGGGTCGTCCCCACGACCACGGGCCAAAGTTGCCCTGCCGCCGACATGTGCGACGACTATAGGGTCGTCCCCGCGACTCCGGGACTAGGTTGGCCCGCCGCCGACATGACCGACGTCTGTAGGGTCGTCCCCACGACCCCGGGGCTAGATTGCCCCGGCACCGTCATGTCCGACGACTATAGGGTCGTCCCCACGACCCCGGGACTAGGTTGGCCCGCCGCCGACATGTCCGACGACTATAGGGTCGTCCCCACGACCACTGGCCAAAGTTGCCCAGCCGCCGACATGTCCGACGACTATAGGTTCGTCTCCACGAACCCGGGACTAGGTTGGCCAGTCACCGTTATGTCCCACGACTATAGGGTCGTCACCACGACCACGGGCCAACGTTGCCCTGCCGGCGACATGTCCGACGACTATAGGGTCGTCCCCACGACCCTGGGAGTAGGTTGGCCCGCCGCCGACTTGTCCGACGACTATAGGGTCGTCTCCACGACCCCGGGCTAGGTTGGCCAGCCGCGGACACGTCCGACGAGTAAAGGGTCGTCCCCACGACCACGGGCCAAAGTTGCCCTGCCTCCGACATGTCCGACGACTATAGGGTCGTCCCCACGACCCCGGGACTAGGTTGGCCCGCCGCCGACATGTCCGACGTCTATAGGGTCGTCCCCACGACCCCGGGGCTAGATTGCCCCGGCACCGTCATGTCCGACGACTATAGGGTCGTCCCCACGACCCAGGGGCTAGATTGCCCCGGCACCGTCATGTCCGACGACTATAGGGTCGTCCCCACGAACCCGGGACTAGGTTGGCCCGCCGCCGACTTGTCCGACGACTATAGGGTCGTCCCCACGACCCCGGGACTAGATTGGCCGGCCACCGTCATGTCCGACGACTATACGGTCGTCCCCACGACCGTGGGACTAGGTTGGCCCGCCGCCGACTTGTCCGACGACTATAGGGTCGTCCCCACGACCACTGGCCAAAGTTGCCCAGCCGCCGACATGTCCGACGACTATAGGGTCGTCCCCACGACCCCGGGACTAGGTTGGCCCGCCGCCGACGTGTCCTACGACTATAGGGTCGTCCCCACGACCCTGGGACTAGGTTGGCCAGCCGCCGACATGTCCGACGACTATAGGGTCGTCCCCACGACCACGGGCCAAAGTTGCCCTGCCGCCGACATGTTCGACGACTATAGGGTCGTCCCCACGACCCCGGGACTAGATTGGCCCGCCGCCGACGTGTCCTACGACTATGGGGTCGTCCCCACGACCACGGGACTAGGTTGGCCAGCCGCCGACATGTCCGACGACTATAGGGTCGTCCCCACCACCCCGGGTCTAGTTTGGCCAGCCGCCGACATGTCCGACGACTATAGGGTCGTCCCCACCACCCCGGGTCTAGTTTGGCCAGCCGCCGACATGTCCGACGACTATAGGGTCGTCCCCACGACCATGGGCCAAAGTTGCCCTGCCGCCGACATGTCCGGCGACTATAGGGTCGTCTCCACGACCCCGGGACTACGTTGGCCAGCCGCCGACATGTCCGACGAGTATAGGGTCGTCCCCGCGACCACGGGCCAATGTTGCCCTGCCGCCGACATGTGCGACGACTATAGGGTCGTCCCCACGACCCCGGGACTAGATTGGCCCGTCACCTTCATGTCCCACGACTACAGGGTCGTCACCACGACCACGGGCCAAAGTTGCCCTGCCGGCGACATGTCCGACGACTATAGGGTCGTCCCCACGACCCCGGGACTAGGTTGGCCCGCCGCCGACTTGTCCGACGACTATAGGGTCGTCTCCACGACCCCGGGACTAGGTTGGCCAGCCGCCGACATGTACGACGACTATAGGGTCGTCCCCACGACCACGGGCCAAAGTTGCC